>OX388351.1:62786004-63529004 GCA_947579665.1 Sympetrum striolatum
GTTCCCCAAGAAATTATAAAGTCCAACTTCCTCGCTCTATCTCCCTCTCCGCACAGTCGATGTCTACTTTAGGGGACTCGACGTTTGAAGAGATTTGAGAGGGAAACAGTTTGCGATTTGAGCAGCTCACGGATCGAGTCACCCGAAGTGGGAGTGAAATATAGAAAGTCACGGTCGCCCGTAATTCTTTCTCTTCCGAAACGGTACTCTTCCTGTAAAGCGACTTTAAGGTTAAAGTCTATGGTATTAGGCCGGGCTTTGTGGAACGACATTATAGATAAAAGATAATAATTAGTTATTTCTACACTTAAATATATACCTGGTGATATATACTTAGCCGAAAAATATATATTAAAGCGTGTAAATTAGATTTGTTATATTTCGACTGTAAGGTAATTTCGGTCTCATAGAACAATGCAAAAGAATTAATATCCTCTAAATTAAATAGGAAATAAAGATAGTTATAGGTTCGCTATATTTATATGCGTACAAAAGTGTTATCTTGCGATATAAGGCTAACGCCAGTTAAATGTTTGTAAAATGAAGATAAGTTTATGACAAAATGGTAGAAATTCAACTTAGTTGAAGTATTTTCACCCATTTGTGATTAAATAGCAGCATAGCTATAGTAAGTATCATTATATAGGTATTTATCATCTTCTTATAACTTAGGAATAAGTTTTATAATTCTAACATAGTTTATAGCTTAGGATTTCATTTACTTGAGAAAATTTACAAGATTAACTTTAACGTTCAATGACGATTGTTTGGTACTATAAGATTCTTTTTAATTTCCCGATTTGTAGAAGCAACTCATCATTTCTATCTCATTAAAATTGCATCCACCTCAAGTAAAACTGAATTGATAAGTTCTGTGTCAAACACAATATTTTCAAAACAGTCATTTAATTTTAATGCAGGTACTCCTCAAACACATTTTTACTAAAATTTAATTTTCTATTATTTTCTGGAGCTGTGCTCACAAAATAATGTCACTGCCACTTCATGATTTTCGTTCGGATCTTAATTTATTTTTTACTGAAAAACAATGGTGTTCGGTAATTCATCTTCAACCGTAAAGGAGTATTTGCTTTAAAAGTTCCAGGAGGCATTAAAACTCATGATAAATGATTGCGAACGGTTCCATCCGTAGTAGAGAGCAGTCATCCTCAGCGCATTTCATTCTTTCCCTTCTTCTGTGGATGATATATGCTGAGTATAACTCAATCATAGTGATGAATCGATCATTATTCTATGAATATTCATCAGAGTTGATTATTCACGCTCCTCTCGATCATATTATGATTGATATTTGAAAGTATGACTATTTTGCGGAGATTCCCAATGGAAAACTTCCTTCCTTCCTTCCTTCCTATTCCTGCTCATCTCATTACTTCTGCTCTGATAGCTATAATTAAAGCCTGGGTACGCAGCGTTGAGAATATTATTCTCCATCAAATGCAATCTTTTATCTATTCTTATGGCCGATAAGAAACGATACGACAGTGATCGATGACTATTGAAGTAATGTGGATATATTATTAGAGAAAGATTAATTTACCTTTGCTCCGTTCACTTAAATCATTAGGTAATCCTCCGTTACTGAAAAGCATTGCTGTTCAATTATAATGGTATTTATGAGTACTGATTTATGATATTTCTAGTAAAATGAATCAGTATTTGAATATGAATCTCAGGACTAAATATTTTAATATGCTTACAACCCTTTAAATTTAATCAAACAGGGAATAAAAGTGGTAGTTAGGCCTAAAACTTGCTTATATAAGTCAGGGATGCTGTTAATTGACAACCCCAGGTCAACAATTTCATTTAAAATTACTGAAATATATATTCTTTCTGAGATGCTTTGAAAAGCCTCCCGTTCAATTCACTTCAATCTGCAGGGACACCGCAATGAAAAAGAGGCAACGTGATATCCGATAAAGCGATGCATAGAATATTGGATCCGGAACTTTGCAGTCGTTCGCTTCTCATTCGTTTTATTTGGTTGCCTTTATCTTGGCACAGTCAATGACCTGTGGCCGATGAGACTTCCCTTAGGAAGTCTATGTTATAAGTGAAAATCAATTACAAACAATCAGATGCATATACGAATGAATAAACAAGTAAATAAGTATACTCTTAGGAATAAAAGTAGGTTTTAATGAAGGTATAGCTTACTTTCCTGAACTTTCATATTTTTACGGTTTAAAGTCTATGTCATAAATAATCTCTTAGCATATCCAGACTGAGGTTTACTTTTTCAGAATCTTTCACACAAATTTCTTCATGCTTAATGGAGATCTGAATCCATCGGTTGGGCTCTAAGCTATAGTTATTAATAATATTTAACATACAGCAATATTTTCTTATGATTCGAGCAAAAATGAATCTCTGACTAAACAGAGGAGTTCATGTAAAACACATTTGTGCCTTTGGCTAAGAGATTTTTACGGATATTTTTCTTCTAGTAATGAGTACTATTCAAAAGAACATAGTTTGGCTGCATATTTGCGGGGAATAGTATGGAAATTGGCTTTAAAAAGTGCATCGTAATTCTTTGTAAATAGGAAGTTTTAATCTAGAAAATGCAGAAAAGTGCAATATAACATAAAAGGTATTAAAGATATGTATAGAGTAATTATCTTTGTGGAGTTCAGTGAGGTATACTCCTTATTTAAATTTTTAATGATTGTGAATGACCTAAAATATATTCGACATAGAAATACTTCACTTGAACGAGGGTGTACTTTGAATACATTGCCTTTTTTATGCATTCATACATACTTTCATATACATTTTGTAATTTTATTAATCTAATGTTTATATATTCTGTTGTATTATGCAGAATTACTATAATAGGCAATAAAGTAATATATTGAGATGCTGAACAGGATTTTTGAATTGTTGATCATAGCTGATTATATCATATTAATGTTAAATAATATAGAATTCTTTTGTCTCATGATGCAAAATAGACAAAGTTAAAGAGGATGTTAAGAATAAGGTTATCATATTAGTTTCTAAGTATTTTCTATTATGTAGAGTTAAAATAAGTTACATTTTTATGCTAATCTTGGGTGTTTTGGAACATATGCAGTGCAGCAAATTTTCATGGTCTGCAAGATTGTTCCGAGAATCTTATTGAATTGAAATAAATCGTATTCTTTCTCGGTGGCGAATGTGCCATGCACATAAGACAATGAAGTAGGGCTCAAAACCTGCGGTCGGCAACACTACACATAATAGATGCAATAGAGGTACAAATAGAGCTTAGGAGGCATTGGAGTCGGTCAGTAAACTTGGAGAAAGCGGATAGGGGGATAAAGATTGGCAAAGTGGAGAGAAAGGAGCTCGGGAGCATCGGTGTGAAAATACCCCAATGGAAAGCACAAAAAATGAGATGAATGGGGTGAAATAGGGGAGAAAGAGACGAACGGTTGGAGAATGAAGGCTGGCCAACCATAAAAACCGCTGATTCCGATTCGGAGATAGAGAAAGACATATTGGACAGGGTTAAATATGGGGAGGCGGAGACGGATTGGGGGTACTCTGCGGGGTATGGAGAAAGGATTTGAAGGATACAGGACTTCGTTCGAGTGAAATTGAGATCTGAGACATTTTCGCTGTTAAAATTCATATAAATTTGAAGGCTTCCGATTTTTTTTTTGCGATGGCACGAAATTTTCAATCCGTCATCCTGTCACGCCTTATGAGGGCATTTGCGGATATTTGAAGATTTTGAAAGGGGACGTAATTTTTTTAAAGCCGTCAGACATTGGACGAAGGTTGATTAATCTTCTAAATGGTTTCAAATTTGATTATGAAAGGCAGGGAACGGATTTCATTATTAGAGCGTACCTGATTTTTGACTCGTTCATCGATGAATAAGTCTAGAAAGGAGGTCTTTTGAGATAGAAAACTCCAATAGGCATAATTATAGAAATCATGTGTATTATTATTAATTATTATACAACAATCCATAAAGTGAAGGGAGGGTCAACCCTTAGCGTATCCTACGTAAGTGGCTCATTACATTATGGTACATTACTCAATGGTTATAGGTAATGCATTGATTCCAAAATTAAAAATTAATTTTTGAACGATATATATGTATACTATATACTACAAAAATGTAAAATAACATTGAAATATCATAAGTCCATATCCTGTAGTTTATTGATGGCATGTTTTGGTGAATCATAATAATTTAAAGCACATCATAGTATGGCTAAGATGGTATTTTGTATGGTGCATCTCAAGTAAAAATGAAATCCTAACGATTGAGAAATGAAATTTTGCCATCCCATGATATATAGTACAGGAAAGTCTAGTAAAACCAACACCAGTGTAAATAAAGTCTATCTAATAGAATTCCATGTTCTTAGTCAGAATTCCTTTTTCTAAGAATTCTCTCTGTATTTACTTTAGTTTGCAGGTTGGTATATCTTATCCACGCTACAATTAAATACCAAGAACTAGAGGAAGGCATTCTCTAGGCAAAATGAGTACCAATCGGTAAATTTATTCCAGGCATCTACTGCAAATTCTTTGTATTGTACAGTATACGAAGAAGGAAGTAGTCTTTTCTAAATGTTTTCACAATAAAACCTTGCTTCCTTCTCTATTTTCCCAACGATATCATCTACCAAAGCCTCTTCAGATACGGAGGATTTAATAATATTTTCCTGCAGCTTAAGCTTTGAAGAATATTACAATGAGATTTTGATAAGTAGAAAGTATGTAGGGAGTGTGGAACGGAAAGTTTGAAAGCGAGATTAACAAAAATGCAAAAAGTAGGTTCTTGACAAAGATGAGTGGAAGGGGTGTTAGAAAACTATCAAGGAGGAAAAAAACGTAATTTTTCCGTATTTATATCCTTAATTTTCATACTTTAATATTGATTTCTTTGAAACTTTACCAAATATACTATGTTTTTGCTAGGACAAAATGTGAAACAAAGATAACATTCTTTGAATGCTCTCGATATTTAAATATAACTGGCATGGATTCTCCTTAAACAAGCAGAAAGAACTTCGTATCATGAATAGTACCCTTGCAAGGGTATTTGACCGAGCAATACTTGGAAGAAAGAACAATTTCACGAAGAAACGAATCATTAGAAGATGAGATAAGACACCATTAGCATCTGAAGATGATACGGTTTAGAAACAGTTGGTGTTCGTTGAACGTCTCCGGTGGGCGAAACATAAGAGGAAGTTGTCATGGGGTGAAAGTGAAAGCTTCCTGCTTCAACGTCGAGCATTAACTGGCAAAAATGGCCAAACTCTGTTCGGAGTCACATTCAGCAGGAAGTTATGCTAGGACTAAACAGAATCGTTTTTGCCGTTCTTTCTAAAGAAGCAGGAAACATTGAATTGTCTGAACTGCTGTAGAATTTGAGCGAGCAAAGTCAAGGATGGCAAAGCTTAAAGGAGGTGGCGGCAGAACTTTAAGAATTTTACCAAGCTCTTTCTTTTTAGGGTCTCTTTCAGCGAATATCTTCTTTAATTGCCATAAAATAGCTGTTACGTCGTTGATAATGGTTTATTATTTGTTGTTGCAAACGGCGTCAAAATATAAATCGTCTTTGTAGTTCTTGCGAAATTTACCACTTCTGCAAAACAATGGCAAAACTTCAACAGAAGTAATTTTCATTTTTTAATTTGAACAATGGAACATTTGTTTCATATAAGCATTGAAAGTTTAGAAAGAGACTTATTAAAATTGTCTCGTATAAACTGTTCAAAAATTCCCATTTTCTAATTATTGTAATAGTTAAATGATCAAATATCTTAATTGATGTAATGGAGATTCAATAAGGCTTGCCTTGGCATATTTGCATATAAAAGAAATGGAAAAAAGCACTATTTAATATCTTAAAATAGTGTGTCAAAAATAAATTCGTCGGCAGCCCTTAAATCGCTAGTTCTCCATTTATAGTGTATCATGAATGCAAATGAAAAGTGTGAAGTGAACATTCTGAATGTAAATTGTGCAAGTTAAGGGGGAATAAATCCAAACAACTGTTATTGCCCTAAGAACCTTTGTATATGCGAGAATTTGTTTCATAGCAAATGATACCCTATGGCTACTATTTGAAATTTCATATTCCGCATTTTATTTCGCGAAGTCATAAAATAAGATTTATCAGGGAATCCTTTGCTTTAATAAACCTTTGAATTTATCTCGTCTGAAATTTTCACTTATTAAATTCGAAATTATGAGAAAGAAATATGAGTAACGTTGATGATTATGATTGAGGAAAGCATTCTCAATTTGAGTTTTATTGAAACTTTTTGCCAAAGGAAACCAGCTGTAAAGGAAAAGTTGTACGAGAATGATAAAAAAATCATTCCTTCTAGCGATAATCGTTTTAATACCAGAATTCATTTTGTTGTTGGCGGAATTACGGCGGCACTAGGATGTAAAATTCGGGCTTGTCATCTTTTTTGTTTGATGTTGAGTCTCGCTTTATGGAAATTGATATTTTTGGAGCTATACAATGTTTGACCGATTGATAATATTAACGTTGTGAACATTTTACGAATTGAAAGATTCTTTCACATATTTAAAAAATGTATGATAGAATCAACATTTTAAAGTTTCGAGAAAAGTTCTATCAAAATTCGAATCCACATGTCACCTCTGTCTTTATTCAGATGACATGGGAAACTAAAAGTTTTTAGTCGTGACGTTTGCATGTGACAAAAAATCCATGAATGCGTCATTTTTCATTTCTATTCCATGTTAAAAACCTTCTCATAAATTTCTCTTAATGCGAATTCAATCCTTTTAAAAAAACATTAGTTGCCTACTTATTCAACAACTGGGAAAAGAACCCTGTAATCTCAACATGAAAATTTTAACTTATCTATGAGGAATTTATTTCTTACTTATAGCATTTTCCTTCTTTATCAGTATTCTAAAAAATAAGGCAATTATACTTTATTTTATATTTATACTATTTTGATTTTTCTAATTTAGCAACATAAAATTTCCGATTGCAATGCAAGAAGCAGGTTTCAATTGCTAGGTTTAAAAACGATTTACAGACAAAAGTCTACATATGTGCCTAATTATTGATTAATGTCATCTTAAGCTATCTTAAGTCAATTATCTCTTTGAATTAAGTTATTTGAGTGCCTCTAAAAGAAAACAAGATTATTAAGCTGATAATTAGTTGTTAGAAAGTAGTAATTAAGCTGTTAAAGCAAGGCAAAGTATAGAAGGATAACTCGGCAGTATTTATCCTCACCAGTCCTCCCTCAGGAGATCGTAACAATTAGAGGAGAAAGTAAAAGATATATATCTGCTCTCCGTTAATCCCATACCTTTGATGGATTTTTTATGAGCTAAGGAAACAGTTTGACTTCAGCCGGGTATTTTTCCCAGAGCCGCCGAGGATAGGAAGACGGGCTAAGGAAGAAACCCTTATCCTGAACACTTGATCCAGGATCTAATCCCAGGCGAGGATATCCGGCCTAAGTGCGTTGAGCCCTAGGCGTCTCCTACGCAGTGGTGACTCAATAATCCAATGTTTCAGACCCCAAATCCAGGGTTAGCGGTTCAGATGAACGCCGCACCAATCTGCTGCTCCAACTTAGTCGTAAAAGGCACGATTCAGAATTTGCTTCCCTTAAGGCAAATGACGCCCCAAGAGAGGGAGGTATTCTACGGAGATCTTTTCAACTTATGAAAATGTCTCTCAGATTTCTTCGTATGCGACTGTTAATGTTGCTGTTTATGTTTATTCATGGATTGGAATTGATATATATTTTCCAACAATAAAATCGGTTCACTGTTATCATTTTAGAATTGGTAGTTGCATACTATCTTACTCTTATACTAGCGGTTAACTAATTTTCAAAGATGGTACAAATATTTGCAGAGAGATTAGAGACTTGATAGCTCAATTTTAAAGCCAATAGTTTTTAAGTATTTCAGTGAGTCAGAACTATTTGCAATTCAGCGTTATGTATATTCGGTATTGTTCACTTACAGCATAAATCTTCAATAACAGTGAAATATCATGTGTATTCAACTTTTACAAATCTCATTGAATTTAACAAAATGCTCTACCTGTTTTTCTGATGTTAAATTTTTATTTCAAATTTATTGATTTAAAGTTCATTTAGCGGTCATAAAGTGCAGGTGCAAAAACTGTGCGTAAACTGCTTGGTTTTGCTGAAGGAGCTATGACGTCAATATTTTTTTCTTATTTTTATATATTACTTCATTAAAAATTCATCCGGTTTATTTTTATCCTGCTCAAGAGAAATAAGTGTTGCATTTTTATGAACATTTAATTCATATGCTGGAAAACTAAATAAAAGCATTGGATGTGCAATCATAAGAATTAACCAAGCATAAGCTCGTATTTGTTCGAGGCAGTATCGTTCCACCGGATTGACCTTAACACATGCGACGAATAATGGTTCTAAAGTAATGCTGAAACAATTTCATTTTCCTACACACACATTTTATAAATGCCAACATTACATACTGAATACATTGGATACATTCCTTCATCATTACTGTAAACTTTTTATTCATGCTTTATCTTATATAACCGGAAGTTTTTCTAATTCTTCGGGAAAGAATGTTCGTTTAATCGAATTAACAGGATTTTAATCTTTCTAAATAAATTCCTCCGTGAGACCATTACTCCTAATTTATTTGTTTATCGAATTATTAATTTATTTAATAAACATTGCAAGTTTGTCTTCTGACCAGATGTCAACGTTTAAGGGGAACATAAAAAAGATTTTAAGCCAGATATTTGCCCAAAGACGGGAAGGAAACCCCTCAAAAAACCTCCCGTGGGCTGTAAAATTAAATTAAACTATATATAGGTACATATGGTATAAATTCTATCATGTATAATGTATATATGATCTATAATTTAACTAAAATAATACATTACATGATGAAGTTACCATGCAGATGAATATATTGATTGGGTATAACAAATACAATTCGAAATAATAATACAGAGGATATATCAGTGAACTACATTATAATGTGGTTTAACTTAAGCTTATTTATGTAAACTTTCATGTTTTTAGGATTTGGCATGGGAATTTCACCAGGTAAAGCGTTCTATTACCTAACATCCCTATTGGTGAAATAGTATTTTTCTACGTCTATTGTCTGGTCACTATCTATTTTATTATATGATTATTTTAAATAGATAAGATACAAATTTTTAATAGACATATATTTTGCTTTGGAGCATTTTAACTAGAAATGAAAGTTAATATAGAATTATCAGCGGAATCTCCGAGCTATCCTTTCCCATAAGTTAAGTATTGAAGACGACAGGAGGAATAAGGGAATCTCATTCGCCTTTTTACATGCGCCATAAACTGGGTGCTTATCCTCTTCCCAAAGCTATGTCGACAAGGCGGATTCCGCATTCAGCCAAACCCCGTTGTCATAACTTCAATCATCCCAAAGCCTTCCCCAGGATCTCCTTCCAAACGCTTTATTAAATGCGCAGACATGTGGGTCAGAGCAGCCGTCCCTTACAGACTCAATAGAACGTACGCTCGTCCGAAATGTAGATGGAGACTTGGAAGCCGATGAGCGAAGAACGCTTTTATTGGGAGACTCTCAAAGTTTGCCCTCCACCTTTCACTCATCGCCCGAGCTTAATTACTCCCTTCGCTCATTAATTACGAGCGGCTAAGTGCGTGCTGATAAATAGTCGAACATACAAAATAAAGTCTAATTAACGCTATATATGAGATGTATAATTTTCAGCCCTCCTGTTTGTAACCGTCGTCTAAGGGAGATTTGGTACGAGTAAATTAACACTATGATAATAAGAGGAGGCTTAGTTCAAGCGCATTCGAGAACCTTCTTAGCATCGCTGCTAGATTAGAGATTAAATATGTTTCTCCAAGTTGTATTTGTCAGCGTTTCGTCCCTGCGTTGCCATCAATTTGTTTCTCCCGCTGAAGATGGTAGCTTGGCAGTTGAAATATATAACGAGCAATTCTTTGAAGGACGTATATATGGAATTTTCTGTCGTTCCCAGAATGGGTGGCAAGGCAGGTGCGGAACGCTGACGTAGACGGCTTGGGAGAATTTTTAACCTCAAATTTATGTTCAACCACGTTTCAGTTAATTCCTTAAATTTTCGGAAAGTTATAGTCTTAAATTTATGTTCAACCACGTTTCAGTTAATTCCTTAAATTTTCGGAAAGTTATAGTCTTTTCCATTACTTTTGTAGTTAATTGTTGCAAAACCTAGTTTTCTTATTGATGAAAAGTTATACCTAGTAATACCTAGTAATTTGAACCCATGACAGGTGGAAAGTTTGTATATTTATATAAATAATTATCCTACCGAAGCAGTAACTATTATAGCACTTTAGGAAAGCTTATTTCAAATGATCCCTTGTAGACATATTTTAAATAAAATATCACACGAAAATTGGAGTGTGATACATCTCGATTATTAAAAAATTAACATTATAAAAAAGTTTATTTGTTAGTAATTATAAATTACATAACATCTTAATTTACAATGATACCAAGTGAGCCGCAGATAAGGCATTTATATTCTTGGAAGCGAAGTTAACTGGTTTCTAATATAACCTAATCTGATAACGTATCACTCGCTGGCGATAAAAACTTCTCTGTGAATTAAAAATGTAATTATTTCCTTAGAAATAGGATACAACACAAGTAAATTAGATTCTCGGAAGTAGTAATGTTTAAAAAATATCTAATTCTAAACGTATAAATGTTGTTTTTATTTACACCAAAGAGTTAGGATTATTAAATATTTTAGAAGCACCGAATAAGAAAAACTACTATTAGTACTATGGCTATAAAGATAGCAGAACAATAATCCATAATCTATGAGGCTATTAGCTTGCGAATCATTGTTTTGTTAGCAATTAAATTCTAGAAAATGTTTAGCTAAAATAGCAAAAAAGGAATATCCATAAATATTTAGGTGATTCCATCCATCCTTGGCATTTATGCCAAATATAGTTCGCTTTACCCACTGAATTTCCTAGAACGGGAGCCAAAATTTCGCTTTCGGGGAAGAATGCATTAGTCCCAGACACAATAAAGGCGAGCATGTGGTATATATATAGGGGTATTGCCTTCCGAAGGCGATAAACCCTCCAAAGGAAAACGGTCAGTCCACCTTTGAGTCATTCGAATGAGAGAGACCCGCTAGACCGCTTATATTCTGCGTAACTTGCGACGGCCCCTTTACATTAGGAAGCGTTTCTTGCATTTGTGTACCTAGAGATGCATACATTTCAGTGAATTTCCGCATGGATGGGTCGGCAGCGAATCATTCAAATGCATTCTCTTTATCTGCATTCCACTGTTTATCCAATGCGCGAACTAACGACGTTGTAAACAACCTTCTGAGCAGTTCTCCAGCGAAAATATCCCTTTATATTTTACCTTTTCTTCTCAACTGGTTATCTCTAGCCTTCCCTTCAAGGATACCTCTCTTAAACGCCTTATTAACCCTATGTTAGCCGAGCAAGTTTTCTTTACGCGAATGGTCATGCGGAATAGAGTTCTACCTAACGCAAGGAGCGTTATGACATCAGAGCAAATATTTATTTTACTATCAAACAGTTCATTAATCATGTTTGATAATGACAAACATGATATTTACAGAAGGCAATTTTGTTATGTTAGCAATGTATCGGAAATTAATATTTACTTTAACATCATTTAAGGTGAGATTCTCCAATGGTATTATTTACATATTAAAATTAATTAAATAATATAGTATTGATATAATATTACAATACCACATATTTACTATTGATTGTTTAAACACCACATAATATAATATTATCTGGCGACTAAACATTCAGTTTAAGATAGCACGCGATAAAAGCACATGTTATATAATTAATGTTTAGAGCAAGAAATGTATTACTATAAAACTGAAAATTAACTGAATTTTGAGATTCGTGGAACTCCTTCAGCTCTATTCCGTTAAAAAAATCGTTTTCAGCAGATGGTGGTTAGGGTAAAGCTATCATTTTGTGGGAAAATTCTTCGTAATGCGTATTCCTATAGCTACTAAAAAGCTAAGAGCAATAAAAAAGTAACTAATAAATGAAAACAACAACAAAACACTATGAAATCGGTCATTATCGAATGGCTCATTACATAATAAAGGTATATTTAAATGCTCCATCTGGGAGACTAAATAACGAGTAATAGCTACTAGCTACTAACTAGTATTAGTTATAAGCTAGTTAATATAGGTAGTTGGAGTATTTAGTACTTGCTACTAGCTAGTACTAAGCACTCTTTAGTGATAACTACCCGAAAGGAGTTCTCTGGGCTACAGGTCGAACTATCAATTTCAGAAAAAATAAATAAAACGATTTTATATCCATTTTGATCATAGAGGTAAGCAAATCTCAAGTGGGTGTGGCTATCGAATTTTTAAAGTTTTTGTTCATCTAAAAAGCAGTGAATGATAAAGAAACGTACTGGTTTTTATTCTATCTGTAGTTATTCCTCTTCTAAAAATTATGTTTATCAAGATGCAGAATCTCCAAATAAGCTCCTCCTTCGGATATATGTTTTCCTTTTACCACACAAGGCTTCTTAAACATGCGCATGCAAGGCAAATTATATCGTGATCAGGATTGGAAGCCAAAGATTTTTCCCTCTTGGATAGTGGTTCTTTCTTAGGAGAGCCTTTCCTTATTGCATTCTGGGAATATTCTTGGCGAAGGTTTAATGAGCTAATTTGCCTCGGCCGCCATACATTGAGACTAGCGAGAAGACGTCTAGATCGTAGATGGAAATGAAAGGTAAAGGAGGGAGAAATTGCGTTCGAGGAATGTACGGGAGAGGGCTTTGAGGTTGTATTTGGGTTACGAGGGATAGAGAGCGATTTGTGGATTCCTGAGGGGATGGAGTGATATGATGGGTTTGCAGGTACTCGGTGATAGACAGCTGATCGAAATTCTATTAGAGATTCGAGGAAGAGTATTAAGGAATAGATGGAAAGAACACGCAAAGACGGATGAGTTCATTAGACACACAATCAACAAACATAGTTAATCGTTTCAAATGGGTGGACGGACGTTCATCTTTTGAAATGATCGAAATTGGAGTGGTACCCAATTAAGGTAACTACACTCAACTGAGGAAATCTCTTACTTAGTGAATCATTGTGGTGCAGATAAATCCATAATATAGTTATTAACTGAGGAAATATATAGGTACTTCTATTATTTGTACTTAATAAGTAAAAACATTTCATATTCCGTAATAGGATGCATTTCTGTTTCCCTATCTTACACTTATTCTTCAAACATTAATTTATGCTCATAGTGTTTCATTCCAATTATTGCAGAAAAAATGTCTTATATGTGTACGTAACGTAACTCCAAATTTTTATTTGGTTAGATACTTCAGTTAATCATTTTCCTCTGAGCCTTATTCTCATATTTTGATGGGGTCGGCAGATGAATGATAGTTTGGGTGATGATAAGGATGATGTTAGTTTTGGCGATGAACTTTTACAGCCGGATGCCCTTTCTTCCACCAACCCTGAACGGGGAATTCAGACAAACACACATAACCATTCCCTGATCAGTAAAATCCCGATTCGAACCCGGGTCTTGGAGTTGATCCGATAGAGCTTACCACTCTGGAAACCAAGGCCGGTAGATACTTCAATTGATATTCTTAATAAAAAAATTTCCCTTATTAAGGCCGAAATTTTAGGCCGGAGCCTTTGAATCAATTTATAATAAAAAAATAAGCCTGATCCAAGCATCGTTTTTCAAGTTATTAAAAAAAGGACATTAAGATGAAAGATTTCAATCTGAAATTCAATGATAAATGTAAGGAGGAAAATCCGGAGATTGATGTACATATTTATTTAGAGTATTGCTCTATAGAGGTAGTCCACGAATGATCATTATTTTCTCTTAGCTCTAAACAATGTCGGAATTCACGATAGGCTCTTAATATTATATAGTGGTGAAATGTTCGGCGAGGAGGAGATTCTTATACGTTTTTCATAATTAATCAAAATCCTTTAAATTATGAAATTCCTTGGCTTGGTTGATCTAGCGCTTAAAATGATCGATAGGTAAGATGCTCGTGCTGAACAGTTCCCCAACCGCTAATTAGGTCGCTAAAGGAGAGCTTGGAATTTCCTCCCCACGCGATCTATCCCCTGATACATTCCTTTAAAACCACTCTTACGGCACACGAAATTGCCTCGGGACTTATTACTCGAGGTCATTTTTTCCTTCACTTTCACTTTCATCAAACCCTTTCAACTGTTTCTCATACGTTTCCTTCCTTCGCTTGCATATCTCGATTGACTTTCTCTTTCCTCCATCTCCTTTAAACTCGTAAAATGAAGGTGACTTTCGAAAATTCTGCCCACTGTATGCTGACTTTTTTCAGTCAGGTGGTTGTATCTTACCGGAAAGACCAAGCACAAGTAGTTTCCATGGACTAAAAGTGCTGAAGTTCCGAGGGATTAGAGTGATCCGAGAAAGAAGGAAATAAAGTAAAAAATATTTTTGTTTAAAATTTTGTCATTTTGATTAAATTAATCAAAAAGAGAATTATATTGGTCAAAGTAATATATTTAATTTCACATGAAACCGTAAACTAATATTAGCTAGAATTGTCTAATGTTTTCAGATTATGTCAAGAACTGAGATTTCTCCTGAAAAGCTGCAATGAATATCTATTTAACATTTTTTGGGTACTATTTTTTATTGATCATCGTCAATCACTTATTAAACTGACAAACCTTAATGTCATGCTCAATAAAGAAGGTTTTTACTGAAAAATACACATTCCATGCTGTAAAAATGCACGATTAAATTTGGCTTTTGTTCTTTTTACATTAGTTCAATAAATTTTATTTACGAATATTTTCCAGTTATATCGTATAACCTTTAACAGTATCCATTTATTCTTATAAATTTCAAATTAGTATTTCTATCAAAGTAAAAAACTGCCTGAAATTGTATCAGATCATTTAAGATGATATCATAATAGCAGTGCAAGGGTATTTTCTCATTTTTATGAACAATTATTGCATAAATAAACATGTCTAGAGCTTTAGATTCCATAGATGATTCAGAGATTAAAGATAATGAATTAGAATTGAAATTGATTTTTTAAATGTCATCATTGTAAGGCACTAGAGTATAATAGTTGTTTAATTATAAAACATAAATTATTGAATTTATGCCCTACATATTGAGTTAAATGTAAGTGAATTATGATATTTAAAATCTTCATGAAAAATCTCAGCAACAATTATTAGAAATCTATAAATATTTCAATGAATCCAAACACAAGCACCAAAAATTTTCTTTTATCTACGCGTTTGGCTCAGAATTCAGAATTTCATAAGTAGCGTAGAATTTGTCATATATGGAACAGAATCAAAGGTAACTAAAATACTACACATAGAGATTAATTTGACAAAACTTCTCCCCCAGTTTACCAAGAAAATGTGCATGTTGCAACAGCGTAACCTCAATGATCGTGCACAGTAAATCTCCAGGAGCCACAAACCGTTCGCTCCCATTGTGGATACGCATTGCGGCTGTTATTCCCGTCTTTTAAGAGGAGCAGTCTACTTCATTCTACTCCGCCTATCTCAAACGTCTGCGCGACTCGCTTTGACGTGTATCGCCGTTTTCTTAACGCCATCTCTCAGCGTATGCACTTTTAGAACTCCTTCGTTAAAGCATACATTCGAAGCCCTCTCCACTCTAATCTTTGAGGAAAGGTTTACGTATATACAATTCGGTGAACGACGGGAGCACTTCTGGAGAAGCCTCAGACACTTCCTTTTCTGTTGGAAAAAAGAATAGTCTCCAGCGCGCCAACCTTCTCTCTGGGGACAATTCTTGTCGGAATATTTTCATGCCTCTATAACTTTGGCGTCCAAGAGATCAATGGGAGCGGCACTACCTGAACGGTTTTATCCACCGCTTATCTCTCTCAACCATTTCACTCCGTACTATTAGTATCTCCTTTCCTTCAAGATATAATTTTATACTCCTACGTTACTTGAGTACATTGACCTGTTAGTTTCCCTAATTTCAATACACATGCAATTAGACAGTGCTAATTTGGAAATTACGGAATTTTCTAATGTAAATAAGCATTTATTGATTATTATATTACCTATATCATATACTTACCGGTATGCATGCATATTTCAATTAAATTTTACCCAATATACATTATAATTAAACAATTAATCCCTATCTAATATAAAAAGATAAATATTATCTAATAGTTTTTAAGATCATCAAACGTTAATGTTGTTTTTACTTCATCTTGTACATATTAGAGTTATTATTTTAATAAGTTACTAGGGTTAGTTGTCGTAAATTTACATTATTTTTTATCGTGGATATTGCACTCAGTATACCAGGCTTACATACTATCCATCAGCAATTATTGGTCACTACAATCATGTGAAAGCTAAAAGTTAGATGGTTATGTCCCCTAATGAAGTAACTAAATGTTATAAGTCGTACTAAAGTCAGTTATTTCGTTTGAAAGTGAATTTTAATGCTAATGAAACAGCTTGTCTATGGTTGGAGGTCAATCATGCATACATTTGTTTTACATTAGACAATTGTTTTAAATTTGATGACAATTTATTGTAAAATTCAAAATGTTTTCGGTTTCGTTTCAAAAGGTTGCTTATTTCTATTTAGTTATGGTACTTATCTTTGCTGATACAAATTGTCCAGATTCCACAGATTTCTTTTGGTAAATGGATTAATTTAATTCCTAAAAATAGTATTGATTAATTTAAAGTGATTGCTTCATAAACAATTTTAAAATATTTACAAGGCCAGCTAAAAACAAATGATGGATTATAGGAATTATTCGATAGAAGGCACCCAAATATTAATATTGCATATTAATTTTTAAGAATCGTTAAATATTAAGATTCTTAGATATGGTTAGGCAATAAAAATTCCATACGCATTTTTTGTTGAAATAGTTATTAAGCCGAATGTCTTCTATGTAAATTTAAAAATCTAACAGTTAGAGTTAAGACTTGAAAATTTCAATTTTTCTTATTTTTGAGCTTTCTCTGATAAATATATTAAGTTTTGCTCTTACCATTGATTTAAATAAGATGGACCCTTAGTAACTCCGTATAATCAGAAAAGTGCCATGTCTTGACGTTAAACGTCTGAAAATGTTGAAACTTCTTGGGATCTAAAATTCTGAAACTCTTGGCTGAAAACTTCTTGGCTTATCAACATCTTGAAAAAATTGCTTCAGAATGCAAAATGAAAACGTAGAAGTTCCTAAAAACCTCCAGAAATTAATTAAGAATAATTACTGAAACGCATAAGCTTTAGAAATATGAGTATAAATAACAGGATTAGTTAAATGAATTCATGAGCCTTTAAACTTCCCAACTTCTCGCAGATTACCCTTTCGCCCATCTTTATCGGAAAGAATCTAGTTCCGGAGGCAGGGAACCCATTTAATCAGGAGGTCGAACGAATTAGCTGCAACAGATGTAAAACTGAACGACCTTCCTCCCGTATTAGCACCCAAGACAAGGGTACGGAGAGGATCGTAATGGATGTCGCAAGTTTTCGCCTTTAAAACACGTTCCACTTATCTGCTCAGCCGTCTTTTCCTTCCTCGCGAACCTATTCTCCGGCTAAACAAGCTATTACGCTACACTTGCCGCAACACTCGTGTAAGAAAAGCCTTTTCTGCGACGGAGATATCTCCCGCTCTCTTGGATAAGACGGTTATTTATTGCCCGACGCCCCTTGTTCTTTAAGGAGCGCGCAAACTCCGCCCACTCGTAAACGGCGGAGCGGTCACACTTGACAAATACGCGGGACCGACTCAGCAGCGGACTACCAGGGAAATACTTGTAAGTCTCATTGTGCGTCGTTATTCATCTCACTTCCGCACAAACGATACTCCCTAGTTCATCTTTGAATCCCTAGAAATCGACCACAAATCATCATTCATAGGGTTTTGAAGAATTAGCTTCAACGTACTTACAATTATTACACGTTTAACTTTAAGTTAGTTAATTTTTCTTTTAAATCTCTTGATCATATAGTTTTCGGCACCAGTGCAGAGTTAAGGACGAAAATTCGCAAATTGCCACTCTTTAAAAACGTTTAATGACAAACTCAAAAGATAAAACTTGGACAGACTACAAAAATAGAATGTCACTATTTGTGGGATTTGTTCAAATTTTACCTCTTGACTTTTTAATAATAAGTTTTTATGTGAAATTCCACCAAGTAACGTTTATCAATATTTATTTTACTCATACCTTTCTCCTGTTTCCTTAACTCAATTGTTAATAACTTATAAGTATAGCCTGTCCAACACGTGAATTCAAAGAATTTCGAAATTTTCGAGCTGTAAACATTTCATGACAGACACTAACAAGCAAATCTAATTAAGTTTATTTTTCTATGAAGTCATCATATATTCTAACAGTAGTCGATAAAGCAAGAAACGCTAATGGTTAAAGATATGTAAATACTCAACACATTCATGTATTTCGTTAACTCAGCATTATTTATATAACTAAGAGAAGCTTGTTCAAACTCATCAATTCAAGAAATTTCTTAATTGTTTTCATTATTTGTATATGGTAAATTATTAATTATTGGGATTGGATAGAAAATAGAAGAATAGAAAATATGTGCATCAAATACAATTCAGCTATGATAAAATAATCTATTGTTAAGATAATAATCGTAGTAAGTAAGCTTATGAGTACTAAAATTTCAATCAGATTTTAAAACACCGAATCTTCTGCAACATTTTAAATGCTAACCCACTTATTTATTTGTGGCTTTTTGCGGAGCAAAATCGAGTTAACTAAATTTACAACTTGGAAATTTGGGAAATATTAGCCAACATGTGTCTATTTTTAGCTAGTAAAAACATAAATACATATTTGATAAGTTAGAAATTTCCTAGTTCAATGGAATCACTCAAAATGTTTTATGTTTGGGAGTAATCTGACTCGGTTTAATGTTGTTAATCCTTTAATCCCTCAACAGTGAGATTGTTAAAACTATACTAAAAGTATATCTTAGTTTACTTAGCTCATTAAAAATATAGCAAACAATAGCTACGAGAAAAAATAAACGTAGCTTTTGCTCCCATTTTGGCGGAAAAGTATTACATACAAAAAAACTAGCACTGAGCGAAAAAGGGATGATTATTTATATCCGCGGAATCTGTTGATTGAGATTGCGGTCCTCAGTGATTTTCATGGCTTAAATTGATTAGCGCGGTCATCCATCATTTTCGGCTCCGGCATTATTTACATCTCCCGATTCACGCACTTCCGGCTACCCGACTCATATTAGAACTATTTGTCACCCGGTCTCAATCGAAATGAAAATTTATCGCGTCATCGTTAAAATTAATAATTGCAATCGCGTGAAACGGGGAATCGAGCCGCTTAAGATGGATGTATTTTGATATTAATGGGCCTTTTTTATTAATCAGAGTGAAAAAATGTGATGATATCAGCGCGACTTTCACCGCCGTTAATCACGGTCGCCATAAATCCCGTAAGCAGCTGAGAGTGTTGTATACTTAATTTTATTCCGAAAATTTAATGAATACGAAATAAAATAATTTTTCCGAATTTCGCCACCCACTGGATCTAGGGATTATTTCCATCGATACTGGCTCAAAATCGTGTATTTCAAAAAGTTTATTATTTTATTTTCCTCCTTTTTCATTGCAGACATATTTCGTCGCTATGCAAAGAAGTTTCGTAAACTTTGAATTTGATACCAGGAGAATAATTAGTTGATCTTTCATCAAAATCACTTTTCAGTGAAGGAAAAAAATGTCTGTACTACAAATATTGCTCTTTATGAGTTACATAAGTCATGCCAGTTACGAAGCTCTATTGCTCCAAATAATTGGTATCATGTGAAATCCATCCACCGTTTTTTTAGCCATTGCACCTGTATATACCTATACCAGCTCACATATATATACTTTATTTTAGCTATCATTTGGTTTGCGATGGTAAATTGAAATGTGTTCAAGTTGATGGCCAATTAAGGATGTAAAACCTGTTAACAATTCATTGTCTTTTGATTATATTATAGGTTAAATCTTTATCTGTTGATTTTAGTATATTTCATTACATAGGAAAACTACATTCTTAATGAAATCTTTGTGGAGAATAAAAATATAAAGAGTATAACTAAATATGAGGCTCAATATATCTGGATATATTGAGAATGGCATGCAATAACTATGTAATATTACTGATTGTTTCAAATTATGTCAAAAAATTCAGTGAATTGAAGATAGTTCAGTTGCAGAATTTCTCAGAATATGTATACTATTGCAAAGAATTGGCCGCCATGCTACCTTGATTACTACACTTAAATTGCAGTCATTAGTTAAACATTGGTTTTAAAGTTGATATGAACTCATTTCGTATTCATCACTGACCATATCAATTCGTGCATCTGTAGGAGTGACAATTGGTCCAGCAAAAAAAACGGTGAATTTATTTATAATCTATTCAATATTCAACGAAATTCATGATTCTTTGTATAGCTAAAAAGCTAATTGCGTAAGAGCATGTGTTATGTAAAAGAGTTATTATGCTAATTGTGTTGCTTGCGTTCAATGGTAGCTTTGAATCTTTTTTAATTCATAAATTGATGCATTATCATAACTCATCAATGCCTCATTTTCATTTGAATCAATTGTAGTATCTAGTGCGAAGATTCCGCAATGAATTATGTATGATTTAACTGTAAATTACCCATCAATCCATAAACTAAAGTTCCTTCTGCGATATCATGACGAATAGAATATTTTTAATTTGTCTTTTGATTAGAGAAAATTTTATATTTTCTTTGCATTTATCCGTCTTGTTTATGGCTGTGTTGACAAAAATTTCACTGAAGTATTAGAGACTCTAAAGAATGGTATGGATAAAGGTTTCTCCTTATGGAAGACTAAGAAAAGTATTGCTTGTACACCAATAGTGCTTTTATTACGAAAACAAGTTCCACTATTAGAATTCTGACTTGGAAATGTAAGCTATCTCACTTTTCATTATACTCAATTATACTCATTACAAGCCTCATTCCTTTCTATATCCTCTTGGTAGCAATTCCCAGAGAGGTTAAGGTTCCGTCCTTTACAATTATCACTTTGTAGATAAATGGTAACTTATTTGAAAATAATAATGGTTGAATTACATATCTTGAGGACTAAAAAAGTTCATTCTAATATAATTTAGAACAGCTCAGTACTTAAATGATTTTGTTAACATCATGCAGTAATTTTACTATTTACTTGGCTTTATTTTTAAAACAAATTAGTTTTACATTTTGGGTCAAATGTTCCATTATTGGCAAGAATTTTCGAGCTTCGAGTTCGAGCTTTATGAACTTTATCCCGATATATGACTTTCGAGTTGGTGATATCTTTTCGAGCTCCGTATAAATTTTAATTTCAATGTAGCGGCGAATAAGGGAGAAGTAGGGCAAAGGGTTAATCAATCTTAGCGAAACTTAAAATTCAAATTAATTCTTCGACGCTCCGAATATCTCGGAAATTTTGGACGAAATCTGAAACGGTGTTCGAGAATTAAGGTTAGTTATGTGACATAAGTTTCTAGTTTGCCACATTTTTTAAGAATAAACAGAAACTTCTGGGAAACCACTTGAATATCAAATGCATTATTAATTAGCACTTTACGTTGTTTACTTTTTTATTTAACATTTTGCTGCAAGCATAAAAACAAGACGTTTTTATTATCTACCCTTTTTAGTAATGATATATGACCCGCCTGGTAATTAGATGACAAGGTTTTACAAGTTTCCTTTGCTTTAATAAGAAAAGTAGTTCTAGAAATATGTAGCTTGAAATTTCAAAATAAAGATTGCATTGGGTAAATTATAGAATGAGTATACGTGCATTAATAAATGAATATATATCAATCATAGATATCACCTTACCAGGAGAATTACAAGGGAGAAAAAACCTTCTTTGGAGAGAGTTAGGATTGAAACGAAAAATTGTTTTAGTTTGGAAAGTACTTATCATCTTAAGGTGCACTTTCCATTGCATTTAAATTATTCTTACATTGTAAAATTTTAATATTATACCATGCAAAGTAATCTGAGATGAAAGCGCTGAAATAAAATCCTTGAGAAAATAAAAGAGACTGCTTGAGTTGACCTTACTTTTACTGTCCTATTTTTCCCTTGAAAAACGGTTTTATATCGGAATTTTCACGTGTAAAGCAATAAATGGCAGTGCTCTTGAATTAGTATTTGAGTTTATTTACCAAGTCGGTTAATTTGAAACTTTGAAGTAGTGCATAACAATATGCTTGAATTCTATGTAGTAAACAGTTAAAGTAAGAGAAGTTCAAGAAATTTTCAGGCAATATGTATTTGTATTACAATACGTTAAAATATACTAGATAAGTGTTTTCGACATATTTCTTCGTAAAAAGTTATAAAATTTCAGAATTGGACCAAAATTAATCTTAATTTTACAGCGGTGCCTCGGCATCCAATTCTAATTTTATTTTTTAACATTAATGGATCTTCTTCAGTCCGCACCCGTCTGTCGAAATTGAGCTCTTTGAATATAATGGAAATTTGAATAATGCATGGGCCACTTTATAAAAATTCGTACTAAATCCAAGCGATAAAACGATATTGATGCATACAATTTAATCTGAACAGACTAAAAATAGCAGGAAACTATTTTATATATTTTAGACATATTCAATGTATCAAATTTATGCAATTTTCTTTATTAGGGCTCCATAAATATAATGTATGTAATAAAAATAATTTCATGCTAATATAAAAGAATTAAGCATACGTTTATTTAGATAAACGTCCATTTAACTAAATATATCTAGATAAATGGTCGTTTTATCTCAGTGAGGATAGCCAGAATTTCAAAATCACCGGAAGTCACTTTAAAGCATTTCAAGTTTCCCACTAAATCTTTTTTTCTACCTCTGGCAATCAGAATTAATGAGCTATTTATAAGGATAACTCATCTCCAGAGATGCAAAATCGGGATTCTAATGCAGTGACTAGTTATCAATTTCAACATTTGTTCCAATGAGATATCGGTTTAAGAGCTAAGTAATCCATTTATACTAGTAAAATATCCTCAGATATAACGACAATGTAATATAAATTATTTTTCAGATAACTTTATTAGGGTAATAGTTTTTATAAACACTTGCTGAATACGTAATTCGCTGGTTCTATCAAATAAATTGCAGATGTTACAGTAATTTTCACCAGCAAAAATGTGTATATGTTTTGCATAAAGTTGTTTGCGTAAAGTTGCAGCACAAATCGTTTATTTAGTGTGTGAGTCGGTCTCTAAATCGAGAAATTTATCTCCAAGGGACCAAATATTCTTTATTCCTTATTTTGTATATCAAATTGTATATTTTCTGTATTTTGTTTTTTGTACAAGGAATGAAAATAATTCTAATTCTAATTCTAAATTCCAATATTAACTCTTTTAACGTCCGTTCGAATTAAATAAATTAGACACTAGTGATTTGATTAATTTAAACATTTTATTTTGTAAGTTTTATTATTTTAAAAAGGATAAAGCGAACTAAAGATAACACACTCCATCAGGAAATATCCGAAAGAACTAATGCACTCAATGTGGTTCTCTAAGTTTGAATGTTCGTTAATTTCAAGCTGAGGCACTGTGAAATATCGGCAGGTCAGCGAAAAAATCTCCAATGTTTAATGAACGTGAAAGTTTTCTCGTTTATGAATCACATGGTTGGAGAGCACGTTTCTAATACAACAGCAGCTGGTTGGAGTGACTTGGAAATGCCGTTTGACCAATACATCTGGCCAACTTTCACTCCGTGGTTACTCTCATCAATTTTAGATTTCAGTTCACTTCAAAGCATGGGCAAAGATTTCATTTTCATTATTCATATACCCGTAGTTGGGATTTTTGTTCCAAACATATCACCCGAAACGGAAATCAAGTTAAGTATTCAAACTCCAGCGTGAAGTAACACTTGAAGCCGATTAACGGCTAATTAATTTATTGTCTTATTTACCATCTTTGAAAATTTTGGCGGGAATGGAATACGCAGCGCATTTTTCTGGTATATTGTTCCATAACTTTTAACGTAAAAGAAACGGGATTATTCAGTAAATGAAAATAACGCGGTTTCATAGATTTCACGATTCTGCTATTTTATAAGTTGCCTCAATGAGATGAAATTAAGGATATGGAGGCAGAAAAATATACTTATAATAAACTCTATCGTATTTGGCCGAACTTCGTGGAAGGACATTCTGAAGTTATAAAGTAAAAAATAAATCCATATAATCGGAAATAAAATCCTATAGTGTGGAAGTTTACGGTGTTTTACTTTATAACTTGTACTAATAATGCTAATATTTATTATTCCTGGATTCAAACACCGACAGGTAAACTTATAATTCAATAAAAATAGATTTAATGATTAGTATTTATATTCCCCGACACCCTTTAATTATTGCTTTCGAATTGCATGTATTGATTTGTGTCTTCTTACTGGAAACATTACCTTTCCGTGTCTTTTTAATGATTCATCAGATCATTTTATTTTTTTACGCAGATATTAGTGAATATTTAAGGATTTAATCTCAAAATATTTCATTTTATGTTTGATATCAAAAGTTTGCTCGGAGAGATACATGTTCCCAACAATGAGGAATTTTCATATAAACCGCTTCAGTACAAAAGCATCCAATACTTGATAGGGATACAACAGGTTTTCTCACTTTTCTCTAAAACTGAGATTTGTCTAACTACGTCTATATTTTCTCTGATACTAAATGGAATATGGTTACATTACAAAGGATGTTGCTCAAGTTATTCCATTTTGGTTAAAATAATATACGATTATTGCTAGATATTTATAACTACATATACCAGTATGAGCTATCTGTTTCTGTTATACGCATTTCATTATTTAATATCACTTTGATCTTATGATAGCCAAAGATGGCCAAAAGCCTTCAAAATTAGAATTATATTGTAGAACATACAAAGTTTTATTTCTTCAATATCTTAGTTGTGACGTTTCACGAAGTATAGCCGTTATATATTAAGTTTGATTCTAGTAATTTTTTGAAATACTAGTTATTGGAATATTTTATTTGTTCTAATATATAACACATTAAATTTATAAGTTTTATGAAACTTTTTATGTATATTAGAAGTACTCTATGAAGAAAAAACGAAAAATTTTAAGGTAAACCATCAAATAATATGTATACTTAGACACTCCAGTTTTACCATGGGGATTCAACGAATTCAAATTGAAATAAAATCCTAATGATAAGGCAAATCCCCTCCGTTGACTAATTCTCTTAAGGAATAGACCCAAGCAAAAGGTCCTCCATTACGAACTTTGTCCGAAATCCCTCTCCGTTAGGACAGAAATAAGACGACACATCTAGGGAATGCTTCGAGATCCGTCTCGCGGAATAGAATTAAAGGGCTCATGCTAATAAGATCTTCGAAGGGAAAAAACGGCAAATCCTACTCGGATTACGTTTCCGCCTTTTCTTCTTCCTCAGGCGCATTAAAGAGAGTCATTTAGTTGGAGAAAAATCTCGCAAGGGCAATCAGCATAAATTGCTTCCAACCTTTATTAATATTTCCTTAACGAAAGGAAAAGCTTTTTATTTTATGCTGGAAATGAGTAGTAGAGGAATAACTGAAATTTATTACCCATTATGCCCGAAGGTTATTTTTCGATAGTGCATGAATCTTAGAAGCTGAGGGAAAATATTTGCTATTTTATCACCATAGTATTAGTAATTGTTTCAAGGTTTGATGTAGCAATTGGCATCTTGGTAACAATTCGTGGTGCCTTTTGATGTCATGGTTTACGCTTTAACTTAGCACTTAAAGGAGACCTCTTCAGTCCGGTTCCCACCAAAAGTGACCACCACCAGTGGCTGCCACACCTCAGAGCATTGCCGTATGCTCTTTCTTCACACCAGCATGGCATGAGCAAAAGGTTTTACATTAGGACAATAAGGAAGGACGAGGCAAAAATGTGGTTGAAAGAACTTGAAAGGAAAGCAACAGTAACGGCTATGCTAGTCGTATAATCTGACATTCTCAAATTAGCGTAAACAACTGTATGCATGCGTAATATTAAGTGATTTGAATGGCGAATACACCACATATAATTTGTGCTATATCCCATGCTCTGTGCTCAACAAGTAAACTTATGAACCGCTGATCTTTGCTGCTTGATGAATTCCTACTTAGAAATAAGTTTCTGTCATCCAATAGCTGTCTGAGCAACTCATTGGTGGATTTTTTTTTCTCATCGTTGTATGGCTCTGTTTTTCGTTACGTAATTGTTCATAGTATTACCTTACTTAAATCTTTTTCTTAATATTTTCTCTTTCTTCAAGCCTATCATATTAGTATTGGTCTCCACAGGGGTAGTGGTAATCGAGGTAGTTTAGGAAATCCACTGATTGTAAAGAAAAAATATTTGGAACACGGCTTTCAATGAATTAGAGCTTTTAAATATCCATTATAAACGCTCTCTGTCGGTTTTCCTCGTCCCATTCACCGGTATTCGGCAAAAACAAGAATCACCGTACTGTATAGGGTGTTCTTTAAAGTACTGTGATCCTTTTATGCTTTCTCCGAAAACCTGGTGAGTAATATAAGGAACACCGACAAAGACGGCTATTGGAGACTTAAAACCTCTAATTCCCTGTTTCTCACGAAAAATATTTCAGATTTACACATTCCATCCATCTTTCGGAGCCGAGTTTTATGATTTTATGGTTTTTACTTAAGATCGATTATCTAAAGAATCTAGTATTAATCTTTGGAAACAGCCTTAGCCTATCCTTAATGGTAGTAGTAGTAGTGTTGCTAAAAGTGCTTCGACAGCTTAGGTCATTTCGCACATTGGCTCCCACCGGGATTCGAACCCGGGACCGCTTTCACCAAAGGCAAACGCGCTGTCCACATGACTATCCGGGAGCCCTATCCTTAATCATATGTAAGAATTTTGGTTGTATTATTTTATGTGAAAATCGTTCATCTTCGATTATTTTCAAAGCGATACTCGGAAGTTATCTCAGCCTTATTTCGAATCATTAAACACCCTTGGAGTTTAGAAATATTCAACGTAAAATATTTTCTGCTTGGATATTCACGGAGGCGAAAACTCGCGGCTCCCCACGAGGCTCAAGCCTTTAACCAAATGTTGCCACGTATTGGCGCAGCCGTGTTCCTCTTGCGAGGAAATCTGAAAGAAAGGAGTGGAAAAATCTGTGGAAATTCTTCTGCCTGGAAACAGGGTAATCACCACAAAGAACTTCCGGACCATTAGACATCCTTTAAAACGGACAGTGGCTAAAGGAAGAATTTTGGAGAGGAAAGGAGAGGATCGGAGATGGCCATGGCAATGGTCCAATAGAATATGAGGTTTAAATTGAAGCTGGTCTGAATGGGGGAATTGAATACCCAATGAGAATTACGGCGGACTCTTATAAGTGGATGGGGAAGTCGCGAAAAACTACAGAAGGCAATTTTGCATTAGAAAGTAGGATCGCTTTTTCTCCGGCGCGAGGTCGAAGTAAAATAAATGAAGGGGAATTAATTTAGTTTGCGGATTGTTCAGCTTCTAAGTATGCCAATCCGAAATCGATTATTCAAATTTCCCCCGCTCATATCCCTGATTTATTTCGGGGCGTTTTTTGCGGCCTGATTCCTTCGCTTGTTTTTCGACCTAAATGAGGGAAACTCGTTTTATTCCTTCCTTATTTCATTCTGCGATCCGACGTTGGTCTTGATAGTGGCATTTCGCTAAACAAAAGAGCAAATAAGTGGAAGGATTGAGGTCGCTCAAGCAGTCTTGTGCGGTCATGACTTTTGTGCGGAAATGGAGGTTTTTTTTAGGAAAATTACAGTAGAAAATATATGATTCATAATTTTAAGGAATTTGAATGTAAATCCAAACTGAAAATGACAGAAAAGTCATTTTCGAAGATTTATAGTACACGCGTGGTTTTGAGCTAGATACGATATAAAATGCTTGAGTACTCTCTTAACATTAAAGTTAAAATGCTACTTAAACTTCTGACGTCATAAGGAAATGTAAGCCACTGATTGTCATGCTATTGTATTGTAAGTAAGAATAAGCACCAATTTTCTTAATCGTAAGTAAGAATAATAGCACCAAAAACCATCAAAACATCATCAAATTCTGTATCATATTTTATGTTTTTATTCAATTTTTAAATGTTATATTTATTAAAATTAAACGTTGGATTAAGTATATTAAAAATTAAGATAAGAAATCAACGTTAAGCCTTTATATAACCTCTTTAAATGACACCCTATTTAAAACTTTTGAAAAATTTCCTATCTGAAATATAAGGACTTTTAAAATTCCTCATATTCAACTTTTTTCTTCTTCAATTCTTCTTTTTTAACTTCAATTTCTTTGCATGAGTTTCAATTTACAAAGTCTTCTATATTAGGAGTGTCAAAAACAAAAAATGATAATAGTGGAACCTTGTGTTGTGAAAAATTAATCCTTAATCCTTAGGACAGGCTCTTCCCTAATTCGACCATTTTCACACTCCGTCATTCCAAACTGCTTAAAAATTGATCCACTAAATTTACAAACAGTGCAATGCAACGGGATGTTAATTCAAGTTTTTTCGATTTCTTCTTTTATATCCTTTCATCACGGAATCCTTTAATTCTATTCCGTTGAAAGGGAACGCACCCTAAGCTACCGTGCAGTAACAATAGCTGAAAATCTCCAATTCCATGATCCAATTAATGAGCTCAGTCGAACAGAACAAAATCATTCTGCAGCTCTTTGCATCTCGTTTCTCAATTCACAGAGTACAAATAAGAGGACACGATAGCCTGCAATCTCCTCCCTTTCGGAAGTCCTTCTCGGGTGCAGTTACGGAGCCGTGTTTGATCTTCGGAGCTTTCTTGGGGGACTTGAAATTGCCCCGAGATGCAAAATATTGTTTGCATGTTCGGTAGAACGTGCTCGGTAGTGTTGGACAAGATCTCGCAAAAGGTCTGCAGCTTCTCTGGCACATTACGTGCCTCTTCCTCTCGTCTCTTTGTTTGAATATCTTTTTTATCCATCGTCTCTTATAATATGGGACGAGACATTCCTAACACTGGCCTTATTAGTCTTCTTCGCATTGCCCCCGGAAAAAGCTTTCTCAGAATAGAATTAGTTCCTGAACAAATAAAGATGTGATCTCATGGATAGACTGAGCAATTAATTAAATCTTCTTATGAATGTGAATTAATGGCTGAGACAGGTAGTGATGTGTCCTTTTTACTTTGTAATCATTCTACTGTATGTTCAATCGAATGAAATGATAATAAAAGAAAAATTAATAAAACTTTCTTGAGTGAGAAATTCATAAAGTTTTCATAAGTCACTTCATATTTCTTTCATAATGAATAACATAATGAGAAGAGGTCTCGAGTTTTAATATGGTTAATATGTTTTAACATAATGGCTTGCTGGATAAACAATTTTATTAAAATAATTATTGATTACTTTCACATATATATTTAATTAAAAGAATCAGATACTAAAACATCCTCATTTGCGATTTCATTTAACTTTAATTGCTCAAAATAATATGTTTAAAAACAGGATTGCATGTATGCGATAAAATAGTGACATTTTATAATCACTAAAACTATGTTAAACTATGTTAAACTATGTTACAAAGTATGCAGCTATTTTAGGCCTCAAAATAATGGGAAGCATTTTTGAGTAACCTATCTGCTTAAGATAAGCTTTTCATTTTTTAACGTGCAAGTAAAAATAAGCTCATTTCTTTTGATTCAGTGATAAACTCTTAGCTTAACTTCTTACTTATATATACCTTTGAATCGATGTATTCTAACGTTAGAATATGATTTACCGAAATATAATAAACATATTCCATATCTTTTACTACTATTATTTTGAAAAAAGTACCTGCGACATTACTCATGATCTAAGTGAAGAATTCCTAATCGTTTCCATTCGAGTAACAAATTCCCCACCCATCAACTTTATTCTCTAAATTAAGAATAATACTTCAATAAATGATCGTTTGTGACATTCCCGGAACACATTATGTATAAATATAAAGCGTTACATTGCTTGTTTTGCTACGTTAATGAACCATAACCCTGTCATTTCCACTTTTAAGTAGAATTTCATTTTAGTCGAAAACGATGCAATGCATTCCAATGGACCTCTCGTCGATAATTAAATCACTTCTTAATTTCGCGTGACTATTGAAACGTTTGATGGAATCAATTAGCTCGAGAATAAATCTGGAACTCATTAAGCGGGGACTGCTTATTAAAATTTTGCTTGAGTATGAAATGTCAGCATAAAAAGCATGAATTTTCATGCTCTTCAATTTTCGGTTCGCTGATGCTGCTTCGTTAGCTTTTTTAATATTTATTTTGTGTTATTGAAAGAATGCTATAATTTACAAATTTTGGCCTCAATGCATCTCGCAATGGATATTTAATTTTATACGATACTAGTTAACCACAATTTACATCGATGTTTTACTTAAAATTTCGAAGTAATGGTGAAAATACAAGGTTTATTTCGATGGAAATTTATTACATTAAAAACATATCATTAAGTATGTCACATCATTAACACGCAGACTTTAAAATTCGCAGTTTTCATTTACGGTTTTGTGATTGATATGAAGTAATTAAATATCACTAGGGATTTTTTATTTATTTTTTAATATTATGACTTCCCGCAATATCACGGCCACATCCATCGATTTTATCGCTAGGGATGTTAAAAATTATACCACAAGGTATTTATGAATTGATTTAAATAACACATAACGTTGATTGATTTAAATAATACATTCTTTACCAATAGATTGGAAAAGAGCCGTAGTTATACTAATTCATAAGGATGGAGATCGGTCCCTGCCTAAAAATTATTGACCAATAAGTTTAACCTCAGTAGTTTGTAAGATAATGGAAAAGATCATAGCTGATTACTTATGAAGTTATTGAAGTGAGAACAATTGGCTAAGCCGTTTTCAGCATGGATTTAAGAAAGGATATTCATGTGAAACACAATTGTTGGGCCTTTATCAAGATATAGCCTAGGCGATAGACAATAGAGATACAGTTGATCCAGTCATAATAGATTTTGCACAACTATTTGATAAAGTTCCGAATGACATACTCATGGCCAAACATGAGAAGCTAAATATTGATCGAAGAGTAGTCAGTTGGGTTAGAAATTTTCTAAGTGATAGAACGAAAAAGGTTAGAATCAGTGGGGTATATTCTGACGATATAGAAGTAACATCCGGAATCCCTCAAGGAAGTGTTATAGGACCTTTACTTTTTCTCATATACTTGAACGATCTACAGTTAAATATCAAATCAAATATCCGTTTGTTTGCATATGATTGCATTCTATACAGAAGGATTAGGAGCAAAGAAGATAGGGAAATACTGCAGCGAGACTTAATTTCGATAGAAGAATGGGTAGAAAAGAATGGTATGAGTATTAATACTAGCAAGAGTACGCCTGTACAAATAAGAGGTCGCCTTGTTGCAACAATTATCGTCTGAACGGTGAAATAATAAACATTTCCGATCATTGCAAATACTTAGGAGTCACGTTTGATAGAAATGTCAATCGGGAAAAACACTTCAATTTAATTGTAGCAAAGGCATTTAAAATGTTGCAGTACGTGATGAGGAATTTAAAGGGCGGTAGCAGCGAAGCAAAAGAAAGGGGACATACAATGCTTGTAAGACCGATTATTGAATACGCGACAACCGTGTGTGATCCACCTCAATGTTGTCGATCAAGAAAAATAGAAAAAGTACAAAGGAAAGCAGCTATATATGTAATGGGCAGATTTAGGAAAACGGAAAGCGTCACAGAAATGTTAAAGACTCTTGAGTGGGAAACGTTAGTGAAAAGAAAAAAATAAGTCGACTAGGTTGTATTTACAGCATAGTTTCAGGTAAAAATGGTTGGGAAGCTTTTAAAAATGCTATGGAGAGACCAGAATTCCGCGAGAAAGATAACCATGAATTTAAAATTAAGCCTCGGCGGCAAAGAACGGTCATCGCGAAATATTCTTTTCTTAACAGAGGCATTTCAGAATGGAATGAGTTACCTGGAGCGCTCGAAAGCCTCTTGCCTAAAAATATAAAATCTTTTAAAATAAAATGTTCTAATGTATTGTAGTAGATAAGGGTATTATAGAATGTAAAGGGATTTTAGTAATGTAAAATTTCTGGAGGAAGTAAGGGATTGCTTGGCAGGGTGGTGTATGGTGGGGTTTTACCCTGGGACCGCTACGGTAGCCGAGAAGGCCTGTCATGAACCCCAAAAACTCCAGAAATAACAATTTACATGTCATATGTAAATGTATCCATTTAGTATATTGTATATGATTATATAGAATAACTGCCTAGATGCAAAAAAAAACTGCCACCTGGCTTACAGCCTACTTGTAATTTATGAAATAATAATAATAACTGCGCCATATGTAGAATTGTATTTATCAGAGGAAGGAAAATTCAGAATTTAAAAGTTTATGAGGCTTTTGATTTAACTAAGGGAGGAATTTCTACAAATTGCAGAAGCACTAGTTTCATGATAACCCAATGACTCGGACTAGTCTTATCTTATAATGAAATATTTTATATAATAAATACAAAACAGAATGAGGCCTCTGTTTCGTTTTTGGTCCAAATTTCCTCTATAAGCTCATTGTCCTTCAGGTGTGACCGTCTTCCCAGAGCAAGAATTCCTATTTCAGACGTTATATTCGCAGTTTATAAGAAACAGATACTTAGTTGATGTCAAATTACTTAGTTAGCTGTTGTATGCTATAGTAAACTTGTAAGCTTACGTCATGCACAAGAACTACATTCCTGTACAAGATTTTAAACCTCTAATTCCAATACAGGTCTAGTTAACCTTTAAGAAATGCTGCAGACAAGAGGTTTGCAGGGCTGTATGCTCCTGGAAGTCCAATATATCGCAAAATATCTGTGAAAGTGGAATTACAGGTCTTCCGTACCTATTCTTCTGTGCAGTTAGGGGCCATGGGGTTTCAATTTGACTGAACAATAAAGCGCTAATCTGGAAAATAGTTGCGGATTTATTTTTCATAATATTTCATGAATTTTACATTAAAATTACGCTTACGTTAGTTCTTCGGCAATTTTCCGATAAATTTGACCATCACCATATAATCCATTTAGAAATACATGTCACTTTTTAAGAGAACCATGTTAATCAACAAGAATACACGTGTTTTCCGCTAAAGAAACTTTAGGTAGGTTCTTAGGGCGTCTGGGCAACCGTCCAATATTTTTATGCCACCTGTAAACTTGAAAAAGCATCCGCTAATTCAAGGAGAGACCTCTGGAACATTTTATATAATCTTGAATCAATATATAAATGAAAATGTGCAGTTATTTAAAATGTATGGATACAGAATTGTACAGGAAGAGCTTCACTCACTTGTGCTATAACTAATCAATATGAGTCACTGAAACTAAGACTAGGAATATAGTGCACCTAATATTAGAAGAAGATCAGGGATACGAAGATTAGAACTAGGACAAAACGGATATTATATGTTGGATAGGTAGAATTGTTTCCTTAACATGAGCAACGAGTTACTGAATATAACCGCAGTGGTATATCTCCTTGAAAGCGATATCTGAGCTAATTTACTAGAGTAAATGTACATAAAACGCATTTGGTTAGGCAGCGGTAAATATTCAGCGCGCCAGAAATATCCGGTTTACGTTTCCACCGCAAGAGAGAAAAAATACATCTCATTTTCTACAGAAACTTTCCACCAGATCGGTCAGCCATGGTTTTGCACCTTTTGGAACGCCTTTCCTCATCTATCCATGGAAATAAAGGACTCCCTCTTTCCTCATCCTCTCCTTTTGAACTTCAATTTAGTTCCGATTCTTTCGATCTACTTTCCCTTCCTTTCCTCCGCTCTAATCCCCACTCCACTTTTTGTTCCGATTCGTTTCGTTAAAGTCTCCTCGTTCGTTGAACTCCGTTCGAAACTCAGAAAAAAGAAATGAAACTCAAAAGCATTCGAAATCCTGATATCCAGGGACGAGTGCTAGGGAAATGAAGAGGGAGTCGGAGGAAAGAAGCAAGGGCAAAAGCAGATAGATCGGGAAAGAACAGATAGGAACGAGGCATTCCGAAGCTGGAGATACTTCTCTTTTAATTCAGTCAATTACTCAGAAAACTAGGGCCTCATTGAAATCGTAGAGGGTACATGAATTAGAGGGTTGGAAATTTCCCTTGAATTTTACATGATTAAAAGAGAAGAGAGGCAAAGAAAAACGGAGCGAGGAGGAAAATATTTTTTCATTGCCACAATAACGCACAATACCCCGGGCTTTTGTTGATGTCCCGTCAATTTACTCCTCTATCAAGTCATTCCACTTTATCAAACCTTCTGCACGTGGCTGATTTAAAATTCCCAGTTTCGTCATGGAAATGAGCATTGCAGGGAACATTCCCATATGTTTTCTATGAATCCTTTTTCTCAACTACCATTCTATCCAATTAATATGAATGCAAAGAAAACGTTTTTAAGATTAATTTGAATTTTTATATTTCTCAATTTAACTGTTTGTATCGTTTTAGGTAGGGGAAGGCGGGGCGGAACGGGATATTTTTTGTTTAACCATTTTTAAAAAAGCAGGTAAATAAAATAAACACCTAATGAAGGCATAAATCATAACTATATAATGTTAAATAACAATTGTGACATGAGAGGTACTTATAACTATACATTTTGTTTATTTTTATGTATTTTTAAAGAAAGTCTACATATTTCCCGTTCCGCCCCACGTACGGGGCAGAACGGGATAGAGTTTTTTATTGAATTCTATCACTAAAAACATTGAAAAACAATTGGAATTATCGCCTTAAACCTTAAAAATGATATATTTACTTCGATAGTTAATAGAGAAATACAAAAAATCATAGGGAAAATTATTAGGAATAAAACCCATTGCCATGTTTGAAGTAGGAAATTTATTTTTTGTATGTTCATAAAAAAGTACACTACTTGTCCTGGCAAAGTTCACAAATTCAAATTTCCTCGTCGTCTTCGCTGTCTATACCGGCACATGAGTTGTGCGCCCACTTAAAACATTTTTGGCAGGCGACGCAACCTTCATTTGAAATGGAGTAACATTCCCTACGGTAAATTCACTCATAATCTTCTATGTGTGTTTCACTAGCCTCCACGCTCATCTTCTCTGATTTATTTGAGCACTTTGACTTATTGAATAAGTTTTTCTTAACTGCCTTATCTTTAGTAGCTGTTATCGATATCTTTTCACTGTTTTGCTCTGTTTCACTTTTTTGTTTTGTTTTTCTTGGCAATAGAATCCTGCAACACATTCTTGTAAAGAGAATCTGTTAATATGACGTTATTTCCTTTTTTCTTTGAAGTCCTCCCTGTATTTCTCTTGATTACTGGAACTGATATCAGAGCTTCAGGTGATGTCCGAAAAGCTGACTTTGCCTGGGAATTTGAGCAAATTCTCTGAGAATCTTGCTCCCATGAACATCCACGTTTTGGTTCGATGCTGGAGTTACCTTGGATTTTCGCCTTCTCGTTCTGTTGCTTCTTGCACCCTAGTGAGTCAGTTGTCAAATCAAGATCGTTACCATCGGTCTTTTCTGTGGAACATTCATTGTATTCCTGAATGTCAGTAGTTGCAGAAGGCAGGAAGTCTACGCCTGAAGAAACGTTTTGATCTGATGGCCATATTCCCGTTTTCCTAAAACCGTTTATGGCGGTTGGCATTGTGGCAGCATGTAAAAATGCCTCACCAAAGATTGTCGATATCTGGGAAAGAGTGATGACTTTTCCTGGATGGCTTCTTAGCCACTTTCTAACCTCATCACCGTAGTAGAGACTGAGAGGGTTGAAAAACGTTACATCTAAGGGCTGCAACTTGTGGGAAGTGTGTGGAGGTAAACAAAGAAGAATTACACAATTTTCTCTTGCCATTTCAAGCAGCTTCAGGTTTTTAGTATGGCTGGAATGTCCATTCAGAATGAGCAGGACAGGGGATTCTTTTGTGGCTTTCGAAAAGACGATAAACTTAGCAAACCAGGCTAGAAATATTTCAGCAGTAATCCAACCCGAACGGTGAACTTCACTCCATCCTTCGGGGGTAAACCAAGTTCAAATTCTTGCTATTTATAAATCCTAGGAAAGATGAGCATCGGTGTCATGTACAATCTAGAAGCTGACTTGCAAACCTCTGCCGTCACTGTTTCTCCTTGTTCAGCAGATACAATAGCTCCCACTTGCCTTTTTCCCTTACTCATACGCTAATGATCTTACAATAAGATCTTTTGTAGTTAGTCCAAAAAGCCTGCTCTCCATATTCTTCAGATATGATACCAGTTCTTCTTCTTGTTCTGGCGTGAATACATTTTTATATTTTCCACCCGATGTATTAACTTTATACTGCGGATTGTTCTTGGCTTTCTTCAAGCATAGTTCGACAGTTGTCTTTGGCACGTTGAATTGTCTAGAAGCCTTCAAATACCCCATTTTAGACGATAGAACTGCTTCAACAGCCAATTCCATCGCTCCGATATCCCATGTTTATCTCTCAGTCTTCCTAACGTACGTTCGAACCATCTGAAATTTAAAAGAATCATTGCTAACAAACCTTTTCTCGTCATGATATGACGGGGCAGAACGGGATAGTATCCCGTTCTGCCCCGTCCCGTTCCGCCCCAAGAGCACGTTTTAGATAATGAGAGTACACCGAGCCAAAAAGCTGACATATTTATAGTATTACACAGGTGTCTTGTAGCTAATTACATGCACTATAACTGTAGATAACACATAATTACGTTAAAGTAACGGTTAAAAGCTTACCTTGCACAGAAATCTGCGAAAAATTACAAAACACCACACCTGAGCCCCACGTGTAGTCTGTACACACAGAAAGCACTGTCCAAAGTGGTCAAAATTACTGCCGTTTCTTCTTGACAGTATTTAGGAATAGTTAAATGTATCTCCACCATTGTTTGTTTATCACCATTCGAGATAAGGCCACTATCCCGTCTTACCCCGCTATCCCGTTCTGCCCCGAGTTCCCCTATCCATTTAAGGGAATCGTGATCTACATATTTATTTTCAATACCTCTTTACTTGTGACTTACCATATTTATGATTCGTTTCAGTTCCTCTAATTATTTAATGATGAAGAAAAGCAGATTTTGAGCCCTATTTTTAGTATCAATAGGTATCTTACTCAATAAAATATTCAAACAGGTTTCATGTATAATTAACTACGTGTGAGTCGTGGTTCTAATTCAAATCATAGAAAATTAAATTTATCGAAGAAAATGTGAGTAATTCAAAAGCAAAGGTTTTAGAGCAACAGGGTTAAATTTCTTACTATTACTTACGATTTTTGTTTTGCGGGTCAAAAAGTTTTTCTAAAACCAATGCATTTTAATGATAGATTAATCTATACTTTATATAAACTCCACACAGTGACGACTACCTCCGTGAATTTTAGATTTATTACGCCTTTAGTTTCATAATATCTGTTATTTTTATTCCACTTAGATATAGTTTTACTATCGTCAATTTTTACCTGTAGCTTACTAAAAACACCTGCAAGGTTACCACGAAGTCAAAGAAGCAAGTAAAATAGTAGCAATTTGTGAGATAGGGAAAGGATTGGCTCACGATTGATTAGGTAATTCGTGTGCTTTATGTATTTATGTTATTCTAGATCCTTTAAACATCAAATTCAATTCTTGGGTAGATATATTTCCGTGGGAAAATAGATAAACTGAGCTAGAGCAAGGTGAACGAAGAAGGGTCAAAAATTACAGGGATACTGATAGATTTTGGCAAGGAATGTGAAGGAAACTTGAGAAGAGAAGGGACAGAGGGAGGATTTTGGAGTTTTGGGTACCGGTGATCGATTTCGCAAAACTTTTAAGGGCATTCAGAAAATTTGCGAGTCCCTGATTTCGTTCTCTGGTGAAATCATCGCCGGTGTGGAGAACTCACCGATTCGTTCGTTTTGGGAGAAGAGAGAAAAATAGAACCCAAGAAACACAGGAGAAGAAATTGTTCTTTTATTTTCAAAAGTTCGGCTGCAGCTTAGCTTCTCTTTATTCTTAAACTTTATGAAATAAACTGAAGGTACGGGGATTCAATAGGACATGCTATTTACGAATCAGAATAGTACAGACGCTAATATTCAAATACTCAAATTATTTAAAGCTCACAACGCTGGACTGAAGAATAATTATAGTACCGACGAAGAATTATTCTTTGCTCTCAAAAAAGTTTAAACTAATAACAAGGTGTTACATATTTAATTGAAATTAGGGTTTCTTTGTGAAATATAAATTTTGAGAACAGTTATCAAATGGATTTTCTCTTTGAAGAATGTGAAACGTATTTAGATATTAAATAATATTTAAAATTATTTTAATGTATGAAATTAGTTCATCACCCTGTATTTAGCGGAATTGTAGATTGGAAAAGTAAATTTAAGTTATTAAGATACAGCATAAGGCATTCAAGAATCTTTAATAATGTAACACTCGCTTTATATTTTGTCTAAGAAAGTTGGTCTCTCAGGAATGATCATCCATATTTAATTAAATTTGAATCCCTTGATTGCAAAATTGTTAGGCAATTATCATCTTACCATGAGTTACTCTTTAAAAAAGTAAGACGAAAATATTTATAATGCCACGTGTTCGTTTGAATAAAAAGATTATGCCCAAAATCAGAGCCACAAGGTTTAATATGACCTATTTGTAGAAAATCATTCTTATTTAGTGAAATAGTAACAGAAAACGATCACGGCTGATATATTAAATATTTAAAGAACTCTTACAGGATATTTCTATAACTATTGCACATTCAACTTTCAAGAAAAGGTTTATAGAGAGATTATTCCATCAGGCTATACAATGATTCTGCTTCAGAAGTGCTTTCGATTCCAAATGTTAGCAATCAGCTTTTAAGTAATCATGAAAGTATTAGAATAAAATCGAAATACGAGAACCATTCTCAATATTTCCTCTCTTCTGATGGACTTGCAATAAATTATCATCCGGGATTCTCGCTGCTAAAATGTCTTTTTGATGTTACATGTTGATGTTGATGAACTTTACATCAGCTGAAGCTAATCTTATCTTATATATCTATAAAAATGCCTGTATGTTTGTTTGTATGTATGTATATTCCACGTAATCTCGAAAACTAGATGTCGCACAATGTTTTAACTTTTAGCATCATTAAAAGTTTTTCCGGCGATGATAAAGTGCTATTTTTAATTTGCCTAAAGTCCACGGTTCGAACCCAGACGAGTAAAACAATTTGCATAAGAAATACACGTAAAGTTCATTTTTTTCGATGCATTGTTCATTTCTTTTGCAAAACTGAATTAGAAAAAACAGTCGTAGGAAGTCAAAACTAGCGTTAAAAGAAGGGCAATAGAATGAAAATTCTAATTTTGGTCGTGGTATATCGTTTGCGATTTGAAATTGCGAGAATTTTGATCAAATGTACGAAAATTTCGACTGAATTTTCATGTAGTAAACAAACCATTCCCTTGACGATATAAATTTTTTTAATTTGAATTTTGTTGACGAGTCTGTAGCAACCAAGTTTTATTTACATCAACTTAATTGTTTACCGTCTTTTTCGTAAAATGAAATGAGTTTTATAACAGTGGTTTACTGAAAATGGATTTCTGCCGATCAATTCAACTATTGCGTATAAATATCCTGGTAAGTTGAGGATATTCAGAATATATTCTTCTGAATTAAGTATTAAATCTAATCTATTTGTTTTGATGTATATTTAGCAAATTACGGAAATGGATTTTGCGAAGAAAGAAAAGAATTCCCAGATTCGTAATTTGTAATCCTTGAAGAGTTGAACGGCGAGTTGTTAAGTTGTAGCAAACCTTCAGCAAGATATGATATGATAGATCAAAAAGGTAAAGCAATTTTATTTTGTTAAATGCAGGATGCAAAAATTGATTTATTCCTTTTTTTAAGTGCTTCCACTCCATATTCATTTACTCTCCTTCTGTTATTGGTGCATTTTTGTTTCTATTTTGACATTGCGATTACTTTTGTGGTTCGTGTTTATGTTACACCTTTTAAGATTGAGATACGAATAAGCTCCATACTACATTTACTTTCCGTGTAGAATATTCATCGTTGGTTATTTGAGTGAAATGTAATTTATTTCTGTCATTTACGTTTAGTCGTAGGAAGTCGAAACTAGCATCAAAAGAAGGGAAATAGAATAAAGATTCTTATTTTGTCCGAGAAATATCGTTAGCGATTCGAAATTGCGAGAATTTTGAAAAAATATACGAAAACTTTGTCCAAATTTCCGTGTAATAAACAACCCATTCCGTTGACGATCAAAGTAATTGTTGGTTCCGAACTCATGCGTGATTCCATAATGGCGGATCAATGACCAGTAAAAATTAAATTTGAAAAAAAAAAGAGTTGAAGGTTTATGAAGAAGAAAAAATTGAATGACATTTTAAGATTTGTTGTGACAAACAATATCCTGTGAAGAAACGCACGTTGAAAGGTACGAACATTTTTCCATTGATTTTTTCAATTTTCTTTAAGCGTCTGTGACAACCGAGTTTTGTTTATGGAAACGTGATTGTTAACTGAATATTCAGTGAAATTAAACGATTTTGAAATTGGAAGAATTTGCATTCTCGCTGTCAATTCCACTGATTTAAAATAGTAACGTGGTAAGTTGTGGACCTCTCTCATATTATTTTTGAGTTTAGACGGAAATTACCGACGTCCTCATTTCTTATATTTAATCGGTCTTTGTTTTCTTTAAGCTTTGAGCGACGAGTGGTCAGGAGCGAATAAGTAACATCTCAAAGCTGCCTAAAAAGGTAAAGCGATTTCAGATATCTGTAGACCGCATAAATGTAAGATATTGTAGTAGAATGAGTAATCCCTTACTTCAGGGGCTTACAAACTACTGCCCGCGGGCCGCATCTGCTGTTTGATAGTTAATGCGGCCCTCGGGCTGAAAAGTTTGGAGACCCCTGCTCTACTTGAAACGCAATATATCGAGAATATCATACACACAAATATAATAGTTTTTGAAATTATTTATTAGTTTTTTAATCACTACTGGATGAAGTCTATTCTAATTGCTATTTAGTATTGAAAATTCTTACTGCAACAGATGTAAAAACGTTTAAAAACTTATGTAACATTAATGGCTGGTATAGTAATGTATATTTTGCATTGGTTATAACTGCAATCTTCACAAAAATGGCTTTGTCTTTTCATTATATTGTATATTAGTTTCAATATTATGAAATTCCATGATTTTATGTATCGTTAATTATTTTTGTTATAGGGTACTAATTATTTAGTTTAGTTCTGTTTTGTTTGAAATCCGTGTAGAAATATCTAATACTGCTTAAATTAGAGCTGCAGTAGCAATATCAGTGTTCAAATACAATTAACAGCATCGTGATCCACTTACTGATTTATGCATTTCGTTATGAATATTTAATATGATTTACCTAGGTATTTACTGGACAGAGTGTCATGTCGAAATTAAACTCTGATATTGAAAACAGCTCACCCAAATGTCAATATTTAACATACTGTACGCTGAAATTTATTAATTTTACCTCAGCCGAAGAATAGGTTATAATTCTTAAACATCTTGAACATAAGTTTGTTTTCCGGATAAGAAACTATACAGATAACCACAAAATGTAAATTTACTTAGGCCACCATTCACCTTCTCAACGGAGGTAGGCGGTAACTTTATTTATAAATTACTGTGAAGATTCTACGCTGAATGTATTTAGGGGATCAAGGAAATAATTTATCTTAAAAGTTATTCATTATTTACTGGAGAAGGAATTATTATATCAGACCATTTGCATTGCCGATATTTTCCCGTCATACGTCACTCGCGTAGTACATAGATAAATCTTAAAATCTTAACCAAGTCCCGTACACAGACATATCGGCAAAGTGTTTACCGAGATCAAACTAGCATTTTTCGAAGCCTTATCACTTGGATCCAAAAGGAACTTCACATATTCCTGACATATTACTATGTGAGACTGTCAATGTTATTAATCGATCGAAAATATTTTCTGAAATAAATTAATTGCAAATATTAAACGTCGTTAACATCACGATCTATTTAGGTTTGTAATCAAATACTTTACTGCTCACTTAACCCAATACTAACACTTATAATATAATGAATTTCGACTTAAAAAGCATAGTTCCACAGACTGATTTCGGTAAAGTTGTTACTCTATAGTCATGGCTTTTATCGTTCCGTCTAATATGGCGTTATATCTTGCACTTAATCATTCCCGAGATCTACGGCTACGTTCCTGGGCATTAATTAACATACCACTTCATTTTGTACGTGTCACGAATTCTCACTAACAACCTCATGTTATGAGTATAGCCAAGATAAAACAATGAAACATACCTTCTGGTTCCATGATACACCATTTCTTATTTAATGTCCATAGTTTTTTCTTCACGTAAGAAATACAACAATGACGTATTTGTCCATTCTCAGTATCACACTTATTCAGTTACTGAAGATATCCTCTCAATGAGGACCAGTCGAAAGTTTGCGGCTTCAATCGGCGTAGAAAGAAGGAAAATGCTCCTTTAGGAGATAAAAGTCAGAGGGGAAGAAGCTATTACCTATGCCTCTTTTCATACGTAGATACATTTTGATACATTGTTACCGAAAAGCTCATTCAGATACTAGAAACTGCCTTTAGATATAAAGAAGATGTAAGCCAAGGGAGAAGAAGCTAAAGTAAGCCTCACTTTCATATGTAGATACATTTTGACACATTGTCACGGAAAAGATCATCAACCTGCGTTAAATTGAATATTGAGTTAGAGTGGATTTGTAGACTTAATTGTAACTTACATTTCTTGATATATTGGTTTGGAAAGTCTGGTATTTGCTATTTAACAACAATTATGAAGCATTTGATACGATCAAGGTTTTTACACTGGTATTTATGAAATTAAATATCCCCGTTGAGAATCAACGGGTACTTCTGCTAGTATATATATAAAAATGGATGTTTGTTTGTATGTTTGTATGTTTGTATGTTTGTATGTTTGTATGTTCCAGATAATCTCGAAAACTAGACGTCACACGATGTTCTAACTTTTAACATCATTAAATGTATTCCCTGGGATGATCAAGTGGTACTTTTAATTTTCCTAAAGTCCACGGTTCGAATCCAGACGAGTAAAACAGTTTGCATAAGAAATACACGTAAAGTTCATTTTTTTCGTTGCATGATTCGTTTCTTTTGCAAAACTAAATTAGAAAGAACAGTCGTAGGAAGTCGAAACTAGCATCAAGAGAAGGGAAATAGAATAAAGATTCTTATTTTGGTCGTGAAATATCGTTTGCGACTCGAAATTGCGAGAATTTTGATAAAATATACGAAAATTTTGTCTAAATTTCCATGTAGTAAACAACTCATTCCCTTGACGATATCATTTTTTTTAAATTCGAATTTTGTTGACGAGTCTGTAGCAACCAAGTTTTATTTACATCAACTTAATTGTTTACCGTCTTTTTCGTAAAATGAAATGAAATTTATAACAGTGGTTTACTGAAAATGGATTTCTGTCGATCAATTCAACTGGTTGCGTATAAATATCCTGGTACGTTGCGTAAGTTTTGAAGTATATTCTTCTGAATTAAGTACTAGATCTAATCTCTTTGCAATGATGTATTTAGCGATTGACGGGAATGGAGTTAGAGAAGAACGTAAAGATTTCCCAGATTCGGTGTTTGTAATCTTTGAAGAGTTGAACGGCGAGTTGTAAAGTTGTAGCAAACCTCGAGCATCGTATGATAGACCAAAAAGGTGAAGAAATTTTATTTTATTACATGCAGAATATAAAAATTGATTCAATCGTTGTTTTAAAGTGCTTCCACTCCATATTCATTTACTATCCTTCTGTTATTGGTGTTTAATTTTTGTTTCTATTTTGACATTGCGATTACTTTTGTGGTTCGTGTTTATGTTACACATTTTAAGATTGAGATACCAGTCAGTTCCAAAATACATTTACTTTCCGAGTAGAATATTCATCGTTGGTTATTTGAGTGAAATGTAATTTATTTCTGTCATTTACGTTTAATGCTTGATTCATTTGGCCCCTTTGTACCTGTATGAAAATGTAACTTTAAACGTGGTACTGCTTATCATAATGTGATCTAAGAATATATACATATATATATTTCAAAACAAGGGAAATAGAATAAAGATTTAGATATTTTGGCTGAGAAATATCATATGCGATTTGAAATTGCAAGAATTTTATAAAATATACGAAAATTCCGTCTAAATTTTCATGTTATAAACAAACCCTTGACAATCAAGGCGATTGTTGATTCCGAACTCATGTGTTAGAAGAAGAAGACATGGCGGATTAAACTGAACATGGCCAGTTAAAATAAATTTTGAAAATAAGAGTTTGAAGATTTATGATGAAGAAAAAATTGAAAGGCATTTTAAATTTTTTTTGTGACAAACAATATCCTGTTAAGAAACGCACGTTGAAAGGTACGAACATTTTTTCATTGATTTTTTCAATTTTCTTTAAGCGTCTGTGAAAACCGAGTTTTATTTATGGTAACGTAATTGTTAACTGAATTTTCAGTGAAATAAAACGATTTTGAAATTCGTACGTTGATAGAATTTGCATTCTCGCTGTCAATTCCAGTGATTTAAAATAATAATGTGGTAAGTTGTGGACATCTCTCATATTATTTTTGAGTTTTGACGGAAATTACGGACGTCCTTATTTCTTATGTTTAATCGGTCTTTGTTTTCTTTTAAATTTTGAGCGACGAGTGGTCAGGAGCGAATAAGTAACATTTCAAAGCCTAAAAAGGTAAAGGGATTTCAGTTATCTGTAGACCGCAAAAAATCTACGATATTGTAGTAGAATGGGTAATCTCTTACTTCAATCCAAATCCAAACTACTGCCCGCGGGACGCATCTACTGTTTGATAGTTAATAAAGCTGAAAAGTTTGGAGACCCCTACTTGAAACGCAGTATATTGTGGTTATCATAGACACAAATATAATAGTTTTTGAAATCATTTCTCAGTTTTTCAATCACAAATGAATAAAGTCTATTCTACTGCACTAGAATACTATGCTATTTTGTGTTGAAAATTCTTACTGCAACAGATGTAAAAACGTTTAAAAAACTTATGTAACATTAATGGCCGGTATTGTAATGTATATTTTGCGTTGTTTATAACTTTAATCTTCATATAAATGGCTTTGTCTTTTCGTCATATTGTTTATCAGTTTCAATATTATGAAATTGCATGATTTTATGTGTTGTTAATTGTTGAAAGTGAAAAATTCCGTTTTTTTCCGAAACCGTATAGAAATATCTAATGCTGCGTAAATTATAGCTGCAGTAGCAATATCAACGATCAATTATAATTACGAGCATCGTGATCAACTTACTGATTTATGCATTTCGTTATGAATATATAGTATGATTTACTTAGGTGTTTACTGGACGGAGTGCCATGTCGAAATAAAACTCTGATATTGAAAACAGCTAACCCAAATGACAATACATATTTAACATACTGTACGCTGAAATTTATTAATTTGACCTCAGCCGAAGAATAGGTTATAATTCTTAAACATCTTGAACATAAGTTTGTTTTCGGGATAAGAAACTATACAGATAACCACAAAATGTAAATTTACTTAAGCCACTATGCACCTTCTCAACGGAGGTAGGTGGTGTCTGTATTTATTGATTACTGTGAAAATTCTACGCTGAATATATTTTGTGGGTCCAGGAAATAATTTATTTTAGAAGTTTTTCATTAGTTACTGGAGAAGGAATTAATATATCAGATCATTTACACTGCTAATATTTTCCCCAGCCATACGTCACTCGCAGAGTACATAAATCTAAAAATCTTAACCAAGTCCCGTACACAGACATATCGGCAAAGTGTTTACCGAGATCAAACTAGCATTTTTCGAAGCCTTATCACTTGGATCCAAAAGGAACTTTCCTGACATATTTCTGAGTGAGACTGCCAATGTTATTATTCGATCGAAAATATTTTCAGCTATAAAATAATTGCAAATATTTATTAGGTTTTTAATCAAATACTTTTCTGCTCACTTAACCCAATGCACTTATCATATAATGAATTTCGACTTACGAGCATAGCTCCACAGACTGATTTCGGTAAAGTTGTCCCTCTATTGTCATGGCTTTTATCGTTTCATCCTAAAATGGCGCTGTGTCTTGCATTTAATCATTCCCAAGATCTACGACTACGTTTTTGGGCATTAATTAACATACCACTACATTTTATACGAGTCACGAATTCTCACTAACAACCTCATGTTATAAGTATAGCCAAGATAAAACAATGAAACATACCTTCTGGTTCCATGATACGCCATTTCTTATTTAATGTCTATAGTTTTTTCTTCACGTAAGAAATACAACAATGACGTCTTTGTCCATTCTCGGAATTACACTTATTCAGTTACTGACGATATCCTCTCAATGATGACCAGTCGAAAGTTTGCGGCTTCAGTCGGCGTAGAAAGAAGAAAATTGCTCCTTTAGGAGATAAAAGTCAGAGGGGAAGAAGCTATTATGTATGCCCCTTTTCATACGTAGATACATTTTCATACATTGTTACCGAAAAGCTCATTCAGATACTAGAACCTGCCTTTAGATATAAAGAAGATGTAAGCCAAGGGAGAAGAAGCTATATGTAAGCCTCACTTTCATATGTAGATACATTTTGACACATTGTCACGGAAAAGATCATCAACCTGCGTAAAATTGAATGTTGAGTTAGAGTGGATTTGTAGACTTAATTGTGACTTACATTTCTTGGTATATTGGTTTCGAAAGTCTGGTATTCGCTATTTAACAACAATTATGAAGAATTTGTTACGATCAAGGTTATTACACTGATATTCATGAAATTAAAAATCCCCGTTGAGAATCAACGGGTACTTCTGCTAGTCTGAAAATAAAATAAGATTGCTATATTGATTTTAAACATGCACTTGATTGCTTCATTAATGTTAAACACCATACGGTACCAAAGCTTTAGTTAAAAAAAAGTTGAGTAGTATGTAAAATAATAAGAAAGCCATCCTGAATACGGCAATATTTTAATATGAGGTCATCAAAGGTGGTCATTCGCTGACGCAGAGGACGCCTTTGACGTATGTGTCCAATGAAAGCTACCGTAATGCACATTCCTGTACTTTATAAAGAGGCCCTTCCGCCTCTATTTGAAACTGCCATTCGCAAAGCCCGCGTAGACCTCATAACCTAATAGGGGATGCCGTATTCTCCATTTACTTCAGACGGAGTCCGTTATTCGGAGAAAAAGGCATCCTCTTTCACTGGAATAAGATTTGCAGGATTCCTCCAACGAAAGATAATGACGGGGCGACCTTTTCTTTTTCTTCGGGAAACAAGCACACTGACGTACGTTGAAAAGCGTCCCCATCTGCCTCGTCTGCGACGAACTTATTTGGATTTCCATTCTCTCGTGCTCAAAGATGTCTTTGTGCACCCAGAAGATTTATCTCCAGGATTACTGGTTTTAAAGAATTCAGCGAGTGACGCCAAAGTGCGCCTTTGAAGTATAGCGCTTCAGAGGCATCAAGAATGCGGAATTAACTGTAAGACGTCGCAATCATTAGCTTAGTGGGAGGAAAGTGCATTGGAGAGATCACCGCGGGACAGATTCAGCAAACGCGATAAAGAGCACCATTCTTCCCTTTGACGAAGTTACATCCAGCTAAATAACGAATCCGCGTCTCTTTGACTCCGCGCTCCAATGCACGGGGAAGTTAAAGAAACGAAGTATGATGCCATTAGTCTGCTGAGATAAGATTAGCCTGTCCCCGAAGAGTATGGGGAAATTCTAAATGTATTTGAGTTTCCCTTGCGGCGAGTTCGGTATCGGATTAGCTGCTTCAAAAGGCTTAGTTAGAATAAAGAACTATTGAGAAGTTGTTCCATTTCTCTTTTGAGACATACTAATATTTCCTTTTATCCTCTGGTCTATTTTTCTATCTAAGATAGATCATTAGCTCAGCTAATATTGACTGTGATTTCGTAATAGTACTCGCATTGCATCTCTTTGCGATTGTGTTTTTCTAGCATTTTGATTTCGTAATTTATTATCATGAATATACGGTTTTGAAGCTGGGTCAGACTCCAAATAACAGTAAAAAACAATGACGATAATTGTGATGCACATAGAAATTCAGGATGATGGTCTTGTAATAAGTAACCCGAGGACAGCTAATGCATATTTCTAAGTATATCTTTTAAAGTATGAACTAACACCAGATTTAAATTTACATAATGAAGTTTAGTAATAATATTGTATCTTTTGATTGATATTTTGGTGGATGATCTTCATTAGGTTTGATAGAATAGTGAAATTTTTAAAGAATAATGGAAAAACTTATACCTTCATGAATAAAATTTTTATAACACACCATGGTTTCAAACCTTTGATTCGTCATTTAGACTATGTTCGGGTTTTAAAAAATTACATGATATTTTTTTTCGATTATTTTTAGAATGGAGAAACACCAAAAAGTCGAGGCTGAATGGTCAGATTCGGATAATATTTCTAAAAGGCAATCTTTTCGATATAAAAATAAACATTTCATGTATGCATAAAATTAAGAGAACCTTTAGTAGTAGTAAACTAGTATTTTTTTCGTGACTGGATCTTTTCTTTAAGACAATTCTTCTCCCTTGATTTTATCAGGTAAAAAAACTAGACGACAAGTTTATAAGTTTCAGAGCAATGCTTTTCCAGCAATTTCAGAGTGCATCTACTTCGAAGCTTCCTTTTAGAGTTAATAATTCTGCTATAAAGCGCGAGAGGGAGACACAGTCAAAGTGCAAGAGCGGGACTTAAGTAGATTTAATGAGAATCGCGGTCGCAAGCATTATGCCCCATTAGATGCTCGAGTCCTTACCGATCGCCCGCTTTATCCCCTCCGAGTGCCCTCAGGACTCCTTCCTCATACCGTCTATTCTCCCACAAGATGGTGGAGAAACTATGGAAGGCCATAAATGCTTTGTTTTCTTGGGAAAAGTTTATAACCCACACAAGTATGCAAAAGCAATTTTGGTTCAACACGTCTAATTTATAATATGGTAACACTAAGTGGTTTCTTTACTGCAGGAAAACTATCAACATGTTGCATATAATACCCGGTAATATTTTCTTTTTATATATATTTCCTTTTAATATATTTTTATATTGAATTTTCTTTATTTATTTTCAAGTAACATTAATAATTAACTTTGGTTCATAACTTTACGCACAATTTCGAAACTGCTTCGAAGGAATATACTCTTAAGTTTTAAGAGAGAAAATTTCATCCCTTTTAAAACTTGAATTAGTGGATCAAAATGTATGATTCTTCTATTAAATTCGTATAAAATCTTGATTCCCTGCTAAATTGTTTTTGAAAAATCCCAGGAACAATTCAATTGTAATGAGACCCTCATGTGAGTGCATGATTATTACCAAAAAGTTATAAACGATATTTAGTCTTTAGCCGATAAAAACCCGTCATTTTCAACAATGATTGCACCAATGTTTTAAAACACTCAACTCTTTTCTGTTTCTTCAAGAATCTCTTTAAGTATAACATCATGAGACTTCTTTACAGCATATCCCTATCAATCTAGGATTTAAAATATTGCAAGTTAGCTGTGTGATTGATCGATTAAGAATTTCCTTATGGGGTTAAATTTTCACTTAGACTTCGAGGAATTCCATTTGCACTGTTTTTTTAAATTTACTTGCAATTTAATTATAAATTTCCGTACTGATTTGTTTGAAAATGTGCTTCAAACTTTCAGTCAATTTTAATAATTGTCTTGAATGTTTTAAAATTTATAGAAAAATAATATCTGAAATTTCCTTTGAGCTTCGCCATAATATTAAAAAAATAATGCATATTTAGACCGACGATAAAATGATTTACATTTGAAGTTTGAAAAATGTATGCATTGATATTTATAGTCATATTTTAATCAATAAAAAAACAGTAAAATACTTGAAATGATTTTCTGAAATTTTACTTTGCTTAAAATAATAGCAAAACATTATTGTATTAAAAATATTTAGTGCCTTTCATTTTTTCCATAATGATTTCCACTCAAAAACACCTCTTTAAATCCTAATCTAATATGACTATACTAATCATCATTGTTGTGCTATGCTATGTATATAGGGGTAACAGATTAAAGTGATTTAACATCAGTTGCGAGAATTGTGTCGTTTCATGCTAAGTAAATGGATGACTCCTTATTGCTCTACCCTGTTTGTAACATAGGCGTTCGAAGGCATTTCTGAGACAAAGTGACCGCCTCGAGGGATAACAGTCCTTAATTCGCGAAGGGAGAAACTTGCTAAGGACGCTCTTAGCTGAGGGAAGATGTCCCTTGCTTTGGGTAAATGCTTTGCGGACCAACTTGGAGATTAAGAATATTTAAGGCATTTGTTCCTCCATTAACTTCTTGTTGCTATTTGTCTTTGGTAAGCGGAAATAAATTTAACGAAGGACTTCCCGGAAGTTGGTTTGGAAAGCGGGGCTTTCCTCGGCAATTGATCTCACTTTACATAGTAGGTACTCCATTAGATTCAAACTTTGGTAAAGCCGACAAGCATCATTCAGTCATGTGATGGAAACCATTAGTCTCCTCGCTAAAGCTTTTTTAAAATTTGCATTGCGTTTTTAATTTGATTGGATCATTTAAAATTCGGAAGAATATTTATTACTTATGTTATTATTAAATCATGAAATTTAGATTCGTCTAGGTGGTAATTGTATGCAATTAAATAAACATATAATCGAAACAATTAAGGAATTATTATATATTATAAGGATTATTAAAGGAAATAAGAAACCAAATTTCATTGGTATCAGATGATTTTAAATTACTTGTTAGTTGTTTAAATGGTTATTGATAAATATTGATTTATTCAGTTAATTCCATAGAGAGTTCCTACTTACTATGGAGTTAACCATTTAAAAATTATAAGTTTTTTTAACACTCTCTGAAAAAGAATATAATGAAAAACTACTATGAAGTTACCTAGTTTCTCCTTATAGAAACGTTTTTCCACGAAATATCACTTAAACATATTTTACTGGAGTTTTTCACTTTGCTCTCGATTAAAACTTTTGAATTCGCTACTATTTAGAACTAAATTCAATACAATTATCAATTAATTAAAAATTTAATATACTTATCTCATAAAAATAATCAAGTGAGAGCATGAATTCGTCGGATACGAATTGGAATCACTGGATGTTTTAAAAGTTGATTGGCCTTTACTCGATTTTCAGATAACTCTTAAGTAAAACATTAAAATGCGATTGTGATTACCTGCTGAAGTGTTACAAGAGAATAGATTTGGAATTTTGGTGTTTGATTTCTGAAAAACTGAAGAATGTTTCAGGGAAAATATATAATAGCAACGCAAGGCTTTCATCTACAGATATAATTTTCTTACTCATTTAAATTTCGGTCAAACATCCCTTCCACTCACTTTAGAGCATGATGTTCTTTACTGATGCTCTCAATATACGTACTGACATCAATCTGATATGTTCCATGAATCTTCATCGTAAATGCCTGAGTAAATATGGAATATGTTTTCCTACTGTAACCTTGCAAGTTACTTTCTAAATTAACACCTGAGCTTAAAATCACGTTTATCTTCTTGTTGGAGTAAAATTTTTTTGAGAGAATTATATTAACCCTCCAAGGCTGGAACTATTTTTTTGTAATTATTTTAAATCTCTTACGTATTTTGCTTTGTGATTTTCTGACAAAAATACCCATAAAATATTATACCAAACATATTTATAAAACCAGCCAAACAAATACAAAATTGAAACATTGTCATCGAGCTCTACTATTCTGTGATACAAAATGAAATAATAGTAGGTGTCGGATGATGCCATATGGCATCCGTAGTCCGTCGAGGGTCAAATTAATTTAATGTTGTAAATGAAATGAAATGCAAATCAAAATAGAATAAACTCTAATTCATGGTAATACGTAAATGTTGAAATATTTGAAATAACAAAACTAGAAATATTACATTTCTTCCAATTTTAATTAACTTGACTGCATTTCCTTATTTCTTTTGTCATCATTTTCAATGGACACATCAAACACTGTTACACTATTAAAATAATCGTAAGCCTTTTTGATAAAGTTTGCAATAATATATGGTAGTACATAATAGGAAAACCCTACTCCGATTAGAATTTGAAACTTGTTAAATTTTGCACGTTATACTTTTTTATGCCAGTTTTCCATGTTTTACTAGTAGCACGACTTTATGTTCTGAGTCACCTTTAATCCTTTCACTTTTCAGGCTTTTAAAGATTATTCTAAACTAAAAAACTAACGTTATGTACTTATTCAATGGTTATCCAAAATAAAACAAAAAGTATACCCCAAGAAAGCCTTATAATACCATTTTCAATTAGTCTAACATTATAAGGCATATGAATAAATATGTAATGATGTAAACCCTGCTAAAATGAAAACAAATGAAAACTCAAAGATTTTATACCAATCTTAACACAGTTGATTAAATTTGATCAAGAATTTTTTCCACCCTTTTAATAAGAAGATTTATTTGATTGAGTTGAGTTGATTCCAATTTTCAATGTAACACTTTCGTTTCACTTTGCAAGCCTTATTCGTAAAATACAGAAGGTTAAGGAAAAATAGGCTACCAGCCATCGGGGCAGTAGCATTCAAAGTGGAAACAGACTGTCGTCTGCGAGTCCGTAAATTTTCAGCTGCAGATGTCCTTTGCAGCTGTAAATAGAGAGGCTATAACTGCGAAAGGAAACACCACTATCAGATTTTAAATATATTCCGTTGGATTCCGTTATCGATTAATTTTTCCACGGTTCCCTTCATTCCAAGGGCTGATTTTCATCATATGATAGACACTCTCTGCTATGCTTGGCCTGAGATTTATAACGAGCTCCTCAAATGGAATCAGAAACGTGTTTGCTCGTCCCTTACGCCTGATAAATTCCTACTCTAGCTCTCGAAGTATACAGATAGATGATCTACGTCGCTAGGGAAACGAGGAGGAAAACATGACCCCGAGCAGTAAAACCAAGTGGAATTTCCATGCTTGCCTAAATTCACTTTGCGCGTACATTCCTGCTATGTGATGCCTCTCCTAGAATAAATAGGAAAGAAACCTTGGAGTGGAAGTAGCGTTTATGAAGATGTTTTTCATCAGGAATTTCTTTTACTTCCATTGAATCACATATCCGACAATTATCGTTAGAATTGCAATTAAATTAGGTTTTCAAGATAATAAAATGATTATTGTATTGTAAATAATAGCCATTACTTATTATTGATTACATTGGTAGCATACAGTCGAATGTTATGACTCTCAAGTAAAACCTCTCACATGGGGAGATTAAAAAGGCTTAAGAAAAAGAAATTATATATTGTAAAGTGTTGTAATATACTTACTACTTAAATTCTAACAAAAACCATTATTTCAATCAGATTTTTTGATGCAACTCAGAAAAGATTAAATATGGTTTTTTTATTTTGCATAATCGAATTTCTTCAGCCACTGCTCTTTAGGTGAAAGTAATAACGTAAAAATATATCAAGTTCTTCCAAGGGCGTATTTTTTTAATGTTAAAGTTTTCTTATTCAATCCAAAGAGAATCTCAATCCTAAATATCTCGTCAACGACGAATTTTCTCCAAGGAATTATATCACAAACATTTAATATATAGAATAACAGAAGTATTCTCTTACAGAAAAGACAATCTAGTAAGCTATTGAACTTCTTATAAATCGTAGTTAAAAACATTTAATGAAAACAAATAATTGTTCTTTTAATGAAGATTATTAATAATTGTATCTGTATTCCTTTCCATTACCAAATTTCTCACGTAAGTATAAGGTGAAAGCCAGAGCAGATAAAAGATGGTAAAATTAGTTCAAGCGTGTAGTTTTCATTGAAAAAGTATTATATTTTTCTTCGAAGTTCCAATTCCAATTACTAATCTCATGGACGAATTTCCTCTAAGGAATCATATGAAAAAGATTTAATCCATGCAATATCCATTTTTTTGTTTCTGAATATCCGTTTTCTGCTTTTATAGGAAATGACATCTTGCAAGCGTTAGATACTCATCCAAATTGAATTTCAGTCAAAAAAGAACATTAAATAGTCATTAAACTGACGCAAAACATGAAAAGAAGCAAATGCCACGGGGGGACATAAAGGACTCGAGAGAGATAAATCTTCGGTGAATTTGATACGCAAGCGAAAAGAAGTTCGAGGAAATAATTCCCGCCGGGGCGCGAAATGAATTTTGCGAGCGAGGGATATCAATTACTCGAATGGGAGTAAATCATATCAAAGCCAACAGAAAGGGCCATCAAAATTGTGGCGACTCCAAGCTCCAGAAAAAAGTATGTTTAATATCCCTAATTTCCATAGCATTTGGAATATAAAATTAAAGACTTCACATCAAAGAGCCGCCAGTAATTTGGAGAGGGCGGCATTCAAATCCTCTTCTTTATGTCCCTTTGAAGCGACACCAAATCCTCCGACGCCATCTTTCCTCGTGTACTCCCCTCCAGACTCTCTTTCCTTTTATATTCCGATTCTTTTTCCCCTCCCCTAAGTTTTGTGTTGCTACCCAATGCTTACCCTAGACCAGGGTTGGCGAAACTTTTGCTGCAAGAGTCCTTCATATTGTATGAATATAAAGGACTTGTGTGGCCATGTGGTGCCGAGCCATTCAGTGAGATGGTGATTTTATTCATTCTGTAATGTCAACGATGCAATTAAGATCCTGTATAAGACTTAAATGACCATCAAGTTGTCACTACTAATAAACAAAGTCCACATTTATTAACTGTGGAGATTCATTTCTTAAGTGAATGATGCAAAAAAAGATAATGTCGTAGGAGTTTCGTGTGCTGAAGAAAATCTCTCAGGCCACTTTGGGCGCGCGTGCCGTGGGTTCGCCACGCCCACCCTAGAATGTTTACCCTTATTATAGTGCTCAATTGGATGTCTATCTCTTTTCTTTGCCCTTTGTGGGGATAATTCTATTTTATACATTTAGATTTTACAGATAGATTTCCTTTCTTCACAGAATCGGCTGAGCTGTTGTGGTAATCCATGATGGAAAGAGTCTAAAAGGGATTTGTAATTTTAGCACGAATTTTATTTTTAATAAAACAGTTGCGAAACCGGTTTCAAACGAACAATCACTTCTCAGGTTTTGTCACAGAAATCCTCCTTGTCGCCACCAAAGGCTCAATTCTCATCAATTTCTTAGAGCAACTCGAAATTTGCTGACATAACTATTATTCCATATATTCCTTAGTTAACGAGCATCTTTCCCCTCCCACTCCCCGCTGATAAAGTTATTTGCTTCCTACAATAACAACGTCCCTTTCTCTATACCAGTCTCTAACTCCCATCCTCTATATCCCTTTTTTCACCTTCCACTGAACTCCTTCTCTTTTCCCTCCTTTTTTCCTCTTAGCTGTTTAAAGGTTTAGCTTTTGGAGTATTTTCACCAGAATATGACGTTGAATCGTTCGAAACCGGTCGTGTAACTGTTTTGTTAAAAAAATCGTGGTAAAAGCACAAATTACTCTCAGATTCTTTCCGATGCTTTTTTTATCCTGCAACGACTAATCATTTAATACCTTTAATTCTTAGTTGTACCCTGCACACCATTAACTATATTCATGTTTGCTCTTTGACATAATCCTAACATCCGTCTATTATATATTATCAAGGTAATTATTCATTTAACCCCTAAACGCCCGATGAGGTTAACTCGCAGCCAACGTTTTGTAACTGCGGATTTCTCTTTCGAAAATAAAAAAGCAATAACTAAGTTTCTATTCAATATATTGGCCTGAAACCAACTAAAATTTCAACATTTACCTCAATTTTACACACGAAGTTCTTTATCACATTATAATTAAAAATGTTTTGGGTAACTCATAAATTGGACAGCACGATCAAATTTCTCTGACCTAACGCTCCATTTAAACATTTTTTCTAAATTATGGTTTCTTTAAGTTAAAATACATGGGGTTTGTATTCATTATTTATTAATCTAAACGCTGCAATTTGGTATGATTACCAGGTGGCAACGGTTGAGGGATATATAACAATATAATCTGTCGAGCATTCGCCCAAGGACTTGAGGGAAACACCTGCAAAAACCTCCCGTGGACAGTATGTTAAGCAACTGAAGTAAAATATCAGAATATTTTGTAGGATTGGTTATATTGATTGGAAAAATTTGGAATGAATGCTCTTAAATTTAATGTTGGCGTAAGATACTTACCAAAACTACAACAAAACGCATATTTGAAAAGAAAACTCTTTCTTAATGATAATTTACTCGTATATAAAAAGGTTTCCATATCTATCTAGCTTTGAATTTTAAAGTAATGTTTTCAATGATAACTGTTAAGTTGAAATTATAACGCCCCTATACATTTTTCTATTTTATCGTGTTTAAAATGTGCCATCAAATGATAAGTTCGTCAATTATCGTCTTTGCATGGATTTTTTCCCCTTGTTTTGCCTCACGTTCACTAATAAGTTTAATAATGGCCAATGTAAGCTAAAGAAACAAGAGAGCACTTATGGGAATTGCTAATGAAATCCACTCATGTGTGCTTCTTGGAACGCCCTTCTCTCTCTAAATTACAGGTTTGGGAAACTTTTGCGTAGAACAATTCGATTTACTTTCGACATTCTCCAAGGTATATTCACTGGATCCTCGAAAATTATTCTCGAAATAAATCCTGAATATTTTCAGGAATAAAGTATATTTCGTGCAAAAGATTTACTACGCCAAAACCTGGTAAAGTTAAACTTTTTTATGGAATGAAGTGTATCTTTCCGCAACGCCATGTACAAAATATGAATTCTATAACAGAAAAACTCGACAACATTTATTCTGTAGTACCCATACCATTTATAATATTTTAAAAACGTTGAGCCTCGACTTCAATGTATCTATCATCTATAAGTATATTTCAAAGTAAAAAAAATGCTTAGAAAACACGCTTTATCTTTCTATTCTGCCTTAATAAATTTACTATTTGTGTTCACAAAGAATCGTCATTTTTCGCATGTAGTTTTATGCTCTCTACGCTTGAAAATATATTACATGCATACATTGGATAGAAAAACCAATGCAATTGAATCGCATCGCGTCTGACAAAATTCTCCGCGGATTTTCAACCACAAAATACGAACGTCAATGAGTAGCCTCGGATCGTAATGATTGTGAATCGGAAATTAAAGTTGGGCTCGCGGTCCCAAAGAGATCCGCCGCTGCAGAACACGAATGCGGTCTGCTACACAAGGGGAAGGATTTAAGAAAAACTCCGGAGCGTTTGGCAAGTGAAAGATGAAAAGGAAATACATCTGAGAGGGGGAGGTTGGGGAGGCTGCGGAGGGACAGTGAAATTGAATTTTCGGAAGGGAAGTTTTGAGTGCGGAGATGAGCGGGCAAAGTGGGGAGGGACATCGGGGAGAGAGGTAGAGGGTGAAAAGGAAAGATGGGGAAAACTAGGAGAAAGCAGCAGCAGATAAAGAGAAAGTGGGAAGATAGGATAAGGAAAACACTAGAATAACGGGGAAGAAAATGACCTTTTTCAGCCATGGTTGGATGAGCTTATCTGCACCATCTTTAAACTTTTCCATCGAAGATAGGCTCTAGGCGCTGATATGTCCCTATGTAAACTCGTACGAAGGGACCCCTTGTCCATCTTTCCATACAACTAGAAAAAGAAAAAAAATTCCGGACGACATTGACATGCAATTATTCCGCAAGAAAACTTAACGACAGTAGAATCAGTGAAACATTTTGGAGTAACTCTCACGAATAACTGATCGTGGAGTATCCATATCCGTAATATATGTGAAAATAACTTAGGAAACTTGGCTTTATTAAGAAAGTAGTCAGTAGGAGCGAAGAAAAAATTCGCTTTTCTTAGTGTCAGTTAGCCATCACCTTGAGTATACATTATAACCTCCCGAAAAATGTCATATTCGGGAATGAGAAAATTACAAAAAATCGATATGATTTATTAAGAATCGCTACTATAATATAGTGAGTGTTACTCAAATGATACAGGACACGGGGTGAGAATGATTGGAAGATATGTGACTTATTCAATCGATAAATTTACTAAGTAAGTTTAGAGAAATTACGTTCTCAGAAGATGTAACCAATGCGACTTCTCTGTTATAAAGGCCGATTTGATAGTATGAGGAAGATCAGGGAAATATATGATAGAACGAATCGTTTTAATTATTCATTTTTTATGCAAATAATACGCGACAGCAATGGATTAGGAAAATTTTAGTGAAGGTACTTTCACCTCCTACCACAAGCCGAAAAGTAGCTTGCATAGACATGGACATGTGTTGCTTACAAGACTTAATTACTGTAACCGTCTATGGTACAATATGTACCTCCCTCACTGCACTTTTTCCTTATTTTTATGCGTCATCCTCTATTGGACATCTAAATATTACCATTTTATCTCATAATAATAACAGTAATATATAATAAAATTATTTATATAGATACGAATAGATACTATAGATGTATCTATTCACTCCTGACGGAGAATGCATTGTATTCGAAATACGTATGAGTGCTCTCAAAAAGTGCGGTTTCCTTTCTTGTTTTGTCGGAATACCGGGGAATGAGAAGAGGAACGCCGACAAAAACGGTTATTTAAGATTTTAATCCTCTGATGACTCCTAGAATCTTGCTTGCTTACTTTTATAAACAAATCCTATCATGGTAACTTGAATTTCTATCTTTTTTCCCATTCCACAATTATTTCAAGGACTCTTTGTCAAGGCTACCTGCTCCAAAAATCCTTTTTCCTCTAACTCTTCCGCTTTTCGTCCAAAGAATGGAGTCCTTAGCGGATATCCTTTAGTCCCATTCAGAAGCACAATGCACAGTTCTGTAGAGAAGGAGACATTGTAGAGATAACCACGGCAATTATGTATACATGGGAGGGAAGGATGAAGTGGAGATCTGGGAGGAATTCTTAGGCATAATATCAAATGAGAGAGAAAGAGATACAATAGGAGAATCAAGAAAGAGGGTAAGAACAATGCTAAAGAAGGGTGTGTCGAGGGACTAAGATTAGGATATTATGAAAATTGGAAAAGAGATAAGAACGTGAAATATTCTTCTGCTTAAAGGAACAGAAGACTTTTTTAAATTCAATTTAATAATACTTATACTACAAAATTACGTTTGGGAGTGGTCAAATATTAAATGATAGTAGAAAAGATGAAAGGTAAATTATTTAAGAGAAAAAGGAATTTGGCTTTATTAAGGGTTAGATCTTTTTCCAGATATTATAATGCCCTAAGGTATAAAAATATAAGAATGAGAAAGATCTTGACATTAAAAAACAAAGAACTTTTAAAATTTAGGTTGTTCTTATTTGATTCAAGTACTTTTAGCAGTGGCCAAATATTAAATTTAAGTTAAACGTTGCAAGGGAAATTTTATAAGATGGAAATTAAATATTGCTAAAGTAATAGCGACGAAAAATAAAATTTGAACCATTTTTTTGCAAGTCAAAAAATAATTTGTTAGTTAAATACTCCTGGAGTGAGTTGAATTTCTTTACGGAGAAAGCATTAGAATCTAGATTGCATGATATGATTCAAGTTATATCTCGAATTTTGTAACCCCTGGTTTTGGGAAGAAAGAACTTGTTGAAAGTTCATTTTATTCTACTCTCAAATATGAATTATCCGACATGAATGCATGATCTAGGGAGAAGTTATTTCGAGAGAATGTATTAATTTTGCAATTGCTCCTAATGCTTATATATTTTTCAAGGGAAATGGATTGCATTGAGTAAACCGGGCATGAAAATTGAGGTAATATGGTGAGGATTTAATACAGAAATATTAACGTGCTTAACTTTTCCCTTTCTATTTAAGTTAACTTGGATTAAATACATACTATGAAAAGTAAATATGTACTCTATAAAAACTTCAAAGATAAAAAAACAAAAGTTGTAGGGGTTCAGAGTGATATTGAAGAGCTTTATTACAAAACCCTCGTCATGTTTTTAATTGGTCGGTTTAAAATGTTACGTATGCTGTACATATAAACAGCTATTTAAATTCGTACACTATCATCTTATCAAGTATGGAGATAATATGTTTTTCAAACTGAGAATACAGCATATGCTAATCACAATATTTATTATTTAACCATCGAATATCTGGCAGTGCGTGAATAAGCGTCGTAAATCATAATTTTCTTTAAATCGCACCGATTTTCCGCCAACAAAGTAGAATTTACGAGTTTTCAATTCTTAAATCGATAAGGCATGCTAGGAGATAACGGCTACAGACTCGCATATCCTTCTTTCATTCGATAAATGAAAACATTTGTCTTTGGCTTTATTCAACTGGCGTGTGTATTCATCGATTTATTAATTCCAGCGTTATCTGCGAACAACAGAAGCCCATCTGCCTCCATTTTTTAATTTATAACTGTGCACGATACCCAAATGAATTGATGTTTGCGTTCGGAATGGAAAATCCTACCAATGCGATGGAAAGAAAAGAATAAAAATGTTTGAATGCGGAAGAAATCAAATGGTACCAGAAGATGGCATTTATTTTCAAAAGAATAATATACTTTTACGGAAATATTAAACGCTTATTTCTAATTTAGTCAAATAATGCATTAGTATCAAATTTCTCTGTAAGCTCAGAATTGACGGGAATGTTTTAATTAAAATAGTTATCATTTGCATTATTATTCTTCTAATTATAATAAAATAAATAAATATATAAAAATAACATAATAAAATTAAAGTAATTTTATTACAATATTTTATTTCGTTCATGCATTTTTATTTTAAAGGTAGTTACACTGATTATTAAACGCTAGTTAGAGTTAAACAGAATTTTCCTATGTTTTGATATTTCTGGTAATTAATTCACAAAAATATACTAATGAATATTCTATAGAAGAAACTTAAAATCCTCACCTTTAAATAATTATCATTATTCATCGCCCTAATGGTTTACATTAATATTATTATATTTATATAAGAATTCATTTCAAATTAGTCAAGTAATTAATTTGGAATTAGTCAAATTGATTTTACACGTGCCGTTATTTAAATTGGCAAATTATTCTCGGAATTTATATTTTTGTAATTAATTTTTCATTGCCTTCAATTTTTGCAGACCATAACCTTTCTTAATGAAATTCGCTGCAACCTACCGTGTACAAGGAAAGTAAAAAATGGAAATTTTTTGTAATAGTTAGATTTATAATTCTATTTTATCACTATATTTTCTTTTTGTATATAATATATTGATTGGTATGTTGTATTTACGTAACTCATCTCTCAATTTTAAGATGCACAATCAAAGTTATCCTTTTTGATGCGTTACTCAGCATAATTTATGAAATATTTATTTTCATCAGTATTATCGTGTAGCATAATATTAAAAAAATATGGTGGAAAACAAATACGAAAATTTCAGACATTAAGGAATGAAATTGGATTGCTTGAGCATTGTTGGAAAAAGGAGAAGAAAATGTGAGGAAAATGATTCAAAAACGGGAGCGAAGATAATATGAGGTCGTTATAGTAACGCGGGCTGTGAAAGAGCGGAAACTGAGGACGTTTCCCTGCTTCGATGCCACTCGATAAAGACCTTTGCTTTTCCGTCACCGAAGGAGCAAGAAATGATGAAAATATAACGCCGCGCCAAATTTCATTTTATCTCCTTAGTACTTTCTTTCCCTCTGCTACTTCTCTCGATGTTTGGGCCTTTTACTTCGAGGGGAGATAATGGAAAATGCAACGATAAACGAACCGAAGTACACGTTCCTTTATTTTCCATGTTCACTCCGCCTTACTCGCAGGTTCTACTTTTATATCCTGAGAATCCATTTATTTTTCACTTCCTCTCCAAGATTTTTCTGTACCTATTCTCTTGGTCATTGCTTATTCATATACTCTCAGCCCCAATCTCACTTCAGCTTTTATTTTCCGCTCTCGCCCTACTTCTTGTATATGTTTTCGGATTGTGTATGGGTGTTGCTTAGTCCTGCGTTTTGGTTTAAATTTAAAAGATTATTTTCTTCTATTTTTTAACTCCGTCGTGATATTCGGACCAGTGCGTTCGTCTTGCACCTCCATTTACCTCTTGGAACTTTCCTTTCTCTCTCTATCTTTAATTTTAAATAAGTTTCCTAGCTCTATTCTCGTCATTCGGTTAATCCTCACGAAATTACCAACAATGAAAGAATTATATTACGCAAAAAGGAAGGTATGGATTTGATTGTTTTTTTCTTATTACAGACAAACATTAAGTTTTACCTCGATTTATATTGACATATTTTAAATTTAATGCGGCATTTTTATTATTTTTCTTATTTTATTATTTAATTTTATATCGTTACAACTTGGCGCCCAACGTGGGGCGATCTTTTCATTTATTTTTACCTATGATAATTAAAAAGTATCGTTACAACTTGGCGCCCAACGTGGGGCATTTCAATTATTTTTACCTTTGATTTTTAAAAAGCATAGAACTTACTGAAGAGAATAAGGATAAGTTATATATAAAATAATACACGAGATTACGAAAGAAAATGAAATTTAGAGGGGTCAGTTAAAAGATCAGATAAAAGATGTCTTGAATCCTATCAGAGATGAGCAATAAAATTTGAGATATCATTCAAATATTAATGGTAAACAGGGAATTATCACATATATTTGTTAGCGTTTGTATTTAACTCCGCCTTGAATTCGTAGTAGGAATTCTTAACATCCGCAGATATTTCTGAAAGGTATTAAAGAAGAATTCCTCGTTCAGGCAAAGAGCATTCGAGATACCGAATTTCGGCGGCACAATAGAAATGAGCGAGTGACGACGCCGACCTTCTGAGGCCCCGTCGTCCTGATTACCTCCAATTTGCCTGCGAAGCCGAACTCTTTAATACCGCATTTGCCTCCCAATCAATTCACCTTGCACCAAAACTATTCTCCTATCTCTCAACGCCTTCGGAGGGCCCATTCTTCATTCCCGAGCTCTCGAACCCTTTATAATAATGGCCTCCGCTTCACGACCGACTTATCGCCTTGTCTAATGAGACCCGTGTTCTGCTGAGGTTTCTTCTCAATGGGGAGGGTTTTAGACAGAGTTAACGGGGGTGGAGGGGGATGTCATTCTCGGGAGAATTGTATCGAGAATGCGACGCCTTGTTAAAAAGAGATGAATTGGAACTCAAATTGTGCACGATTGGAAAAAATGCGAACGTCCCCACGTCGCTCTTAAAAAGCAAAGACATCGTCGCTCCGTTTTTATTTCTGGGACGAATTTGGGAATCCGTCCTCACAGTTAACACTGCTCTCCACGGCTTTCTTTTTTTGGATACGATTGGAGCTTCAACGCGTCGCGAAAAAGACGGAAAATGTCCGTGCATGTTAGCGATCCCGTTGGAAACTATTTTCCGAATTTCAAGTGGAATAAAAAAAGTTGTCCGTCATTTGTTTTACAATGATCGAACGTCAAATGGAATAGAAATGCTCTTTTCGTGATTTTTACTGATAGAACTCTCGAGGCAGTTGGCGTTCAGTTTCTAACTGCATGGAAGTTCACATCACAGAAAATGATATCGTATTCATTACGTGAAAAGCAAGTAATTTTTTAGCTCTCTAATGAAGTAGCTAAAGTATATTTTATAGCACTCGGGAATTAACCAGAACACCCAAGAGAGTCCCCGTGGCCGATCTTTGTTTCAAACTCCTTTTATTTCATCTACTCCAGAGGTGATAAAGAAGGGATATAAGCGAGATTATAAGGAGGCGAAAGTAGGTAAAATGATGTAATCGATAGAACACGCGCGCTTGCAAACGTATTTGTAAATTAATAAATTACGGTATATTTTTTGTTAATTAAAAAAGAGTCTGGGATGAGAGTTAACTTAAGTATGTTTCTAATGCATATTATCAGGAAGGAAAGCTTCGAAGATTTTTTTAAAGATAAAATAAGATAATTTAAGATTTTTAACTTTCTGAAAAGAGATAGAATAATATCAAAGATGAATATAGACCGCAGAATCCACAGTTGACCCAAATTATGGAAATTCCAAGTACAAGTTCTATCAAATATCACTTGGAAACTTTCAACTTAATATTAGAGTAGCTGATTGTAAGCTTCGATTTTAAGGTAAGCCAAAACAATTAGAGCTAGAATGATGAACTTAAAAGTATATTTGATTTTAAGCCTTTCGCTGTGTTGAGGTTCCATTGATAAAAAATCTTTGCGGGTTTTGCAGCTTTGGTACTTAAAATACTACTTTACTACAGTAGTCTTTTAACTACCGACGCTGCAAAACCCGCAAAGATTTTTTATTAAGAGTATATCATTAAAAGGCAGAGAAGAATAAATATTTTGGTCTTTAAAATGATATCAAGGTTGGTTAAGGAGTTTATGTGAAATGTAATGTTTCTTGTTGTATGACTCGTGAAAAATGGGTTATGGAGGTACATAAATTATTCTACGTGGGCATTGGTGGTGATTGAAGCAGTAAAAGATGCTTCAGATATTTATTTCCTATTTTCTTTTAAGGTTTAAAAAATTAAAAATGTGTAAGCACATAAACTATTAGCGTACATTGAATCAATGGTAGTTTTAAAACTTGTAAACGACGGCTAACAGATGCAGTAAATAGTAACCTTATATCAAAGAAAAGGCGGATAAAGTAAATGCACGTTACAGGAAGTGTTTTTTTATAGGCAAATTTAGATATCATGAGCCTACTAATAGGATGGGAACTCGGATAACGATGTGGTTGCAGATCGCTCTTCCTTTTTCCAACATTTGAATATCGAGGAAGATTTTCGCACGTATTCGATAGTAGAACCTTCCTGAATGTTAGCGCTATAACCAGATGTTATTTTCGAATTTTGTGTGGAACATAACAGTCGGTCGCCATACGGTGTTGAGTACTCATTCCCAATTCCCGGACTGAATTTTGGAGCGAATCTGCATTTTGCGATGACTATGCCAGCTTTTGAAATTGCTTCAATTTTCCCTTTTTCCCGGATTGAAACGAGAAATAAAATTCAGAGCAATTTCGTAATAAAGTCTTCCGCGGAATATTTTACCACACGTTCGGCGACCTCTTTGTGGCAGTCCTTGATTGGATATTTGAGCCCATCTTTTCACTATTGATTTCGTTTTTCCGGAAACATATAGAGAAATATATTTCCATTTTATTTTCAGTCCCATAAATGTACAATAAAAGGCAAGAGTAGATATTTGTTTCCTTTCCACAGTAAATTATTAAAGTTGGACTTTATCCAGAATTTTACTTGACAGTCATGTTTGCTCGATACACTATGTTTAACGTAGCATATTTAGTATCAAAATAATATTGAAAAATAAACTGTAATAACCGAGGTTTATTCTTCATTTGAATATAATATTTTAACGTAATACTACACAAAAGGTATGTCAAACTAATCCCTGTTTGCTATCACTTTTTTATCGTATCCCCGAAACCTTGTTGTGTCTCTAATAAATCAATAAATGATAGCATCCAAATCGCTACAAAGTTGCATAACCTGTTTATTCAGAAGAAAAATATCTCAATCATAACATACGATTATTAAGCTTACACAAGTACCAATGACTTCTCTTATTGATACTTATGAAATCGTTTGATATTCCTCTCAATAAATTTCTTGTCCGTTGCGTTTTATCGTACGCCACAAAGTACCAATTTTCCCTAATAATTGGGAGTCTGGGCGGTCTACTAATCCTTTTAAAGCTATACTCAAATGACATTGATTTAAAATTCACAGTCGTTGGCGATGTCTTGTACAAATACCTAATGATGAAATGTTTTACCTATTGCTTTTTCATTTAGTTTACATATTTTTTGTACTAAACATCTAGTATCTGGTATTTGTTGATTTTATTAATATCTCTTTATATATTAGTATAGACTTAAATAATTCCATTGATTTATTGTTAACAGTGTCAACTTTTCATGTAATAATCCCCGAGGTTAGGTGGAAGAGAAGTCAATTTGGCCTAAATTCACCTAAAATGATTATTTTAATAAATACCGAAACGATCACGACGAAGATCCGTAATCTAAGTAACCATACCAATAGTCTTTTCGTCCAAAAGTAAAAATAGTGGGAGCAATAAAAAGAACCCACACTGCGATTTTTGCTTCCGTCAAATTTTATGTATTTTTCGTTCTACCACACCGCGTCGGAGTGGATTCGAGCCCATATCAATCCATTCCCGTAATATTGGAAGGAAAGATACGACACCGGGGCTTCGAATAACCCTTTCAAAAACCGCGAAATAAAACCCGACTCTTCACGTCCGTGCGTGCCATTAACAGGAATCAACGTGGAAACGACGCTATTCCGGGCCTCCATCCGTTAACCCAGGCCGCATAAGAGATATAATGGCCCCGAAACTTGGGCAATAAATCGGCGAGAAGAGAGCGAAGGAATTATGCAGTCCCACTAAACGGATTTGTTTCAGTCTGGCGACGCCGCAGAAGCAACCCAATCACTCAAATTGCGAAGGAAAGAGCAACGCGAAAGTAACTGCGACGCGGTTGATCAGCCCCGCATGGTGACCGGAACGGGCATTGCGGACTCCGACGCTCGCTTGTTATTTTCGGTGCTTTTCGCGCTCTCCGCGATTCACGCTGCACGGGGCACGGGGTCCGCGTGGTGTGTCGATACGAAACGGGGATGTACGTGAGCAAGGGTGCGTGCACCAAAGCCCCTAATGCACGAGTTAATATATTTATATTTGTCGCGCCGCGGGTGGACAATGCCCCCCGGGATGGGCGCAGTCAATGGCCGGTTTCCGCTCTTGTGCCTTTTGCGTGGGTTTTTGTGGGTTTTGCGGGTAAAAGAAATCCGCGGAAAACCTGCTATTTTCGGGGAAATGGATTCGGATGGGTATTGAAATTTTGGCCAGAAAAGTTTTAGCAGCGGAACGTGAAGTTTTATTTAAAAGAATATTTATGTCATTAATATTTTATCTATAACATGAAATATTCGTTAATTGTTGAATGCTAGAACTTGAAGGGAGAATTTTAGGTAGGGGATTGCAAGTTGATAAAAATTATATTCTGGGAATAGGACTAGGCTGGGTATTGTAATTTTTGCCGTAAAACGTTTGTATCAAAGGGACGTGAATTTATATTTCAAAGAAATCTTATTTAATTTGAATATTTCATAAAATACTGAACACTAGGACTTGATGTGTGAAATTCAAGCGGGGAATCGCCGATTAAAATATAGTATTTTTGGGAGAATGATTCGGCTGGATATTAATATTTCGGCCAGAAAACGTTATAGCATTGAAACATGAATTGATATTTCAGACATTTTATTTATTAAAAAATTCATAAAATGCTGAGTACTTGAATATGAAGTGAAAATTTCTTTTTACAAATCGTTATTAAATTGATTTTTGGAAAGGATTCCCTACAATATTAAAATTATGAAATATTAAATACGAGAAACGTTTGAGCAGCAGAGCATAGATATAAATTGCCAAAATTCTTATTTATAATAAAAATTCGTAAAATGCTGGACGCAAGGACATGAAGTGAGAATTTCGGGTGGTGGATTTCCAGTTAAAATAGAATGATTTTTTTTGGGAAAAGGGTCCGGCTTGTTCTTGAAACTTCGGCCTGGAAACGTTTTAGCAGTGGCACATAAATATAAATCGCCAAAATACCTATGTATAATAAAAACCATGAAATGCTGAACGATATCACTTGGAGTGGCACTTTTAGACAGGAGATTATTACAATAAACTTTGCTATAAAAATATAGGGGAGGGATTGAATCAATAAAAATTGATAGGAAGTAACGAAACGAAACTCAAACTTGAGTAGTAGAAAGTTGCATAAGTGTGGAAGGCTAACATGCAGGTGGTTCAATAATACGGATTATACTAAGCGAAAGATAGTAAAAATGATGACACATAATAGTGATTACGGGTCATATAGTTGTTTACTATCCTTTAACAAATAATATCTACTTATAGAGGATCTTTCTTTGTAGGCGTACAAATTGATAACCACCCATCTATTCCTGATGCTCAATAGTTGTAACTACAATTCCTAGGCCATGCCAAAGCAAATTAGATTTATTATACCAAAATCTGTTTTATCAACGAGAAAATTGTATAAAGAATGAAAGGATATTTATGAAATTAAGATATTCAATATCTGTAACGCTATTCTGGGATAAAGATGGTGAAGGAAAAAAACAAAGATTCGATAATATTTTAAGTCATCCTGGTATCTGTTATTAAGTATACTGTAGGATATCTATATTAGTGTATTTACTATCTTCCAATTCAACACAAGATTTTAAATGTTATTTATTTTATTTTCGAGAGGATACTTACTATGGATGCTGCGAATTTAGGAACTTTTTATCACTGAGGTTACCTAAAACACTCTGTGAATGATCTTTTAATTTGTATCAATTAAAGCTAGAAAGAAAGTACTATTCGGTTTAACTACATCTTTAATACCTTTAAAAATATTTTTAATATTATTTTGCTAGTAAACGTTACGAAAACATTGGGAACAGGAGTCATTTATAGATTTTTTCTATGGTTGGACCCCCGAAGTAAAATAATTCCCCGGCCATTAAAATATTTTACCCATCGGAAGTCTATTTATATTTCATCGCTTTACGCTATAATATAATTTTAACTAAATTTAAGAAAAATAATGTTATGTTAATAATGTTAAGTAGTAATGTTAAGGAAATTGTGGTCAAAGTAAAATACAGGTTACACGTTTTTAGTATAGCTTTCTCCATTAATGTAAATAGAAAGGTCATCGTTAATATTTTGGATCAAAGAGTGGGAACAGTATATAAAACGGTATTTGAAATCTGTTTCGGTTCAGAAGCGTTAATAATTCAGCTTGGTTGTGGTCTCTACTCTACCAAAAATCGTTTTTCGTTGTCGGTTCTCACTTGGATTCGTTGCCCTGATTTTAAGCACGTGAGATTTTTCTCGATTAGTCGGCCATAATTTAAGCCGCCAAAGCATCCAGGATCCGATTCGGATATTGATTCCGACAACCAATCTCTCCCAACGTCGGATCAGATTAATTCCGGAAGAGAATATCCCCGACTTCAACAGGACTTCCCATATCGCCGTGCGATATCATCAGGTGATCATCGCCTCCCGAACGGGCCTCAATCTCCGCCCGCAATCCTCTGCCGTTTGGGTCATCGTCATCCTTCCCTCCCCCGCAATCACCTCCTCCTTTATTCCCATCGCTCCTAATCTCGGAGCGATCACGTGACTTAACTGCTGGATGCACCAACCCTCATCGCTAAGATGACCGGATGCCCCGGTCGTCCCGACCGAGCGCCGGATTCGAAACCAATCCCGTCCTTTGAATCATGCCCCGTGGAATTGGCATTGTTCGGAGTAAAAAATCGGTCCGGAAATGGCGGCGATATACGCAGCGGATATTGAAGGGACCCGCGGCGAGATGAAGGCTGCAAGAGGGATGAATAAAATGGGAGTTCCGACGGTGGGGAAAAAATCGGGGGAAAACTCCCGGATAGAAAGAGAATAGGAAATTGGAATCTTTTGAGAGGCTAGATGGGACTCCATCGGATCCTTCCCGGCATCCTCTGCGCTTGTTTATCGCGTTTCTCTCTGGGGAAGTTTTGACGACGCGCGGACGAATGACACGGGGATTTTCTTCTCTTTGGAGGACCTCTCTCTGCGAGGGGAGCTGAGTACCCTTCCGTGGGGCCGATTCACGAGATCTGACGTGGATATAACACGAGTTCTATTTCGTTTCGCGGGCCTTCGTGATTGAAACACCCTAGCGCATCCTTGCTCTTCAGGACAGCCACCTGGCGGATTTTTCATTTCGAGAGATTTCCAATTTATGGGAAGGAATTTCTCAAGATTTCTGAAGAATGTATACGTGAAAGAAGTTACAAGTATACGAATCGAAGGATGGTATTCGGGTTGGCGTTATTTGTATATCACGATATATATGAATAGATGCTCGAGAATATTTTTCAAGTTAAGATAATTAAATAAAACTAAGGGAGATAAAATCAGGAATTTATCCTGAAATTCTCACCAACACAGTAGCCCTCCAGCTATGAATGACCTTCAATTCCTTTCCCACGAAGTAAAATTATTGACAAATACCTGTGAAACGCACCATTCAGCACTAAAAATTACTGTCTGTTTTATTATGTACATGTTGACTGTAAATGTTTCATATCGCTAAAGATATACATTATACCAATATCTAATTATTTGTATAATTGAATTTGGACTTAGATATATTAAGCGTCATTTTTAAAATAAATTATTCAATGGCTTAAAATGGCATAAGGCACGATTGAGAAGTATAAAAGTTATATTTCATTAAAAATCCACGGAGGAAGGCGTAGTTTTGTGGAAATCCATCACAATAAAATAACAGAAGTTAGTACTTTTTTCCACAGTTTATTTGAAACGACCGGTTTCAACGAAACATCGTCCTGTGTGTTTCAACGAAACATGTGTCCTGTCGTCACCTGATGATGACGATGTTTCGTTGAAACCGGTCGTTTCAAATAAACTGTGGAAAAAAGTACTAACTTCTGTTATTTTATTGTTATATTTCATTGAAAATTTGGTTTGAAAATTCTAGTGATTATTATGAACTCATTTCGAAGTGCTGCTATTTATACTAACTTATATATTTTTTCCTTCTTAGCCTTCTTCCAGTCAGTGATAGCAACATTATCATTGGCTGACGATTTTTGAGGATTGGTGACGATGACCTACTTGACTTTGGCACTTATTTTTGTGCCATATCAAAAATATCAAGCACACACACATACAACAAAGTACAAAAAAACTATCCCCAACCAGAAAATTCCTATCAGTTTAGACTCGATTCCAAAATTACCGGAAATATTACCAATACTTAAATAGTTAACTAAATAAAGTTTCTGGTATTATGATATCAAAATATAAATAACTAGTTTGTAAGCTAACCATTGCAACTCTGTGGCAAATAACGTAGTAAAAATATTTTTGTGTAATCAATGATTTTATTAATTTCAATTTTATTTAATTATTCAGTTCCCAGTTAAGGTCCATTTTACTGAACTAGCTCATGAAGGAAGTTTAATTAAACTCCTGAGGTTCAAAAACAAAATTCAGGCAGGTGGATTCAAGAGTTAAATATAATCTAATAACCGTGACATTTGTTTTTATTTTTTGAACGGGCGTTGTCATATTAGTTGAAATTGTTGAATTTAGTAATGGGTTTAATCCGTAGGTTTACATTTGTCGGATGCATGTTTTCAGAAACTATTTAGATTGGGAGATTTATCATCGGCGTGATTCGACTAGAAACGCTGAAGCTATTGCGCCATGATGTGTACCATATCTCTCGTACTTTTGGATACCTAAATTTATTTCTCGTGTGAATAGATTTTTTAGGGCGCGAAAGAAAAGAAGGCCTAGAGTCTTGAGGAACCCTAGTTTTGATATTCAGATCGGACTTCAAAATTTCTAATTTAAATGGAAAATACGGGAGCCTTCAGCGGTTGTTTGAAGCATTTACGTCTGAGATGCTACTTTCAGGACTTACGCTATGTTTTTCATTAGCCAACATTCTTTCATTAGGGTCCAATAAAGAGTAAGATCGACTTTTAAGTGGTTGTGACCCAGTAATTACATCAAATTGAACCATATAGATTTAGTAATTTTTCAATACTTTTGTAATTTCCTTTTAAACTGAATAGTTATTGAATTTGATCATAATTATTTCTGGGAAATTAAAATATTTATCCTTTTTCTTACAGTTATTGTACTAAAACGATTCAAATCGCAAGGTTCCATCCATATTTATATTTTGGCTTATATATCGGTGATAGGTTTTAAAAAAATATTACAAGAAAGAAACCTGTAACAATAAAAGGATTTTAGAAGCCTTAAATTCTTGTAATTGCTCAACAAAAGTCAAAAAGTATTTCATAAAATTTTTAACAATTAATGAGAGTATAACTTTTAAAAGTTAAGCCTTTTATTAACCACCTCGTCAAAATATTATGGTAGCATTATTTTTCCGTATTATTTTCATTTGACAACTTAATGCGACTGAAATTATAGATTGGTACCCTTAACAAATAAATTCAAACTACCTTACGCAAATGATACAAGATTTGATGGTGACTATTATGGTGGAACGATATTCTTAGAGGGAACAATTTCGGAAATTTGTAGGATTGAATGCGCGAACGTCATTTCGAAACCGGAGATTTATATAGCTTGTATTTTATGATATTCGATTTCTTGTTCGAATCAAGGGATTTTTCCAAGAGCTAGAGAAGAGTTTCTTCGCAAAAGTAATCTTCGCAGCATCTTTGCCATCCTCAAAGGTTGGTGTTTCCTTTGAGCTATTCCAAATCTGCTTCTACGGGTAGCAAATCTTCAAAGGCTCCCAAGATCTGTTGTTTTATTTTGCGAAGTCGTAACATCTATTCCATACTTCTTTTCGGATGAAGACACTGATATGTTTTATGCTTGTCTTCTAGTTCGTCCTTGGCTCTCTTGCGTCCGTAAGGTCTTGTTTGAATGAAATGCTTGATTATTTTCTGTATAAGTTAGATATTATTTATTCCCATACGTCTTACCTTAAAAGATTGTGTATCCATTCCGGTAAAGCTAAGAAAGATTTAATTTGTAACATCTTTTCAATCGCTTCAGCCATGAATTTGTGGCTGGACTACGTTAAGAGAAAAAATGAAAAGTTAAGACTAAAATAACCTGTACCATTGCCTCATATTGATGCGCCATGTCGTACCCTAGGTCGCAAAAAGAGTTAAATTAAGTTTCGGGCAAAATTCTTATCTATTTATTTATTCATTTTATAACATCTTCTCCTAGCATGCTAGATAGATGTCCTAAGAGTTTGTTTCGTGGATAAAATGCGACTCCAGAAAGAGAATCATATGATGAAGAGATGTCCCCCAGGATAAGGCATCTAAATATTCCCATTTTATGGTCAAAGGTGATTTTCCGTAGGTACACAATTATTCACTGCTTGCAAACCATCCTGTGTTGGAAATTGTTAACTTAGAAATATAAAATTATTCAATTTGTTTAATATTATAAATAATTGTTCACAATATGTGAATTGTCCATAACAATTACCCCTTTGTATGCAAAATGTCAGCATTTAAACTTATTAATGCGTTGAAATCATACGGAAGTTAAATAATAGCTTTTACTTATTCCGAATATAATTAAATACTTTGTTAAATTCATTTTCTTCCATGGGAATCAAAGATACTTTAGAGATAAATTTACTAAAATCTTAAAAAATTATCCACAATTTTACCGCAAACATTTTAATCAACGCAATTTTATTATGTTGCACCTTAATGATCTCACGGATGTAATTTTATTCATTTACTGCATGTGGCTGTATTTCGTAAATTAATTCATTTGGTAGTTTACGGAAGGATAAAAAGATTCTTATTTTTAACTAAAAACCTTTACTTGCGTAACATAATTAACCTCTCTTAATTACTTAAGATGCTAATCATTACTAATTACTGCTTGCTTTTTTAGCCGATTTTTATCTTATCCTAGTAAATCCGGTTCGCAAGGCAATTTCCGTCAACCATTTTGGCCTTCCCAAAATCTTCGGGAGAGCCGTTGTTACCTTAGCTTAGACGTTCGGCCAAGTGTCGCGGTAAGATAATTGGATATCCGTACCTTAAGCGGGTGCTGCATATCTACTACATGTCCATGTCCGTGGTGTTGGATTCCATGTCCTCCTCTTCCACCTTCCGCTTGGTGCCCCGAGTGGTGCTCTTCTCCGACGATAGGCGGTGCTTCGGTCGTACTGATTCTGCTCCCGTCTTTGGCAAGTGCCAGCGAATATCCTTCGACTGGAAGAGAAAAAAACCAATTAAGTCCCTCCAGTAGAAGACACACGATTTAAAACATGATATAAAATATAGGAAATGTTATTGGCTCTGAGGAGCAACATCGATGCCAAAATTCGTTTATGTTTGCTAAGGATACTCCAGCAATGATATGGACATGATCACATACAAGTAATCATGATATTTTTATATGCATACTAGCTGTACCCGTTCACACGTTGTTGTGTTTAGAGAAGTGTGATCTCTTTCTTGCCTTGCTTGCCTCTGTTAACTCGTTTCTAATGATCGAGCAAGAGCAATGTGATCTCGATCTCTTTCTTGCCTTGCTTGCCTATGTTCACTCGTTTATAATGATCGTTCTTCTCTTCTCCTTTTTGCTTGATTTGTAGATAGACCAATAGCACTTCGTTTTGGCGGCATAATTGTAGGGTTAAATAAAATGTATTTCCAAATATTTTCTTCAGCTGGAAATTAATAATATTTTTATTTATTCACGTATTAATAATATATTCTCGTATTAATAATTGCAAAAGTTTTTGACTGCATTTTTGTATTTATTAGAATTTGCTGGCGAAAAATCGAACGTCAAATGCATTAATGTTCTTTTTTGTAATTTAAATTAATTTTTTGAAATCTTAAAAGAAATACAATTTATGTATTTAAAATATTTTAAATTTTAATATAATTAGTAATATTTAAACAATAATTGAAAAAATATAAATTCTGCCCAAATGGGATCAATTTATGTATCGTACTTCTATTTTTCCCGTAGAAAATCCATTCGCAATTTGAATGGCAGGCAGCTATTCGCGTTGCAAGGCTATTATAATGAAATCATACATACTATCTACATTACTTTCATTCGGTATATAAGAAAATATATTATCACAGTACCTTATCATTTCGGAGTAAGATATGCTAGATTATGTGCTACTCTACACTTCGCATCTCACAAATCTCAAAGAGAACACATATTCAACTGAAGAAGACCTAAAAATGAAATTCAGTCTCGTCAAAGACATAAAATAAATTGAAATGTTGAAAATAGATGATATTTGTAATCAAAGTCGGTAACGTCATCAACTCACCAAGTTGTCCAGTACATACAATCTCTTGAATTTATCAAAATATAATTTTCATTAAATATCAAAAACCGTTTACTCCACGATAATATACGTAAATATTTACGTTGCTATAAACAAACATCATTTGAATACTGGAATAAATTCTCAATGTGTTCTTATGAGAAAATTCAACAATCGCATTCGTCGTAACTGAGAAATAGTTTGTTTATAGCCTCAAAATTCATCAAAATTGTCATCTAATTATTCAAAGTCTCGTAATTTCCGATCGTAAACTATATTTCATGACCAAAATAAGAAACTTTATTCAATTTCCCTTCTTCTGGTGGTACTTCTAAACCCATACGTTGGTTATTTCTAATTTAATTTTGCGAAAGAAAGGAAGCATGCAAGTGATAAAATCGAAGTTTACATGTATTTCTTATGGAAACTGTTTTTCCTTCTGGAGTCGAACTGAGTACTCCGATTAAAATAAAAATTTACAAAAACCTTTCCGGGGATATACGTAATAATTTCCCAAATTTTCACGACGATTGGATGTATGGTTTTTGAATCTATCGAGTACAGACAGACAGACAGACAGACACACATTCATTTTTATATATATAATAGATTACTTTGATCAAAAACTTTAATCTGAGGATGTCTCTAAAAACGTTAACAAGCGTGGTAAAAATCAAGGAAAAAAATGTTCACTTCTCGATATTTAGTCAGTATTGGAAGAAGGTACTTACAATTTTACATTTTAATATTTATGGTGAATTTTACTTAGAAATAATTTTCAAGTTTTCAAACATATTCAGGTATACTTTTTTGACATTATTGAGCAGATCTAAGACCTATTAAATGTCTAATTTACACTGTTAAGTATTTATTAATTTGCTGCAGCTCTACGTAATAGTGCTTTGTAAAACGTGGTACAATGATCTTGGAGAGATGTTCTAATCAGTTTCCTTCAATTATTTCGAAATTATTAATTACTCAGTTAAGACTGGTGAAATTATGATAAGTTTAATAATGCAGAGCATAATATTTTTAATGGCTGGGTGTAGTCAATATGTTACGGCTTCCAAACCAGTGTAGAAAAGCTGTTGAGCACTTCCGAAATTTCTTTCGCCGAGAACGAAATGTTGGAAAAGACTGCCATTAAAGGGTCTATTCCAAAAATATCCTTTTTGGAATCTCTTTTTATGAAAACTGCATATTCAAAGGAGGAAAGGGAACACGATACATCCCTAAATCGCCAAATTCCACTCATAAGGGACTTGGTGATTTGCGAGAGAATGAAGGAAAAATGCTTCCAAATCTGCTTATATTTTCTTTCGGATCATATCGATGGTGATGAACTCTGGAATTCAATACTCAAACTAAAATAAGTATCTTATGGAGAAAAAGGAATAAATTGTAATATTTATATAACTTTGAAGATCATCTAAAACTAAACCAAGGACACAGGTTATCTCAACTTATATTTTATGTTATTCTAAATCCAAGCAAATTCTTTGCCCCTATATATCTTAGCAGTGCTTTTTTCATATTCCACATTCAATATAATTTTTATTGCTTTTAATCGGATTTTTATTCTCTTTTCATGATTTATAACTGTAGTATTTTTATGTATTTACTGCATACCATATGTATTTCATTATATATCTATTATATTTCTGTACCCACTACCGCTAGATATTACACTTATTGCAGTGTATTAAAAAAGTGATAATAATATCAGAAACAAGTGTGGATCATATCCACTGGCTAATTTCTTTAACTTTTCTTAGGCAGTTATTCTCAGTGATATGGCAACGTTGGCTGAGATACCATCGTTCCATTTTACCATCGTTCCATCGTTGCCATTGCGATGACTAATATTTCCACTGCTGAAGGAAGAAATCCTAGGTTCGGCCCACGAGTTGGCCGTTGCAATTCGACTTTAGGCTCTGTAGCTCTGGGCTTCCCGGCTCGAAAGGGTTGTGCCAAGGACGACCTTCCGGCTGGCTTCGCTCGGTGGTGACCGTGAAGAAGCAAAATCAAGCAGTAGTACCTTAGGGTTGTGAGGATGAGGAAGTGAATTACGCTGTGATTTGAAGCGTGTGCGGTATTCAGTGAGGAATACAGTGTATTTGACAATTCATCAAGAGGTCCGAAAACAGCTCTGCTCGAAGTATTTCTCACAAGGTATGTTCAACTTTTTTTTGCTTCGTTTCTTCAAATTCTCTGGTGGCTGGCATCATTAGAAGTTATCAGGAGCGGCTATGGGTACTTAAGTGATCCTGTATCCAGCAGCATGATGGCTCATCCTGTTTCTTTTTGATAGTAGTAGTATTATTAAAAATACTTCAACAGTTTAGGTCTTTTCGCACATTGGTCCCCACCGGGAAACGAACACGGGACCCTTTTCACCGAACGCTAACGAAGTGCCAACATGACTATCCGGGAGCCCTTATCCTTTTTTATACATCAACAATCAGATAGAGCATACTCAGAGCCGGGCCTTTTCGTAATCACCTCGATGGTATGCTTGTCGATTCAACCGTGCGTAGATCTAAAAACTCCCTAGTTGCTTAGTTATCTCTGCACCTTACTACAATCGCACCATTAAACGGCACCTGATTTGTTAATTTACTCAAAGTGAGATGAAGTTATGGATAGAAGCTGTTCAAAAAATTTAGTAATGGAGAACTCCGGTTGATTCTGTTACTTCAGTAAGCATCGCAATCAGAGGAAACATAAATTAAATTCATGAATATAATTGCTACGGCAGATAGTTAATTCTGTTTGTTTTTTTCGGGAAGAGGAAGATGTTTCTACACGCTTTCGACTCTGATAAAATATCTCGCTCTCGAGTCAGATAAAATGTCAATGAAAATTCAAGCCCGCTAACAGTGGTTTGCTAGATGAATATTTGTATGTTACTGTAAATTTATGTAAATCCTAATCATGGTCTTGAAAAGAAGCCTAGAATTGGTGTTAAACTAAAATAATTTTCGTTCACTGCTAAACATCATTAGCTATCATAAGCTTTAGTATGCCACAAAATACTGTTTATATTTCAGTAGAGTGTGCATTATTCTCTTTAGAGCTATTCACGTTGAGGAAAAAAAATGCCGAATCAATCTGATGGTTCAAATCCATTTTGTTACTACATATCTATTTGTTCTTAACCAATTTTTAAATCAAAATTTATTCTTTCATATTCCAGTTTATACGTATTTTACCCGTTGCCATTGTTTTGTGCAACCTCCGAGAGCCTCACCTCCTTAGCTTCCATGAGTGAAATCATTCGTTCACTTTCCATGTACGTGGATGAAAATCCATATGATTGTGCATATGTATTGATGCTTCTTCATTTACAATATATTGCTGGTGCAGTAATAGCGTGTTTTATCGAATTATACTATTTAACTATAAATCACTCAGAATTCCTAATGAATTTTTAGAAGTAAAACTGATGTATGTTATTTGAGGTCATCTAATTCTTTCTAAATGCTAAACAACCCATTGGAAATATTAGGTTCGGTGCTCCTGCATCAAACCATTCATTCGAAGAAGGTTTACCAAAGCGTATTAGTGTGCCATGCCCAAGCTCTTGGTGCAACAATTATTTGCGAAATGTGGCATATTTATGATATCGCTTTTATGTGCAACTTGTATTCTGTAGTTTATTTTTCGTAAAATAGTAATTCATATTATAAAAATAATTTAAACCTTGGTCAGAGTTATGTTTTTCTAGTTGTAATTTTACGCTTGGCTTAGTGAACCGCAAATGTATGAACTACATTTGGTGTGCCGAGGGGGGTAAATGGCTAGAAAGCACCGGGGGGTAACCATTAGTTACCACAGGAGGGAATTTTATAGGTTGATTCAAATAGTGTGATATATTAGCTAAAAAACTCATTTTCTAAAATTCCAATAACATATGGAGCATTACATTGCCTCTTGAAAAGCAATCAGCGAATTCATGCGAAAAACTTCCAATTCATTTTCCATTAATTGGGTAGAAGTATTGATTAGGTGGCCTGCTATACCATGATACATTTTTTATCGCTTTGACGAGTAATGTGATTAAGCTTAACCAAATGGATAGCGAAAAATTATTTTTAATTCCGTAATAAGATAAATACCGTGATTGCGTATTAAAAATCCTTGACTCGACCAACCCTTTTATGCAATTACGTTTTCATTTTGATTGTTATAACAAAGACAATTTGAAAACTATCCACACATGACATAGTACCTGAAAAAATGTATATTTTATACTTAATATAATTACGTTTTCAGTAATTACGTTTTCAGTAATTTTACATTTCGAAGGATAATTTTAGGGAGGAGATAAATAAAAATTGCTATATTTGGAGAATAGCAGAAATTATTTTCAAGACTTTGGATACTATATTAAGTTAACATTTGAATATCATTCATGATTTTCTTGTAATAGCCTAATTTGTTGTATATTCGTCGGTCTCTTGAGTTTGAGAAAACTCTGAATCATAAATAGATTTTCTCTGTGTGCATGAATGATTATAGTTACATAAAATTTAATCTTTGATTTCGAAAATTCATTATGTATGTTGCAGTTTTTAGGTTTTTGCTCTATTTGTGTTTCTTCATGGTTTATAGGTGCCACCAATCTCATATTTTTATTTCACTTCGATTAGCTCGAAATGTTTCGCCCCGCTTTGTTTTGAATGAAAACTTCAATCAAAGGTAATCCGTGGTGAATTTGCTCAGAATCGAGTCTTTCTGCATTTTCCGCGCGTTCATTTCAGACGCTCTCTCAACGAGTCAATAGAACGGGAATCTGAGTAGAGGACGGACCCAATTATAAGTATTTATTAGGGCATTGCGGCGAAAGACCGCCACAATCACTCAGACGGACAGGCACTTGATAGGGAAGGCGGGAAAAAATTCACGATCCCCTTGAAATCGTTTAAAGAGTGCGACCCGTAGACAATGCCCCCAGAAGTACATCCTATTCCCGCTTTTATTCTTTCCGGGATTGGGGGCTTTGTCTGCCAGTTCCTATACCCATTCCCCCGGGTGTTGGCCTCCGTAATTAAAAGCTGCCCTATGTCTTTGATCGTGGGGCTCTGGGAATAGCGAGTTGAACGACTAACTCCCCACTCCAAATAACCCCTTTTTCCTACCTTCTCCCGCTCTTTCGCGCACACAAACACTTCCGAAGCTTTGCTGCACCGCTCCAAAATGGCTTCTTCTGTGCTCTGATTGGGAGTGAGTATTGGGTTCGATTCCAGCTCAGACCGCGTCCGAGTAATCGCAGGGCAAAGAACGGGTTTCGGCGGACCAAACCGCCGTTTCATTGAACTGTGTCTTCTATTATGTGGGGGCAAAGAGGAGCAAAGGGGTGAATTGGGAAACGTAGTTACTGATTTTGTGCGGAAGAATAGGAATGTACGGCGTTTGAGATGGATTTTGATTCAAGGAGTTCAGTAAAGCACTAGAGACGAAATTTAAGAGAAAAAGGGCTTGCGCTGATAAATTTTTCTTCTAAGCCTCCATGTTTTTTGTTTCTAAATTTCATGCCCTTTATATTTTTAATACGACCTGCCTTCCTCTAATATTCCCTTAGAATTCCCTTAAAATAGAATTCCTTATTTAGTCTAATATCAACACCGTATAGTATGAAGTGCATCATAGATTACATTTTTAATAATCACTTTCAGAATATTGGCCAAGGAAGTTGTTACATAGTTGAAGGGGGAAATACAGTTAATATACACAGATGATATCTCTGGAGAAATCAAACCAACTTGGGTGAGATAATGTACTACTTACACAAAAAAATTGGAGAACAAAAGCTCGCGTATGTAAAATCATTAAGACCTGCAAGATAGCTGTAGACGTTTTTGTGTACCCGAGATTTATTACATTAATATTAATATTATTGCCATAGTAATTTTATTTATTCAATACAATTTTAAATACAATAACCAACAATGAAAAAAATACAAAGGAAAGGTTATCATACACAGCTCTAACTTACATAGAAACAAAGCAGTCAGGTCCTGCTAAGCAAAATGCTTGTCAGCAGGTTCCATTTGAGTAATCTACAGTAGAATTATATGAATGTCAAAAGAAGAGTTTAATAGGTGTAGAGTACCAAAAAATATTAAAATTACAGTTAAATACAACTAAATATCAATATTTATACAAAAACTTAGTGTATGTTAAAATACAATTAAGGGTTCCAAAAGTTAATACATAAAGAGTTTGCAATAAACAGCTTAGGTTGAGACATTAATTAGCCAGTTTTTTATTTCCACTTTCACACATTTCATGGAATTCATATTTAATAATTCTAATAGTAATTTGTTAAATTCTGTCGGTATTATTTATTCAAAAGAGTTTCTACCATAACTGGTACAAGGGATAATTACTTTAAACATCTTTGTTGGCCTCAAACTCTGTAGAATATTATAGTTTCTTTCCATTTTGAAATTATTTGAGTAATAATTATCAACTAACACAGTATATCTAAATAATTTATCAATTCGCAACACTTCAAAATATTTGTATATTCCATCAACATCTAAGTTGTATTTTCTCCTTTTGCGGCATAGCAAATTAATGAATTTGTTTTTTTTTGTGTCTCAATAGGCTATAAAAAAACAGTATTGTTGTAACCCCAAACAGTAATTCCATATCTTACTATGTTTTCGAATAGTCAATTTATATTAATATTATATTTAATTAATTAGCAACAATATTATATACACCACTATATTGAGCAGCTCAGCGTGTTGGTTTCCAAAAAAATTGCAACTTTAATGGTGCAAAGACTAATAAAAACATAATGGGTACAGGTAAAAGTTTATTCAATACATCTCTAATGAATTAGAACTGCCGAGAGTGGAGGCAAAAACTGTGGGTTTTAATGCTCAAATTTGAATATAAATCTGATTTTAGTGCAAGAGATTTAAGTTCTATAAATAATATCCGAACTGTTAGCTACTATCATCTTTGTGATCTCCATTTCCATCTTCTAATTTTTACAAAGCAAGGTTCATCTGTAATTTATCTCTCAGATTAATTATATTGGAGAACCTTTTCTGGGTGTAGGAAAAGTAAATTTTATGAAATAAAAATCTATGAAAAGTAGGAATTTTTGTTATGAAGGAGAATTAAAACTCCTTCGCCGTGTTGGGAGATTAATGTTGAAACCTAACGGAGAAATAATGTGTTGAAAAAGAAAACTTTTCTTTCAAGCTTACCTATATCTTCAATTTTCTATTACTTGGAAAACAATTCTCTTGTAGAATAAAAGTTAATCCTCCGTTCATTAGATTTTGTGGTTATTATTTTCCATCCTTAGATGCTGAGGCTAAGTATGGCTGAGGCTGAGGCTGAGTATAACAAATTTCTTAGCTTTTGTAACATTCTCATATTTCATAATTTGACATCATTGAGCTTAATTGCTAAATTAATTAATTACTAAACTTACTTATTTATATCAATTTTCACGTTCTGAAACATTATATTCAGTATTTTGCTTTATTTTATATTATACAGAATCAACATTTTTTTATTGAGAAGTTTTCCTCTAAGTATATTATACACGAAATATGTCTTCCTAAAACTCCCAGAGGCGTAAAAGCCTTCTAACTACGATCACCAGTTTATAAAAGGGTTCACTATGGAATGGCCAAACGAAAATTTACCTTCAAGAATACAGCAGGATGTCTCCCAGTTCTCACACCCAATTTCCACGTGTATATCTGGCTTCCCCCTATTTAGTGCAGCAAAAACGATGGCATATATTTTATGTTAGGTTAATAGGCTTAAAACCATAAACTGCTTCAACCACGCCATTACCAGTTCCTCACCCCTCGTCCCACTCGGTCTTTCGTCCCCTACCAAACCATATGTCAGAGAGACCAAAACTCCAGCCAACAGGGGTTAGGCTGTCCAGAATTAAAGCTGCCCAAAATTAAAGCTGCCCATTCTTACTAGGATAGCAAATTTTTCGTTGGAAATTACCTAGGTATTTGATTTTTATTTATTGTCAAATACTTTCATTGGCTTCTCACTTTTTACATGGTGATGATGATTATTTTCAATTCAAGTTCGGTAGATTTTTAATGTGACTACAGGAGATATTTGGATGTTTCTCTCAGAATACTCTCCCCCAGAAGTCTTTGGGTGAGTACCAGACTATCTTAAAAATTAGTTTTGTTGGACTACCCTTGAGTGATTTCGCCTCACCTGAAGGCCAATAGGTGCAAAAACTAAATACATAAATTAACTATCAGGCTGGATTAATTATTCTTTAATAATTGTCATGAATGTATAATTTCTTTCAATAAATCTGCCATTGCATAATTTTAGGTTAAAAATTTTACACATCTGCATAATACTTGTGGTTAATTTCAAACGAAATTTTTAGTGTACTCTATAGTTTAGTTGAATCAACTTTTTTCAAGTCCGTTTCTCCTTGGGAACCTGATTAATGTTCATTCATGACCGCAACACAAGAGGATGCAAAAAACTCCTCATTCCCCAGCATAGAACTGAATTATTTCACAAATCTTTCACAGTCACAGCCAGTAACCTTTGGAACTCTCTTCCATCCACCATGGAAAATCTGCCATCAATGCATACCTTTAAGCGTAAATGCCACAATCATTTATTAAACATACAAATTAGCACTCAAACCTTTTGACCGCGTCCCATTTCTTTTTACCCACAATGTATTTAAGTCTTGAATCACACCCTCTTCTGTTAGTTAATCTGTTTGTTCTTTACACTATTATTCGGTTTTGATCCGCTGCCTCACGTTTTTTTCACACTCCCCTTCTAGGGAGTGTTTTCCTGCAGTGGAAATTTTTCCTGAGCCCTCAGCTTAGGTTTTTTAAAAATCCACATACTAATTTTCTTCGTGTACTTTTGCAAACTATCTCTTTCTTTCTGTTTCGCATATGACGATGGGTTAGGTGTAAGAAGAGACTTTCTAGTCTCAATCTCGCCCGAATAAAGGCCACTTATTATTATTATTATTATTCTAGTCATGTTGATTTGAAAGGTATAGCTCTCAGTCATATATCACATATTTTTAGATTTAATACTTTAATTAAAACATCTGATTGTATTAAGATCTAGTTAAGTGATATAAAAAGCAAAGTGGGTTTTACACACAAATATATGAACGTTGCTTCACAATTCGTTTTCGTATCGGACTCGTCTGGACACAGAAGTTACAGTTAATTAATGTAATGATTTACAATCAATATCCATCTTCATGCTGACGACTCTTTTAACCACAGATAACTTAATTTTCATGTGGCTCCACACGCCAATCCATAGAGTCAGCTAAACGAGTTTGTCCGTCGATGAACATAAATTCGGATTGAGAAACGACTAGGCAAAAATATTGACAGCTCTATTTCTAAAATCAAACGGAAGCTCAAATTTAGAATTCTAGTTTTGACGAATATTAGCTGCTAACGAATTAATTCAGTATTTTTGGCTAAGGTGAGAGCTGGCGTTAATACTCTGTAAAAAAATAATGACATTTCGAATGAATTGACAGCAAAGTCCCATCGCCATCACACGTGGGATTTATACGATTAAAAAGGGGGATTGGTCTCCTTCAAATTTGATGATTAGGTTTCGCAGCCCAGTTGTAATTTAAAAGTGAATATACAGCAGGAGTAATCAGAATCACCGGAGATATATTTCGTCATTTGACACTAAAATTAACGATAGAATATGAGGTTTGCTTAGATAAGAATCGTAAAATATGCTTATTACTTAGAATCCAATACAATTTGCCGCTTCCTATTCGCTGGCTTATATCCACTATGTTTTTATCGATGAATAGGATCTATATAGAACAATAGGTGGAATGTAAATTATATTTAATTCAAGTAAAATGTTGCTTGCATACTGCAAGCATATTGATAACATAAATTTCAAGTCGACATCATATTAAGAAGGTCTTCAAAAGAAAGAAAAGGATTGAAAATTTTCTTGAAATTCGCTGCAATTTATCCGTCCGTCATCGAACCCAGGTCTTCCTGGTGATACTTCCTATGCAGCACAACAGAAGATCACCATCTGTAACTATGTGTGAAAATTCCATCAGAAATATTAGCTGCAACTGTCTCAAACGACTTCCTACTTTTCACATATATTCCTTATGTGAGAAATTTCAATGTGCTCTGGCATCGAACCAAGGAAGAGCCTATCTAATCTTATCTAATTTATTTTTCTTAAAACAAGTCTTAATATACATCTTTTAACTAAGCAACAACTTCCTATCATTTCGATAATTGCATCAAAAAATGATGAAAAACTACCCCAATATATTTTAAATGGGAGATTTTTGCATCGTCCGAGCATCGAACGTAGGACATTTTCTGTAAAAGTCTGTCTAAAGTTTTCTGTAAATGTTTTCAATAGATGATGACCATATTTGTAGGCTCCCTGAGTTTTGATTCTCTACCTATCCGGAAAGTTTTTTTTAGAAATTCCCGAAAATCAAAGCAATACATTTAAATGGGAAAAATTGGGATTTTGGTGGCTTCTAGCATCGAACCCATGACACTGAGGTTCAATGCCGCATTTTTTTCTGGAGGTTTTACGTTAAGGTCTATACACTGTAAAAATTTCAAGTCAATAGTGCTTGTGGTTTACCCTTTGAATTAGTATCCTATCAGGCGATTTATCTATATATGTATATGAATGAATCCGGAGAAGCGTCTATATATGATAGATAACAATCCGATATAGAATTTTCCAAGTTGTAACCCAATCCACGCTGAATCAGCCCAACCTAAGGATAGACTCTTTCGTTTTAAACAAACTACACATTAATTTCAGCCGTTAATTTTTTTCGTTATTAAATCTATAGAATAGTAAATCATCGTAAAATTAAGGGTAATATAACAAATTCTTGCAGTTGTATCTTAATTTCCAAAGCTACCTCGCAGTGTCGGCAAAGTGGCGTCAGCAAAATTGTTTCGATTAATCATCGCATTATCTCATAACCTTGCGAAGAGCCTCATGTAATTCAAATAGAGATTCCATTTGATTCATTAGGTTTGCTTCGCATTTGCAGCTAATTTCACAGCTTATCAGACTGGAAAATATTCCGCATGTCAAGCCTGTGCACATTTTTTTCGCATATCCATTATTACCAATGCAGATTCCCTCTTCAGTTATTTAGCGAAATGAATTAAAATCTCACGCGTTTTTGAAGCCGCGACACAGCTTATGCATCCACGTCTCCCCCAGTATTAGCCGAACCGGCGCTTAGCGTATTTTTGAACATTAATTCATTATAAAAGTGCCCCTATCATCTATATCAATCTGTTTAAGAGAGAAGGGTCGTAAATAATCAGAGGTTTCATTCAAAACCCCAATCTGCCGGTCGTGAATAATTTATGAATGGGTCAATATAAACATTAGCGTTCCTTCGACTAAGGGCTTTCGAACAAATAATCCTCACCTCAAACCCAGCTCTTCTCTTTTCAACCGTACTATTCCTTCTCGTTCCCTTTCTCTGCCTTCCAATTCATCCACTGCCCAAAAGCCAAACCTCATTCCCTTTACCCAAAATGCCTCAGGTTTTTTCCTGTCTCTCAACTACAATCCAACAAAACCTTTCTGGAGCCTGACTATATCCTCAGCTCATCCTTGGTTTCCTACCTCCAAATCCTTTATTTTTCTCTCCTCTTCTCCCACCTATTCGATCCTTTTTCTTCTCTATCCAACATTCGCCTTTAACTCATCCCAGTCAACCAGATATCGACTTGTATCATGACTCCAATAGTCTACGTTGTGTGAGATAAACTCAATTCTTTCGTGATTATAACAGCGGAGTTTCTTTCAGTGATTAAAATCTCCAATCCAATCTCCAATAGCCGTCTTTGTCGGCATTCCTCGTCTCAGTCACCGTTATTTCGAGAAAACAAGGAAGGACACCGCACTTGTTAAGAGCACCCAATACGTATTTCGAATGCGATGGATTCATCGTCAGGAGTGAAGGCATTGCGAAATGATTTATGTTTATTAAAAAGTAATATCTGAAGCAGAATTAAGCAATACACTGAAAATATTATTATTATTGATATTTATGCTATAAGAAATGCTAAGGAATTGAAAAATATGTTAACTTAGTCTGAATGTAACTGATCATAACTTGGAATATTTGAATTATGTACTTCAATTTTACAATGAAATGTGTAGTACATAAACAAATAAACTGAATTAGTTTTCTAGTACTATTCAGAAAAATATAGAAATCATCATGGCTGAATATGAATCAAAGATGTATTAGCAATAATGTAATGGTTTCTGAATATAAAATAGAAGGCTTCACAACTAGAAGTTAACATGATTTTACGATGCATTTCCAGGTCACTGTGGAGTTGAATATTCGCTAGTCAGTTTTAAAATACGCGAAGTTTTGAAGTACTGCGCCATTTCATGATTGATATATCATAATTGCGTCTAGCGAAATCGTATTGATCAAAATGCTATTCAGAGTCAAAAAATACCAAATTGTTATTTTAAAGTTTTAATTAAATCCGTACCAGAAAATGTTTGAAATCGATTCATCAACTAAAATATATTTTTAATAGAATAAATGTAGAATGTAGAATAATAAATGTTATCATGCATATTTGTGAGCGTTTTAGTTGATTTGCATGCATATTTGTGAGTAGGATGGCTCCAATCAAGGATCTAGATGATGGAGATTTGACATAAACACATTTTCTTGTAACAGGAAATGAAAAACGTGTAATATAATTCTGATTTTTAAAAAATCTCTTTCCATTAGCCAATATCGTGCGCAACCACTTAAAACTAATTCAGGATATGGAAAACACAGGGAGATTTGGCACTCCTGCCTTTCGGCTATTTTGATTTCGAGGAAAGCTGTCTTACGCCTCCGAGGTCGTGGGATAGAATCCAATAAAGGTTTTGATACAGGTTTTTCACAGAATTTAATCAATGAATTTACCAGTGATAATTAATTAAAAAAATAATTTTTTTATTCTCAATTAATATTTTTCATGAATATTCACAAGCTGAGTGATCTAAGTAATACGCGGTCTTTGTAAATCGTCCATAGATTTGCCAGCCAGAACACCACAAGAAATATTCCGACTTGATTTATTTTATGCCAGTTGTAAGTATTTTTTTGTAATTAATGTAAATAATTCTCAAAACTTCTGTCTCTTGTCATAAAACTGTTTTGTTTTACAACGTCATATTTCGGTATTTATTTTTAAATTTAGAGTTACATGGATTATCTTTAGATGATTACAGGGTATACTGTTTTCTGACCCTATAAAACTTGAGGAAAGAGTCACAAAATACTCCAAACACCATCAAAAATGATAATTTTTTGATGGTGTTTGGAGTATTTTGTGACTCTTTCCTCATTCACAGCCATCAGCGGAACCTTCAGGATGCCTATAAAGCTTATTGAATTTGGGAGCATACGGTCTTCAAAAACGAATTTTTGGAAGGTACAATTCTTCAAAAATGAATTCTTCGAACATTCAATTCTTAGAATGACGAATTCATCGAAAATAAACCACTAATGAATCTAAATTCATCCAATACGTATATCAAGGAAGTGATTCGAAGTTGAAATCAATTCAGTAAAGTTATGAACGTTCTTGACGACTGGATTGGGTGTAGGCATTACACGTGAAATTTTAGCATGGCTTTTTCTCGAAGAATTTGTCATCAAAAAATTTATCGATCAAAGATTTTGCTTTTGAGGAATTTATGGCCACAGAATTTGTCTGTGATCATTGAACACAACTACTTCTCGAATTTAAATAGCTATTTCTTTGGATGCATTTCAAAGCTACATACGCACCTGTAACAGTTTTAAGATAAATAATCCCGGGGTGTTTCCTAATTAAACGCCGAGATGATGAGTCCGTAAATTCTACAGTCTATATGGGAGTAGTTCACAAAGTAGACGGGACCGATTTTGAAGGCATTCCCAGGGTAGTGTTAATTACTAATCCCCGCATTAAACCCCCGTCGAAGTAGTTACAACAAAGTAGTTGAAAATTTCCCATCGTTCTCATCTCGTGTTAATCTCTAGCCCACGACGAGAATTCCCGTCTCGCCTGAGGGATCGACTCTGCCTTCCCAACGGAGTGCGATTTTTTCTCTCCTCCGTACATTCTCTTTAATTTTTCTCCTTCCGTCTTCGACTCCGATCACCAGGGAGGCCTTAAAAATCTACGTCCACCTCCTATCCCATCTCTCACCGTCCTTCCACTACACATCCTGTCCTCTTCACTCCCCCCTTCCAACGCCCCCTGCGACGACTTCCGACGCACCGGTTCCCCTCCCCATGGAAACCGATTTCCTTCCAGAGAAAGTCCACCTTTATCTCTCCATCCACACTCGTACGTCTCGTCGCTGTCCGAGAGCTTGGGACAGAGAAGGAAAATAGGAAAGAAGAAGAGGGACAGCGAAATTACTGCAAGCGGAGATGGAGGGATTGTCAAATGTTTGCGTCAAAGATGCGTAGCCCTGGTGAGATGAAAACAGCGAAACGATGTAACGGAAATGAAAGAAATTGTATGGAAGATGCAAAGGAAGGATTTGAGTACAAAAATGAAATAAAATCACTTACTAGTTTCCACAAAGGAGTAGTAGAAGCAGATAAAGGAGTAAAGTATAGAAAAAATTTTAAAATGGAGATCACACAAAAAAAATTACTTCGACTTACTTTGAATATGTAAATGTTCAGGGTCAAACTAAAGATAGCACGAAATAGTCAAATCGATCGAAGTAAAACTTTTTATGGAAATTATTAAGTATTACAGTTTCCTTCTCTATAGCGTTCCAACAAATAAGGAGTCACATCGATTATACGAGTATAGTTCTCTTTATGAAGAAAATGATGCAAAAGTGAAAAAGGGTAATAGAGGGAAAGGGTAATGATGGTAATAATATGGTAAAAGAGAAGACTTAAAGACCTATTTCCTGTCTTACAAAATCAAGAGAGACGTAATTTGTACCGTCTGATTGTGTAACCGGATGTATATATTTCTTTAAACAAGGAAGCTTTATCTGCAGCTCAAAGATAAATTCTTCTTTGATTTAGTAACGGAATTTGATGAACTCAGAACAGATTAGCTTATTGATTCATTAATGATATACGAAGTAACGTTATTATTCGTATGATAACATCATCTTTTGCGTAATATTGACTTTAATCTACCATTGATTTGTGGCTGTTAATTTTCATATTATCAACATAAAATCGAAAGGGTAACGTTTAGTTTGAGTGAATAATTGCGTAAATGATGTGAAAAAAAATAGAAGGGGATGAAGAAAAGATTTTGACGAGTGACATCCTTCCTACAAACCTCGAAATGATTCCTTCAGTCATTATGAAAACTTTGAATGTGAAAAATAAACTTTTACCAATGGAAAGATGTTTAAGACGAATGAATATGAAATTTGGGAAACAGAATTAGACATAACCAAAAGGGAATTGTCATAAATGTGTGGAGGAAGATCGAGAGATGGGAAACGATGAATTGACAGATAACGAATTAAAAAAAGAAGTAAAGTATAGGAAAAAGTAGAATGGAAATAAGCACAGGAGATAATGGAGGATTCAGAAAACAAAGAAGGGAGAGGGTAGTATATAGACGAGGCAATAAGAAATAGAAAGGCTTACAAAAGCAATAAACGAGTAGAGATAAGAAGGGAGAGCCGATAAAGGAGATGAAGTAGGATTATTGCACTCAGAACCGAAGTGAGCTGAGAAAATTAAAGATGAAGTGGGGAGAAAGTAAGACAAGGAACTTAAGGGGATATCAACGTGGAAAGAATCGTAAGAACTGAGAACAGAGGAGAAAATTTATCTCTAGAATTAATGGGTAGATACATTGGTGTCAACAGTTGCGTAGTGGCGATATCATTAAGCAGAGGTTAACGAAAGTTTAACAAATTGAAACTTATTATCTTGAAATGAAACTGTAATCTAAGGGTGAAATCTATCGTGAAATATGCAGATGATGCTCATATGTTTGATACATTTTATGATAAATCGAGATAAAAAAATTCTGTTATATTTGATAATTTCACTCATACGAGTAATGAATTTATTTAGTACTAAGAATAGGAGGAAATTCTGTCATTAAGCATGCATTACAGTTTCGTTAAGACTCAATATTTATTTCTTATTTAAGTAAGTATACTTTATACACTAAAAACTAATAGTGTTCTTATTTTTCGAAGTTGTACATTTAATATAATAAATGGTACGCTGAAATTCTTTGTGAAATTTGAATTGAATTATTAAAAAGGATGAACAAATGAAAATGTGCGAAATGCAAAGAAGAATGTAATTTTGTCTGACTAAGTTAAGACGCGAACTTATTTATAATAGTACGATTTGGTAAACCCAAGAGCAGTGCGATTCACTGAGATCCTGTTTATTGTTTCCTTGTTTTTGGGTTAATTGTATGAGTAGTCTGTGTGAAAAAAATTCGCCCTAATAAAGTCATCTGTTATTACTTATATTAAATTTTATAATTTATATTGCCGGCTGACAACCTGCACAGATAGCTTAGGAGCAGTTGAACATTGAAAATCTGTGATAAGTGAATGATTTACCTAGTTAGTTTTCATTGAAACCTCTGCAAATTCATTACTTATGTGAGTTTATCAAACTATCAGCTTCAGGTAATTTTAATGATTAGAATACTGAGGAAAGCCATATAATTTTTCATCAAGCACACACGCACATCATCAAAGTGAATCTTCTATACTATAAGTTGCTGGCACGGGGTTTTAGTAGGAATATATAACTTTAAAAATGGTGTGTTACAGACTTTTACGTTTACCACGATATATTACATTTTAGGATTATTATTGAAATGCTTCATTTCTTCATAAGCCAGGTGTTGACTTTTATGGATGAAGTTTGCATAATTTTATTCCCCATTCCATGGTATGTTCCAGGGAAAAGTATAGTCTCGTAGCTAAGGCTATTAGAACTTCAGATAAACTATAAAAGAGATACATTGAGAAGACAGGAAGATAAATAAATAAATGGGGGAATTATAGCAACGGATCGAGAGGACGAGTCCAGTAACGCTTTCCGCAGGATTTTAGCGTCGTCAAGTTGGGTAGCGATTAGTGTTGGCTGGGAGGGGGGTCCTAAACGGCTGACGATTCGGAAGGGTTGCGGCGGCGCCGGTGCGCGTGGATTAGATGGGCCACAGTCAGCCGTAAACGCCTCCGAAACGATACTTCGAATTTATTTAATGATCGGCCATTCGCAGCTTTTAATCCTCTCCGAATGTGGACATTTTCACCGGGTATCATTTGCAAGGGGATCCGAATCGGCTTCGAAGAGGCGATCTCCCGATAGGGGATGACCAAGTATTCCGTCCAAATTTGACTCGTTTTTAGTTGGAGCAAAAATTTAAGCGTTCCGCGACATCGTTGATTTATTACGTTGAATTCAATTTGGCGTCGAGTGAAATACGTAGAACCGACGATTCTTTTGATGTGGTAATTCATGTAAATTATCATTATTTACTATCCATGGATAGGTGAGGTTGGCCCCTGTGGGTCTCTCTTCTATCTAACCTCGTATGCCATTTATAAATAAGTTTTTATAATAATAATATAATAATATTTTATAAACTATATAAAAAAGACTGGAAAATAAAGAAAAAAAGATAAGAATAGGTAAAAAAATATTTTCCCAAGGAATAAAGAACTGGTTTCTCCAAGTAATTTGTTTGTATACTCAGGCTGGATAGCTTAGTTGGCTAAATCGTCCTTTTGGAATGTGGAAGACCCGGGTTTGAGTCCCAGTCCTGTCTGACTTTTATCATGTACGATTTTTATTAGGAAATCTCCCAGGTGCACGCCTTAACGTGTAAAGCTTACAATTAATCTTAAGAGTTTTTTCTCAAATTGTCACTTCGATTACAATATATCCAAACTCAAATTAAACACATTCTTCTTAAATATAATCCTCTTATTAAGATGTAATCTTACTAAGAAAATTACTTTATGAAGAGATTGACGTAAAGGAAACTTTACAAACGTTTTAAATTTCCTCTTCTCAGAATCTTTATCCTCCTCTTCTTTCACTGAACTTCCTTTTTGAGAGGATTTCAATGCTGGATACTTTCAACTTATATCAAATTCATCAGAATCGAAAATTATACGTGTTAAAGTTAACGTGTTATTGCATGTTTTCAAATGAAGTTCGTTGAACTTTAAGTGGTCGCGTCGTTTCTAGGCGAAAACGAAAATGTCATTTTGGGTGGTGTATCACGAAAACAAGAGATTAACGTAATCCTTTTATCGGTTCATATCTTCCATCCTGTACAATCTTAAAACTCCTTTGTTTTGTATTGGGTATCATTTAAGTTGATCTCAGTTACTTATGGTTCCTTTCCATACACAGGATTATCGCGTCTAAAATGGCGATTTTATGTTTCGGGTCAATATGACCAGAAAACACCGGTAACGCAATTATTCTCTTCGCATTTACCAAAGGTTTATTATATTTTCATGTTAATTTTCACTCAAAAGTATAAATAATTTACTATCTGGCCATAAATAATGGTTATTCCCGTATCTAAGTGGATAAAGTAACTCGTGAATGGAGAAAGAACCTTACTCTATGGAAACTTTTCTTCCATTCCTTGTTTCAGCACATCCTGTAAAATTAAATACCATTGATTCTTTATTTAGTTACAATCAAGGTTGAATCCTCTCAGTTTTTCTCCATTCGAAGCAATAGGGTTGTAGCTCATTACAGTCCTAAATGCATTGCGATCAATTAAGAGTTGATTAAAGGCAAAGAGAGCTTCCTCGTCGAATGATCCCTCGGACCGAGCCCGTCAAAGCAATCCAGATTCATAACCAGAACTACCACCAAGGCACGGCGATTCCATTCGAAAGCATTCCAGTTTAATTTCACTCCGTATAAGATACTAATCCAGAGCCAAATAAGTGAATCCGAATCCAATTCCTTAGCCTGATTTCTCCAATCCTTCCCAAAACTCCGCATGCGACGATCCTTCCCACGAGGTATCCCCGATTGACCCCACGCTAAGTGGGACGGAGGATGACAGCACGACATCCAACAAAGGACGCTTTAATTAAACCTTATTTACATATGCGGCGGCTGCCGTTGTCGCAATCACGGCGCTGCAATGGGGAGCGGATCCCCCGTCTGCCCGGACATCCGGATTGACAGGAGACGTCCGTTGGTTTTCGTTTTTGCGCCGACGATACAAACGCAGACGAATCCGAGGCCTCGGGCATAATTTATTCATTCGCGGGAGGAAGAAGAGAGGGAGGGAAAGTAACGGGTGCGCTAGACTACTACGGGTATATTACGAGATGGCGCCGTTGGGAAGCATGTGTTCCACGGGATTAGGAAAATAGAATTCGTCCGTCAACTGTTATATATTTACGAAGTTCTATGATTCCGGAAAAAAGTGAGAGGATGAATTTTATCGGAAATTTAGGTATGATCCAGTTCGACCGGGTATATCCGTAGAGCATTGAACTGAAATCGATAGCGAACCGAGAACAGAGAAAACCGTTATTATTTTCGAAGTTAAATCCGTACCGTAACAGAAAAAAATGAACTATTTCCTTTTGTTTTATATTCCTAACTTTTGTCTTCTATGGATGCAGTCCGTTTTTTAATTACTGCTTTCTTCTACTTCTTGATATTTAAAACATGTCATTGCAGTATGGTTACTCATGCATTACTCATATACTTACACAAGGAGTCTTCAATCCATAAAAAGTATACATAAAGTGCTGGTAGAATGAATTCTTAAAAACAAGCTGAAAAGGACTCGTCTTCTTCTTTGGAAGCCGATTTGGATTAACCCATCGCAGCACTGTATGGCGACGAATGCTATATAATTCTAGGAGTTTAAATTTTTCAAAGGAAGCAGTCAGAGGGTTATCGGAAATAGGTTAATCAGCAATTTACCAAATATTCTTTTGATGTAAACGAGATGAAAAAGAATTTATTTTGATAATTTAAAGAATACTTAGAAACGTATTTATGTGGGAAGTAGAATAGATGAATAGATTCTTAAAATGTATTTGTTGAGTAAAAGTCAATTAATTTATCCTCACCATCGCAACATATATGTATTTTTTTAATATTTTTACTCGGAACGCTGTTTTTATCGTTAACGAGCATTTTGTTCCTGGCAATTCACATAGCAATAAATTATAAAGGCAAATTTTCCAAATTGGCATTTTCTTTCAATGGCACCGAATTCTCAATTTATAAATCACTGTTTCGCGGTAATTAATGCTAATGAAATTGCTTAATCAACATTTATTACTGTTTATCAGTATCTGCCGTACGCAAATACCAATTAGCGATTTTCAGTTAACGAAGCTATTCCTTGAAAGATATTTTTTCCGTAGCCTGCGTAGTAATCAAACAAATGCCAGTAAAAAATGCTAAGTAAACAATTTGCATTGAAGCCAATTTTAATGATTTCGGATAATCGAGGAGAATATACATTATTAGTAGTTGCTGATTAGGATGCAAATGAATTATGTCAGAATGTAAGTGACGTGATTAATGAATTGCATTGAGTCCTTGATCTGTGATATTTGCAAGTGAAATATAATTTATGCTTGAAATCTGCAGGATGTGATCACAGAGATGAAATTGGCCCTTTCAGCTGGACCACGGTATCCAAATCTAAAGCATAATTATAGAACTAGAACCGGAGTCCTCAGCTAATGAAAATATTACCGAATAGAGTATGGTAATGACCTCTGCAAAGTTACCTAATTACCTGATACGACTTTATCCTCAGTACTGCTTCTATTTCCCTAGGATGTTTAATAATTTTCGAAGTTATTTCATGTAATTTTCCCTTAGTGGCAGTCTTCCATATCCGCCCAAAGAGTCGGATTTTAAGCATTCTAAGAACCAGGGATGATGAACCATTTCTCATTTGAGTAGTCTGTATACACAATGCAGCCGCTTGAAAAACAATTATACATGTTCGTAATCATTAGGTCGCCCTTGAGTTCCCTATTGTATGCGCGTAAATAATATTGATTAGAAATTTGACGAAAGCTAAGGGATGTAATTGCCACGTAAACTATACAATATTTCACATTTTATTTTCATTTGAATTAGTAAAAAGGTTCCGGAGACAAATATTAAAATGTGTGAATTTGATTTAGGAAGTCAAAATAAACCAAATTTCCGCATTGAACACCTGGAAGGCCACATTTGGTCTAAAGTTTGCGAATTAATTATCTCCTATCTAACATTAATGAAACTTTTCCATTGAAACAATATGCAAATGCATTTTTTCTTTCGAGAGAAAAAGTATCTAACGCTGATTATTTCCTCTCACTACACCAAAACAAAACTTTCTTATGTTGGCCATATCTATGGATGGGTGCCATTTTCCTGCCTTATTACTTACTGATTACTTGTCTTTAAATAGTAATACATCGATGACTGAAATTGTAAATGAAATTAAAGGTTGCGGTTCATTTAAAAATAAAAACTTCTTTATAATTACTAATACTTTAGGATTAGAAAATTAAAGATAATAATTGGAAATTTCGCAACGAATTGCCCCTAGAATGTTTGCTTAATATGCTAAAAGTTATCATTTCCTTATCCAAGCAAGGAACAAAAATATTGAACTGAAGAGGATGTTAAGATGAACAAAAGTAAGTTCAGTTTGAACTTGATTTTTTTCTTGATCTTTAGAATTTATATATGCATTGCTAAATAAATTTTAATTATCTTTATTTACGTATTGTTTCCGACTGATCTAACTCCAAAAAAATCCTAAATATACTTTAAAATGTTTGATTCCTTAGGAGTATTTCTAAATTACTTTGTGATTTCAGAAAAATATATGCAAAATTAAATCAGAGGAATAGAGTTATTATAACTGTGAGGATTACCATCTCTATTTAACTGAGTTTATATTTTACTATTTAAATTTAACATTTATTTAACTCTATATATGATTGTTTTCTTCATTTGTTTAAATGGAATTTTTTACGTTCCTAGTTGACAAAAATTTAATATAAGTAACGTATTTTTTCATTGCCATAAGTGATATTCTAAGAATATTTGCCTGCTCACTCACGTTTCCTGAGTTCTGGAAGAGAAAACTGTCAAACAGTATATTTATTAATTTGTACCCTCAATTATAAGTAGTAGAATAAATACGATATATAATCAACACCAAAATATATCATTATTTCTGTTTTCGTTGAAGTTTCTTTGAGCCATTGCAGTATCGAATATTTTTATTTAAAAATTTAAGTAGACAAAAATGAAACTTAATTCTAATGAATTACTTCTGCCTTCAAATCATAGAACCTTCTAATATTGTTCATGGTGATAAAACGTTTACCATTTCAGAACAGTATTACTTTAATACTGAATTTTTGTTATATCATAAATTTATTGTTATATAAGTTTTTCGTTAATTTTTTTATTTACTCGATAAAATCCTAAATATACATTAAAATGTTTAATTCCTTAGGAGTATTTCTGAGAGAACCCTATGTATTTATATCAAACAATAGTTATAAATAAATTCAACACTACAAAGTTAAAGGAGAATACTGAAATTAATATCCCATATAAATTGAACGCATTGAAACTAATACGAATATGGATGTAAGCAAAATAAATCCAATTGTTCTATCCTAAAAGCGGCTGTCTCGAAATCCGTTCTTCACATCAACCAGTTAATGCAAACGGAAAGAATTAACAACCAACCGTTTCGAAAGATTCCCAGGAGTGCTCTTCTCAAATCCGAATTGGTATCGCAGCTACGTATCGCTGCTTGTGTAACTTTCTCGGATGTCGGGAGCTGAATAGTCCCCGTATTCATCTCGGAACATCCAGTATCGGCGTACGTAAAAAAATGGGCATCGTTTCCCTGTTTGAACGCAGTCCTATTTCGAATAAAAACGCCGACGGAGATGTAATCACGCGAGGGGACGGATGCACTGTCTCCATTCTTCCATTCGCTCTTTATCCTGCAAATACGGCTGGTCTTCTGCAGACGGGTGCGGGGACGGCGTCGGCAATCAACGCTCTGTGTCACCAGATGGCATCGTTGTCTTCGTGAGTGATCCCTCGCTAACAACGTCCTCTCGAAATGCATTCGACGGAATCGCGATGCACTCCAGAATGCATCGACTCTCAGATAGCAGAATTAATGGAATCTGGATTTTCTTCTTCGGTGGAATGGAAAGATGGAGTCGGGTGCGGCTGTTGTTTGGGGTGCATAATCTGCTCCCAGAAGTGCTGCGGAACTAAACAGTCGAGGCGACACGTAATTATCGCTATGGGGAAGGGAATTTATCAACGTGATATTTCTCGTCACGGTGACTCGTGCATGTAAAAAGTAATTATTTTAAATGCTAATCAATCATTTAGATTGTCCCTTGCTCAACGTTATCTACTTTACAGACTTCCAAACCTTCTGAATTCCATACCTCCCTCCATAGACCCCACTAGACTGTCGTTTGACGCATTCTTAAATGAATGTCTGTAAATTCTTGTTAATATTATTCTGCTTGAGTCGTATTCTGTATATGTACACTCCTGGACAAAATTAACGCTGCACCTCCCTAGCGATTCTAACGGCCGGTGAGCGTTAATTTTGGCCAGGAGTGTACATACATATATGTTATTTTTAGTTTATTTTCTTTCTATTTTTATTTCGTATAATCATGTATATTTATTTTAATTTAGTAATACTCTTTGTTATTTAAGTGAATTCACTTTAAAATGATTGCAAAACTGTATGTGAATCTTTAAATTAATAAATAAATAAACGGTGACATCGCCGAGCCACGTTCCGGTAGACGCCTCGTAGAGTATTACTCTAGATATAGATAGGATTCCAAAGAGGTATCTTCCGAGAAAATCATCAAAGTTATAATAATGTCCAAAATATTTCTTTAACTGGGTTCAAAGGTGCATAATATGTATCTTTAGTTAAATGTAATACTTACATATGTCTAATGTGAAATATTTGAGGAGATTCGAAGAATTCACGAGATGTTGCAAGGCTTAAAAAACGCATAACAGTTGTATCGAACGTCTATGACCTGTAATAAGATGATAATACGCAGACACATATGAAACGAATAGACTGATAGTATTACTACACCTACAGGGTGTATATATTACCAAAATCGTTAAGATATTATTGGATCTGAATACCAAAGCGAAATACATTGACGGTTGCCTCAATTGGAGAAGTTTAAGAACTGATTATGTTAAGTTCAAAAACCACATCATCGTAAGATCGAAAGTTTTGATTATTTACATTCCCTTACATAAACTTTATTTAATCAATAGAATTCAGTTAAGTGAGAGAGATATATTTATTACCGATATCACAGTATTCTTTTGCTTAAGATTCTAAATTCACGAAAAAACCAACGGGAAGATCTATATTTCTAAGGATAAGATCTTTCTGTAAAATCTTTATCGCTTTTTAACTTGCATTTACTTCTTCAAAAGTAAAATATTTACATGAATCACTATTTAGTGCAAAATTCTGTTTCTCAAAATAACTTGAAGATAAGATTTTTTGGCATATCATCAGAGATTATTTTAATGCTTCCTAAGGTTTCAAATATCTCGTCACGTGGAGAGATATAAGCCATGCAGAGGGCGAGTAATTTCTTATGATTGAACAGTACAAAGTTATGGAAATAACAGTTGAAGGACATTAGAAAAAAGTTTTGAGCTTATGATACTTATTATATCATTCTAATCCTCGTTGAAGTGCCACGTCAAATTCATTAATGTTTAGTTGTGCTCGAGTTTTAACTCGTGATATTTATTTACTTTTGTAATGTTATAATGAGTTAAATTAGGAAACTGTAATAGGCCGATTTGCTTGAATTATTTTCAACAAAGTCAAACATGCAGTAATCACAGCGTACAACATCGGCGAAGATCAATCATGCTTCGGAAAATCCGAAATACACAAATTCATTCGCGCTTCCACAGATAATGTTTATGTTTATATAAATGCGGTCACTTCATTTTCAGTGATCACATTTCACGCCCTCAAGGGTACGTTATTTCTGGTCGAAAAGATCGGAAATCTTTGAATCGAAATTTTATTGCCGATATTGGGAAATGATAAAAAATTACACGCACACACATTGCGAGGGAAGTGATTTTTGGGAATAAAAAAAAATCAATTTAACGCTCGATTGAAAGTAGAATAAATCGGCGGAGAGAGCATACATGGAAAAAATGGGACTGCGGAAAACTGTGTAGTTGGAAGTCAAACATGACCGTGTGGGCAAACAGAAGGGAAGTTGTCGCATGGGAAAGATTTCGAGCAATTCCCAATCCTCAGCCGCCCGTTGCCACAGCCGAATGATAGTCGAGTAACAGTTGTTAAAACCGTTTTGAGCTTTAGTTAAATAGAATGAGCGATATAAACCTCGCTTAATAACGTGCGAAAATACGACGTTATTGCGCTGGGATCTCATCCCATTTGTTACGGTCTCTAAGCGACGAACCATGTCGATTTGTTAGCATTAAGCACAATGAGAAAATGGAGACGGTGTTTTGGGATTACCGTTCGATGCAATACTCCGCTTTAGAGGGATGACAGCGCGACGTTTCTCTTCGCGATTTCCGACGGTTCTGCGCCTGAAAAGGGCCTTTTACCTGGGAAACAAAACTAGGAAATTATGGAAGGATTATCGACGAGAGCTTCATTTAATAAATTCTTGCATTGTTTCATTCCAGCTAAATATGGATCCTAAAAGGTCATTGCTAACTTGAGCAACGTTGAGGAAAAATTATTATAACTGAAATGGTATTTTTAAATTCTATAAGAAATAGGTACCCTATAAGACGCATTAATAAAAAAAATCACGAAAAATATGTTCGATTGAATTAAGGAATTTGTTATGAAGAGAACATAAATTTATGGATTTATTTCCCATACTATCAACCCTTTATTGTACAGAAATTAAACAGATAGGTTTCTCTTAATAAGAAAAATATAACGCATAATTAATGTACCAAAGGTAAAATATATCGCCGAAGAGCAGAAAAATGTTCTCGTTAGAATTAAAGTACATTCTTTTTATTATTCATCAAGTCAAGTCAAGTTCACAACGTTACCAGTTATCTAATTCGCGACTAGAAGCTTTCCAAAGAAACTCGATTCCTTATTTTCTTATATTTAGAATTCTTTGTCAGATTATTTAACCAAAAAATTACCATCATCAGAATCAACATATGATCCATTCGATTAATCAGTTATAATTATTACAGAAAAGTTATTCTTTTCTCCTCAAATTAAATCCCAGGCCGATGAATCTTACTTTCTGTTTTGATTTAGTATTTGATATTTAAATAGAATCTTTAAAATACTCATGCAAGTTTTTTAAGCGTAATTGGCCGTAAAATTATTTTTAAAATAGACTTTAATTCTTAAAATAATCATATTCTAAGGAAAAATTATTGATATTATATAACTAATAATTAGTAGATGTATCCCAAACAAAGAAGAGGTTTGATATCAAAATTATATTTTGGCTGATGTTAAATAACTTTAGAAGGAAAAGAATAATTATTACATTGTAGTGCATAAAACATGTTTTGAACTCATTCGAGTATTCATTATAAAATCTTTTCAATCCTAGAGGGAAAATTCTTCCCTTTTTTAATCTAATACATATAATTGTAGATTAGCTAAAATAAATTTAGTACACTTTTGATTAAAACTGATGTACCCACTTCTAGCCGGTAATATTTTTTCTTTCTGTGTTCATTTATTTGTCCTGTCTCTTCTCGCATATATTATAAACTTCATTACGTTGAACTGTTAGAGTTTAACGATGATTTTTAATTCAAGTTAGCGAACCACAAAGAGAAAATAACACATATTGATACTCTACGTTCTTGTTATTCACATAAGATAAAGCTCAGAGTAAGCCTATATTTTATATGGCAGCTGTTGACGTTGAATAAGCAGGAACTTTGAATTTAAAACTCGGTTTGTTATTGAATTCGACTGAATTCTAAATCCACAAATTTTCACCAATTTTATATAAGAATTAATCATGGTTTAATTTTGGTTTACCTGTTGTTTGTAACTCTTTGCTTTCAAATGAAATATATGACCCACATTTTACTTACCTGGAAACTATAAATAAATAATGAATCAAAACTGCAATTATTTAGTGATTCAATGGAGAATATTTGGAAAATGACATGTCAAGAATAATTTCAACTTTCATATGCAAATTTAGAATTGAAATTAATTATTAAATTATTTTGTGATTTCAGAAAAATATATGCAAAATTAAATCAGAGGAATAGAGTTATTATAACTGTGAGGATTACCATCTCTATTTAACTGAGAGAGGGTATTGTTTTCTTAATTTTTTTTAAATGGAATGTTTTACGTACCTAGTTGACAAATATTTAATATAAGTAACGTCTTTTTTCATTGCCATAAGTGATATTCTAAGAATTTTTGCCTGCTTACTCACGTTTCCTGAGTTATAGAAGAGAAAACTGTCAAACAGTACATTTATTAATTTGTACCCTCAATTATCAGTAGTAGAATAAATACTATATATAATCAACACCAAAATATATCATTATTTTTGTTTTTGTTGAAGTTTCTTTGAGCCATTGCAGTATCGAATATTTTTATTTAAAAATTTAAGTAGACGAAAATGAAACTTAAACCTAATGAATTACTTCTGCCTTCAAATCATAGAACCTTCTAATATTGTTCATGGTGATAAAACTTTTACCATTTCAGAATAGTATTACTTTAATACTGAATTTTTGTTATATCATAATTTTATTGTTATATAAGTTTTTCGTTATTTTTTTATTAACTCGATAAAATCCAAAAAATACTCTAAAATGTTTAATTCCTTAGGAGTATTTCTGAGAGAACCCTATGTATTTATATCAAACAATAGTTCTAAATAAATTCAGCACTACAAAGTTAAAGGAGAATACTGAAATTAATATCCCATATAAATTGAACGCATTGAAACTAATACGCGTATGGATGTAAGCAAAATAAATCCAATTGTTCTATCCTAAAAGCGGCTGTCTCGAAATCCGTTCTTCACATCAACAGCCAGTTAATGCAAACGGAAAGAATTAACAACCAACCGTTTCGAAAGATACCCAATACTGAATTTTTGTTATATCATAATTTTATTTTTATATAAGTTGTTCGTTAATTTTTTGATTTACTCGATAAAATCCTAATTACCTTTTTATTTCCTCTTACATTAATATATTAATCATTGCATTTATTGCCCGAGAAAAGTTCTCAAGTGGTTGAATAAACGGTTTGATCAATTATACGGTTTCAATTCTTGAGTTTTATAAGAGTTATAATATTTTTAATGATATTCATGAGGATGCAAATAAATCGAGGAAATTTTTATTTCATTTATTTCAGTTAAAATAAAAAATACGACTTTAAATGATTTAAATATATGAAAACATTAAATACTAAAAAAATTAAATTATTACTTCATATTATATATTGAAAATCGAAGTCCAGTAGTTCGAAGGGGTTTAGCTTAGTTTAAGTAATTGATGTGTGACTAAACTATTTAAAACTTCCAATTTAATCACAGTCTTAAGAGCATGTTTCAATAAATTAATCTGCAGATTTTGGAATGTTTATGTCATTCATCTTTCTGGAATATTCGGTGAAGTAGAAAATCCTTTACAAATAAGAAAACATTGACACTTTCTATAAAAGAAAATCAAGGTCCTTCTGAGAATAAAATTAAATTCCCTGAATAATTACACCACTTAAACTCTATGAAAGTATTCAGTATCCATACTACTTCCCGTAAAATGTCTGCCAAAGTAGCCGATAAGTAGGTAGATGCTAGAATCTCCGTGAACACTAGTGGTGAAGTACAAATAGGACTATCTTTAGAGTGACTTGGATAAATTGGATAAAAACTCAGGAAAAAGTGAAATGATGAGGGAAGACAAGTAGGGAACAGGAGAGTGAACTTAGAGAAACCACGCTCTATTTCCTCCTTTAAGCGAGAATTCCCAGAAGTGAAGAGGAAAAAGTAAGCACAGGGGCTTATGAGGATTTCTTAAGAGTAAATATTCTAGCTTTTAAGGCCGGGATTCTCGCTTGCTTTTTCCGAGGCGCGGGTGCCGGAATGTAGAGAGAGAGAGGAGATGAAAAGGAGATAGGGAAGAGATGAATTGAGAGAGAGAAGACGGTGGGAAAGAGAAAGGCAATTCTTTCAATTGCGCACTGACAGCTTGACAGATTGAAACGGAGTTGAGAAATCAGGAAGATGTGCGAGGGAGAAATATGGCTTAGGATGGGAAGAAAAATAAGGCAATTTCTAAGGCCCGAAGATAATTGAGGCGTAAGTTGAAGTGTGGCGAATATGGAGTCCGCAAACACCTGAGGATGGATCGCGGGAAGGATGATTGAGGATGAGAAATTGGGACATGTGGGGTGGAATGTTAAAAGGATCCAAATAAATGGTTGCGAAGGAGATTACAAATGAATGCTTGGAAAGAAACGAGCATTTGAGGAGGATATTCTTAGAGTTTATACATTGGATGAAAGATGACCGACAGGTTGTAGGCGTACTAGCATTCCAGCACAAGGGTCCCGGCTTCGACTCTCGTAATTTAGGATAATTCAGGTTACAGGGTGGTTGTGTGTGTACAATTTTCCTGGTAAAGGTTGGTAGTAGGAAGGGCATACAAACCTTTAAAAGAATAAGCCAACTCCATACTTATCGTTATCATCTTCACAAATCATGAAGCATAGTAAGCCTATCCCGTAATAGTTGTAAATCTGGTATGCAGTACAAAGAATTTTATCTTTGTCCATAACAACACGTAAATTCATCGGAATCGTATGTCCTGTTTTAAAATATGCTTTCATTTTTATAAAATTAATTTGATTCAAAATAATTATTTATTCAGTTATTCTAATTAAATGAGTTGCCGATATTTTTGTTTGTCATTATTCTAGATACTAATCTATATTTTAGAAACATTACCAACTTCACAATAAAAGAAGCGTAGACAAACGGTTGAAAAATAATTACTTGTTTAAGAGAACTGTAGGATATTAAAAACTTTTTAAATTTGAACCTGAGATGTTTGCTTTATAGGTAGATTAATGTCATTTCACACAATATTCTGGAAGTGCATTTTGATGGATCATATGAAGATCTTAATATTGGTTTTCTGAAATGTGTTCTAGAAAAACAAATTTAAATTACTCTGATGAAAACTAACTATAAGGAAGGGTACATTTTGTATTATAATTCGTTATCATCTACTAAATTAATTGAATGCTTTTTTGCTATCTATAATCTTCGTATTTTACTATTAGATACCAAAATGAACAAATATTGGCGTAGAAGGAAAACATCTACTTACTAGACTGCAAGCCGGATCGTCTTATTTCCCAACAAATATCCTCTAGACGAAGCCGAGTTATTTTAAGAAGTATGCGATCATGAGATGCCAAGTGATCCTGAGATATAAGTTCACACTAGCATGTGTTTAATTATGCTGTAAAACATGTGTTTATTAAGTTTGGTTCTATAACATATCGCAATATTAGGTTGCTCTCTTCTGAGTGTGATGTAGTATTTGTAAACTAGGCGGCAAAGAACGGACATCGTGAAATATTCTTTTCTTAACAGAGTCATTTCAGAATGGAATAAGTTACCTGGAGCGCTCGTAAGCCCCTTGCCTAAAAATACAAGTAATCTTTTAAAAAGAAACGTTTTGATGTATTGTAGTAGATAAGGGTATTATAGAATGTAAGGTGATTTTAGTAATGTAAAATTTCTGGAGGAAGTAAGGGATTGCTTGGCAGGGTGGTGTTTGGTGGGGTTTTACCCTGGGACCGCTACGGTAGCCGAGAAGGCCTGTCATGAACCCCGAAAAATCCAGAAATAACAATTTATATGTCATATGTATATGGATTTATTTAGTATATTGTATATGATTATGTAGAATAACTGCCAGCAGGCTTACAGCCTACAAGTAGTTTATGAAATAAAAATAATAATAATAAACGAAGACTGATTCTTGAGGTAAATGTAATCTAGCCTCATACTAAATTTCGCTGGATTCTAAGACGCTATTAACCCTAGTAGTCCACTTTTCGCCGGGTTGTGTGTCTAAAATGAAGGCTATCCTAGGTGAAAGAGGAAGATTTTTCCCAGAATAGAGTCAAAATAAAAAAAAGTCTATCTTGTGAGTCGTAAACTTCATCCGCTGCCAGTGGAATCAAAATTCTTCTCCGTCTGAATGAATGACATGATAGCTCCAAAAAAAAGAGCCTGCCTTTTCGGCGCATCTAGAGCACGAATAATGTTGCCATCGCGTTTATGTAGAATGTCACCGTGAAATTGCTCTTACGCGTAATAACTCGTGATCCCACTAAATCCTAGAACAGATGCCGAATATCAGCGGAACTAAAAATGAAACCGCGGAACAGTAATCTCGAGCGTTATGTTCGGATATCAAAATTAAATGAAATAAGGCTGAGGATTTCGGGTATTGGGATTTGCGGAGCTCCGAAGAATGGAAATGAATTTAAGGAAGAGTGGCAGCGGCGGAATGAGATTTGCGGCTAAAAGGAAAGCAGATATATGGGGAAGAGAAGAAATGCGAATGTAAATCCGAGATATTTCATTCTGTCTTGGAAGGGTACGTGAAGGAGGGGTGTGGGAAAGAAATACAGCGAAATCAAGAAAAAGGAAATTTAAACGAAAAAATGAAGACATAAATTGTAAATGTGCGTTCCTGAAAGTTAATCTTTGGGTTCAAGACACCAATAGTTTCTCGAAACACCATCCCGAGCGGCGTGTCTTTTGGTAATCTTATATCTTTAAGTTTAATGTCGCGTTTTCTTAAATATTCGAGAATCCTAATTCTACGTGCATTTCTTCGAAATTTTAAATTATACTTCGTGAAAGTAGCACACGAGTACATAAACTAGCAAAGGATTAGTGTTACGTATTTCCGAGGTAGTGAGGTTGTATTGTAAGACAATTTCACGTATTGCTCGGTAATGCACTTCTCGGAGTTCAGAACTTCACTGGTTTCCTGGATATTTTGCCCATTTTATTCTTTTTATGAAAACGAGAATGATATAATAAAGACGAAGATTGAATTTATTTCTTAATTATCAGCAAATTCATTTGCTTAAATAAACACATCAACAGCCCTACAACGTTTTTCGCTTTTTTCTTCATGGATTCAAGTAAATTAGAAGCGATTTATTTTATTCTTATTTGTAAGAACTTATTCTTACACTACAGGTTTCCAAAGTTTCAACAAGATTTTGTATAAAACCTTTTCTCACACAATTAATTTATTATATATAATGTCAATATAACTTCAGATTTTTAGAGTATTTTATTTAATTGAATTTAATAGAATAGTCAGTAGCTAACTTGTATGCATGAGGTATACTAACAGAAGACATGGGGCAAGTCAACTTATGAGAAGCAAGAACTGTTTTAATATGACTAATTCATTCATGTTTTTAAGGTGGAGTCCTACATAAATATATATACAATCGAAAAGTTAATTATAATTCATCTCAAAAAGACTTTCATACAATATCATAATGTAATAAGAAATTTAAGAAAAAATTAAATAAAGAGTAAATGACATATTATCCATACTGTCACATGTATAATAAGTATTCTAAAAATCGCGTAATGCCTAAAGAACCAACTAAAAGCACTGCAGTATACATCGCAAATAGTTGTATAATCATAGAAGATTGTCACGAGGCCAAACATTAAAAAATACATACACTGTCTTAATGTTTCAAGATTCGAAGCAAATCAGAACGGCATTGTCAAAACGCGATCCACAGAAGAGTAATAAGGAACACATGGTAACCCATCTCACGTAAACGGTTCCCCACGATATGAAAAAACCCACTCTTCTCTGAAGACCCTCATCTACGTCTAACGATGATAAAGTAAGAGGCGCTCGAACATCTCGGGAAGGACTTAATGGGCGATTTGGAGGAAACAGCCCTAATGCATAGGGGTAGATATCAGACAGGTGACGGGAAAAGATTGATCCGAGCCATGTCGGGATATGAGACGGGATGCGGGATGTGGTGAAGAATCCGCACAAAGGCTGTGTGCCCCTTGGCCATTGTCCAGAGCGGTGTCGCGCGTACATTCAGCGCCACCCATCGATTACCGTGCGAGGTAAACAAAAGTAGAACAAAGGAATCGCGCAGAGCGAACATCACAGAGAGGCGTACGCAAAGCCTTCTGGGAGCCGGGGAGTTTGGAAAACGTATGAAAGGCTGTGATCGAGAGATATGCGATGCTTTTAAACCCTTGAGAGGGACAGACGGAAGTTGATACTTCCAGAGTATACACTCGAACGAAAGAGTTTAGGGAGGGCCTTTGGGTCGTGAATGTATTCCCTGAGGAATCATTGAATTGGGCCCGTCGAACTACTCAAATCAAAAGCGGAAAGTCGATGACCCGTAATTATTACAGTGGACGTGGCCTTTATAACTTTGTTTTTGTGTGGCACAAAGGTAGCTGCACCGCATACGATAATTAATTACCTTTTGGACTTGGCTGGCATTGTTCTGTTTTCAGCTGTAAATTCGTTTTCACTTCCCTCGCCTTCATCACGCTTTCTTCAACTAAATGTATTTGCTTGCATTATGCTTCTCTTTGTTTCCATCTTCCGTGCTATACTCAATCGCTGTAAATTTATGTCCAAACTTATTTATCTGCACATCAAAATCTATTATCCAAATCGAAAAAGGGTAGTAAACAAAAATATCCTTATTTTCTTTTTCAATTCCAACTTTTGATCATGCTATTTTGCAAACAGATTTTGGTACTTGAATGATTCCTTACGCATTCATAAACGGCAAAATGTGAAATTAGCGAATTTTGGAGACATTTTTAGAAATTGTTTCTATATCTTTCTGACTACATTGATCCTAACATAACTATTGATCCTAATATCGTTTAGTAATAAATGTCTCTTATCAATTTGGGATCTTTTAGGGACGGTTTCAGCCATCAATTCCAAAGGAACGAGGTTAAAACACGTTTTATCAAAACATTGTAAGTATAGGCTAAGAGTGAGAACTGAAGTATGGCAGTGTTCGCTTTAAAGATGTTCCGAAAAACAAAATTTATCGTATCAATTAACATTTGCTAGTTCATCATTCATTGAAATATAAGTTTTTATTTAGTTGTGCGAACACTGAAATGAAGGTGAAAATATTGTAATTGATGGGAGAAATTTAAATTCTATGAAGAGATAATATAGTCATTTTACTTTATTTTTATATTCGAAGAAACTTCTTACATCTTTGGGGGAAAAAGATGGAACACCCATACCTGAAATAAGCTCTTTAACATCCTTAATCTGAATATTTGAATTAAAATAAGTAATAATGACTTGATAATTCGAGAGAAAAAGTAAAATAAAACCAGAAAAAATATATATAAGCCAGAATAAGTGCATCCGCTTTTTAATATTCGATCGTAAGATGCGTACTATTCCGACTTACAGCTTCGGTTTTAAAAAAGGCACGATACTATGCGGCCTCAGAACTCCTCTCCAACTCAGTACTCATTTTCTTGTTTCCAAAAAAAGACGAGGAAGTAGCAACCTGCAGCGCTGCGAAGGAAGTTTCAGATGTTTTTGGAGAGAACTTTTGGGAGGAACTTGCATTTTTGGATGGTCTTCTGGGATGTATATCAAACGATCATATTTATGATTACTTCGACTCGTGGATCGAGCGCGAGTAAACAGCCCGAAACTTCTTTGGTGTTATCGAAAAGTACCTGTGGAGAAACAAGGCGGAATAAATTTGCACATTCGATGAGTGAAAAAGGTAAAGGACAAAAGCGTGAACACGAAACGAATTCATAAGCGTCCGATGCACAGTTACTTTCATATTTGGTGCATTATATCCTGTTGTTTTACTTACTACGTTATAGAAGATGCGCATAAGATATTTAAAAGAAGCTTCAGAATACGGTATTCAAGCTATAGTTATTCTGCAAAGTTTGGTATATACAATTCAATTTACATCGAAAGTATAGCAAATCAATCATTAATCATATTTTCTTAATCATGAGCTGAAGAATTGTAAAATTGGATAGTTAAGTTGAAATTATTTCCTTGAAAGCGTTAGAAACCTCGGAAATTCCCGATTGTATATGATAAATTTACAATAGTAAAATTAGAAAGAAGAAGTTTTTTCCCGGTGAATATGATGTAGAAAGTGCTCTCGGGTTTCCAGCCAGGTTGCCTCCTGCCAAAGGGTCGACGTTTCTGAATCAGTTCCTGAAGATGGGTGCAGAGTACGCACCCGAAACGTCGACCCTTTAGCAGGAGGCAACTTGGCTGGGAACCCGAGAGTACTTTCTACAATAGTAAAATTAGTTAGCCTTGTGTAGGCACTAGAACTTAATTGGTAAATTTGTAATCATCCCATTCTTTAAAATTGATCCCTCTTTCAAAGAAAGATTTAAAAAATTCTATTTGGCCTCTTATCGCATTTTTCAAGGAATATAAATTTAGAATTAAAGTTTAATAGGAATTTTTAACATAAAATACAATAGAATATCGAGTCAATTGTAAAACTCATTGTTTCAAAAATAAAGAAGGTTTAACATCAAATCCCTTCCAATGTAATAGTTACCATTAATTGCATAGAGTAATAAGTCTTTGCATACGGACTAACACTATTTATATGTAAATTCATTGACCTTCATATCAAGCGGAAAATCTCCGGTATTGTGAGAATCATTAATCATAAATGATGAATGATTTTGGCAGACAAAAGATCATTGATCAAGGAAATATAAATTTAAGTCATTTCATTCATATCGGTGATTTCTAATCACCCACCAGTTCCCCACGCTTTATGACGATCTCATTTTCTTCCTCGACCTTCTCCTTTGTTTTTCCCTTGTATTCAACCCTCAAATACATTCCTTGGCAATCCCTCTCCTCTCAATATTTGACCCGCTCATTTCCTCTGTCTTCTATAAATAACTTATAATAATATAATCTCAATTTCCTCATTTTTTGGTCTACTTTCAACCCAACTTACCCCTTCCATTCTATTTCCAATACCTCCTAACATTTGACTTCCTCCTACTTTAAGGTGCACATTTCATTCACCAATGCTACAATATGCTCCACATCAGGTATTATACCAATATTTCCCTGGTCGCTTTATCGAGACCTCTGGTGATCAATTCCCTTCGCTTCATGACGGTTATTTTGGCCAAAGCTCTTCTTTTTGTCAAATATCATATTTGCGCCTTCTGTCCCAAGACAGAGTACTTCCTAATCAGGAAAATAAAATTTTCTGCTCTAGTTTTTCTCCATCCAACCTAATATTTAACGTAATATTTTTTCCCTGAGTAAACTTTAATACTTTAGTTTTACCAACCTTAATATTCATTCCAATATACCTTTAGTATCCTTAAGAATCATACCATGGAGGACCTCACTGAAAATGCCACAGTCTCTCCCTAACACATGGTTTATTCTGCCTTTAAATATGAATGAATCCGCGCATTCAACCGAACAACTGAAGAGGCATTAATCACCAAAAGCGATCCAATAATAGAGTTTAAAATGAGAATTTAATCTTATACCGAGTGCTTTATTTATCAAGGGATAGAGCTAATCTGTGACGCATATTGAAAAATGAAACGACCTGTGATAAGGAAACCTGATCGGTGGATATTTATATCAGAACAAGAGATTCTAAATTAAGGTTTCCGAGCCAAATCCGGGCCATACAAGGTTTTCCTTCAGTTTCCGTTTATAAATAATTTAATGATGTTTTCCTCATGAAAGAGCGCCTGTAGCGTATTCAACTGGATGGAATTGAGGCATAAGACTAATTTTTAAAAAGGCACGGCAGACTTTTTCTCCTTCATTTCGTAAATTAAAATAAGCATGTGAATCATGCGAACCTTCTTCGTCCTTTTCATCAAATAAAAGGCTTTACTTAATCTTTATGCTCTATTTGATAAGTAATCTGCTTTAGAATTTAAAAAAATCCTCATACTTATTTGTCTAGATTATCACCTAATATTACCTAAAGCTATTCAGCTGCAGTGGCGGAGCTGAACCAAGCTGCAGGGTTTGAATCCCTGCTAGTCGGATTTTTCTGTCTAGGGAATGGTTGTGCATCATTGTAAATAGTAATAATTATTGAAATAGATATGATTGGGGTCATTCTTTATCCATAAGGGAAATTATAATTATTACTAATATTAACTCATGGAAGAAAATTCATTGAAAAACCTGCTGTATTAAGAATATATCTATATATACCTATATCTAAGAAACGAACCCATCCTATGCCAGCCTTTTAATCCAGTACTAAGGACAACCAACGTATCTTCATATTAATTTACTGCATTTAAAAAAAATATTTCCTTTTATATCGTAGACTTATGAATAGAAATGACATCGATGGGTAAGTAAACTTCAAACATATTTAGGGAAATTACAATTTTCACCGATTATTTCTAAAATGCCAGGGGTTCCCGGTTGGAAAACGGGTTTATCTTTGAAGAAATTGGTCCAGAGTTCCATTCTCGGTGGAAACCCACTTTTTCCAATAAGGGTTGCTGACAGAAAATCACTCTTATCTCCATCATCATAAATCATTGGCCAAACCCATGAGCGACGTAATTAAAGCTATGATATTTATCGTATATTCAAAGCCAATATCGACCTACTAACGCGATCTCTCTAGCATAGAGGTATTGTGTCACTATTAGAATTGAATAGAAAACGACCCTCACTAGAATCTAAGATACATACATAGAAATACGGAACAAGAAAAAAAAATTAGGCTCGTAGATTTAAGATTCGTCATTTACTTCCAAAGCCATTAGAAAATAATGAATTAAAATTAAAGCATAACAAATATGGAAGGAAAAAAAAATAAATAAATTCTTTGGAGCGAAAGTTTTATGTGAAAAAAAATAGATTCCGGGTAGATAAAGAAGGCCACAATTCCGGCACAAAATCATATTCCGGCCCTTTAAATGCTTCAGCATGAAATTTCTCGCTGCACTTTGAAAACAAACCGTTCCGCAAAAATTTCCCTGAAGCTTTAAAGCGCCAATTAAATAAAAAAGAAAACGCCATCCCGTAGAAAGAGGAAGCGGAAATTAATTCGTTACCTGAAGCAGCGCAAACGAGGCAAATTTGGAAGGAGAACAAAATGAAAAGAAAGTGAAAAAATGAAAAGAGGAAATTAAGTGGGAGTCAAAAGGAAACGAGATGAAACGCTATAAAGAAAAGGAGGCGGAACCAAATAGAAAAGGGAAAATAGCGGTTGGGTAAATAAATATTTCCTATAAAGAATAGCGTTTAGAAAATTTTATATAAAATATAACTGAGAATATCTAAAACATCTTGTCACTTGCGTCCTTAATTTATGCATGAGTAGAAAATCACAGCCTCTGAATCAAGGAATCCTGCATAAATCATTTCTAAGTAATAATGAGAATGTAAAGGAAGCCACGCGTTCAACAGTTTTGAAATGAATCTCTACTTTCATGTTTTTTCCGAATACATATTTTAAATTTACGAGGAAAACTCTTTGGTATGATTTTAAAATAGCTACAAAATCATATCAAAGAGGAGTTTGATAATACATCACAGAAATATAAAACACAAGCCGATTTTTAAAAGCATTCCTCTGCTGCGATTACTATTTTTCACATTATATTTATGTTTTTCTAGCGATTGAAGCTCAGCTCATTCCAACCAAAAAGCTCAACTTTATCAGAAATGCTCTCTACATAGCATCTGTTGGCTGGATGTCAAACAGAGTGATTGTGCTTTGAGTCCTATGTCTCACATCCCTCAAAAATGTTTTGCAAACCTTCCGATCTGTGATTATAGCCATGGATAAATTACTTAGGCTTTTATCTTTCAGTACCATATTTTGATATTCGAAATGGATTTAATGAATATAAACATAAAATAATAAATCAGGTATTTTTGTAATTCCTTCATTTCTATATTATTTTTCGTACGAAATCTAAATTATCCAATAGCAGCAAAGATTTTTTTGCAGCATAGTTTATGCATTTGTTGAAGTATAAGGAAACAGTACGTACTTTATAAAGAATAAATTTATTCAAACTCAATTCTGTGATTTTATCTCGGCGATTAGTGTCTTGAGAATAGCAGCAATGTAAATGTTCTTTCATAAATCATTTCATGGTACAGCGATAGAGATGACAGATCTGATCTAATGCTCTCGCCGTTATCCAAAATCCCGATCTTGGCCCTGCGAATAACAAATCTTAATCTCACCTCCTCAGCAATGAGTTACTTAATGTTAAGTGATTGTAGTACGATGAGAAATTTCTTTGCACTGATTTAATATAAACTTAACTGGAAAAGGAGAGGAATATTGCTCATCCAAACGATGCAGATATTACAGCGCCGTTAGTGTTTTAATTAAAAAAATAAACTAATGTTTACCAGCTGCTGCAGCAACTACCAATGTATCTTTAGGCCTTGGCAATTTTTTGCTATGAGTTTCGTTCGGTAACTTGCATATCTCATTTGCTTCCTTACTCCGATAACGCTCCTCTTTGGGTAAATGATCGGGAAAAACTTAATTGCCCTGCTATCTCAAGGTAATCAAACATTTTTGTTTTTATAGGGTCCATACATTGTATTAATAAAAATAATAAATCGTCTTTATTTGGGCAAGATTGAGACTTAAAAGTCTCTTCTTCCATCTAACCCATATTAATAAGCGCTGGCAAAGCAAGGATTCATTTAAGATTATTTTATATTCCTCCTAAACTCGTGAATCTTAATGTCTGAAATAATCAATTCACACCTTATAGATAAGTCAAGCAATACAATGCACTTTTCTTTGAAAATGTAAAATTTATGAGAACTAAATAATTGTGATTTTCATCTCTCAAATATACGTTTCAGTTGCTTCATTATAAAATATAAAATAATTAAACTAACGAGAGGTTATTGCGAAAAAAAATTAAATAACTTCTACTTACTAGTTTGAAATTTATTTTATCAATATACATAAAAACATAAGTCTGAGTATTCACTAGAAAAAAATGGAGTTTTGAAATTTTTTGGGGTTTTAAAATGGATTTAGAGGGAAATCGTTCATCGGAAACGCAATATATATTGTACAGAGTTTTTCTTACTTAAATCTACGTTAGAATAAAAATGAAATACGATAACTGTCATTTTTCATGGAAGAAAAAGAAACAGTAACTAAGATTAAGAGGTGTGTTGAGATGCTTTTTAATTATTATATTAGCTACTACACTAATTGAGGACAATAAGATGGTATAAGTTTCTTTATAATTTTCTTAAACTTCTTAGTTGTTATTAATTAGTCCTGCTCCTTGATATATACATTCCTTCTCATGTTTTTCCCTCTGGTCAGGTGGTTAACTTGCGTCTATCTAAATAATGCATGAGCTTAGGCGTGTTGGGAGTGCGTTCTCTTAGCACATTACACATTCATTGTTTAGTAAGTGTAGTCTAGATCGGAAAGTGGCTTATGAATACCACCTTATTCATATAACCACCATACAGAGATTGGAAGAAGATTCTATCAAAGGAATGCTCAATATATTATAGCTATAAATCATGTGGCTAATTGTTATCCTCTTAGCCTGTATAATTTCTGCTTTACGATTGTCAGATTTATACCTCTATGCATACAATTTAAATACATTTGCCGATTAGTGTTTGTATTTAGTGTAAAAACCATATTTTCGAAGAAAAGAATAGTTTTTACAATCCTCGATGTATTTTATACCGTCTCAATTTGTTGCAACTGCAATGCTCGCATTCGATTCAAAATTCAGGTCACTGAAATGAAAAATGAAGAAAACCTTTAAATTGTTTGTTAACTATCGACCGAGAAGAACATGTTCCACATGTAAAGTTTAAAAACAAAAAAATATTTTGCGACCGTTTGGACCCTTGCGCTCATGTCCGCAAAACTAATTACATCGTGGTACGGGTAAAAGTTCATTTAGTTTCCTTATTTACGTCATAAAGTCAATCAGAATGCCCTTCATGAAGCAATTGATGAAATGATATATTTAGAACTTTAATGAATTTTGATTTAAATTATATATTACCTGAACAAAATAATACTTGTCTAAAAACAAAATTGAAATGAAGATAGAATAGGTGATAGGACGAAGCTGAAATATATATAATTGGAGAAATATGAATGTTCTCTGTGATGTGATGGAAATTGAAAATGAATAAATATAATTGGAAAAATATGAATTTTCACTGTGATGTGATGGAAAGGGTTGAAAGTAAATCCTTTTTTTTCTAATTGCTTTAGTTGGATAAAAGTTCCCAATCAACAGTAATAAGTAAATAGGGAATTTAGCACCGGTAGACCTGACGAATAATTTGTGTGTTTTGGTAAACGAAAGACATCATTATGACAACACTGGGATTCTATTCAATATCATTCACAATTATCTTAAAAGAGTTAAATACTCTCCAAGAGAAACGCATTAGATTATTTCTTACTATATTAATGTGGATTCACAGTCATTTTTGTGAGATCTGAAGTCATTATTAAGTATTTTCCATTTGTATGCTATAAAGATAATTTATATAAGGTCATCTAATCACCAGCAGCATCATCGCAAGAGAGAAGTGCAAAATTATGGATTTACTGTGTATTAATACTTCGTACAACCTGATCGTACACTTCGTTCGATCATATTATGGCCTACTTATTCTTTGGGAACGTCTTCAGCTAGGTTCAAGTTTGGCCTCTACCTTCTTACGGTTGCTCTTTAATTCGGATTCCAACTGGGTATTTACCTCTAGTGACCTTTACAAGCAGTTGTCTTCTATTTGCTTCTTTGTAGAAAGTCTTCTTTCTCTTGTTGCCAAGGTTACAGTATTTTTCCACATCAAATCTTTCCATGAGATTTAACATTTGTCTTTTATGTGATCCCCAGGAGTTTCTTTGCTTGATGTTTCTTATCTAATCTCCGATATGTAAATAATCACTGACCTTATTGTTGTTTTGCGGCTCTCTGATTTTGTTTGAGTCGTAGGTGTTTATTTTGCCGTATAAAATGTGTCTATAAAGTATACAGGGTAAAATATGTTTCAATCTTATACCTCCGCCTTTTTAAGCAAGAGGTAGAGGAATGAGGCATACTAGCTAAGATGAGGGTTGATGCATTTTTCTCTTTGTTTCTCAATGGAGCCTAAATACTTGAGTCCACTTTAGTACGCTACATGACCTTATAAATAGAATAATTTTTTATGAAGATGAACTGATATGAATGGCGTTTTATTGATTTAAAAACCTCGGTGGTGGAATAGTTGGTGCAATAGCTATCCAGCCCAGTTCCGGATTCAAGTTCCGACAAACCTGGTTTTTCCAGATAAAAGCATGGTTGTTTGAGCTAGTTGTTCGTCTATCTAATGGATCGACTTATTGAAACGGATATAATTGCGATATCCTGTTTTCTTTAAAGATACAATAAGGAAGAAGAGGACCACGGATACCTTTTATATTTCCTTTCACATCATCACAGACATGAGCGAAGCAGAGACAAGAGTAATTGAAATTTTTTCAGTGGTAAACGGAAACAAAATTGAATCTAATTTTTACGAAGCATGTGATTGCGCTCCCTTAACCCAATGTTGTAAAGTAAGTGAAAGCTAAGTGAAAGACGGACCCTATCCCAGGTCTCTAACTTTCCGGGCAGGAGTCCATATGAGCTCCTGTTTACAGAAGTGAAGAGGATAGTGTTAAAGAAAGAAATATTGTAACACGGCTGTTAATGGATTAGAAGTATAAAATCTCCAAAAGCCGTCTTTGTCGGCGTTCCTCCTCTTACTTCCCGATAGTCGGATAGAGCTAGAAATGAGTAGTTGGTTAGAATACCTGTCCGAAAAGTGGGAGACCTGGTTTCGAGTCCCAGTCACGTCACTATTATTCGTTTTTCGTAAAACCTGTACCAAGAGTCAAATGAAGAATGTTTTTATTTATTTTCCTAATCCCCCACAAACGTCCATTAGTTAATGGACAATTGCAGTGGTGGAATATAACAGCATCCACAGACGACAATCACAGCCATTATTTAATCAGAAAAGTCTGACCAGCCGGGATTCGAACCCGGGAACTTGGGGTAGGAGGATTTGCACGCTAATCACTCCGCAACCACAGTCGGCTATTGGTTACGACATCAGAATCATGCGGTTTTATGTATATTTAAATTAAATTAGCTAGAGAGCAACTGTTTGTGTTTCTTCGCCTATAATTGCCAGTTTTTAGAAGCAGAGTTAGATTAGTTATAACGAGTAGGATTCGAAACCGTCGAAGATGGAGTCGGGAGAAAGGAGCAACGCGATAAATGGCGAAAGGGCGACGTTTAAAAAACAGAGTACGAGGGGTCGGCAGAAAAGCGTCAAACGGTTGAGGCGGCCTCTTTGAGGCGAGGGCGTGTGTGGCGCGTTTGTGTGCGGAGGGGCGAAGATAAGCGGAGAGGAATGCGCGCAGGAAAGGGAATGGGTTTTTTCAAAGGTCGTCGTCGGGCATCGATTGGCCTACCGTTCGATGGACTGTAGAGGATACCTCCTCTCGACTCATGCTGGCCCTGGAAGCAAAACGGGAAAGATTCGACGTTTTTCGAGCGAGGGCTCCAGCGCGAGAGGGGAGGTTCCTGGGGCGGGGGATGCAGGGAGGCTGGAGGGAGGGGACGTCTACAGCAGACGGGGTAAAACTGCCAAAATGTCGTGTTTGAAGGCATTGCTATCGAGTTGGGAAGTTCGGAGCCATTTGACGCCGGAGCGATTTTAGCCCTGTCCTGAAATATTGGGAGGTGGAGGCTCAGAACCAAGTTCTTTTCATGTGACAAAAGCAACGTTTCAGACGCATCTAGTTTTTATTTCCGTTGTTTCCATCTCCTCGTAGTTGCGTAAAGTTACCAATGAAGTGTGGAGTAGAATGTGACTCCAAATTCGTGGGTTGTGTGTCACTCTGAAAAGTAAATCCATTTTGCACTCTCTCTATCAGCTCTATAAACTCAGAGAAAAGTGGGCAAATATAAAGGATGTTTGAACAGAAGGTAGGACAGTTCTAAGAAGAAAAACGTTTCTAATAATTTATCAGCATTGTAATTGACGCGAATCACAATGCATGAGAGGAAGACAAACACTATGTTTAATAATTAAAGACCCTAACTTTGGAATAGCTACAGTTTTTGTGCTTTTGTTTCTCAGTAATTAGCTACTATGCTCAAAATTAATGGTGCATTTGAGTGTGTACGATTCATCTAAAGGGTAGCAAATATTTTGTTTATCATTCCCCAAAGTAGCGTCTTTTTAAAAAGGTCTCTTTACTTCTAATAAAAATGAATACACCAGAACTTTAAATATATGAAGAATAGCAAGTGGGATGAAGTTAGTAAAATATTTCCAAGTAATCGTACGGTCACTTTCAGTTAGTATTTTCTCGGATAAACTTATTTGAAGATCCTGTTGGACGATTTTTTTAATTCTTAATCAAAAATATTTTTATTTGCTGTAAATCAAACATGAAACATTTAGACTAACCAATCAGAATGCCTGCATATTTTCTGCATATTTTAATTCGGTTTCATTTATTCTACTTAAAATATTCCGAACTGCTGTAAATCTTAGGGATACGTTTCGTCACAAAGTAAATGTAACTTATCGAATACCATCTGCAATTGCCCTTTGAAACTCTGAAAAGATAGTAAATGAGTAAGGGATAATATTATATTTATTATAAATCATACACAGATATCACAAACTATCCCTCTCCCTAGGATATTCGCTTTATTAAATGATGCTGAAGGGATGGAAAATAAATAAATATACTATGCATAAATGCGATTTACAATACCTACGATAAAATGCTTCATCTGATAAATGGGTAACTCTTTCTCTTTCAGTTAGTAAATTCTTATCCACAAAAGGATAGCGTTAAATTCTCTATGTGTATTCTTAAATTCAATAAAATGAAATGTCCGACGTGCCTTATTTTTTTATACAATTAATTTCCAATTTGTACTTTCCCATGCCATTATTGAATCAAAAGAACGCTAAAAAAATGAGACTTGATATTGATTGAGGTATAAGATATATTGTATTTGGATAACGTTTCATTTTTGTTAAGGTAATTATAGAATTTTATCTTCTCTACATTAATTTTCGAGTTACTTAAAGTATACAAATCTATAACATGAATTTTATGTTTATATATGAGATTTAGCATTGCTAAGCCACATTTAAAAAGCAATAACGTATTATTGACATTTCCTTGAGATTTTTTTATTGTCATACTGATCAAGTTACTTCGAGGCTGCACAGTTATTTTGAATTATACGAATAATAACAAATATAAGTAACAAATTAATTAAAAATACATGCCTCGTATTTTTGACATATATATTTCCCTAGAACAAACAATCCTCTCGGTCAAAACATGAATTTGTCCATTTAACTTAAAATAGTTTGAAAGTAAATTTAATGATTCAGAACTTATGTGTAAACAATGTTTTTGAGAAATATCTCAAATTTGCATATATATCATAACATTGTGTTCGGCAATTTACGAATATATAATATTACATTCGAAAATATAAAATCTCTAACCATTGAATGACCAAACTCTTCTTACTGCGAATTTAGCATGTGAGAAAACTGGCTGCCTCAATTAAATTCCAATAAATGGTTTGATGTGAGATATTTAATTTAATATATTTGTAACACAGATTATACGTAAACAAATAGTGCCTGTTAACTGCTATAATAGAGTATTTATTTATTTGGTTGCTAGAAAAATATAGTGTTTGTACACATTGTTGCATTTCCATTGATTCTGACGGGAATATTTTCAATGTTATTGAGAACGAAAATATTAATCATTTGAAATTTTACTTACGAAGTCAAATTTTAAACCTACATTATAAAAGTTGATATTATTTGTTAAAATGTATAATTGGATTTCAATTTGCAAAGTTTACTAATGTTTTTATTTTCTTCCTTATACATTTTTATGAGCATATCGTTCATATATTCTCATGAAAGTAGAGTTCCTCAATCACCTTTGCCGTCTGAGAAAAATTCTTAAAAATCACCGTAATGTATTTCAAACAGAACTTGGAAACTTAAAACCCAGCATATGGATAGGGATCATTAATACCTTTCATATACGCTGATTCATATTTCCCTGATGATCATTGGTTCGATTTCAAAGCACAATTTAGATTCCTCTATGCATTTCAAAAAGGGATAAGGGCATCTTATTTTAGGTACTTCCCGATATGATATCAACTTCAAACTTCGGATTAAATAAGTTTTATTCTTCCGAGGGCGTTACATGTATTCACATATTTCAAAAGATCCAGGGTTCGACACCAGGCAGCTCTACCATTCTGCACCTCAATTTCAGAACATCTCTCCCTATCTTATCATCCGTCCAAACGAATGTTTTTTATTGCAATATTCTCTTTTATTCATTACTCTATAATTCTCATTGTATTTTCTTCTTTGTCTTTTTTCAGTTTTTTGAATCGTTTTAACTTATTTATAATCTAAATACTTAACGAGATTTTACCAAACGAAATTATGTTTTAATGTATATATGTTCAGTGCGTCTATTATGTTCATATAATTTAACATGTAATTGACAAAACAAGTTTAAGATAGTTAGAACTCTATAACTCAATTCTAAATTAGTTATATATTATTACTTTTATGTTATTACTTTTGTGTCAGAATTTTATGTTAATATGTTGTAACTTGCTCTTTTTTGTAAATTCTAATGACTTTCTTTTTTTATCGTCTTATATAGCTCTTTTATCTACAACCATATTTAGATTTAGTTTTCTTTCTGAAGGTTTCGCAGGTTTTTCACACCCCTTTCTTTTGAGGGTGTTTTCCTGCAGTGGAAATGTTTTCCTGCAGTGGAAATGTTTTCCTATGCTCTTAACTTAGAATTTAATCCACATAGTAGTTTTCTTCTCTGTAGTTTTGTAATCTATCTATTTCTTTCTGTTCCAACATGACAAAGGGTTAGGTGTAAGAAGAGACTTGATAGTTTCAATCTCGCCCTGAATAAAGCCCTTTATTATTATTACCATTTGAAAAGTATGGCAGGAATTCCAAATCATTTATGATAGACATACCGAGAATGTAGAAATTCTATGACCATTCATGTGAACAGAAGTAATGAATGTTTTATAATCACCATTCATCTTTTGCCTTATGATCATTGGCTCGACGCGAGCGAGTCATTTGCATTCCGGAATTCAATTAAAGGCATATAAGGAATTTCGTTTGAAGATATTCCCGATAATTAATTTGGAATATTAGAAACGGTCCCATTATTCCAATGCAAATTGTTTAGTGCAAAATTATCTTTAAAGAGTCCTAGGTTCGACACCAGGTCACTAGGATACAGAATCGTTTTTTATATCGAGAAATTTGAGTTCCAATATACTACGTTGTCATACCAATTTGCACTTTACAAAGTAAAGTACCTTAAACATATGCTTGCAGTATGTCAGCTACTTTTACTTGTATATATATAGGTATATCTGGAGATGCGTCTATATATAATAGATATTAGAATATTAATTATGTCCCATCCTCCATGAAGAGAGTTATGGAGTACGGTAAGAAAAACTTAATTCCAATGCGATACAGATTAAATTTAACTAAGTAACGGTTAAATTCATACAAGTGGAGATAATCGATAGAAGTGGAGAGCAAATTGATGATCGCAGAAAGTCCCCGCGTTTTTATCAGTCCAGGCAATCAGAAATGCAAAAAACTATCAGCGGAAGCCCCGGTTTCCACAGAGTTAATTCCCCGGGTCGTTTGAAGATTCTTTTGCAGTAGCATCGAAATCCAGTTTTGAGGCAAGAGCGGGATCTAATAATGGTTTTCCGATAGAGCAAACGAGAAACTTGACGGTCGAGCTACCGCGTAAATTGCTAAAGAAATATAGCGACACGGCAAACGGCGCGGGAATAGCTAATTGATTACGGACTCTAGTTAATCACTAACTAATGATGCGGAGTGCAGATAATGCAGTTTTGCCGCGGTTCAGTCGCATCGGAACACAAAGGAATGGAAATCAGAGTGTGCTCCGCTCAGAATTGAAAACTCGGCCGGAGATATTTCAAGAGATTACCTTGGAAAGCGAATTCTATTAGCTCCGATTGAGTGTCTGGCTTCTCTCGTTTCTACGAAATCGCGCTGGATTTTAGAATCGCTGCGGGAAATATGGAACGTAGGGAAAAGTGAAAACCGTCGCGATAATTAACTGCGATGATTTTTTTAGAGTTGTTACCATCAAAATGTGTGAACGTGCTGATCTCTATCGTTCTTAAATTGTAGCTTTGATAAGTTTTAGTTACCTATTATAAGTCAGAAAGATTTTTAAGATTCGATTTTGTAGTCTCTGATAAGTATCAGCTTGCTAAACGCTATGAAAAATACGGATGGGCCATGATATATTTAAGAGTCGATGTTGCGCATAAATCACTGTTTGGTTTATTCAAGGCCTGCTTATTTTGTTTTCACGTTCAAACACTCATTGTGATTTGTAATATCAATCACGTTTTTTCACCACTAACGGTATTTATCTATTCTATATTTTTGTTTAATTCACCCATTTTTCATAGTGCAATAAATAACCAAGATTCATGATTCCCTCCTATACTGATGCCGTTTAATCGTCTCTTACTAATTTACTCCGCACACTATATCATCCGATATATTTCGCCTTCATCTTCCCTTCTGTCCCTTCCTTTGCATTCTGCTTTCTTTACATTCCCCAATTTTAATATTCTACCAACCATTTTCCAATGACATCACTTCATCAATAGACTTGATATATCAGCGTTTCTCTCCATTTCCGACACTTTCACACGTTTGTTGTCAAACCAACTAAACTTTTCCATTTTTACGCCTCACCTAAATCGTGTAGGAGGTTTTGCTGTTATCTTTTTCTTTGCTAACAGATTTGTTGTTGTACGTTGGTGCTACCTCAAACGTCGTTCATCTTACGCAGAAATTATTGGTTTGGAGATATGACTGATTCGACGCTGAAAGGGATGGCCTAGCCCGATGGCAGTGGGTACAATTTTGAAAAAAAGTTATGCTACATAAATTGCAAATAATGCATGTCTTGAACTATGGTTCACACTTGTCATCTATCAGGGACTTGTTCTAGAAAAGAGGAATACCCCTTAAAAAAACTTCCAGTAGTCACAGTACTTAATTACATGCACGGAGAAAATTCATAAACAATAAATAATACACTATAAGAATCCCTAATGCAAAAGCAATTGTTCATCGGCATACAGTGGCATACTTTAGCGAAATATTTCCAATCAGAACGGTCTAATTAGCATATAAGTACAAGATATACACTCATCTCCAGTGATATCACATTAGGTCAAACGAAATATTACTTAATGAACATTTCCCTTTGATTCCTTTGTGTGTGTGTCTATATATGTGATGACTCTTAACGTCTAATAATTGAATTTACTCGTGTGCATAATCAACTGAATTCTGCTCGTAGCTGCATTTGGCCTTTATTGAAATATAATTTGTGATATTAACATTATAATAGGACCTGAAATAGGAACTGAACAACCATGTTATTTTTCCTCAATTTCACCTTATGAATTGCAGCTCATGTGTTCACTTGACGGATATAAGTTTCTACCTTTTTTAATTCACAAAATAGATTCCTGCAATATCATCATTTTTCATGTATTGAAGAGGTTGTGATTGAAAAATAAAGGCTTTATGAAAACAGTATTTAATACGAAAATAAACCGCGGAGTTCCACCAAGTAAAGTCAGTTCATATAGATAGTATTTAATACCTTATACTAATCCGCAAGATGTGTGAAACAGTTTACATTATTAAACTCTCATATGCAAAATCCTTTGAGTTTTTAATCAAACTTCTTAGATACGTCATCAAAATCACGCAAAGAAAAGGACTTGTATGTATATTTTATCACATTTTTTACATATTTCTGCTCTTTTGTGAGGCATAAATGTCTCTACATGTGTAAGAATAACCAGTATCGTGTCTCATTCGATTTCAAACATCGACAGTCGTTACGACGTATTCGAAACCGGAATCTAAATTTTCTTCACTATCCGCAACGTAAATTTTCCCTTCGATGAATTTTGGGCGTAAATAAAAACCTTCGTTTCACCTCAAATTCCTCGTAAAACACTCGGTGCTCGATGGCTGATGATCCCCTTCCAATTACCGAAAAGCAGAGCGGCCGAAGACATTCCCCCCCAATCAATCGAACCATCTCGAATTTCATTCAGGCAACAAAAACAAAAACCTTCCACAGCTTCATTTCCATTTACGTCTTTCGAATCCAAAATTAGCGGAAAGTGACTTTAACGATTCCATAAACACTGCAGCCGAAAGTTAATTACGGCGGAAGTGAGGATAATGAAAAGTAAAGAAGCCTCGTCGGACGGCGTGTGTACTAATAAAGGGCCGATGGAGGAGGTCTGAGGGGAGCGTCGCTAATCAAATTCTTAATTTAAGTTCGCGTCAGCCGGTAATGGCTTCCTCTGTTTAAAAACGACTTGGCTACGAAAGAGCCTTAATTGATTGCGTAATTGGTGCTGCCGACCCAAAGAGCCTCCGACCAATTTCTAAACTTCCATTCTCTGCGCTATTCGTTTAAACATTTCCCTAAATTGCTGCTACTATTTCAGCGGGACAATTTAAAATTTGACTAATTGCGATCTGGAAACTTTGCCCGTTTATTCAGGGAAAGGTATTCCTGATTATAAATCCTCCTAGAAAAAGGGAACGTAAGAAATTGCTTGGAGTAGATACTACATTGATTTATCTGGCACATTATCATGTTATTATTAATTCTCGAAAGATACTTTGCTTCACATACTGAGAAAAATGTGTTCTTAGTGTAAACAAATTATATTTTGATTGTAGTCATAGTATTAATGCTATACGACACTGTTGGTGTTATTTCATCACTCGAAAACTCAATAGTATTCTTTCAACCTTTTTACAGAAAAATACCTTTCTCTTTGATGATATCTCATCAGTATATGATTTCTTTTAATACATTTAAATGTATGTATCTTAGGATATATATGTCTAATCGTTTATTTATGTATTTGTACATCTATTGGTTGCTATTATTTTACTCATTCCTTAACACAGTCCTATTCTTATTATTGGGAGCAACGTAACTTGTTATTTTACAGCAAATTATGAACTGATGTTAAAAAAACTTAGAATAGTATTTAGTATCACAGTAAATTGCTGACAGTACTCAATATGAATTATCTTAAACATTGACTGTCAATATATGAAAAGACCGCATATTACATGGGAATGAAACTGTATAATAAAATTCCAAAAGAATTCAAAGAAAAGTATGGGAAAAACATAAAAACTTTTAAAGAAAACCTACATAAATTATTATCTAAAAAGTGTTGCTACGCAGTGGAGGAATTTTTGAATGACAATAGCTTGTGAGTGAATATGCTTCAAAGGTGTATGTAAATTGATAAAATATTTTTGCTGTTATATATATTTGTGTAATCGAGTTTTCATTTAAATGTAAGAAATTGTTATTGTGATTATGGCAATCATGTTTATGTGCATATTTGTGAATTTCAATGAAAAAATTGTAAAATCTTCAAAGATGTTGTATGTTTAGATATGTTGAATCTTTGTTAAATTGAAAAATTAAAATAATATTTTATATCTTCTTAGGTGCAATTGTACTAGTTTAAGTTGACTACTGTACATTGACATGTCACCTATTTAGGGCAGAATTATTTTCTGTTTTTGTAATGAATGTTTTTGTGACGCAAATAAATTATTATTATATTATTATTATCTACTAGGCAGGATAAACGTTTTGCATTTGGATTTGTTGAAATTTAAAGGAATTGTTTTGCAATAGCTACAGCTACAAAAGTATTCCACTGTATATTAAAATACAGCATATTGCTGTTTCATTGCCATTTGGTATAAATTCAAAACTTATGATAATAACTTTTAGTAGTTTCACTTTAATCGTGCTTGACATTTGATTACCAGATTAATATCACATCACCTTGTATTACATAACGTGAACATTTTCAAAGTTCCTCTCACAATATATATTTTTGAATTTATCAAGATATTGTAGTACATACATTTTGCACAAACTATTATGTCTAAATTCCCTGTTTCTATTACAGTTTTTAATTGCATTGCGAATATTTTCTCGTTGTCATGCATTGCAAGCTACATTTACTCTCCGCATGATTTTTTCTCCTCATTTCTCAAAATTTCACCTTAAAATTAGGTATTATTTAAAATGTATGCTGAATGAATTCAAGTAGCAAATACTCTTGGAGTAAGCGAAATAACTATTTTCGTAGGATGAGAAGATTTTGACCGGGGAAAATATCTTCGACCGATGAAGACTTTGCAAATCAATGAATAGCTGTTGAGTACCAAGGTCGAGTATAAAGGATTTGCGAATCAAGAAATTATTCCGTATATAAGTAGCTGATTGCTGGGGTCGTAAGAATATGGCGAAGGCCGTGAGAGCTTGGATCGGCCGAGAAGCGAGCATTTTTATTGATCGGGACCCCTTTAAATGCCCGGCACATGAAAGGGAAATTTGAATGCTCTGCCCAAGGCCTGCATTAGTATATTCCGATCTCGAAATTGGTGTAAAGCACCCATTTCTAATCTTCCTTTGAATCCTCGCTCTTAAACTTCCCCATAGCGCCCGGCAAACCTTCTGGATCTGACTTCCCTTGGCGGAATTTCACCGCTATCGGAAACAAAGAGGGCCTTATGGAATACGTAGTGGGTACTTCCCAAGGTTCTGGATGAGGGAATCAAACCATATCTGCTCTCGCTTTCCTTTCATGTATTCTAGCCTTTCCCCAAACCACTTAAATTTCCTCCGTGATAGTTTTCTATGAGTTTCTTGAATTTTAAGTACTTTTTTGGTGATAATGTATTCCTTCATAAGTGAGAATTTTATTTCAATTGGATAAAATTCCTCTGTATTTGTAGTTTAATGAAAGTTACGAAGGAGTATTTATAATATAACACGCATCTAAATTTATGAATGGGCATTCTTGACATCAGTACGCCCGATAAATTAAGACGAAATTATCAAAATTCTCTATTCTAACACATAGTGGTATCTTTGAAGATGAGAGGGTTTTAACCAAGTCACAAGCTCCTAAGTTGTATTAAATAAATATATGTAGGCTAATTTGTTACTAAGGAAAGTTCTTGTGATTGAAAATGTGTCCAGATTTACTGAATTTTTTATTGAAATGTAAATTTTTGGGAGTGGATTTATTTTAGACCTTTGTGCCAATTTTATTATTATTATTATTATGAATGTTAAAATATAATCGATTTCCAGGGCATATTTATGTTCGTATATTAACCTTTAATGATGAGTGAATTGTCATAGTCTCCGAAAATATTTTCTCGCTCGGGTACAATGTAAATCTTAATTTATCAATAATAAATCTAAGACGAAGTATTCATGCTAACCTAAGAACAAAAGTGATGCAATATCTTCAACTTTTATTGTTAGTGATTCTTGCTGGTAATTTAATTTGGTAGTTTTAAAGGAATTTTGTAAGTGTTATTATTAATTTTGGTCACTAGTATTCAAATTGGATAAACATTAGGAGACTCTTTCGTAACTGATTCCTGAAAATAATTTCAACTACTCTCAAGGTATATTTATGCTGCATTTGCAATACTTTTGCTAGTTAAATTGTGATCTATTCCTTACGTTAAAACCGGATGTTTTTGACAAATTATGAAAAAATTCCTACTACATTATGCAATTAAAGTATAACTTATTTCCTTTATCTCAGTTCCTTACAGATTCGATGTCTAATTTGAAACTAAATTAAAACACAAGAATTTGTGCTTCCATATGGGGCTTTATAGCTAATCATGAAACATTTTCGGAATGACTATGATGGCCGCAGCTGCTTTCCGCAATTCATGCAATGCTATTCAGCATAAGGGAAACCATTCGGGTATAAAAGAGAGGTCATAAGAGATAAAGGTTTGTTTTGATCTCTTCGCCGTCCACTAAATCCGTGGCTAAGATTTGTTTACATTAACGAAGCACCGGAAAAACAAACACCGTTTTCAAAAATATTCTTTCTTTCAAAACATTTATGGAATAATATGGTTAAATTTATTACACGTTTTCTTTTGTTCTTCTCTTTCTGGTTTCTGAGAAAGAAGAAAGGAAAACAAGAATTGACATGATTTTGAGACGAGAAGCAAATTTGGCAGAAGAATCTCTGTAAAAGAAGAAAACTTGGAACACGGCTTTTAATGAATTAGAGATTTAAAATCTCCAACATCCGTCTCTGTCGGCGCTCCTCACCTTCTTTGCCGGTATTCGTAGGTAATTGGAAAGATTTTCGCTCTTTTTAGAATACTTGATGTATGCACAGTCCTGGCCAAACTTAACGCAGCACCGGCCGTAAGGATCGCTAGGGAGGTGCTGCGTTAATTTTGGCCAGGAGTGTACATTTCAACAGTGGTGCAATCATCTTATTTCCCCTGAAGATTATTGAAATGTAATAATTATTAATTGTATATTATATATATAAAGATTAGCTGCCACCAGACTGCTGTCTAACTGCGGCGAAAAATTGTAATAAATAAATGTACATTGAGTGTTTTTAAAAGAGTGGCGATTGCGAGTCTTTCCTGTTTTCTCCGTATACGGGTGAAGTAGGGGGGAACGTTGAAAGATTTAAGATTTCATACCTCTAATAAAGAATAATCTCTGTTGTAGAAGACTTTTAAAAAGGGTTACGACTATTTGCTGTGTGCATTTGACTGAACTCAAGGCCGAATAGAAATTATGAGAAAAGACGATGTGGGTTTTCAATATATTCAAGTGTTTTGGAAGTGAATGAGACTCGAGTCAAGTCCACGTGAATAAGATTGCTTATTTAACTTTCGGAAAATCTCAGGTGGAGCCACGTTACGCATAATTAACCTGCCTTTGAGTAATCGGAGAAAATTTTCATTCGGTCCCCACGTGGAAGCAAATGCTCAACACAAAGGACACATTCCTTTTGTTCCTAGTTTCCGACATAACCTCGAAAAATCCCTCCACGTGAACCGTGACATTTCGCTCAGTCGCGCCGCAGTTTTGTTTGTGGTTTCGATTCTGATTCTCCAGGAATGGAATGAGTTATGTAAGGGAAAAGCAGGAAGAGAGGGAATTGGTAAGCCATCTGAGGAAATGTGGCTCGGGTGGAGTTCTGAAATTTAACCAACAGATACCAACCGAAATGAATACTTATCGGAAATCGCGAAATTAATAACATTAGAATAATCCAATTATAATAGGTATTCTACTTTCCTAGGAAATAATTTATTACAAAAAATTACAATAAAAGACGAACGCACAACCGGTGTATTCATACAAGTGTTCTCTTAGTATATAGTCGACGCAATAAATTATTTTACAGAAATGTTCTGATTTCAATTATTTATGAACACTGATTGCATTAGTAACGTAGACATGCTGCAATGACGCAAATAAACCGACTGAATAAATTTGAGTTGATGAATTAATTTCAATGATATACAAACAAATTATAAAATAATGACTCTCTCTAACTCATTGACAAAGATAGTGCTTCTTGGATATTACTCTTGCAGGACAGCAAAAAGTGACTTTGAAAATTTAAATTCAATATGTTGGGTATTAATTTCAAAGAGTTGTTCAAAAATTCATTATTCAAATAAAATATCAATTTTGTGTATGAATATAATAGGTTTTCTATTAATTCTGACTGTTAGAATTGAAACATCACAATATCTGTCTTATTTCCGTACTGATACATAGACTACTAATAAATTATTAATAACTAATTATATTGTTAAAATTGATAGAAATCAGCAAATGATAGAAATTGATTGCAGTCGTATGGATATTAATTGAAATTTATTTTAAATTGTGAGATAAAATTTTCATTTCATTCTGGAGTAAAAATTCACAGAGATGGAGAGAGATCTCGCGTTATCACACTGTGATAACATGGGATTTATAATTTATAATATATTTTGGAAATTAGTCTTAAGTTAGAGTAAATGAAATCAGTATGATATAATCATGTACTATATGCTTTTCTTGCTTAGTTGTGGCCTGAAGCCTTTTCACTGTCCAATAAGATTAAAAGAACAGAATGAAAATTTGAAAGGTGAAATAGGGGAATAATGGATTATCAAGGATAATTGAAATAGTAATTGGATCTCAAGTTGGCAAATTTAAAAGTGATAACTTTAAATAAAAGCGAAAGTATTTAAAAATATCAAGAGAATAAGAATCTTGTAAATATTTTTGCCTTCTCGAAAAATAACTTGTTGTATTTACGAGAATTGATAAAACAATACACCCAATCCCAATGCTTGGCGTTAACCTGAAATGGGGAAAGAAATTGTATAAACGTTGATTTCGGATTGATGGAGCATTTCTTTTGGGAATATTTACCCTTGAGAATAAGAGTTAGCTTGAATAGAGAGTGGCGTTGTTTTAGGATACAGCCAAGGTCTCCAAGGGAAAGGCAAGACAGTGAAAACATGTTTGGAGCTTTTTTTAGTTGCGAGTTGGTTGACGTTCATTCCCATTCTATAACAGAATAAGCAAACATTTTATACCTTCCAGATGGTATTTTATATAATTTAATTTCGCTATTTTAGCATTTAAAATCTAATTATTACAATTATGTATAATTGAAAACATTGCGGAAATGTTTTGGCGAAAAATTGTTGTGCGTGATTTTTTTTATTTGAGAAACTAAGGAAAACGTCGCTTTAGTAAAATTTCTTTGGAACGACAAAAAAACAATGTAATTATGTAGCTGTTTACATCTGTAATTTTATAATCCTATTCCTTTTGTAACTTATTTATTCATGAACTTATCATCTTTGGTGAATGTGATTTATAACCGAATATTTTATTCGAGTTACGTAGTTACACTGCCAATATATAGGGTGTGAATAACCGCATCTTGTTGGTGAATCAATTAATATTTACCGCATCCTTTGGCAAGTAAAACTCAACTTTCTTCCAAAATTATGACTCAAAAAGTACCTCCGGGGTCTTAAGGGTTCAGCGATCGTTAACGTTTTTCTTGTTTTTACTTTACGGAAGGATATCAGACGACCTCATTTGATTGGAGTATGCACAAATCAAGGCGTAAAATGCATATGAAAACTCGAATATTCAACAGAGCTATATCTAAAGGTTGAACTGCACCTTGAAAGATTAAAACATTCCTTGAGAAATAGTTTCATGATAAACGTTTTTACTGAGCCACGTAAAATAATTCATCGTGGTTTCGAAGCGAAGCTAGATCATCAGAACTGCCTAATTATGGCCGTTTGTAAATTTTTTTGTGAGGTTCAGTAAAATATGTTGCCATGAAGCTGTTATGAGTTATTAAATACCACGAGGTGTAACTAGTATGTTATTTCTTCTTTCTTGAAATTTCCCCGCCAAATTGAGATGCATTAAATGTCGTCAAATACTGTCATTAACGAAAATTTCCTTAAAAGTTTGGTCAAATTAACACATGTACATATCAAAACACAATTTCTAAATGACGATCCAAAGAAAATCTTTGCTCATAATGGCGTGCTCTTCAGTAAGATAAAACAACACTTGCCCTTGCTTACAAAGTTCCCATAACGACATGAAAAAACGTTCAGATAGCTTAGATGGTTAAAACAGTTTACCGGATGTAGAAAGCTCCAAGGTTCGATTCCCGGTCCAGTCAGACTATTTTCAAGTCCGTTATTCCTTTTGACATAATCCACGCTGACTTTGAAACACCACATAACGTTTTACGACTTTAGAAAATGAAGTAAAGGCCTAGTTTCTTTCAGAAGCATATCGATTTTTGTATTCTCATCCGCAACGATATGGACCGAGCTTGAAGAGCAATTTGGACCCATCGAACGCAAACTATAGCATGTATTGCAAAGGGCTTTTCCATCCCGGCTAATTCATGATTGCTGTATGACCTACTACCAACCATTCGAGTTACACCCACACTTAAGTCCATTCTAAATTAGTGAAAGGCTGCACGGTGGGAACTCATCGCCTAAATTATTCGGATTCGCTTTCCTGCGGCAGAAATTTTTGGCTTCCTCTCCGGTCGACCGGAGTAACCGAATTTCCGGTAATTCCACGAGAGCTCTCGGTCAGGAAATTCCAAAAGAGAGAGCGAAAAATCCCCGCGACGTATTTCGCATGAATAATGGCCGAGACAAACAATCGGAAATCGCGAAAAAGAAAAAAAAGTGACGGGATAGGAGCGAAAAACACATCGGGGCCAATCCACCGGAAGAGAATAAATGATTTTTCATCCGAGGGAGCGATAGAATTCCGGAATGAAAGAACCCCGAAAAAATGCAGTCCGAGGGAAGAACGAAACACAAAGAACTTTCCCCATTGAAAGAGAAACGTTTTCGCGGCGTCGAGATAAAAATAACCGCGTCCATTTCCCCACAGCGCCCTCTCAGAACAATCAAAAGCCGCTTTAAAAAACAAGCGAGGAGCGGTCCCCGCTCGCATAACGACCGCTATCGAAGAAACGTCCACGGGCTCCCAGTGGCCATCCGCGAAACAAAGGAGGGCCTCATAAATATAAAAAGAGGTCAAAAAGCCGGCTTCCGCATTCATGGAAGATGGGAGTGCAGAGAGCGTTCTGAGAATGAGCGTTTGGATGTTTGTTGGGAATGTCCCTCAGAATATGATTTCCAATCGGAACCCAATTGACGGACAAAGGCAGAAATTTACGACCGATTGACGAGGTCTTCAAAGGGAGCGGAAACGGGCGCACATTTTTCGCTCACTTTACGTCCAATCGAACTCAACCCTTTCTCTGTTAGGAATGGCATGAGTCTCCCTTTAAAGAATACAACATGCATTCATCCTAAGTTTAAAAGGCTTGCCATTCTGCAAAGGGTAAAGGAGATATTTTCTCGCATGGTGTAGTAATCAGGCCACTCAAATTGCTAATATATCTGCATCAAAATGGAAATATGAAACCATACAGTTCCACTATCGCTTTGAGCGCAATTTTGCATTTTGGCTTTCATATTAAGGTACACAATAAAATTATTTTATCCGATCAACTAGCATTTGTCTGATCAATGCACTCTAACAAGAGTCGTTGTATGGGGTTTTGAGCCGACCATAACGCCATAATGTCGATAATCTCATCTTAATCCAAATTTATAGGCATATTCCTGCTCTGTCTGCAGTTCTCTTTTCAGGCATTTGAGCAAGTTTCGTAATTTGAAAGTTAAGTTTTAGGGGCTTCGTATAAACGTTTTTATTGTATCATCTCAAATTTAGGACAAAAAGTCATCGGATATATTTTATTTTATGTTTTTTGAACATAACCTGCATAGGCCATAAAACTTCGGTAAATGAGAAAGCAAGAAAACCGAATCATTATATTATCCATTAGTCTTTTATAGTGCAAAATATCAAAGTGTTTTTCAATTGTTTCTATTTCACCTATAATTTAAGAACATATTGGAAATTAAGTTCACTAGAGGTCCAGAAAAGTTTGAAAACCTTTTTTTAAAACTTAAAGGCATTGATAGAAAACGCATACGACTATACGAAACGGTGGTTTGTAAAATATATTTCTAATTATAAAGTCGGACCTTCAACATTCTCTTACTTTTGGACAGTTTTTTATCAATCCCAGTCCTTAATACGATGATAAGATAATTTATACTAATTGTTTGAATTACATACAGTGAAAACTGATCATGTTCTACAATCTTAAATTTCTTGATCTGCCAAAATCCTTCAAGCACTTTCTCTATAAGAGAAGGCCGAGTAAATTTCTAGACGATTCGTCCCCCTAAGCTCACGGCTTTCAACCGAGAAACCCGTGTTGGTAACATCGGCTCAAATCCTTTCCTGCCTCAGGAGGTCGTAAATTGGGGACAGTGTCTTGCGGATGCAATTTTACGAGAGGTCGTACCCTTGGAATATTTTGCGATAGGGAGACTCGATGCCGATGCAGATGGCATCCCCAATTGATGGCCTATGAAAAGCACAATGGTCAGATTTTATCCCCGACCATCAGGTAACAATCTATATCATTCGGATGATTACCGATCTTTATAGAGATGAAAATATTCTCCATTTACTGTGTGTCCGCCCCAAAGAAAATTTCGGCAGAGACGTTTTCATCGGCGTTTTTACGAGGTCGTTAAGAGAAGAGGAATTGCTCATTCATATGGAACGTATTCATGAACTTTGCATAATTCAGATTGCCGGCTTTATCTATATTTGGATAGCTCCATTTTTGCTGTTCTCATATATCTCAATCTATTTAAATCGTCCATGATAATACATGATTCATTGTAATATTTATTGCTGTTGCTTTTGTAAACACTACTCCTATGCATATAAGAGAATTACAATTCAATTAAAGGCTCGTATCAAAGGAAATAAAATAGTCTTTCTCCTCTTTCATTAATAAAATAGATATCTAATAGCTTGGCGTCAACCTTATAGTAGTTTGCCATTATGTAGATAAATAGAAAGGAAACTTTTACGTATCATCACAGATTTTTTTATTTCACGACCATGGTTTCAACCCGTTGGGTCATCATCAGGTAAAGAGGAATTAAAGTTTATTTATCTAGTGTACACTAGATAAGATACTTGATAATCTGTATTTTTATAGAATATTTGATCAAACGCTACTGTCAGAAATGCTCAGTTTAGGAAATGACGTTTTCTATAAGCAGACAGAGCATTGATGTCCATCGATAATGGTGAGACGTGTGATATTTATACAGGGTTTTGAATTCTTTAGATTAGGGATTGTGTTGCTTGATGTAGAATGAAAAGATTTTGAATATATAGGAGTATATTCCGTCTGATTATCTACTCTCCTCTTCGGTTTTCCATTCTCGGATTTTCAGATAGCCAAGTGAGTCCGAGGTTCGAGTCCCAGTGTGACTGAATATGTGCTCAATGGCTCTGGCTGCCTATGAACTAGCTAGAAAATACTACCTCTTTTAATCATTGTATTTTGGCCACTCTACTTAATGTTAGTTTCAGCGCATCATTTTTCAACAAGTCAATCATTCTTTAGTTATTCTAGGCTGCTTTTTCTTAGGAGTATAATTTACTAAAATTATTTCTAATCTGTTAACTTAATTCCAACCTCATCCTTGTTTTTATTAGTGTCATTTTTTTCGTGTTGCGTCAAAGGTTTGCTGGGACTATCTGCACAAATTAAAACCATTTAAGTATAATTATAATAATTCAATTTTTAAGCAAAAAGTTAACGAACTACAGGAGTAAACCTTATGACACAAAAGCCTTAATATTTTTTACCTGTGATGCAATTCGAAAACGGTAAACTAGCAAGTTGACAGCACGTGTTTCACTCATGGATGATAACAAAGCACTCAACTGTTATCAAGTGTTGGTGGACTAAATAATTCCGCAGTGGAAATATTTTTTAATTTTTGTAGAATGAAAAGTTTGGCGGAGTGGAGTCTGAAAAATGTCGTCCAAACATTTCTAAACCGGAAAATCATACGCCTCCACGAAATTTTCAGCAATTTAAATTTCAGATGCTCTTTTGATCGCCGCGAGAACAATCACTCTCCGGAACACTCGGTACTACCGAGACTCATTTATCACGATTAAAGATTCACGCGGACTTCTTAAGTGTGTACTTCTTTTTAAGAGTTCCCTCCAACCATCAATTAAAATCTAGGCACTGAGAGTCCAAAATACCACCTAGGAAATTCCAAGTGTAACGAAGTAAAGTTCTGAGAAATTAAAATCCTTGGAAACTTAATGGCGCGAAGTAAATCTTGCTTCTTTTTGTACGATTTTCCGAAATGAGGGAGAAGGAAGTTTCTTCACCCATAGCAGTTATATCTCTATATATAATCAATATTTGTGCATAAATATTTATGTAAATATGCCACCGCACTCATGGTTACGCCAAAATTGGAATAATCCAAGTAAAATTGGTAACAGCTGTTCCTTGAAAGTACTATAAATGAAGTTCAATTTAAAATACTGATAATTTTATAATAATTGTTGAAAACTGGCATTGCAGGTGCAAGTTTACCTTCACGAGTAATAAAAATCAATTTTTTAGGTTTTGTGATGCATATAACTGTACGGATTACACCTTAAAAGCTCTTGAATATATAAATATTTATCGTCAATTTTATTCACTAAAGGGGGTACGTCATCTTAAACGGTAATACATGCAACCAATTTTTTTAACCACACCTTTTTAAAATTATGCCAGATATGTGATGAAGTTTTTGCGAAGACGTCCGTAGCGTTGGTTGAACTCAGCATATTTTTCAGGATTTCCATCACGTTCACCTTTTTTTGACGACAACGTTTTATCCACATTCCAGCGGACTTCTTCAGGTTGAAGGTGGAGCGATATTCTTCTGACCGTCCTTATATACGTTGCCTGTTGTCTTTGCTTCTCTGTGATCGGTCAAGATATCTGATTAATTCGTTCTTAGCAACAGTTTCCAAACACTCTGCAGGTAGTCCCCCTCCTCTCGGTTCATAATTTCTGTTGTTTTGAAAATCTCTATTGTCTCTTTTGTTATTCGTGGTAAATAATGTCTCTCTTTTAAAATAATCTTCTCGTCCTCAATTTGTATCGTGTGTCCGGGTTGGCTTCAGGCGTGTTCAACTATTGCTGAGAGACAATTTCCGCTTATGCAGACCGACAGGATATCAACTATGCCGAGGAAGGACGGAAAAAGAGAAACCCGAACCTAGAGAGTACGCCATCATTCCCTTCGTCGCGGGTACAACGGAGAAGATTACGAAGATTCTCAAATAACATAATATCGTCACCCGTTTCAATATTTTGCAAAAAGTAAACGACTGTCTACCCGGAGCAAAAGACCGATTTCCTCATGACATACATGAAGGCGTTTACCGCGTCCCTTGTTCCCGTGGAAAATGGTACGTTAGGGATACCAGCAGATACTTAAAAACTCGATTGAGAGAACATGAAAGAGCTACTAAAAATAAGCAATTCAGTCTCTCAGCTATGACTGAACACGCCTGGGGCGAACCCGGACACACGGTACAATTTGAGGACGCGAATATTATTTCAAAAGAGACACGTTATGACCCACGAGTAACAAAAGAGTCAATAGAGATTTTCAAAACAACAGAAAATATGAACCTAGAGGATAGGAACTACCTGCAGAATGTTTGGAAAGGGATACTAAGAACAAATAAATCAAATATCTCGAATAATCACAGAGATGCAAATACAACTGGCAATGTCCACTGGAATGCGGGAACATCCCAGAAAATATGAGTTCATAATTGATGAAGATTAATGAAAATACCGTACGGTGTTGATTTGTCTGAATAACTCTTAGGAATATTATCTTTAATGTACGATATATAATAAATTTATGAAGAAATTTTAATGATTCGTATCTCATTCCCTGCTACATATCTATTCTGGTCCGGTAATGAGACGAATCTATATACCATATTTCGTACTACTCTCTTTTTCTTTTAATCCTACCTCTCATTCAAGTCTAGAATCTCAAAATTCCACAAATTTCATCGAAACGCTTTCTACCTTTACATATTTTCATGTGCATACACATTCAGTAATAACTCAATATTCAACCCACCATTTAAATTACCTAAAAATCTCTGCTTTTGTATTCAACCATTTTCCCCGTCGTATCACGGTTTCAATTTCTTTAGTCAGTTTAATTTTCGTTTTTAACGATCACAAAATACTATAAAATATATTTCGAGCTAAGTTAGGGAATCCAAAGTTTCCATATTCATCACGGTTCATCAGTATGCTTGTCCTATAAAGATAGTGAATAAGATTAAATTAAAATACATAAATCTCTGATGCACTCTTTATTCAGTGCTCAATATCATCGTTCAGAAAAAGTTTACGACGCAAAAACTCCGTTTTACGGAGGCACACAGCAATTACGTCTCTCCCCATTTAACTTCGGTACGATCCGCTTTTTACCTCTAATTCTTCGCATATTTAATCCCCCTCAGCCTTATTTAAAACCATTCCTTTTTTGTCCTCACTCGACACCGTTTGTTCCGCAAACACCGAGAGATCTCCTTACACTCTTCCCTGTCTTGGGCACACGCTCCTAACCGCTCTCATTTTAATGAATTCTCCCTTCTTTTCTTCTTCCATCTCGGACCGGTTTTTCGTCCCGAGAACAATGCTATTGTTAGTGGAATGAGAGAACTTTCAATTAAAAGATCCGATGAGCTGATATCTCCGCTCGGACAAGTTCTCTTTTCCCAAAATAGGAGGCCCACTCTCTCTCGATACTCTTATTTTAATCTCGTGCCTTTATCTCCTCAGCCGGTGTTTCCTGCATGTACTACCTCTTCATTACGGAGACAAGGGTCGATATCTGAGTCGGAACCAGGGGTTTCCATCCAAAATATTGTTTTTCTCTCCGTGAGGGAGAAAAGGGTTTTCTGCGGCGTAAGAGATATTGCAGGATTAAATACGAGTGCTGCTGGACTGGGGATGCATAACTTCTGAAGTGGACTTGAATGTTTTACTTATTTGGGATATGGTGCATTTCACTCAAAATCATTTAAATATTTGCAATTTTAACGCCTTGTCCTATGAGAAAAATCTACAGAAAGCTGTAATCATGTCCTTCGAACTACAGATCATCAACATTTCTATTGTCTACGTAAGTATATATTACTATATCTACCACTTACAATACAACTGTATCATATTACTAATATCAAAGAAAATTAACAAAGGAAGGCTTAAACGCTTGGAGTCTGTGGCAAAGAGTTTAAAAAATCTTAATTTCGACTGGTTTGTTATAAATAAACCTATTAAAATAAATTAAAGTGTTAATTTTGAAAATTATTAAAAAAATAAAAATTGGCATTTACCAAAATATTTTAATTTACGATTAATTTCAGCATTGCAGCTACAATTAGACATTATGGCAGTGAAGCAAGGTATATTAAAAGAATGTGAAACATGCAAAGTCCAGTTTTTAATTATTAAATGGCACTTGAAGATTAGTCAACTCATATAAATTACCTCTATAAAGAGGCTCATGTTAATTATTTTTAGAAGCTAGTATTTTTTAGTATTCTGGAATTCAGGACGGTAATTTAATATCAAATTAGTATTTTAGAAAAATGAAAAATATTTTTAAAAGATTAAATAATATTATACCGAAGGTAACTAATCGATAAAGATGTTTTTACCTGTATATATAAGGGCGTGATGGTGATTTCGAAAGTGCTCGTAAAGATTTATATCTCTAATGAATTTCTGCATCAAAAAGATGGTTACTTATTTGCCTGATCAGTGTTTGTCCCTTTATAAAATCACCATTAAAGACCAGCTGGATCGATGTGTTCCCAAAAATAAATGGAATATATAATTTTTCGGACACGAATTTCTGTTAAAACTTAACAACATGAAGAATGAAATTATTAAAGTTTGTATCCATTCATTCTTTGCGTCAAAACATGGATATTAATGTTTGCAATCATAAATAAAGAATCAAATAATTGCTCAAAGGTAATTAAGCAGGAGGAACTCATTTCATTCAAATGATAAATAATTGATCTGGACGAGCAAAATTAGAGCGTAGAAATCGAGAAAGCAGAGTCCAGGATAAAAATTAATTTCAATTCAGCGCATAATTATTTTTTAAATATTCACAAAAATATCGTGAATTTATTATTTTGAGTTTTTGTGAGCTAATAACTGTGAAATAAAAATCCATGTTTAAAGGCGATATTTGTACAAGATCTTAAAGAGCAGATAGAAGGTACCTATATAGGATAATACTGGTAAAACGATACGCAGACACAGATATTGATGCAAATATTGTAAACTACAAATATAAATATTTGATTACATAATGTTAGTTGGTGAAATAGTTCCTATAAGATTTTCCAAAGTCGCAAGAGATGTTATTCACTGATTTAGAGTATTGATAATGCATTGGTATTTGTAAATACTTTCATTTACGATGAAAATTTAAATTAGGACAGTGTCTCAATTTTTAGGCTGGATTGGGTGCATTTCATTTTAAATGCAGTTCACAAACGTTCCGGATAGGAAAACTGTACAATACTCTCAGAAAACTAGTAACATCTCAGATGTGAAGATTTGAATGGTGAACTATATGTAACCAGTAATAAAGTTGCCATAGATGATGAAAAACATAGCTAGATCATCCAAAAAGATATTCCTTGTAATTATTGCGTACGTATTTCATGGAAAGTTATTGTGTTCTTGATACATTTATTCATGTGTTCTATCTTTCGGTAGGTTCATGTTCTTCTCTATTCCAAAAATACATACATTCATTATGCTTCCCCATGCTTCCTCAACTCAATATTTCCGATAAAATTCAATAAAATTCAATTTACTTCGTTTGTTAGAAAATTTCCCCACCCTTAAAGGTATCCAACATCTATTGCCTTTGTATTTCCCGCTGTCTCATCCCTCACATTCTACTCTCAATTGATTTCCTTAGTAGTCCGTCTCTTAATATTTGACCCACCTATTTCCATCTGTCGATGCTTAATCAATTACAATTAGAATCTCTCCTCCACAACTATATCTAGTACCCCCATTTTTTTCCTACAAACCCGATTTACCTTTTTCATTCTACTCCACACTCACATGTCCTCCATACTTTAGATTTACAATTTCTTTGCATCCACGTTTCGCACCCATATAGCACAACAACTTCACCCAATGGATTTCACCAACCTTTACTTGATTTCTTTATCAAAACCTATAGCCATCAGTTCCCGTTTCTTCTTGAAAGCTTCCCGTGTCAACATTGTTCTTTCCGGAACCTAATATTTGTATCTTTAACCCTAGAAAGAAAGATTTGTTCTTGATAACTACGTTTAACTTCTATCTTGTCTAAAACCATTGAATTTCGATTCTTTAGGACCTGTTAAACTAATAATAAGAATAGAAAAGCATTCAGTTAGTCTTCTTTAACTATAAAATGTGTTACCTTTGGCCAAATAAGTATAACACCCTTCAAGGAGCGCACTAAGATACGGGAACGCTTTCAGATTTGGAATTTAATTATGATTGCAAAGGAAAAGGAATTCAATTAGTGGAAGATTTTTTTACCGCAACGAAAGCTGGGTCGTGTTTTATTAAAAACTTTAAGTGGAAGTAATTAAACGCGCCCCTTCCTTACTCGTATCTCTGCTCGTGGAATTTCACATTTCTAATTAAGTCAGCGTCTGCAATCTTGCAATAAGATATTTGTCTCCAGTATTTGCCTTTTAAAAAACCTTCAGAAACGGTCATTAGTGGGAGGTTTTTCATTTAAGTTAAAACGACGCCATCTTTCGATTTTTAGCCCACAATATTGATTTCACGGATGAGCAAAAAGTAAGGAATTCATGGATATGACTGCAAACATGAATAGAATAATGTTTTTGCATTGCAGAGAAATTGCACCAATTTATCTTTAGTGCATCAAGTACTTGACTCTAGGAGGAATTTCTCCGCAGAATGAGATGCCTGTTTACATATTTATGAGTTGTCCTGAATAACGTATTTTGGAATGTATGAACACAAGCAATTGGTGGATTACGTAAGCCAGATTAGGCTGAAATTATACAGTTCGTTCGTTCACCTTGGACTAGGATTTGTGGATCAACGAATTTAGGGGCGGCCAAAAATGCAGTATTTTCTTTGCAGGTAAAGGGCTGATTAATAACGATTTACTATTTCTGTATCAGAGGGCGTTTTCTCGCTATATCCCCCTTTAAAATCTTCTGAATTCCTTTAAGCAATCATTTAAAAAGTAGTGCCTTTTATTATGAAACTGCTGTGTGAATTTTTATTCGCATCCTCGTTTCAAATTCCGTAATTCTGAATAGGATTTCTTAAATTGTAATTTAAATACTCATTATTCGGTTCTCATATCATTTCTAACATCAAATGAGTTCGAATTTTACCATTGGTCCAATTACAGTTAATACAGCAGCTAGTGAACATCGCGGATAACTCGATTTTCTAGCATTCATATCACTCATAAAATACAATGAAGGGTAATTTGGATTTGTATACCAATCGATTTCTCTTACTTTTTTCTATTGGATAACTATTTTCCATATTGGGTACTTATTAATTTATACCTAGACTGAGTATGATGCATATGATCTATATATTAGTTTTTGTGTATATATATGCTATGAATAATTATTCTGTTTGTTACTAAAATTAAACAAGCTATAGTATAGCTATTTTAAACTGTTGGTGCAGTACCTAGCGATTGAGTGTAACCGAAATCCAAGCGAATATATATTTAATAGGCTTCAAAGCATTCTTAGACCTCTAATATCACTTTACGATCATTCTCATGGGCAAATGGTACGAAAGGCATGGACCCTAAAGATGTAACTCAGGATGAAATGAAGCACATCTGCAAAATTGTATTCAACGTAAAAGATCGATAATAAGGAGGGAGAAAACCTTCGGATAGAAGAATGTGAATACAATTCCCGACCTCACCCCTCCCCATTATGATCAGCTGCCAATATTCCTTGGACCGCAAGATCAGTGATAAGGGAGCAGATCAGATAGGCGAAGAAGATGAGAGGAAGAGATAAGGAGAAAGGAAGAGAAAGGAAGGCAAGAGTATCGAGGAAGGGGAATATCGGGTTAGGATATGAATAAAATATAAGGGTCTCACGGATTTGGGAGTGGGGAAGGGTTAAGGCGGCACATTCGGCAGATGCAAAGAAGGGAATTTCGGGGCAGAAGCTTTTTGGATAGAATGGGGCTAATTGAGTACAGGGATCGGAAGGGGATGCTAGTAATTAAAGGGGATGAAGTGGGCCGATAGAGCGGGCGAAGTTGATGAAGACAAAGGAATATGGCAGGGCCTGAATAAATAAGAAAAATGGAAATAGGCGGAATTGTAGATGGAAGAGGCATCCATAACCTTCTGCAAATCTTCCTCCTCCCCCGCTCTACCCCTCCGCGTTCTCTATCTGCGGAATGAAGAAGTCGCGATGGAGTGCCGGAGTGAATACAAAACAGGGGGGGCTATTTATTTGTAAATTCGCGTGTCACGTCCTTAGAGGGGAATGAGCCGCCCTAAATAAAATGTTCGCCCTCCCCAAGCCGCCTGCGAACACATGTATACGCACAAAGACATGCTTACACATCTGAGCTGTGGAATTGACGAGGTTCATTCGTCTACTTTTTTGTCCCCCACGATCCCCCTTGACGTGTGACAAGAGGAATAACAGTCGTTCAATCCATCTAAACGTTGGTGTATCAGGCTGATGTTATTCAATGCACTTTCATGAGAGGTTTGGCAAGAATCATTTTGAATTTCTGGAGTCAGATTAAACTGAAATTCAAATTCAAGATACATCCGATGTATGTATCCCATATAGTATTTATTATATATCAATGATTTACTAACGACAGCTTTTCCTGAGAGTAAAGATATATTCACAACATTTTATTTACCTTACAACCAAATAAAATGACAAAATAAGGCGTAATGCCCTCATAATACAATTGATATTGATTTTAGGTGAACGAGAGCAATAATTTTAAGCTACAGGTGATACAGCATTGGTGCGAAACCTTAGTCGTTTAATATTTTGTTTGTTCTTTAATAATCTGTTTTTTCCACGCAGGGTTTTGGTGTCAATAATTGTCAACAGCTTAGACTTAAGCTCCTGTGTCGTTTATATAGATTTCGTTACTTTTCCCAGAAAATCTAAATTGTAGGTACCCAATCAAGACTTACTTTACAAAGTAGAAGTTTATAACAAAAAAGCATTTGTATTTGGTATAGGAAATTGCTCAAAAATTCTTCAGATACATATTCACAATTATATTTCAAACAAAAGTAATACTTGTCAGCCTTTAATTCAAATTGCTACTCTTTTAGTAATCAAGAGAAACTTAATTTACGTGTTTCAAAATATATCGTCTTAATTTCTGCAGCTAATTCTTTGTTAATTACTAAAATTCATAAACTAATTTACAGTGAGATATGACCAGACTAATTATAGCAATAAAAAATTCTGTTATAACGATTAATGTGATACAGAGAGAATAGGTAATTTTTCAAACTACTTAACCCTTCCATTCCACTGCGAAAGACGAAAAGGAAAGGAACAAACCTCAGTAACCTCTCCCCAATCTATTCGTAGAAGGAAAGTTCCGGTCTATTAAAATTCTTTCCCAAGATCCATACGCATCAGAGATTCTGGGAAATGTGAGCATTAGGTTTCGAGACCCTCTGAGACTACTTGCATTCTAGTGTTCCCAAGTATTAATTGATCTTCCGTTGATCTATTTCGCTGAAGTATTTAAGAGAGTTTTAGGAATATTCATTAAGAATTGTGGCAAGTGAGGCAACGTCTTTAATTTAGAGAATTGTAAAGGTCAATCGGGACTGTGTCTCTTTGGCTATTATAAAGCTTAATTTTGTGAATCAGAGCACTTACCGTGTTTCTCAAAAAATTAGCTCCAACCAGAAAATAATCTCCAACATAATTTAAAGGATTTTTCATGTGTAGGCTCCATTCCAAATTCAAGTCTTACTCAAGGAAAATTAATTTCTCTTCTTTAAAACACACGACAGAGTTGTTGAATTAAATACTGAATAAAATTAAATAGCATTGACTTAAAGTGAAAAGTTTGTATAAATGAATATTAATAATAATCTTTACACAAGTCCAATAAAGAAATGATAATTATAACTGGTTAGCAATTTTTATTATTCTTTAATATTGTTTCTTTATATATTTTAAGATGTTATGAATTCTTGCAATGATTGTTGAATGTAGATTCTGTTAGCAGTGTCTATAGATTCTTATATAAGCTTTAGATTAATCGGAAATTATTGTAGTTTTTAATACTGCATTGTGTATTTGTATACAAAGAGCTTTATAATATTCATTGAATTGATTATTGAATGTGCCATAAGGTATCGTCGCCACCTGTCCTTGTGACTATCTGCGGAGTTGCAGTGTACTAAAAAATAAATAATAATATGTAAGTCAAAGAAAAAAAGAACTCTTCTCCACAATAGCGTATAGAAGAATAAATGATGATTTTTATTTATGCAATATCTCAATGGACTCGGCTCCAACAGTAAAAACAAAAATAATACCTTCAAACAAGCTCATTCTTTGTAAGCGAAATTCCATTCAAGGCCCGTCTTATTTTTGGAGAACTTTGTGGATAAGAAGCATTGCCAATATCGCGATCCTCTGTTTCCTCTTTTGACGTATCTGAAATTGATTTAAGATGCCATTTAAATTGGAACCAACCTTTTGAAATAACTCTTCTTGTTTTCCATTTATACGTATCATAAGTCCACATAAATCTCGATTGTACGCCTCATTATATTGCCCTTGCTGAGATGTACTTCATTCATTATTTAACTGAAAGGAAGTATTACTTTTGGAGTTGCAGACAGATAGTGTATTGGTAGACTCGTTAAGATAGTAGGGGAGGTAGTATATGAAGTAGATAGAAGAAGTAACTATATTTAGAATATCATATACAGTGCGTCCAGCGTTTCAAATTCTTCCAAAAGAACAATGAGCAAAACACTACATAAATTCGAATTTGCAATTTAGAAATTTTAAAATATTCCTTCAAAGTTTCTAAAACATAACTAGGTATAGCTACATATCAATAAAAATAACATTTACGAGGCATAGCATACTATTTCTTTCTCTCCGAGCAACGATATCACTTCTCCATTAGAATGCTCATTGACATTATTCAGAACATCCTTCATTTACGCACATATTACGACGCACAGCACCATTTCCTGACACATTTTTGTATTCTTGCTTTTTATTCTGCTTATCCGTGATTTATCATTGCTCTCTGAAATTTATAGACGTGTAATTGATAGATTATTTACATATTTGGGCTAATGTCTCTTCTAGTATTTTGAAAATTTTCTCGAGGTTATCAAATGCTTTTTCTATGTCCACAAATTCCAGAAAATGTTATTTTTTACTATCCGTTCTTTTTTTCGATCGCCGGTCTTTTCGCTAATATTGATTCTTTTATACTAGTCCCTTCTAAACCCGAATTGATTATATTTCGAAATTGCTCTCTGCCTTTAATCTTTTTTTACTACATTATTGCATGTATGATGCTTATTCATCTCGGAAAAGTTGATTGGGGAACCTTATTGGGCGGTATCAATTATATCTATCCTGTTTACTTTTCTTTGGGCAATAGGTATAGTATATTTTTTTCAAAATTAACTGGAAAGTTTCCCTATTTATAAATATTAATAAGTAATTCGAGTAGCTACTCATCAGGAAATATAAGGCCATGGTTTTAAATTTATAAAATGTATTACTTCGTAGTTAAATTTCGATACGTTGATACTATACAGCTGTTGTTAGAGTCTTGCATCTGCAATTGCTTTTTGAAGCATTAACCTTTTTAAGAAACATTTCTCTAATATTTTATGATGCTTTTAGCAATTATGTAACTAGTAATAACGACGATTTCAATTGTTTCATGAATGTTTGTTTGAATATTACTTCATTACTTCATGAGGAAATGAGATCTATCTATTAAACTTCGATATACATGTATTCCATCCGTTAAAATGCGTTAAGTATGTATGCAAATGTTAATTAATAAAATATATTCCGAATGTTGATTAATACTGCGCGGTCGTAATTATACACTAAATGTAAAATGACGCGGTAGTCGAATAAAAAGTATTTTATAATTCAAAGCCTACATGCAGGCATAAAAAATATTAATGAATAAACATGGGCGGGCATCTGTATTAAATGAAGGAATCTCTTTTAGGAGCAAATTCAAAGACTAAATGGCAGAGTACTCCATCCGCAGGCCTCATTAAGAGGGAATTGGGTAAAAGCGGTTTTATTGTGATCCTACACTCGGAAGTGACCCCGAGTCATAAAAGGATATCCGATCCCGCATTTGGTGGTGAATCATAGACTTCGCACAGTGACCTGAATCATATGAATGGTCAAGTAAACTCCAGAGGTCATTAAATGCTACTGCGAACGGCGGAATTATCGGCGGCGCGAAAAGGATCAGAGCATTTGAGCCTTTTAATTCGACCGTTGCCGCCAAGTGCTCGGCACACATTTTGAATATTTCCCGTCCGAACAGTAATTGCGGCAACACTCAGAAATGGATACTCACCAACTGCGGATAGAACGTTAGAACGGCGGAAAGGGTGGAGAGATGCAGATGACAGTACTCACCTAGAAATGACAAAGAGATTAAATGTTATACACATATACGAATGTTAGTGAAGGGGGGCATGCAGTTTGAATAATCTTAATGCAAGCTTACGATATTTTATGGAGCCAATTTTTTTACCCCGAGCTAGTTTTACTTACATCAACAGTTATGCGAGTTAGATTTCTACCCCATGCTTCAAACGTGTTAGAATATCAGAAAACGTGTTTATTTTACCATCAAACCATTTATTAATATTCTTTGAGACGAATATGATCTATTGCGTGCTTTTTACTCATTGTACTTTTTTATTAAATATGATGAATAATAGCAAGGAGACTTTTATCATCTTATATTAAACATTGTCTGCAGTATGATATTGACGAATAAAAAGACATAAAATGGAATTTCATCTATATTGGTGATAAATATAATATCGCCCCTTCTAATGAAAATGTAATCTTTTCTTACTTTTATACAGGAAAAAATTTCCGCTATTGCTTATCTTAATATATGGAGTCGTATAAAAGCATGCAAGGATTATTAGGGCATATTGATAAGATCTTTCCTTTGTCATATCATTTTTAATCTATTTGTAATATTTTCCGTATATGATTGTTAGACTTTGTAAATTATGCACTGATTTTCGCTAATTGAAACTCATGAATATTACAAAGAAAAATTCTCGTTCAACTTTTGCAAACGGTGTATTCCCTTACGTGATTTAACTCTCCGCAGATACATTTATGTTTCTTAATTTTCTATTTTTGTCTTCGGAAAAATAAGATATATATTTTTTAAGTCTTTAAAGTGTGAAATAGCTCTTTTTAAATTTAGATGGAACAAGAAGACCACTCTAATGTATTCTGAACCACTAAAATATGGCAGATACGGAATATCTCTCTAATCAAACAGAATCCAAGTGTTTTTTTTTCGGGTTCATGGTTAGCATACAGAATTTCCACCACGCGACAAGATTCTCCTAACTTGCGTAGGGTAGTATTTTCTGGACAGTATACATCTTCTATTTGAATATCTGTATTGTCAGTTCTGTTAAGTACATATTTAGGTTTAAACTGAGAATTCTGATCATAAAAGTAACCAAATTTCTCCTTCGCCAATCTCAGTGCATCGAAATCAAGGAGGAGCCGAAGGCGGTTAAATAACGCTTCCGAATTTTGTTCACGAACCCGTATAATTTTTGTATGAGAGCAGTCCCGATACACTCCCTGAATAACAATGGAGCGAAACATCCTCACGGAGGCGTAAAAGAAATTCATAATCGCTTCAGAAAAATCGGATAAAAAAGCCCTCCCAACGTTTATGGCCATAACGCATCCAACCTGAAAAAATGGAGCCGTTTTGGAGCGGGAGCGAAGCGCTGTGGAATTCTGGGAAATCACGCGCGGGCGGAGGCAGTCGTTTGTTCGGCGCGCCCATCACGCGTGGTTTCGGGTCATCCCGCATCAGCCCGCATTGGTCCAGGGGGAGAGCTTGAGATTTCGCTGCTTTTATCTTATCTCCGAGTTAAGCTTTCGGGAACGGCTATTGCCTCCGTAGACTATAGAGGCACCTGGCGAGGGAAAAAACACGCAAAACCTTCATTTTTTATCGCGTAAAGCGTTTTGGAAACCCTTTAAAAATTCTTATCGTAAAAGGCGGTATCTCCGTCGGATTCTAGGTGAGCGGGAAACAACGAATACCTTTGTCATGCAGAAAGTAATCACGCTGCTTTGTACTACTTAGCTAGGTTGAGGCGAATAAAACGACAGGTTATGGGGAAAGGAAATGAAGTAATCTCATAGACATTGCATAGAAATAGGCAAAAAAACTTGAATTTGATAAAACATTGAACTGTGGTAAGCTGTGCTTTAAAAATAAGGCAAGGTAGACATGTTGCAAGAGCATTTTGGAAGCACTAGAACCATATTAAATCCGGTTCTTACGGCCGAGTTGCGATTCAAAAAGTGACGAAAACAATTTTAAAGCCATCCTCTTATAATGTTTTCTGCCTCAGTTCTAAGGATACTTTATCTACGATATTAAACAAGAAATGCCTTTAACACGCAAAGGCAAAGAAATTAGTCTTTTATACTCTTGAAAGACTATTATATATACCCGTGCAGGTCTTGAAGATAACTCTTGGAATAAAATGACCAATACATATAATAATATAAGCATCTAAATTAGTTTTGGAATATATTCCATGAATGCCAGTCGTTCGCATCTGCGCTGAATGAAACATGATAATTTCATGCAAAGAAAGAAAATGGAACACGGCTATTAATGAGTTAGAGGTTAGATATCTCCAAAAGCCGTCTTTGTCGGCGCTCCAAGTCCTACTTCTCGGACTACAGGGAAGTAAGACTAGGAGCGCTTATAAAGACGGCTGGCTCTTGGAGATTTCAAACCTATAATGATAATTTGATGCATAGATTTATAGGTCTTAGTAGTAATTAATGAGTGATGAGGTATATTTATCACAGATAATTTACAAAAAATACAGTTTTCTTAATTTTAAGGGATAGATTAATAGTTATACTCAGTTTGGTAAAGCGTGAGTCATGTAGCTCAATTTTATATTCAGTAATTCATCAAAAAGGAATCATCAAACTTGAAAATAAAAACAAACAGTTGAATGGATTGATTGTGATTTGAAGAATTTTGTAATCCATTTTGCGTTAAAACTATTCTCAACCGTTTCCTTATTCACATATTTCGGTAGAAGCTCCACTACTTTGTTCCATTATCTGCAAATAATTACACTATCAAAGAAATGCAGTCCAGATATGGATATATATATTCCAATGCATAGTGTAGGCTTCCTGCCATATTTGAGAGAAAGAGGTTAATATATGTTACATTTCTTATTGCCATGGGATAAAGAATTTCCTGAAGTGAAAGCAACATTCAACTTTGTGTTGATTATTTTCAATATTCGGATTAGTATTTATTTCTAAACAAGCTTTCACTATGTCCAATATTACCTAAGTGCGAATATTATGTAACGAAGTAATTGAATTTGGACATAAAAACATCCCGTTTACAGTAGCGATAAGAACGTGGCTTGGTAGTTAAGTGGTCAGAATACCTGCCCGGAAAGTGGGAGACCTGAGTTCGAGTCCCAGCTATCTTTGGCCTATATAAAGACATAATATATCATCCATATATTGCTACCAAGTCTTATATTTTTTCGAAATGTGCCATGTTTTAAATTATAGAAAATCGGATATACATTCAGTCTTACGAATCACACCTATGCGTTGGTGCTATCTGATATATCTGATATTATATTTTTCAGCACTACCTTCGCGCATCATCTCCTAAATCTTTCCTCTTTTCTACTGCAGTATTTCATTAGCTGAGATCAGCAGAGAGACTTCCATCACCCATCTTGTAATCTACATTTAATCATAATATGAGGTACATCATACGTTTATCTTCCTTTTACATATAAAAGTAAGACTTATATACTTAGACTTATAGACTTATATACCTCTTATCTTTCGCGGGTGAGATTCTGATATACTTTCATATTTTAACTCCTGTATTGAATCACTCATCTCCTTACCTCACTCTTAATCAACCCTTACCTCATCACCTTACCAACCCTAAGGATTATCTGGAATGATGACAATTATGGCTTCTCTTCAATCATTGCTCCGGGCGACAAATAGGTTATTCGACAGCCGTGCTATTGCTCAATTTTCCTTCTTTGTCTTTGATCAAAGGCAAAGGATTCAAGCAGTTCTCCCCTTTGCCTTTCTCAGTGGTGTAACAAACGAGACACAGCTTCGCTCTGTAATGCTTATTCATTTACGAGATGAATGCTTTTGCAACTTCCCCGAAACAAAAGCTGCAACGACCGTCTCCCGTATGTTGCTTGCAGGCTAAATACTTGAAGACTGTGTTCTAAGTATGGCGTAAGCCGCCATGTTTGCAATTTAGAAGAAAAATTGATCATCTCGTCTGAGCATGGTTAGATTCAAAGAAAGGAAATACAAGAATATAAAAGAAATGTTTCGATTTAGATTTGTTGAACGAAAAATTTACAATAATATCCTTAGGTAAGACTGACTAATTTATTTTTCAATTGATTTTCTTTAAAGACTAGAAGAAGTTATGGTATTGCATTTCTTTCACTACTCTAAAGGCCTTAATGAAAATATCTGAACTGAATATGCTTAGCTATGAGTCCTATTATGTGATAAAATAAAATGAAAAAGAATGCATTCTATTAGGTGAACCAATAGTTTTTCTGCTATTGACATTGGTTGGATAACTTTTTGGCAGTATCAAACTTTTGTCAGAACTGGAGCAACTTAAGTACTTTGCAGACATACAATTTCAAAATTATTGGGTGATTTACAATTTTTTTGATAATTTTAAAGTTTAATTTTATTGAAAACAAATTAAAATGGCTATGAAAGCTGTTTATTAGATAGTAAAGGGAAAAAAACATATGAAAATTTGTATTTATCATATATGTAATTGCATTTGTTGTTTCATTCTAGTTGTATATTACCTTCATATTAATTTCAAACTTAATCTGTATTTCAGCTCATAGATGTTTAACATGACATCATAAAATTAATACAAATTGCAGCGATAATCTAATAATAATATTACATAGTATTTTTATCATTTGAGGTTCGAAAAAGTGGTCATGCTGTTTAATATTTAATATAAATGAATATATATATATAATCCATATAAACTAGAAAATATTACCTGAATTTTTTTCTAATCATCTTTATTTTTTTCTCGTTATTCATTGCATGGCCGGAAATATTTTCTAAAAGAATTCTATTCTTTTCGAAACTTGGCATCCTTTTAAGAATATAGAGTAATATTATGAATTTTCACTTGGAAAAGGAAAGGAATTTCTTTTGTGGTTCGGTGAGATCCCTTATTTCCTGTAATTGATTGATTCTCATCGGTGCGGAAAGTTGCCCAGTTCATAAAATTAGGTGTATCAATCATGACCGGCGCTTCGCAAGCACCTGATCTCGTCAAGAGAAAATAAAATAATAGCAAAGACGGGGAGAAACTTTTGAGAACTGAAGAGGCAGAGAAGAAATTCTTCAAACGCCAACCGTAATGATCCAAGTTACGTGCTATATTAGCCTCGAAAAAATCCAGCCAAACGATTTGTCCTAATTGGTTGAACTAACAAATGGATCTAGCAAACGGAAAAATCCTGCACATCCAGATGAGGTAGACAACAAGATTCAGTCTCATGAGGAAATAAACTTACGAAATAGAGCCCCAGTGATAATTACATTTGCATGACAGCGAAACATTGAGCTTCCATCTTTCTTCTTCTCTTTGAATTTCAGAGCAATCCTTACTATTGAGGGAAGAATACTTTTCCTACTCACTTAAAACATAAATTTTATCTACTTTGAAAAGTCTCCCCGTTTTTGTTAACTCAATGATAAATTTAACGTTGTTAAAGTTTTTTTGAGTAACTATCTTTCTCAATAGATTTGTGCACTGTAAAGGTAAAATTGTCAAAATTTATCAGATTGGTATCTAATTCAGTTCTGCTAAGTAAATTGTAGATATATATGTTCTTTTCAAATTCACGTCGAAAGGGCAACAAAGGTGGGTCTTTAGATTACATACGTATCCTTGTATCAATTACCTACAGCCTACTATCACTAGTCTCTGTTACTGCTCTCAAACGTACTTGTTTTGAGATCGCGCAACGTTTCAGCTATCAACTTTGTTATTATACCAAAGTTAATTAGTGAGATTGTTAATTTTCTGGAGCACTCCTTTCCACAATAATATTCCGAGGCAAAATTCTAATGAAATCTAGATGATCAGGCAGATCAGATGATTTTTTTATTCATTATCCAAAATTCTAATATTTGGCCGTAAAAATGATCCTCTGTAATAAAAGCGCAGTTCAAATAGACTAGTTTCTAGATATTTCCAGTCAACTTTCATACGGAATTTTTTTACCCAGGATCATTGTACAGAGATGTATGTCCCTATCCTATTTAATCTTCTATCTCATGGAATCACTTCATTCGAATTGCATTTTTGGGCCTATTTTATTTTAAATTTATTGTTTATATACGTACTGAGAGAGTGAAACTGTTCTATCTTGCGTTAGGATCATGTGTCATGTATCATCATCTTTATTTGTCTTTCCCTCTGTTTTTCGCTTTTCTTTCTTCAATTACATTCTTTAACAGCCCCCTCCCTCAATACTTGACTCACTCATCTCCTTTGTTGGTGCTTAATTACTTTATTTAAAGGCCTTTCCTCCTCAACAACCTCCTATACGCATGTATTTGTTTTCCTGTCAACCTAACATACTTTTTCTATTTAAAAAAACAATAAATAGCATATCTTTATGGTGCAATTCAATCTATATTTCATTGGTTCCTAAATTTTAGAGCTGAAATTCTCAACGAAAAGAAATTTAATGAAAAAAATAACAGTACTCACTTTTCATTTAAAATACTGCAGTGCATAGCTCAGCAGAAACCTTACGTGTGTAATATTAGTCGGTACATGTATTATTGTTAGGTGCTGGAATGCATTCCTCTGTCAGGCGATGAAGATTAACTTTACGGCCTACTTATCCAGAATGTTGATCCTATTTTTCGTCGGGTTTATCCGACACGCTCATATATACTGGAAATCTTCCCGTACAATATGTATGTGTTCGCTTGATACATTAATGAGCGCAAGAATAATCACCGTGCTATATGCTGAATAGCGACGCGTAACGGTAAAAAGATTAATAGAAACGATGGACAAACTCGTTATGACAAGCAGGGGAGAGAGAACCGACAAAGTTCCGTATTCCGTAGCAGCCCAAAGAGTTTTAATGAACGTCAGTCGACTGAAAGAGTCCTCCAAAACCTTTCAGGAACAAACGGATTCGGAGAGCAAAAAATATGGATAAGACAAGAGATAGGAGGCGAAAAAAGATTTTCCTGAAGCGAAACGAAGTAAAAAGTGTACGGGGACAATTGTGGGTCTTATCAACGCATACCCGATGCCTGAAAGCGCACGCGGAAGAAAACGGAAAGTAAAGGAGGGGAGATAAACGGTCTGGAAAGGAAGAAAATAAAGGGAAAGGAGAAAGGGGAGAAAATCTCTCCTTTTTTGCCCGGAAAGGAAATGAAAGGAGTTGCGGAACTGGAAATATTTACATCTTCCACTGCTTATCACGGCCGCCATTATTCTTGCGTGCCCTTTTAAAAGCACTCATTTCCCGAAAACGTTAATACTGCCGCCTCCCGAAAGATGGTGCTGGACTCATCCGCATTTTGCCCCCCTCTTTACCTCCGAAGACTTATTTTATTTCCTGAAAATTTCCTCGTGGGGCTTAGGTCTTTTTTCCTCGCATTATATCAGGGACCATAATTCACGCCGCTGAGGAAAGCGTTATGGGTCGAAAATTGGGGTTCGGCTCGATCTGCATATGGTCTCCTTTATCTCAAAGGGTGTAATTTCAGGTAATTGATTTTGTTTGTGGACGCGTTGTTAGGAGTGAAAATAGGTATTGATAATCTCACAAGGGAGAAACTGTGTTATGTATCTGCTATTTCTTTTGTCTGAATACATGAAAAATGTCGTAGGAATTCATATAGGTCGTTCTAACTTTCTTCCTGAAAGTAACAACCTTCTATGTGCGCTATAATAATAACAAAATAGCAATTATATTAACAAATTATCTTTTATTAGGGCGAATTGGCGACTTAAATCTCTTCTTATATCTAAACATTCGCCATATTAATTTTAATGAAGGAGATGTCTTCAATAAAAGTACCAACACAGATGAAAACTATATTGCGGGTTTAAAAGCGTCACGTTTCCTATAGGAAAAAATAAATTCCAGCACAAACATCCGCAAAAAGTGGATGTGAACACCCTTAGAAACTTTCGTAAAGTTGTGTTAATTTTTATGGGGAAAGAAGGCTAAGATAAATCTGATTGAAACACAAAACATTACAGATAAATATTTTTATGTAAGAATCTATGTAAATTTCTGGATATCCGATAATACTCAGCGAGAAGGCTAATAGATCTGATTGAAAAACAAAACATTACAGATAAATATTTATACATACGAATCAATGTAAATTTCTGGATATCCGATAATACTAAGCGAGAAGCAATAAATTGGATTGCAAGAATAAACAGTTTCAATAACAAGAATAATATGATGTTGGACCTAAGGGATCTCACTATTAATAACCAAATTCGTCAATACTGAATGAAAACATTGATTAAATTATTCGCTAAGTAGAAAAATTCAATGATACGTCACTTATAATAGGTGATACAGTATTAAATTATTATTACAAAGAAATTAACATGAAGTCCTTGAATTAGAATTAGGTTACCATCATTTTTTATTAATTTTTGTTAATTACATCGTGCTTTTCTGATTTCCTTGCATTTCAGGCACCTTTTTAATTAACATGTTTATCTTTGAAGATTTAATTTTGTTATCTTACTTCCTCGATCTCTTATTTATATCTGTGCGAATAGGTTAATATACTTGATGTACTTTTCTTATGCTTTTACTACTATCAATCCCATTTCTATATTCCTCGATCCCCAGTTTTAGCGCGACCATCATCCTCACAAATATCTGAATGTATTCCGCTTGACTAGTCATTGCATAGTTTAAAACTTCTTACACGAATGAATAGCAAGAAACATCTTGGTGTACCGCAAAACCTCTGAGGGTAATGTACTTATCATTTTTTTTTAACACGAATACGCTGAATTTTTCCAGATAATTTATGTTTCGTAAGAGTTAGTAATTGCTAATTTAGATTATTTAATTTCAGATTAGTTATTTTTTATTTCTCAATTTTAAATACGTATGAAGGTAATTGAGGTATAATTTAGGATTCGGTTAAACTTGGTCAACAAATTTCAAATTCGTAGAAAAGCGTGAGGTAGAATACAACTTATACTAGATTCAATTATCAATGAATTATCTTCAAACCTTGTTCGCAATTTCGAGTTACTGATGAACCAGACAATCATTGCTCAGAGAAGATGCATTCGCGTTGTATAAATTTCTGTGGCATAAATGTTTTCGCATCTATGGTTTACTCTCCTTGATTCGGTAAATACGATTGAGAGTTAACTCCACTTCCAAATATTTTGAATTGCAATCTAATTCCTTTAAACGAAAGATTCTCCATCAGAAGGTGTCTGTATGTTCTTTGTAAAGAAAAAATACGAACAAAGTTAATACGCGACTGTTTTTCCTAGCATGCCGGAGTTTTTCATGCCTGAAAGCAATGACTGAAACATTTACGACTATGGTGCGCCACTGTGAACCTTTCTGGTGGAAGGCCATGAAATAACTTCGAGTTTTTCTAATGTTCTTTTTATTCCTTGATGTATACGGGACGGAAAGCGAATAGTAAAGGTCAACGTGTATTTCAAGGCGAAGCCATTTCCTGTCTTTTCGGTATGTTGTAAGTCATTGTAAAACGCTTTCCTGGAATTCAGGGTCGCGTACGACATTTGTATGTAAATCCGCAGCAAGTCCCATTCCTTCACGCAGCTCTCTCAAAGAACATGCAAAAATACAATTTACGGTGAATTTCGCTCGTGAGTTACTGAGTGCTGGAAAATATATCCGAGAAAGCGAAATATCTCGGAAAACTTTTATCAAGAGTAAAATTATGCTGGATTAAGGATTAGGATTTGGATTAGGGTAAGGCTAGGATTTATGTGGAAGGAAATCTCATGTTATTTTGTACTTTTACTTACCTCTGCTTCATTTTTTAAAGATATAAATCTGATTATCGATAAATCCGCCAAATAAATACGTAAAGTATTTATTTGGGTGTTATTTCCGTTTAGACTTACTTCATACTGATGAAATTTAAGATGTACACTCATGGCCAAAATTAACGCAGCACCGGCCGTTCGAATCGCTAGGGAGGTGCTGCGTTAATTTTGGCCAGGAGTGTACTAATTTATAAACGTTTTGTGGAGCTTCAAATCAGCTTATATATCATCCTTATTTTAATTTTTGCCAGTAAAGTGTTAGAGTTTAAGATGTTTCAGTTAGATTATTACTCAATGATATAATTTCTTCCTCTTCTATTAAATAGAAGCCTACAATTATAATAAAATAAAGAGCATTTTTGGCCGATCCGGATTATCATTATAAAGCAAAGCATATCCACTATTAGCAATTATTGCATAAGAAATTCGCATACTTTTATTATGACATATTATTTATGATTTTTTATGTAACTATGAAGAAAATCAGGATTTTAATATGTTTTTAGCGCTTTTAGTCTTTTATCATTTAATAATATTAATTCAGGATATGAAGCCTTCCCCTTCAATTTCTTATACCACAGTGATTTTACCTACAGAGTAGTCAGTAATATTAATAGCTTGATTAATAAATATGGATTTAGATGTTGATATTAATAAGTTATATTTTGATGGAATTTGCTGAAATGGACGTAATTTAATGTCGTGAGATATATCTACGAATTTCATTTTTATTGATAGCCTTGTATGCCTATTTAAAGGGTAACTATTCTATTTCAATTTCCTCCTCTGTTGCATATTTTCTTTCGTGGCCTCTTCATATATTGCAAGTTCAGTCATCTCAACTTTTGTATGCATGCCTTAGTTAAACGGAAGTGAAAATTAGCGACGTGGCTGAGATTCTAACCTAGTTATTCCAATTCCTGTGAAGGCATTTTAACTGCTTTACTAAGTACGTGATCTTTTTTTCGTGCATTTCCATTCATAAAACCAATGCTACATGTAACGCCTCGAGGTTAATTCACAACTGAATTATTCCTGACACCGTTTTCATTAGTGAAATTTGTATAATTTGCGAGTTCCACTTTAACTGATTTGGCTTCCAATAGGATTAATTGACAATACAAGCGACAACCTCCACTTTATACTGGTACATGTAGCTATTAATTAATTAATACACATCACTGGGAATTTCCTGATCATCAAACATAATTCGCTTGTTTTTCGGTCTTTTTTATAAAATATTCTAATTTTTTTCGTATTTCATCTTAAATACACGCAATTATTTAAGTTTTCAAGTATATTCTCCTATCTCCGTTGTATTTTATCATTCCCTTCGAAGGTCAAATGCCTCCCGAGTATTCCGATTCAGTGAACTACCATTAGGTCTAATTCAGTGACTCGCTAGTTCTTTCTATCAGAGAAAGGAGAAGATAGAAAGACATCCACTCGGTATTGAGTGACCGAGAAAGTTTATTTCGTGGGATAGTTTCTCTGGAGGTTTCCCAGAAACTCAGCAGAAGCTTCCCGCTGATCCCTAAGGCATCTGATCGATATCGAAGTGTAAAAATAGGATGGAAGACAGAGAGAGAGCAAAATGATACCAATCGGACGATTAAAACAATAAGGCGATCCAATGGGTCGTAAAAGAGAAAACTGAAGTATTTTTGGAAAGCATCATTTCCTGGTAGAAACATCTAAAAATATTGAATTTCCCAAAAAAATCTGTATAGAATGAAGAGCGAATATTTATGCAAAATGTTGCATGACAACTCTTTTGAAGGATTGTAAGGATTTTCTGCTTTTTTAAAAGCTTTAATAATATTGCAAAACCCTTAAAAATAAGTAGCTAATGAACTCTACCAAAACTCTTTAATCACTACAATATCTGAAGGAAAATGAGGTGAAAGAGGAACACCCGCGAAAAAATAATAAACACAAATTTAACAATGAATACAATGATGTACAAGTCACATTAATAATAGTTATTACCTATTCTGAATAAAGAATGAGATTGATTGGCATTAATAATCACTTATTAATGATATTTTTTGTTTTATTTTCGAGTTTCAGGTTATTGTTTCTTGATTAACTTAGTCATAAATATTTCATTTTCTTTTATATGATAAGGTTCTTATTTAGTGGTTTTCAATCTCCGAGAGCCGTCTTTGTCGGTGTTCCTTCTCTTACTTTCCGGTTGTAGGATAAAGCAAGAAAGGAATGCAGCACTTTTATGATTCCAAAAGTACCCTTTAAAGGCGATGCCTTCAAAATACTTACTAGTCCATCTTAAGATTTTATTGTATGATATATACCGAGCATAACAACATGTATAATGTACCATTTATTTTGTACCATTTATAATTAATGTACAATAAATTATATAGTGTAGCATTAATTAATGTATATTATAACTTTTATACTCAGAACGAACCTGTCGCAGATATGAGTTTCAGCTGTTATTATAAATAGGTAATCCTACTTCAGAATTTATGAAGAATTCAGTACATAAAACAAGACGAAATGTTGAAACATACCACAATAGCTACTTCATTTATCTTAAAAAGCACAATGCATATATTTTAGGATTAAAAACACTAAGGTAATTTTCCAAGTCAGTTATGTTGAACTATCTTCTCTGTATTGAACTTTTGAAGAAAAAATTAACTTTTATGTGACCTGATTAACCTATATGAAGAGTTGCGTGATATGTATTTCAATAAGAAACATTTACAACCCCTGCTAATGCAGTTTCCAGCGATGTACTTTTCCTTGTAATTAAACCTCGCTGTAATATATTTTCCCCCTCAATGCAATTTATCTGTCGGAGACAATTACTAAGCTCGGGACTTTTTTGTGACTCCAGAACATGTAGTACATGCAATGAAGTTTAATTAACATCAGCATAAATGTTCGCTTTAGAAAATTATATATAGTTTTGGAAACTTACATCATTTTGTTAAATATCTGATAAAAAATGATATGAGAACTGATAAAATTAATTCTTTATCTTTCTAACGCATTGGACCAAATATTCCTGTTTCTAATTCTTTATTCATGTAATTTATATTCTGTAGGCGTATAATTAAACTTTCGTCATTCCTGTGTTTTTTATGAAGAACACTCCTGCGTGAGCATAAAACAGTAATATGTATTGAATACCCAAAAAGCTTTTCATTTTGATTATAGTCCTTAATATATTTTAATTAAAAAACAATTTACGTAATTAAGGCATTAAACGTCCTTTGAAACCTTCTGCTCTGTAATTACACTTACCTTAAAACCTTGAATTTTTAAATTCCGTGCTAATAACTAATTAAACGAGAGTGAAAATCAAGTTAAAATCTTAGCATTTACACGAATACTGAAATGCTTTAACCCTCTCTGTCTTTTTATTCATAATGAATAAAAAAATTTGTTTACCAGTCTCTAATCCGATAGGTATATTTTATGTAAAAAGACTTACAACGTGAAAAATTGTTTAACGTAGATAAAAACATAGGATTAATTTTAACATTCAGTTAATCAGTATATAATTCTTTATAATGCTATTCGATGCTGGTTACATTCAGGGAATTCGTTGAAAAGAACCTTATCGCTGGAGTATATGAGTGCCTTTGCGCTGTCCTATCTTACATCTACAAGCATAAGCTTCTAAAATTAGTGCGGCTAGACCATCATACCTTATGGAGAAACGCCTCACATAAATTCGAGCACCAAGATTATAATTTCTGATAACCCTCGAAAGAAAAATGGAGCATTTCAAGTATTCTCTGATATTACCATACAACGCAAACACTCCAGGCACGCGAAATCCCTCGAGATCAAAATATTATCTCCAGAGGAATGGATTCCAGCATGATTTCGTAGACGTATAAGCCATAATGCAGATAGCATCTTGAAAATTCTGATGAGTGCATGAAGGGAAACATGTCCGTGGAAGAGTTTATAATTCCGATGGTGAGAGGAAAGAATGGTCACGCAACCTTGCATTTTGTGTCCGGAGCGGCGGAGAAACGAAAAGGAATTGCAGAGAGGGAAACAGACGGAGTTTTACTCTCTACGGCTACCCTATTATACTCAGGGAAGCCAGGGTGAACCGGTACTAAAGTACTGTCTTTAACGATTGAGGTTAATTATTGCTAGCACGCTATTTCTCAAACTCATCGCGCAACCCCTAGGGGACATATATGAAGGTCTTTGCCGCTGTGACACTGAATTAGATATTTATCACTTTGAGCTCTTTACTTTACTTTGATAATGCAAGGTATTGAATGAGGTGTTTTCAAAGTGAGAAGCTTTTGAATTCCGCGAAATTTTACAAATCATCCTCTTGGTTTTGGTGCTTCACTTAGCAGTCTCCAAAATGATTCGGGTTACCATAAAAATACCTGTCATTGGATTAATGAAAATTATTTGAAGGTGTAGAAAAATGTTTCCTTTATCAGGCAAAATTATTGTATTAAATTTTGCTGATTGCAATTTTTATAAATTGTAATCTGTGAAAAAGTAATAAAAATATGGAGCTACGAAAAGAGCATGAATATTGATTCCAAAGTTCAAGAAACTAATAATACTGACTGTATCAGAACTTTCGATTTGATTAGTCTTCGGCAAATTACATAGTGCAGAATTTTCGAAAGCACCAAGGGAAATTAAATCCAGTGATAGTTGTTGATTTATTATTCAGGCCCATTTATATCCATTTTAATATACTTTTTTATGAGCATTGCTAAAATCGGGAGATATGCGAAGGATAGAATTTCTTTTCTCCAATGGCAACTATGTGCTCCAATAATTACCTGCGGTATTCTAAAATTTCATCCAAGTCCTAACTAACCTAGTATTAGAGTAAAAAGTAATTAGTAAAAAAGAGATGTAGCTATAAGGATTGATACTATAACTTGGCTGTTAATCAATTTGATGTTCGAGAACCCTCTAAAGAACGCCTTTGTCAGTCTCACAACTCGTTGATACTGATTCCGGAAACAACGAAAGGGCCCGGATTGTTGACCTCCTAAAAAACACCCATTGTACAATTCAATAGCCATTTTATCATTTCCCGTAAACGACAGCAACTCGATACAGAACGTTGACAAGGACTTCTTTAGGAGATGTGTTAAAACTCTGATAATAAGGTAAAGTAATGTAACTCTAAGAAATATATGAGAAGATGAAATAATCAGTTACATCAAATATAGGGCCATCTCCGCTGAAAATAGAAGGCACCTTACAAATGTATATATACTATATATCGTGAAAGTATCCGTGAATTCCTGCATCATGGCAACGCGTGCATTCAGTGGGGATCGTCGTGGGTATTCCGTAACAAAACACCATCCTTGGAAGTTTTCGATTCCGACAGGAAAATATCGGCGCCACAGCATCCTATTCACAAGAGAACGCATTCCTCGAGAGAAAAAGGATAAAGGTCACTGAGACGTAGCAATTCGGTCCATACCTGAAGACGAGGAAGAGATGGAGGAAAAACGCACCGACAGAAAGTTAAGAAACGCAATAAGATCCCGAGGGAAACAAGACAGAAGCTGGGAGAGATCAGAGTAAGAGAAAAAGCAGAAACAAAAGTGGAGGTAATGGACTAGGGACGGGGAATAGGAACGGCTGAAGATCGACGGGGGAATTGAAGGGGGTTGGGGGGCGTGGACCAGGGAGGCTGGAGATGAGACGAGATATAGAGATATTGGCAGAAGGAATGGGAGGAATATTGGGAGAGAGAGATGGACGGAATGAGGCATTGTGGGAAGGAATCAGTTGAGGAAATGGAAGGAGCGCTGTAGCCCAGGGGAGAAAACACAAGGAAAACTAAATTGGAATCGTCCGGGATGTTGCAGGATGAGAGCATCTTTCTTTCTCTTTCCTCTGCTGAGGAAATTTGAGGAATTAGATTTGAAGAAATTATGTACCAACCGATGAGAGATTTATTTCGAAGAATCTATGGTGACCGCAAGGAGACATTCTCCACGAATTTTTTTCCACCTATATTTCTGTTAATTACAAATTAATCGTTAAAACCTGGTAACAATAATTCCTATCCATACAAATATATACAAAAATCTTAGGGAAACTGTAACGGAATAAATATATCCTTTTTTTGGTTTTCTTTTAATTAGGAAATATCTTGAAAATTTCCGCTGGTGGCTAAATATGAGTAAGGAGTCAAAAGTATTCCAATCGCCATCAAAATTGAGATCCACCGATGTACATTTCGCTGCCAGAACCAACAGCATCATCAATACAACATAGGAGACTAGAGTATACTTTTATACTTTTGACTCCTTACTCTTATTTAATTTTGAACACAAACCTGAAACAAGTGCTTACAGATTTTTCTACAATAAGTGTTGTGCATACATGAGAGTTCTACCTTTTGGTGGGTTTTCTTACTTCTATCTTTCGTATCTAGGTAACATATCCCAATCTGAAATTCATCTATGACGTAAGCGTTGTGCAAATTGTGGTATTTGCGAATGAATTCGAATAAAGTGTCACCATATATCATTCCAGAATGTCAGAATTATAATGCCAACTTCTACTTCTGAGAAATTTTGAACTAAAGCAACGCCAGATGTTTTGTAGCTTCTAAATTATTCCGTCTCAGCACAGTAATTCGTATGTTATTTTCATTAAATACTAGGGGTAAAAATTTTTCAGCAGCTTTCGTACTAAAAAAAATAACTTCTGTATTCTAAGGCCTTATTTCTTCTTAATGGCTGAAAGTTGAAAGATGTTGTCGTGTTGATAATGAGTGTTCCCAAGAAGAGCTGTTTCCTGTCCTGTTTTCTCGGAATACCGGGGAATAAGAAGAGGAACGCCGACGAAAACGGCTATTGGAGATTTTAAACCTCTAATTCCTTAACTGCCGTGTCCCAACATTCCTTTCTTTTAAGTTTTTTCTTTTGTTTCCCTTGATCACAAGGTTTTAAAGCTCCTTATATGCTCAATATCTTTATGCAAAATCTTAGTGTGCCTACGAGAGTAAGCTTCACGAACTTAAAAGAATGTAATCCAAAAATAACTCATGAAGACTTCCTTCTAGAGAAATTCTGTCTTATTTGCATCGAGGAGTAGACATTCTGATACATAACCAATTTTAATTAAATCAGAAAATAAAGTGTGTAAATAAGGAAAGATTGTAAGAAATGCCTTCCTTTCATAGTTTAACAGTAAAAGGAATACAGATTCCAAGGGATAGGTCTTGATGAGGTTATCGAAACGCATTTAAATGTCGTGCAATCGATAGAAAGGTAAGAAAATGTCACGAATGTGATGAAACTAGAGGAAGGTGAGATTATTCTTCGAGGATATTTTTACATTCCGAGATGAATAAACAGGTGTATCTATGAGCTTAAATCCATCTTCAAAGGTAAACAAAGCCCGATAGTAGTTGATCACACTTTATGTGCTATTATGGACACAATTTATAGATAATGGCTCTGCTTCCTAGGCTAATGTATATATTTGGCTAATTAAATCCTGGAGGAGCAGGTCGATTCGGCAATCCCTGGACTGAATTTCTCACTCTCTCAACCCACCAACGAATCAACAAGGAAGGAATAACATAAATACTGAGAGGGCCAAAAACAATAGAATGAGGAAATTGGTGGTAGTGGGCTTTCGCTGAAGTTCTCCTGAAAGCAAAAGGTATTTATCGTTTGAGTGTTTTGGTCGTTTTGAGCGATTGAAGAGGGGATGTGGCAGAGGGTGCTATGAATCGAAATGGGCACGCGATCACTTCCCTTTGATTAGAGGACACGGAAGAGGGCCAGTCTCAGGAAAAAGGAAAGCTTATTATATCGAAGAGGGAGAAAATGCTCGGCTGGAAATGACAGCATGGAAGGAGGACGACTAATTCCGCCCCCTAATCTAAGAGGGTAAGGCTCGTCAGAAGCTACGAGAGGCATGGTGGGATGATGCTTTCCTTTTCCAGTCAACCCTCGTTTATCCCCTGCGTGATTTCTCCATGCCGCGGGATAAATGTATCGCCAAATATTAACTGTATTTATATGGAAAGACATTTAGGATAGATGTAAAGGAGAGCATTTAAATGCAAAATCAAAGGGACAAACGTAAATGAAAAAGTATTAATTAATCGGGACTCCAACCCGAATATTTGACTTTCTGGACGTACGTGCTATACCAAAGGAAGAACCTTTGTTTCGAAAATTTAGATTTGTATTGCCTCTGTTAATTTATATCATTAGCTTCCGAGAATATTGAAACCAATTTACTCACTAAATAATATATCGTTCTTCAGCTAAGAATGTTCCTCTCCCTTGATACCCAAGGAATTTTTATCTCTAATTTCCATATTTTTATGCGCTAGATATTGATTTTATAAGTACTTTAATCATCAAGTGAAAAAGTAAATTGCGCTAACTATTTGATCAAATTTCACATGAGTTAAATTGAAAATTCTTTATTTTCTTAACCTAAAATTCAGTTAATAACATTAAATTAGAGCCACTTAAATGCGTCAAATTTGTGCTTAGAATTCTTCCAATTAAATGTTTTCATTTAAGGTACTGCGTGGCTGTGTTTTTTCAATAATTCTTCTCAGTACTTTTTAAGGCTATTAAGTTCCCATCCTCAGGCGATGGTGTGAACTTTGTCTCTGTTTTCTTCATCCTTCTTGATTCACTAATGCTACCGTGTTGTCATTGACATTATAAGCCAACGTGATCCCATGTAATTTAATATGCTAATGACAGCTAGGGAGGATAAGACTCTAATTACATATGTAAAAAGTAGGTCATGATTAGCGAGGGATTGTCGTTATATACGGTTTCATAACGAATAGGAAGCCTTAGAATCCATGATCCAGTGAGCTAACGCCTTTTAAATCCCTCGTTCACGGAATGGTTGTTTACATATTGAATGTTAACAGAGAAGCACACCTTTGGAACATTTTTATAGGAACAAACGGACGCTGCATTTGCGTCTAAAGTCAATTATAGAAATGCATGCCCTAGGCTTCGGCCTGGCGGTACAGATTAACAAAATGGGATTAGTCAGTGAAGGCAAACTCAATTAAGCGATGGGTACAAATGGATTGCAAGACTTAGGCAGCATTGTGAGAGGAAAGGTGAAGCTGGAGGTATACTTTGAAACATTAACGCTTTTCAGACCACGTATTAGCGACCTGCATATACCAAACGCAAATCCTTCCGCTTTTGCTGGGTGCAGTTCTCACAATGCAACGCTCATTATTCACCGAACGAAGTGGCTTACGAATGAAATATCTCTCCTCATTCAATATTCCCATCGTTTCGCAGATTCAACTTTGCCTCGGTAATGAATTGAGGTGATTTGGGAACACGTTTTGTTGCAATGGCGATTTAAGTACTCCTGGTCGGATTGGTCGGCTGTAATCAGTTAAGAAGTACAAGTCGCAGAAAAGATCAGGCAATTCATTTGCCTTAACATATACGTGTAAAATTCGAAATTAAAATTGAGATCTCAGTTGGACCAGAGGATTCACTAGTAATAACTATCCCCTAAAAGGATTTATGTTTATCATTATGCATATGTTATGTAATCAGTGTAATTGTTCTAAAATATGCAGTGAATGAAATAAGTTAATTATGATATCAATATGGTATTAATATAGGTTTTTCAAAAAGAGAAAGAACCTTGTGCGTTATTCATAACCTGATAAACAGTAAGGAATTTTTCATAAAAAATGTTTAATTCATCCACTAAAATGTCTCTTTTGCTCCCTTATTTAAACGAATTTTACAGTTCCTAAAATCTATGTTTCAAGGAATTACTACGTGGAGAGGCATGAAATATTAACAAGTTTCTGTGGAAAATAACAAAGAAATAATAACGTATGTTATTGCTTATATGGTTCTCTTACTTCTAGTTACAAAGACTTAAATAATTCGAATTTTCACACGCAACTAAGCCAAAATTTGAATTTGAATCCTAATACCTTGAGATTATTCTTTCATTTTCGTATACAATCGCTTTTTCTCTTTCTTACCAAACATACGTTACCAATAAATGTATTTTCTTGTATATGTACATTATATCTTGTATATGTATGTACATTGTAATGCACATTATCAATAAATTATATTAATAATAATAATAATAATAATAATAATAATAATAATGTCGTCTTTCTTTTTTGGGCGAATTTTAGCCTAGAAAGGCTATTCCTCCAATTAACCCCTAATTAAGTTACTACCAGAATACAACATTTAATTGAATAGCATACTATAAAACCTTAACAATGATCATACTATTTCTGCAAAAGGTACTTCAGTTTTTCATTTCGGGTTGGAAAACTTACACGTACCTACGCATATTTTTTATTGATTATACGGACCATTAATCCCATAATTTCTTACTTACTATTCAAATAAATTACTAAAAACATTCGGCAAAGTAACTTGATTATTTCACGCTTTTACCCTCTCTCCTTTTAATTCCCACCGAGAGTTAACGCGACTCCCAGCATGCAATTCGGGAATTAAGATTTCCCCCGCCAAACCCTTTATTCGTGAATCAGTGCAGGCAAGTGCGGAGCGGCGGTGCAGAGCACAAAAATGCGCAAACGTGGACCCACTTCATTCTCCTACTTTGGAGTGAAATTATAAGCTCTTTATGTCTGCCAAAAGCACCGGAAAAACTTCTTTCGCCATTACTGCGATCGTAGACAAGCAAAGCCAGTGGTTTTTCATTCATCCATCACGTTGAAAGGACTGGTGTTGAATCAACTAACGACTCAAGCATTCCGAGAGACGTAAAGCCACGGTGTGCGTGTCAAAGGCTGGCTATATATATTTGAGGGCATTGGAGGAAAAACAAAGAGGATTGTATCGCGGTCTGAAGGAAGGGGTGAGGCGCCCCTCCTACAATTGGATTCTGGGTGTGGTTTCTTGGGGATCTATGGTTTCTCTTCCTCAGAAGATCCTTAATTGGCTCTCATTTTTGGCCCTAAATCAACAAGGAGTTCCGTTGCCAAGGCAAGAGACAAGTGTTCCTTTATTACGACCGGGGGCGATAAAGAGGAGTGTACGAAATCCACGGTCTTTCCGTACGAGAGTATCTCGAAAGAGCCGATTCGGTATCTTTTTTGCCGTTGGATAGCGTGGGTGATTCCCAGAAGGGCAGTAAATTTTTAAAGAAGGCGGACTCTGTCCGATGGAGACCAGATCGCTGATGATCCACTTAAGGAAAGAATGCTAACAACACATATATTGATTGTTTATGACCGGAACATACCATATCACTACAGATCAATAAACTTCTGTAATGCTAATACTCAAGAACAAGAAATTGATTAACTCAAGAATAATTTTGCTGTGTTTATTATACATCAGGTTACGTCTCTTGTCCCTGATAAAGGGCTAAATAAATTAAATGAGTTCGAAGACTTATTTTCTAATTCACTCATCTATCTTATCATCCGTGTAATTTCCAATTGTACACTTAATTGACTGCTTTGATCATGTTTCTTCAGCAATATTTGTGTTTGCATTATTATGCATACATTCATTTCTTCAGGTATTTTTCTCGAATTATTTTATTCTTTATCAATTAAATTTTGTGCTAATTTTTCATGTTTATTTTTCTTTATGTATTATGAGGTACTAATTGTAAGTCAAACTTTCTTTAAGCATACTTCTTTCTGAATCTATGATCATGTATATTGACATCACTAACTGAAGTGTAAAATTGATTGTGATTATTGATGCACAATATACGTGTACTTGTAGCTTTATATTTTTTCAAGTTTTTTCTCGTATTTTAGTAACCACTATCAGTAGATTTACGCAGGTTTTTCTCACCTATTTCTTTTTGCATGTTTACCTGAAGTGGGTCATTTAATTCTTATTCCAATTTCTAAGAATGTCTTATTCTTTCCTAATTTTATAGCTATTCTCATAATATCAGAGTGAATTCACTGTAAAGTAATTTATGACGATGGGTTTAATGGAAAAGAAGACTTATAGCTTAAATTTGCCCGAATAAAGGCATATAATAATAACAATAGTTTAACCATCACATCTAAAGTTAACACGCCGTTTTTTAACTTCTTACAGGTACGAGTGGAAAACTCATAAGTATAATATTTGTGGTCAGTATTTAAATTTTTTAGTATACTTCAATTCGATAAATGGACCACTGAGTGTGATAAAATTTGTGGAATAATACAAATGCTATTTGAGTAATTTTACTTAAATATAATGGCATTATTTTTGCATGATATATGTAATTATGACTAAGAATAAAATAATATTTATTTGTTCTTGATCATTGAGAGAATGAACGAGGAAGCGTTCACCTTTAAATCCAATGATAAACCGGATTGGGCAATATAGACATGACGGGGATTCAAACCCAGGTCCCCCATTCTCCCAGCAAGTATCGTTGATTCATGGCCATGTTATGTCATTATCTTATACTTTCGTTTATCTTTGGATTTTACTTCATTTTGATTTCAGACTTCAGCTGGAAGAGTTTAAACAATTTCAAGGTAAATAAAGGTATACGAATTTATGAAAATCATAGTGTAATCTTTATAAACCAGGATTGGGATAGGCTTGATATATCTTTCGAATATAATTCTCATAATCCAGTCCAAAAGCATTTAAAACGGTGAATTACATGGTACAATGCTTATCAATTCTAATGGTAATTCTGATGGAATTTTTATATAAAGAACTTTCTTATATTAACCGAATTTTAATTGTGTATTGAAGTAGACCTATGCTTGATTTTAAGAGATACAGAAAATACTATGCAGTAATAACAGCCATTGTATGTGTTCACGAGACCACACCAATCCAGATAATCTGAGATGATGAATTTTTGGAATGGAAGAGGAAAATGTGGTGTAATCTGTATGAGAGAATTTGAATATCATACGTTACTGAAACTAAAATATTCGTTCTGAGAATCTCCGCCCTGCAGTGTTTCCACGCCGTTGTTTCATACGAAAATAAAAAATTAAGAGCCAAAATTTAAGCTGTCAGGAGAACAATTCACCATCATTTTTATAATTCCCCCGCTACATTCTAATTCGAATTCATTGAATCTAGAGAAAATTCACCGTAAGTTTTTATCATATTTCAGTGGAAACTATTTTACTTCATATTTTATTCAGGTTTTCCACGAAATATCTCAGTTCTTTGTAAAGCTTAAGTACTTTAAGGCTAACGTTATAATAGTAAATATTATTTTTATTTGCATTCGAGTACTCACTTGCCGCTGAACAATGTATTTTCTCTATGCATATAAATTGATCGGGAATAGTATTTGAGGAGGTATTTCATTTTATTTCCAATCTGACATTTGGACGTATCTTAGATATTTACAAAAACTAATAACAGATAAATATGTTATAAATACTACTACTATGAAGAATAAATTGCTTAATTTATAACTCCTATTAATTCCTCATGAAGCATTGAATAATAGACGGATTTTGAATTTCAGGTCCAAAGGAATCCAGAGGAACATTAAGGAGTACTCTGTTCTTGTAAGTAAACCTTTTTTAACACATTCAATATTTCCTAAGTTCGACAAAGACTCTAAATCAAGCACAATATCATAATTTACTGTTTTGCGTATATTTCTGTTAAAAAATAAGGCTAATTAGTAAGTTTCATGATGCCAAAATCGTCATATAATTCTGACAGCAATATATATCATCATTAACCTTTGACAGTATGCAGTGGGAAGTAGGCCTCCCCTCGCGTCTTAACAGATTCAGCTATTGGTTTTCTAATTCGCAGTGCATTGCTTGCCATCGGTGCACGGTAATCGTGCATTTATGCTCTCATTGCGTAATAATTTCCCTAATCATTTGCCACGAAAATTTTGTTCAAAGCAAAAAGATTTTTTAGAGGGGCAAAAGAGTTAAAAATAATAATTGCGGGAATTGATTTGCAGCAAAAAACTGAGAGAAATTTATTTTTGGAAAATATTAATTGTTTGCTCTCGAAAACCTTGCATATCTATTCACAATGTTTTTAAAATCCAAATTGCTAATTATTTTTACAATAATTGCTTCTTTTCTGAGCCACTGTGAATCAATTCACCAAAACGTCTCTTTCTAAATATATGTTAACTAGTTGCGTTATTTTCTCCTCATTTGAAAGTTTCTCTAACATTAAAGTATCGATACTAATATAGTATTACTAGTCTTTGGTAATTAATAGAATATATTTGGAACAAATATTTATTTAATTAAAATTAACTAATTTATACCGTCAATCTCGGATATCCTTCGGGGGAAATAGAATTTTCAAATATATGTCTGATAGATAAACATTATATTTTCCAATAAAATGATACATTATTACATGATTCATAATAATACATGGAAGAGTTTATTATTAATCTTATTGGTACACTAATGAAAACATTTCTGACAATGAAAGATACTATGTGAATCTTAAAAATATCGTAAAAATTGTGAATACAATTGTTTGGTGTAAGTATGAAAAATAAGGTAAAAAACTTACTGAATATTGATATTTAAAATCATTGAATAATTTAAAAATCAATAAAATATGATATTCGTAAAAATAATTCCAATAATGATTCCTCAGGTATGGGGTTTAAGTGAAACCTTTCACGCATATTGTCATTTGGTTAGCCTACCATCTTTATTGTATCTTGTATTGTATTTATGCGACAATATCCGAATAAGGAAGTTAGTTTAGATTCAACTGGTGTTTACACCCCCTGCCACACGCCGAAAGGCGGCTTGTAGGGTATTAATGTAGATGTAGGTGTAGATGTAGGTGTAGATGTAGGTGTAGATGTAGGTGTAGATGTAGGTGTAGATGTAGGTGTAGATGTAGGTGTAGATGTAGGTGTAGATGTAGGTGTAGATGTAGGTGTAGATGTAGGTGTAGATGTAGGTGTAGATGTAGGTGTAGATGTAGGTGTAGATGTAGGTGTAGATGTAGGTGTAGATGTAGGTGTAGATGTAGGTGTAGATGTAGGTGTAGATGTAGGTGTAGATGTAGGTGTAGATGTAGGTGTAGATGTAGGTGTAGATGTAGGTGTAGATGTAGGTGTAGATGTATCCTGCCATTAATATTTACTGTAAAGTTTGTTGTGAAAAGCACATATCAAAGGAATGAATTTGCTTTTGCTTTAGAGGCGTACTTATTCGGCGACCTCACATTTGGAACGCACCCAAAGCGTATAGCACTTAAAAATCTTTCCGCAGCTCATGTGCTGGACATTCATCGGTTTGTTTCATTCGAGACCGGGCTTAAAACTAAATGAAATCAATGCGCCTGGGGTACACTTACTGCAGCACCGCGGCGTATTTAGCACTTCCCTTTCTGTCCAACGCCTTTGGTTCATTAAGCCGAAACCGAGGTCGCGAAAAATATTAATTTCAGCGACCCTGTGTAATAAATGGCCGCGACCTACTTCGGCGGAAATATAATAAGGGAGCATTGAATTCGGCTGTTTTCTCCCGTAAGAATTCACATGAGTTATTCGAGGGCAATTTTCCTGCCATCGAAGCGGTCCAAAGCAATTCGTTTCGCACGAGTATTAGCCGCTAAGCGATGAAATATACGAGTCCGGAGTGAATATTGGTTTCGTTCGAAGGATTTTGAAAAAGAAGGATTTTATTAATTGGAGCCTTGCTCCCGCGGCCATTTCCCTCCCCGTAATTGTTCGCTCGTTATATATTGCTATGAATGGGGAAATTTCGGGTCTGCGGTGTCCCGCGGGGCAAATAATGCTCCTTCCGATGGTTCTTTTGTTTTTCCTAATCTGCGCAACGGACGTTAGCGATGAAATTTGGAGGAACGGAATCTGCGGAAATGTCTTACTTCAAGGGAGAAATAATGCTTGTGAAAGTAAGGGCGTTTATATCTACGAATAAAATCATCGTGACCTCTCAGGCCTTTTGAATTTGAAATTTTAATGGTAAATTATATAACGTTGATAGCTTTGGCCTTCACTTGGTCATTATAATAATAAAAAGAATAATAGATCTAATATTTTTACTTTACACATAGCCACAAAATACACTAACACAAGACTGTGGTTCCAATACATAGCATCAAGCAATTAATCTCGACAAACACAATTGACAAGGCATATATATAGCCAACGTTTAGGAGGAGGGAACAAACGGCGAATATATATACCTTTTCTTTATCGAGATTATTTGCCTGATGATGATCCTATGCATCGAAATCATGATTGTGTGTGTATGTATTTTGTGGTCATGCGTAAATTAAATTATTATACCAATTATTCTTTTTACTTTCTCTTTTTTTTCTGTTAGCCCTTATTCCCATATATTTTTTATGGGGTCGGCTGATGAATTTGGGTGATTTTGAGGATGAGGTTACTTTTTGCGATGATGTGACTTTTACAGCCGGATGCCCTTCCTGCCGCCATCTCTGAAGGGGAAAATCAAACAAATACACACAACCATTCCCTGATCAGCCGGGATTCGAACCCGAGGCGAGCGATAGCGCTGTGAACGCTAACCACTCGGCCACTAAGGACGGTTCAATTCTTCTTTTTACTTTGGTCAATTACACCTTGATGGTGCTGAGAAAGTCGTCCACATTTCCATGCGACAAGTATTTCAGACAAGTTTTTCTCTTTTGCCTGTTATATAAGAAAGTAAATTTTAAGGTAAAAGGTTAATGATTGATTTGATAAAAACTAGCTAACCTCAGTTATTTACAAAAAATATATAACATCGATTCTATACCCAAAGAGAGTCGTAAATTACAGTCTAACATAGTCTACATATGGAAATGCATAGTGTTCGCATATTTTGATATTGTTCTTTGTTAAAAGGTGTATAATTTACTAGCTGTATCATTTTCTTTGGGAACCATAAAAAGAAATGCCAATTCACGTTTATGTAGAAAATAATTTCTTGTATAATTTCATTCTAAGTAACATATATAATAATACGGTAATTTAAGTAAAATTCTCTGATTTAACTATAGTTAAAATCAGAAAAATACACATCAGTTTTCCACTTAGAGCCATAGATTTGACGACAATGCACTTGGGTGGTTGACTTTGTAAAAATAATGTAAAAAATACATCACATTTCACATAACAGTCAGTACTTTCTGCGGCATGTAAACTGTTACGATTTAAAAATCTAAAAAGTCAAATAAATGATCAATAAAAATTAATCTTTAAATATCACATATGCTTACTTATTTTCTTATTTAGGTTCTCTACGAGTTAACTTTTTTATAAATTTAATTAATTTTTAGTGTAAAATTATTAATTAATTACGATAATTGCTAATTTGCATTAATGTACTGCTTGATTTCTAATATCTTAAATTTCTACAAAATTCACTCTACAGAACGTCAGAATAACAATTTAGCGTGTTATTAGTAACACAATAAAAAAATCAAATATATTTTTTCATGCTTAGCCGCTGTTTCCCTTCCCCGGTGAGATCCCCCTAAGCTCTCATGAACTTTTCAGAGGGTGCTTCACCGAGGCAACAGCAACAAGGAACACACAACCATTCCCTTGAGATAGGAGCGATAGCGTAGATGGAAGGCTATCCACTCGACTACCAAGGCCGGTTTGACTCATTACTATTGATGACACTCCTAGACTCACTACTTTATTTATATGCATGTCCTTCTGCCGCAAGAAATACATTGATTCTTACTTTATCTTGTATTTTATCTTTTTTTAAATAAATCTGATCAGCCGGGATACGAACCCGGAAACTTAAGGGTTTGGAGTGATAGCTTAGATAGAATGCTATCCACTTCACCACCAAGTCCAGTTGATTTTTATTTCAGTTCCAGAGATATTTTTGCAGATCTTGCGGATGGTAATGATAATAGATATACAACGCTCTCAGTTGTGTTATTTGGTGCAAATAGCGAGAGTTACTTGATTGCAGCAAAAGCAGGGAAATGGCCACTGCAGGTCAAATAAACGTTACTTATCTGGAAATGTGAAAGCACTGTTCTTTTTCTGGGCGCATTAAGGATAAAGTACAGTCATTACGTCGCAGTATGCGAGGAATCAATCTAACTGTAAACTCTCTATTCACGATAATCTGCTATTATTTTCAATTGAAGTAATTTCTTTAACCCTTACGCAAAATGAGACTTTATATTACGCTATATATTTTCCTTCGTAATTTATAGGGGTAAAATAACTCTAAATAACATATTTTCTCGCAAAATAAACGGAAAAAGTACAATTGATTGGGAAAATACGCAGAATCGGCGTTTCTCTTCGCTATATCTTCAAAAGAACCTAACAGTGCGACTCTATATATTTCGGGAATCCATTGCAATCCGAAAACGAAACGTCTCTCTCTCTTTTGGTGGACGGGCCATTTAATTTATCCCCTTCTTCTGCCTCAGAATCTCTTACATAAGATCCAGCTCGCTAGCAAAAAAAGATGGCACACCAGCGCCGCTCCGCAGAAACTGCTGAAAAACAATTGAGAGGAGGCGCAAGCACGTGTGCGAGAAGCAAACGAGATTAAGACGGCGAAAGGAAGATGAGAGGAACTAAACGGAAGGAGAAGAAGGAAAGAGGAAGAGGTGGAGAGAGTTAAGGGGTGGGTGATGGTGTAAAGGAGGAATGGATAAAGAAAGGATAAGACGCAGAATTCCGAGGAAAAGGAAAGTTGAATGAGGACATACGACGAGATTCTTGTGTCTCGCACTGCGTTATCAACGCAAGGGTGGATAATTTCTAAAAGTAGCTGAAAATTGAGTTTATGCGACTCAGTAACTTAAGAGAATACAGTTTCGGAAAAGTCGATGTTCTCTGTTCTTAATGAACGAAGCAAGAAGCTAGTCTACTTGAAAATGGTGCCTCCAATACTTCAAAACTTTTGCGTTTTCAACTCTTGAAAGAAAACCACGCGAATAGAATGAGATCAAAAAGGATTAGAGTTATCCGTACTTTGTGCCAGTTTTCCTAATCTGTATTGTAGAAGAAAGTAACATTTGAACTCTTCTAATGTAAAAATGACAGTATGAAGGTGACATGGCATGATGATGTTTTCTCAGTAGGGGATGGATATTCTTTGCAATTTAATGTTCTCTTAAACTATCATTTCCGACTACAAATAAATGAACGGGGTGTAGAATAATTATTAATGAGATACATTTCATTTATTAGAGGGAGGATTAGCTCAAACAGAGATGGTGTAATTTTGAAATGAGAGTTATTAAAAATATAATGGATTTGAAGTTTGAATGGGGAAATTCATAATATAATATATGGCTTCCGAGTATTAACATTCGTTTTATTAAGTAATAGATATGCTTCAGGGTTAAATGTATGGAGGCGTATATTTGTGTACATTTATATTTTTACATAAAACTTTTCTTTATCGTATGCCTTCTTTCATAATGATTGGAAGATTTACATCAAACGAAAAGTTTTTACCAGCTTGTACAACACTAAAATTTGATAGCTGGTTTTATCGGTCACTGAAAAGATTAAAATACCCACCCGTACCACAGGCATTAATTTGCAATCATTCGTTTCAGGGGTACGGGTAAAGGTTTTTATCTTTTGGGTATATAGTTATGGAATCCTACCATATAGTCGTGCCTGGAGCAATCATTAATATTTAAATGCCATTTTTTACCCCACCACTTACGCCTAATACTTGGAGAACGTTTGGTTAATAACGAATTTTTTACACAGCTTGCATTATCGCGCTGATGAAAATAATCATTTTAGAATGGAGAGACTTAACTTATCAGAAACGATTTCCTGACCACCTCATGACTTGCCCATTGCATGCTGTTTTATATTTTCGTCCTTAGAAGCATTGGCTCACTTTACAGGACCTGCTTTACCTTATGAAAACCTGATTAACTTATATCTAGAAATCACTGCATATTTTGCGTAAAACTGCACAAAACACTACATTTATTAGCCAAATATAGTAAATCTTGAGTCTGTAGTAATCGCTTTGAATTACTACATGCATCATTGCGGATATCTTAAACTGAAAGATTCACGAGCGCTAGCACACCATGATGTATCTACGAGTACAATACATTCTGGGGAGAATTTTCTAGAATAAGCTCTAAAACTTTTCGCAACCAAAGACGTGACAATATCACACCGAGTAAACTAATTAAAAAATAATCTTCTTGCGTAGAGAGCAATAATACTGTTGGTGATGCCACACATTTTAGGAAGTTACCCTATTCAAGAAGGTGTATTTTATCCTCTTTTAAGCCTTATATTTCTCACACCCATCTCTCTATTCATAAGTATAATTTTTCCATAACTTTTCATTCAGCCGACCTAGAAAGTCTTTTTAATTCCTCATTTGGCTCCCTCCGCAATATTATTAAATGAAATTTCCCTTTAGCACGCGGACTGGACCGATAGCATTAGTGATGCAGGGTTCTCACAGCATATTCCCAGAAGGGAATCTTGAGGCCGAAGAAACGAGATTATTAGTGTTCCTCATCTTAATTACTTTTGGATACGCGTTTTCAATGGAGGATGTTCACGCGGCCATATCTAGAAAATTTTTATAATGGTCATTTAAAAAACAGATATTTCGACGAAAAATCTTCAAAATATTTCGCTTTTGACATATGAAAGTTGTCGGCTCATTAGCTCGAGAAAGTAACAGAAGCACGTTTACCATGGGGATTGAAATATATAGAGTTGAAATATACAGAGTTGAAATATTCGAAATCGAAAACTTGCAGGTAGTATCTATTTGGGTGAAAATAGAAAATGATCTAAGTAAGGAATTCTGATAAATTGTTGAACTATTTTCTTCACAAATATAATTTAACTTTATGGAAAAATAATTTTTTTAAACGTTATTTAATGAAAATTCCCTCTTTATTTAAAATTTATAAATAACAACGCATTAGATATAGATGGGCAATACATAGGTCACATAATATTAAACATAAAGCTCTGCCGGTACTCCGCGGCATATTGCGCGTTTAATAGGAGTGGCATTATTTTTTCACTTAATTGTAGTCTCATAAAAGAGATGGAGGAAATGAGAATTAAATTTATTCGGGAGTTCTAACATGTTCTGAGTCATAACAGCTTCTTAGAAAATATGATGCATGTACCCTTCCTCCATTAAGCACGATTTCAGATTTTTTGCTTCAAGATAAACCAAAACAATTTCATACGTCACCCTAATCTTAAATCGTAAAGCTGATTATTTGACCTGGCCTCCCAAAACACCATTTAGTAAATGTAATAAGCTAACTTCGTATAAATACGAATTATCTGAATCCGAAAAATACCAACGTCGCTTTTTTCACTTCTTACATTTATGTTTTAAAACTGGCATCAGTTTAGTGGGCCTCGTAAAAATCCATAACAGAAAGAAGCTGATTAACCGGAGTGTATATTCTATTACCGTCTTCTTTATCGTAAAAAGTAATTCAATGCAATGAATTTATGAAACAAGATATTTTTCAACTAGAAACAATGCCATAACAATGCCGAAACTGTGGATGAATATTTAAAGAATGAGTTGATGAGAAATGAACGAATATCAGATTCATTTTTACAGAATCTCAAATCAGGACGATTCAATTGATAAGAAATTATTTTTGAGATGAAGCTGAACATTAACTATTAAGTGCACACCTCTTCTATTTAAATGATCAAAAGAAATTTTAGGCTATTATTACAGGAGTAATTCTAAATTAAATAGACAAATTTGACAAGTAAAATGGTAATTTCAATCCGAACATAATGGTGATTACTTATTGAAGTAAATGCTGTATAATAAGAGGTTTAATGGTTTAATGTCGTTTTAGTGGAAAGTTAGAAATCGTTTTGTTGTAATTAAAGATATAATATTGTTATAAAAACATCTTGATTTTCATTCACATATAATAATTGCTATCTCAATATGATTAACTTTCTTTGGTACGTCATTTCCAAATTTATTTGAGATACGGCATATTTTTATGAAGGCGATGAGACTGCCAGAACATTAGCATTTTACGGTTATTTCTTGCCTTATCATCCCTCGTTTGAAATGCATCGATTCATTTTCCTTTGTCGCTTTACTGAGTTATGAAGATGAGGCAGTTTAACGTTAATCTTTCGGCAAATGGCCAAGTCTCACCGTTTTCCGATGAGTTGATATGAATGAATGATACGTTATTTTTGGAAGCTTAAATCTTACGCTTGCTGGAAAATTTATTCTAAAATCTATCATTGAGAACCAAGCTAATTTAGTTTACACATCGCCTATACATTCCTTATATTCTGAGTTTCATGCAAACGTTTTCTTCGCCGATCCTTATTCTTCATACCTTCATGGAATAATACTATATATTTTTCTTTTAAAATAATTTACAATTATTTTATATGTAATTATTTATATTAATTTATCAATTTTCATTGTGCTTTTTCTCATTGATATAAAAAATGTTCTTAAGATGTGTTTTTGGTAAGGTATGCACTGATGAGTGAAATAGAAAATAAAATATCACCAATATTTTAATACCATAATTAGAATATGAGTCTATTTTCATGTAGGTATACTATCGATCAACATTGTTTAGAGCAAGTATACAGCAGTTAATTAGTTCCTGATGCAAAATTCACTTGCGGAATGCATTTGATACAACATAGAAAATATTTATTTCCTATGAACGATAGCTAAAAATATCATTTTCATAGCATGCTCACTTGAACAATGATTTTCACAAAAAGAAACTTTAATCCTAATATTCATTAGTCATTAATGACTAATTAACGCATTGATATTTTCATCCGAATATAAATCTTACGCTGAGGAATAAAATGTGTTTAATGGAAGTTTGAGTTTAATACAAATAATATAATAGTATATACGTACACTATATGCTATAGTATATTCATACACTATAGCAGAACATATGAATTAAAAATACCCATCCTTCTATCGAATCGGGCTCCCGGATAGTCATGTGGACAGTGCGTTTGTCTTTGGTGAAAGTGGTCCCGGGTTCGAATCCCGGTGGGAGCCAACGTACGGAATGACCTAAGCTGTCGAAGCACTTTTATCAATTCTAATACTACTTTCTATCTAATCGGCATCATTATTTTACGCTTAAATATTTTTTATCTTATGTTGAGTACTGATTATTAATTATTTTATCTACATCCTTTCCTTCTTTCCAATTAGTAGACGTCGAGAGATTAGGAGAAGTCATTTGAAAATCTTTCATGGTGACTTATGCTGAAGAGATTTCTCTTCATAGCCTCATTTCCCTCATTCCCGTGTTTTATTACTAATTAACATGGTTTTGTGTTCATCGTCATTCATTATGTATTGATTTCATACTTTGTGCCCCGTCTTCTGAATAGAGCTTAGCGGGTTGAGCTCAGGGCCACCCAGGTGTAACATCTCGGAACGTGCGTTGAAATAATAGCTATTTGAGGGTCTATGGAAAAAAAGATTGAATAATGAAAGGAGTTCGTCGAAAAAATTGGCCCCAGTGCTTTGAGAAGAGATCGGAAAGACATCAGCGAGAAATCCGAGCGAACTGCTTGAGCAAGAGAATTTTCAGACGTCGTAAAGAAAGGCGATTCCGAACAAAGAGGGTATGGAAGAGAAAGGGGAGTTTGTATCACAATATGGGAGAGAGTGGGGAGGGACTTAAGGAAGGCGAATAAGGAAGCCAAAGGGTTTAAGGGGATTATGGGAAGCAAGGGGTCCTCGCTACAGATGAAAGGTTTTCTACTAGGCTCAAGGAGCAGTTCCCAGAAGAGAAATACGACGTCAATATGAAATAGAGAGAGAGAAGTTTTTGTGGGCTCTATCAATTCAAATCTCACTCTTATTAGCAGTATCGCGTGAAAAAATGATACGTTGCGAAATCAGTTGTGAGGAGAACCGTCGTTCTGCGATGGAATCCTAATGGCGATGGAGGATTTGAATTGACGACATTCCCCGTATATGAACTCGATTATACGATTTTCTTAGATTTGGATGAGAAAATTGAAGCTATTCAGCTCTGATGCGTTAAAAATAGCTATTCTGGTTGATATCTTATATGCACTTCCTTAGCAATTATAACTCTCTTTCTAAAATTTTCAATATCTAATACTTGCCATGGTACATGTCAAGTATTATTTATTCCCTATATATTGATCATTATCTTGGTTCTTCTTTCAAAGTAAATAATGCTTGAGAATTTATAATTCGGTCAAAGATCAATTCCAAGTAGAGAAAAATAAAATGTGAATAGGAAAACCATTTTTCTGCAAGCGTGCTTATTTATTTATTTATTCAATTCTCACGTGCAGCATAACAATGCCAATTTCAATTGAAAAGTAACAAAAACACATGTAGAAAAGTAATGAACATTAACAGTAAAAGAAATCTTGTGTTGAGATGATATAAAGATTTATTTATTTATTTTTTGCCATATTCAGACAGAGTTTTGGTGCTAACGTTGTACAATTAGTTTTGAAATGACAAGAAATTATTACAATATAGAATAGGTTAAAATAATGACGGACGATACAAAATTTATTATATACAATACAATATATTAATCAATTCATCAGAAAATGAATTATATATGGGCAACATATACTTGATAGAGCGTGCAAGATTGTTCCTTCAGCTTTAGTTTTTCATATCATTCCTTATTCTTTGATTCTCAGAGAGCAACGAAGGAATTTATTTGAATTATTTTGATCATTTTTCATTGCAACTTCCTTTACACTTATTGTAGCCTCATTGATATTTTCACATCAAGCACAGAATATAAATGAGTGAATTTTGGAAAACAATCTACTGTTTCACAGCTCTTCCACAACATTTACTTACATACTTACTTTAACTAAGTATGCACTAAAGAACTTACTTTATAACCAAGATATCAATTTAATCATTTTTTATCGTGTTATTTTAAAGTGGATTAAAAATTGTAAATGGATTCTATTGTTTAAATGGGAAGAAATGAAACAAACATAAATTAGCATCTCATAATGAAGAAATAAAAGTAGTTAAACCATAGAAAAATCATTGTCTTTGAAACATATCCCCGTTAGTTTTACAAGTCAAATTTTATTGATTTAAGGTGATTAACATAGGTGCTTCCCATATTTGTCTCTAAGGTAAGATAAACTTTATAACTATATTTTTCGCTGTTCATAAAATTATACTTACGTAATAACTGTGGGAACCAAATGTGTATACCATTCTCTTTCGATACAACCCTTAGAGTAGATGTAGGTCAATGTAGGATAAGCGTATCGTCAGCTTTAATGCGATCAACTTCAATTTATCGTCCTCATTCGCATAGGGATTCCCATTTTCCATGGCTTCTCCTGCCATGCTTGCTTTCATCGCCATTTCTTCTGCTCACTCATAATAGCTGCATATAAATGATGTGGTTTTTTTGTATTGCTTGAATTAAAAGAATTGAAATAAACTTCATGATTAGTTTCCCTACTTTTAAATTGATACCTTTCATTAATAACGAATATAGTTGTTACTTTCAGTAAGTTGAGCTCAAAGAAAACCCAAAGGGCTATTTATGGTTGGGAAAAAGAGGGTTTTATTTGTTAATTTAAAATCATAAATCGTGGACTGAAGAAATGGATTGCTCAAATAATGAGACGAAAAGGAATATTTTATTGTAACCGAATGCAAGGGTTAAAACAGATAAAAAATTTGTTAGAGAATTAGATAAGTTACCCAGAAACGAATGAACAAACATCGAATTGGGAATATCAAGACACATGATCCTACCGAATGTTAGAGAACTTATACATACTTGTATAGGTTACTTTGTAGGTTATATTAATGCCATATTCATATATGCGTATGTTTATACTAAAGAAATTGAATACGGACAGGTACAATTATAAATAGCTTTGATATAATTGATAAATATTTTCTTTAAGTTTTATCCAATTCATCTTCACTTTAGTTAACCTTGGTAGTGTCCTTCGTCCGTCAGTATCTTTTCTAATATATTCTGCTTCTGTAATTCTATTATCACTATATTCCTTATTCTTTACACATAATTTCCTTCTTTCACCACTTTTTTAACAATCCTATAAACCTAACAAAATCTTCAAAACAAGCATACGTTCAATATTACTAGATTAATTATATGATGGTTTGGTATTTATTACCATCAAAAATAAACATATACGTGCTACTCTAATTGCATTAAGAATAGAGACCAGCGTTCTGTTTTTTTAGTTATAGTTACTCTTTGACTTGCGGGAATCAAATGATTATGTTAATTTTATTTGTGAAAGCAATACGTTACAAGATCAAATTTACCTTAGCCTTCATTGCTTGAGATACTGCTGAAGGGTTTTTAGTTCATTTTATTGAAAAGGCTTGCGCACCAAGCCATAAATTAACCTGACTTCCGTATTCTTTATCCAGGAGAGCTTATGTACCGCTATCAAATAGAATACTTTTCTTGGTGTCTCAAATAGCTCTCCGAGTGGAAGTGAATTGCCTTAAGCAATCCCGGAGGTACCGTGCCAGACGTAGAGGTAAGACAGTCTGCCACTCTTATCTACTGAGAGCTATTTACCTCATGCAACTTCTCGCTCAAATAAATTAAATTCCTCCGTCAATTTATTTCAGTAGATGGCTTAGTCATTTATTGTCTTGCTTTCTTGACTGTTCCATTCGCATTATGTCAGATTTATCATGGATTTGATAGAAAACAGAAGGGTCGTATCGATTTAACGAAAACTTATGATATTTATTCTTGTGTTTGAGGTAACTATTTCACTAGTAGATTCATTTATAAGCTACCAAAGAGAATAAGAATAAAACAGTAATTTAATCAGAAACCAAGTAAAATATTCTTTAAAATATTTTTGTTCTCTAGTTCTCTTTTATATCAAATCTAAAATGTTGATTTTCCTGTATTTGCATTTGTGAATTGAGTGTGTCCCAAAATCGTATGTGATTTTTATGATTAAAAATATTAAATTTTAGAGCTAATTATTACCTAGTTTCTGTGGGATGTAATTTGTTACCTATAGTTTACTTACTACATATCATGGGCATTAATTTTTCTCGGCCTACCATTTTACAATTCAATATATTTTAATGCTCAAGAAAAATTGCAAATCTTAGGAAGATAGAGTCAAGGTGCTTGCACCCCCTGCCACACGCCGAAAGGTGGCTTTCAGGGTTCTTACATAGACAATTGCAAATATTTCACTATTTTATAGAAACCTTCGTCGTTCTAAGTCCTTCACCTATTTGCCAAGTAAATCACATATTAAAAAGATCCATTCAGATATGTAGTCTGCTACACAATGTCTACATAGGAGGCTACTTTATGTATATTAACCCCTTCTAGATCTAATTAATTACATGAATGTCAAAAATCCATACCTTATACGAAGTTGTGATTGTTCAAGAGAATTTGAGACAATATTTACCCGTTTTTTTATAATTACGGCTTGAAAATTTATTTAGGGATCACATGATAGTATAATTACTAATTTGTAAGGTTATGGAATCTTATCATAGTACGGATTATTTATGGAATTATATTTATTTATGGAATTATATTTATTTATGGAATTCTAGTTTATCAGGAACTTTATTTTTCTCTCAAAATCAAATATCGAATATATACTGTGCGATGGAATCTGTTTTTGCGATCCCTGCTACAAATTTCGATAAATGAGTGTTTCTTATAAAAAATATGGTGCTTTACGACACTTGGATAAGAGTATCTCAACAGAATTCATCAATAATAAAAATTCTCGGCATAATTCGTACATTCGGTGACAGTAGTAGCTATTGATAGAAAACTCAGGAATTAATTAACTTGGGCTATGCAGCCGAATTGAAAGAGTTACAAAGTGGGTCAAATACTCTCCTCGGAGAACGTTTTGTATTGTTTAGTATATCTACATCTAAATTAATACCCTGAAAGTCTACTTTCGGAGTGTGGCAGGGGGTGTAAACACCAGTTGAATCTAAACTACATCTTTACTCGGTTATTGTCGCGTATCGTTCGCGGAAAGTATCCCTTAATTTCATGAAAAACCGTGATTCTATTGAAACATTTTATGATTCATGTTTTAACAGGATACCGCAATCTCGCGAATCGCTGTTTCAAATACTCCAAATTTGTCAGAAAAGAATTAAAATTTCAAAAATTCTATTGAAAACCACTATTTTATAAAATTAGTACCTTTTTGTTAAAAAATAAGTACTAGAAGGTATTACTATACTTAGTGACTTAGTAACTTTTTTAATAGTATTTCTTTGAAAGTATGTTTGCAGGAATGGGTACATTATATGCATAATATGCGGTTAACTTTTATTATTCTGGAAATTTAATTTCAACGTCGCACATATTTTTCCTCGTATGAAATATTATACCAAATTTTCACATCACATTCTGGTCTTAGCCCTACTTTTCATAGAACGCATTAATATGTCAGTGAATTTCTTTGGAGTTAAGCTTGCAAAAACAATCATTTCAATGATGGATAACGTGATATAATTTGGTCACGGAAGGAGGAGCCTAGGGCATCATTCAGTTCCATAGCCGTTCGTAAGGCGAACTTCAGCGAATTTCGCATTAATTGCTATCGTTGAATGTTGGTGTGCCCAAGATAATGTTTTTGGTCTTCGGGCTCGTAGCCTCTCAAAATAGGTATCCTCATCGAAAGAGAGAGATAGACCCTCGTCGTCGTCGGAAACACGTGAGAAAAAGAAACTTTCTTTTCTTTCAGAAGTCTCTCCGTCCAGCGGATCAACTCTTTTGTGACCTTTTTCGATTCCATCGAGTAGCTCGAAGTGCTTCCCTCTCACAGACGGCTTCCAGTGTAATCGGATACGGTTCGCATTAGAGAGACTCAAGGCGAAAAATTCGCCCGTTTCCATTAATCGCTTCGTATTACGCAACAGACGGATACGTGTGCGTCTGGACCAGTGAGCTTTTAAATGTAAAATGTCGGTGTCGTCACGCATGAATTAACCGTGCGAGTGATTCCAAACCGATCCCTTCTCTCACTTTAATGGGACAACTTTCTCGAATTACGCAACGGATGCGTCCCGCATTGATTCTCATTGGAATTTCGCCTTCGGAACTCCATATCGCGACGAATTTTCAACGACCTGCTCGCTCGGGATGTATTAATGAAAGCGAGGTCAAAATTGGTTACAGATGCGAGGCTTGTTACGAATTCCTAGCTAGATGACTGCTTTTGCAAAACAGCTTAAACATCGTTAAGTAATTGATCCCTCGTGAAGTACCCATTCGTCAACATATCTCGTACATCAAAACTGCCTTAAAATTACATTAATTCAACCATGTCGCCCTCTGAAACAATGCTTTGTACACTCAATATCCTAATACTCTTCATTTGGAGATATTTAGGCATGATTTTATGGATCATAATAATATATGAACTAGTAGCGTACTTTTTTTTTCTATAATGGTGAATCAACAGCTGAAGTTTTAGGTTCTTGGGCTCCATCGAGAATTGAAATCTAGACTGCTGTCATCAGGGACGAACGCGTCACTCACTTGATTACTCAAGTGCTTTTAATTTGTTGATTTTTAATATCACTGTAAGGTTTAACTTATTTCTTTCTCTACCCCAAAGTATACTCCGTGAAGTTGTAATTGATAGCCGAAAAGGAGTGACTTTGATGTCAGTCTTGTCATTTTTATCCTTCAAATCCATTAAATCACTCTAGTCACCACCGTCATTTTGGGTTTCTTCTACGAAAACTCTCACAAATAAACTACGTACTTGCATAATTTTATTTTAATTCACACTGGAAGAATATTTCCAATAAATACAAAATCTAGGATAGAAAATTTTAAATACCTAATCATTGCTTCTGAAAAAATCCTTACGCTCATTTGATGTGTGGAGTAAGTATTTGCAGTTATTTGGATCCTTATATAAATACCCTGCCAATGGATTGCAGGATACAAATATAGACGAATTAACAAATATAAACAAGCATGTAAGTTTTACACATTATGTTCAAAGATAAAACATAAATCTATCTTTTAGAAGATACTAAAAACTATATAACAATTCCATAGAGAATAAAACCTTATTTAATTACTATTGAATTGGTCTCCCTACAGTATCCCGATTAACATAATGTTATTTATTTGTCTTTTGATACAAGAAGAGAATATTTGTCATTTATTTTCATTTCACTCTAGATGTTAGTTATAATGGTATGAAAGTTATTGAAGCATTAAGATTCCTCCTCCATTAATTCTACGAAAACTAAACGAGCTCATGAATTCAATGTGCTTCACTAACGTGGACTTATTTCGCTCATGGCATCGTGGTTTAGAGAGGAAAGCAAGGATATATTTTTTCTAGTCACCTCATCCCCTCTCTTAAGCCTTTTGCAGCTAACAGTGAAAGGTTAAAATAGCAATCAGGGTTAAGACCTTACAGAGAGACGTATCTTTCACTGAGAATCATTTTTTGTGAAAATACATCATGAATTCAGTGATCCTTCCAGTTCTCTTCTCACATTTGAATGATTCGTCATTTAATATTTCATTTCTGTAATTTCATAAAAACTCCCCCTTTCGAAATTTGTTCCTTTCATCATTTTTTTAATAGATATATTTCTAATACGAAAATTATCCCTCATCCATCCAAATTTGTATTGCCCACTCCCTTTCAACGCGTTGCTGCTCATAAGATGCATTTGATCGTACGTGCCGAGATTAATTCAACACCTATTCATATTTGTGCAAATAATGTAAATTGGCCTCAATGTATAATAGCTTTCATCAATGACACGGCAACATCCATTTCGCTTGGGAAATTAGGCGTGAAGATAATAATTTGATTAATACAGATTTTGGCGTTCTTTTCGCTGAAATCATTTTTCTCTCTCATATTTCGAAGTCGCCGGTTTTTAACTCCTCTTGAATAAATAATTTCTGACTAATTTGATTGCTTGATGGAACTCCAAAACGAAATTTACAAACATAAAAAAGGGAATTGGTCGCCGCGGGGTGATCACGCACAAAACTTGATGCAACGTATTTCATATCATCCCCACGACGATTTCAAACATCAATTGATTGGACTGTTTCAGATTGGAAATATTTACCCCTGATTGAGAGTAGAGATTGGTTTCAATGTTGTATTTTCTCTGTAATAGAAAAATAAACTTTTAATAGCAGGAATCAAAGCTCATCAATCACAAATATGCAGAAAATGCTTCGTTATCAAATGAACTTCTCTGCGCAGTGTCAGCTCAATTTCTATATTTGATTTTCATAGAAATTAGCTCAAAAAGTTATTTTTCGAATATATCTTCCATTGAGTATCCAAAGCAGTCTTTATATGTATCTTTGAATCCTAAGTGGAATGTTAACAAGCCAATGTTATACGATAGAACTGGTAGCATTCACAAATAGTGGATAGTAATGAAAAGTTTGACATTCTACCACATACTCCCCTTGGCTATGTACTTCACTATGACCAAACACAGAAAACAGTGAAAGGTTCTTAAATATAATTGCGCCATCAGATTTTCATACTCAAGGCAGGAGAATTTTCAATCTATTTTAGAAAAGTATCTTATGCAATTAAGCTATTTAAAGGATTTGCTATGATCTTCTTGCTGCAAAAATACTTGGCATCATTTTCTACAACTTTGAAAGATCTGAACAGTTTATTTAAGCTTCATTTCCTAAACAGATTGTTACTTCTATTTCTGGTAACTAATATTACTCTTTCATGAAAACTCTCGCTACACTTTATTCATAATGTCAAATGAATTTTTTTCTTCGCATAATTAGTGCTCATTTATCGGATGATGACAGAAAAGCTGACGAAGGGTACATTCTTGTAAAGAGATTCCTTAAGATTTTAATATATCTGGCCATTGTCCAGGGGCTACAGAAAAATATAGTGTCTCCCAATGCCAGGTGTGCTATTATATTATTAAATGTGGTGCATAGAATCTAACTTGAGTTAAAATAAATCTACAATCCACACATTCGTTCTATATGTTATATGAGAAGCATATCCTACCACTGAATCCCAGAGAAAACAAAACATAAAGTAATCATAATTACGAGCTATACTATCGAATTCTATGACGTTTCGGAAATAAAAAGAATCACCTTTCACAGAGGAAACTAAATCCAGCTTTAATAAAGAAAACCTAGCAAAATCCCGCACTCACACATAAATGTACACAGCCAAAAAACACGACTCCTTTCTGGAACTGGATCTCGTTTACTTTGTAAAAATGGGTGCCTTTTTATTTCTCTACCATCTACATAGCACATCCATTATAGCTTAAAATCATAAAATTAATGTGGTCAATTCAAACTTGGTGCAGTTTCATAGACACCATCTTAAAGGAGAAACACTTAATTTTCACAAAATATATTTCAGTCGACCAGTTTTGTCAATATTTTGATATCATCAGGTGACTTATCTCCTGATGATGCCAACACGTTGACGAAATCGATCAACTGAAATATATATTTTGGAAGTTAAAAAGTATTCTTCCTCTTTTGAGATGGTCTATTATCATGGTTAATGGGAGATTACTATAATTTGAGACCGGTTATTATTGTTTGCTTAACAAACTTTGAATACAAATGAAATAAAGGTCTATGTCTTCGTGGACACAGCTGTCATGGGTTACCTAGTTTCCAGTAAATAATTTCGACTCTAAAAAAATTACTCCAATGAAGACACTAAACTTAATTAAATAACGAAATATTTATAAACGTTCGCTAAAATGATATACAGTGGTACCTTGGTTAACGACGGCCTTAGTTAACGACGGACTTGGTTAACGACGAGTTGCTGTAACCAAAATATATCTTGGGTAACGACGTAGGATTTGGCTTACGACGCCTCGTGGATTGGTCTTTCCGGAGTTTCACGTGTTTCAGCACGTCTATTTATAATCAATTTATTATAAACTAATATTTGGTGTAAGTTACGATGTTACATCATAAAAACATACTGAATAGCAGCTAACGGAGAATATTAAAAATAGTTCAATGCTAAATTGTAGCTAATTCAAATAGGCACATGTTGTCTCACCGGAGTTAAATCGGTAAATATTATAAGTTTTGCTTCCAATAACTGGGGTGCGTCCTCGACGCCGGGAAATACGGTAATCCATTACCATTATTATGCCTGTGGAAAATCGCGCCTTGGATAACGACGGTTTTGGTTAACGACGATTATCCTGGAACGGATTAGCGTCGTTAACCGAGGTACCACTTTATTTTAGAGAATGAATGTTCCCTAACTCTTCCATAATTTATTTCATGTTCTTAGTTACCATAGCAAACAAGAGCTTCCAGTTCTCGCGACCCATTATGACTCATCTAATCGATCAGTAAATAAAGGAACGAATCGACTTGACATTCAAAGGGAATACAGATAACACTCCAGACTACAGGTAAAGTGCACTCCTTAAATCCACTCGATAGCGATGAATGAAACATTCTAGTCATGTCTCGTTTCAATTTGAAAGCGCCAAGAGCTGCACTTGTAGACACGGAGAGTTTCCTTTGTTTCCGATTCCTCAGTGTTTAGCCCAATTCCTGAAGTCCACGGGTCGAGTTGGAAAGAAGGGCGGCGTTTGACGGAGGGATTGGGAACGACGAAAGACAATCGAAAGGAGAGTTCCGAGGAAGGTACAAGTTACGTGGGAGTTTCCCCCTTCCCATCTTTATTGCCAACTCTGGCTCTGAACTCCACTCCCTGCAACGTACTGTATCTCCCTCAGCAAAGAAAATCCCCTTTCCCATTACACTTCGGATATCCGTAGGCGAATGGCCCGTAGTCAGTTCGGAAACGCCGAACGAAATTCTGGGCACTTCGGCATTTTTCCTGCGAGGGTTGTTAAGTAACTGGGTCGTCCGCTGCCTGAATTCTTAACGCTAAGTTATTGACAATACAGTTCGTCATCGTATTTATCGCGGTGTTGTTTGGACTGAGGTTGAGGAAATATGTTGGGAAAGATTCTGGAGGATTTTGAGTTGCCCGCGAGGAGCATGCCGTATTTTAAGCCTGAAAAAAAAGAACTTACATCAAAGATACGTCTTGTTATGCTGCTGTAATGACTAATTAGGAAACGCTAGGAAAAGATAATCTAGGAATAAAGCATTATGAAGCAAATAAGCAGAGAAGTACGATTTTTGTGTGTGTATACAACAGAATTTATCATGGTTTATTCTATGCTCATTCTGTGCTAAAAGATATCTCTTGAATATTAGATTTTGTGCAACAGAGGGGCACACTGTAATATAACATGTAGATTAAATAAATAATCGCTAAAAATATATAACATGTAGATTAAAAATTATCACTACTTATTGGCAAGCCATGATCTATATGAAAGAATGAGGCTGTGCATATCCTATCGCGTTGAAAACGGTAAATTTCTCACAAGTTAAGATAGACAAAACAGAATGACCTTACCCTCCAGATTTTTCTCAAGATAAATTTTCTTACTTCAGTACTTTTCTTACTCTCAGTAGGAAAAGTACTTGTCCATTTTATCGATAGAAATTTTATGTTTACCTGATTTAATTTGATACCCTTAGTTACTGAGGGCGAATCAACTATAATCCACAGTACAGCGGAAATATAAGTGTAAATAAATTAAAAGGTAATCTAATATTTGGACGATAAAGATTTTTAGTATCGACCAAAATGCTGAAAATAATAAATCCAAGAAAATCTTTCAAATGCTTTGGAATTTTAATTTTAATATAAAATTTAACTCAGGATGGCTGTGGCCAACAATTTTAAATCTCCATTCTTTGATACTGAATATCATGAAAAAAACATATTTTTGACAAATTAATCTTTCGGATCTCAGCAAAATTGTAAATGTATGAGTTGGAAGGGCAAAAATGGGATTTTCGTGGCAATTACGTAACCTATAATCAGCCTAACAACGGGAAAATCTTAAATGCTATTTCAAATCAAGCAAATCTGATAGTAAAACAGACAAATTGCTGCTTAGTTAAAAAATATCCGGGCAAGGGTCATCAAAGATAATGATTGAATAGATGGGAAATAGACTTTGCAGCTATAATAATTAAGATAAGCGTGAACATCTACTTTTAATCATAAGCATTATTGCTAACAGTGCTTCGACAGCTTAGGTTATCTCACACATAGACTCCCACCTGAGATCGAACCCAGGACTACCTTCACCAAAGGTGAACGCGCAGCCCATTAGTATATCCTGGAACCACTTTCACTTTTGTCCACTGCACGTGAATTAATTATGGAGAATAATTAAAACTCAAATAGAATGTTATAATATTGATTTCATTTTTATACCAGCTAATCTTAATGAAAATGGATCCCGTATATGGAGACAGTTAATCAAAACCGCTACGTCATGAAAGAATTATTGGGCAACGTCATCAACATATTGAAAGATACTCGGGCGGAGAGTTGCGAAGAAGAGCTCTTTAATAATTCTGAATGCTTTCATCATCTTTTGAACTTTCGCCGCTATGCCCTCCAATTAAATCGAATTTTCGGCGAAGTAATTTCTTTTGGAAGTATTCCGTTTCGGAGCGCTCTTTGTAGTTGCAAACTTTATTAAGTTTAATCTGTAGCTTACGAGCTCTAATGGAAACCCGGCCCATACGCCCCGACCGCGATTGCAAAGGGATGAAATCAATCATCCCCTTCTCCCATCCTCATCCAATCTTCTCTCCTACTCTTATTTTTATTTATCTCTTCTCTTCTATCATTCTCCTTCTGCTTCATTTACCTCCATGCTAAAGCAGTCAATGGATTTTTTAAACGAATATTCTAAAGCTATACATTCCCTTATTCTAAAGGATATTTTATTACGATAAAATAGATCAAAAACTTTGTCCTTAAGGACTATAATTAAATTTCCGTTTCCCAAGTCTACTATGATATAAACTGTAGGCCTCTATCTTACCTCATCAGTAAATAGCATGTATTAATAAACCACACTCTAAATTTAAGAAGAAAAGGCGAGGATTCCTTCGAAATATTCAATATTACATCCTTAGTATATAACTGGTAGTTAATATAATTTACAATAAAGACTCACAGTCCAGTTTTTTGGAAATAAATGTTAAATGTTTAAAAAGATAGTTTTGTTATTAAAAATTTGATGTACATATGAAATCAAACTACTATATATTATTTGTAAATGTCAATTAGGTAATTAGGCCTACAAATCTTAAGTTAGGTAAGACCTTAATCTTTTCTTTGAATATTCTAATTGAATGTGATGACAACATCTAGCTATTTGCAATAATAAATCAATTTCGTATGTATTTACAAATTTTGATCTGTAATAAATGTCATTCAATTTAAATCGAAAAAGCAGTATTATTAATTACTTTGATAATACTGCTTATTCAGCGACTGATATAAAAATAAGTAATATGGTAAAATCAAGAGGTTTAGGAAACTAAAACGAAACTTACACCCTCGTGAGAGCTTGCGCCGCATTTGAAATTTATTTTTTCCAATGTTGTTGCACTGAAGAGAATTCAGAAATAACGAAGGCTTTACACTGCTCATTAACAATTGAATAATTCACTATGACATGCATTAGCCGGCATGAAACGAAACTATGTCATTTTCCACGCCATTTATTTATTAGCGCTAGTAAAAGCGAGCTAAAAGGGAAATCGAGTTAAAATTATACTTAACTACCACATCAATATCGCTCTACTTTCCCATTAGATCATGCCATGCATCTTTTCCCTTTTCTTTCACATTTCTTTGCTCTCTCACTCCATTATCTATTTCACGAACCCCTTCACTCTTTAACTCACTCCCTCTTTTCCCGTCCCTCCAACGCTTTTCCGAATGCTTTCATCTCTCCTGCATCCTCTATTACCCAATCTCTCTTTCACTATTTACCTCTCCCTTTCACCTCACTTTCACTTTCCCTCCCCCTATACATTTTCGCGATAAAAAATGAATGTAACCCAAAGAATGCAATTCCCCCATAAAAGCTCTGATAAAACATCATTCGGCGATTGAATCGGTATTTACATTGCCGATACCTTTCCAAGCGTTAAAATTCTGAAGTGAAACCGCAATAAATAATAAGTGTCGTGCAATAAGTGTAGATAACGGTTTACTCTAAAATGTACTTAGCACGTAATAAATCATGTTTGTAGCAGAATGGAAAACAGCACTGCGCATATAGCCTATTATACGATATTAGATTGAATATGCCTATTTTATTCTTTATTAAGTCATGAGTTATATATCTGTGGATGTATAAGAATAGTATATGTGAATTAATGGCTGGATTTCCAATAAATCGACAATTGTAGCATTTTTTCATTATAAATACTGGAAATATATTGTAATATTTTTAATTGTATACTCACCAGTGTCCAATATTTTGCCGTAATTGCGTTGAAAAGGAGGAGTAAGAAATCGATGGAAGTACTCACCTGCAATAAAGGAAAAAGTGGAATTTTAGAGATTTATTACGTATTAATTTCATTTAAACTAATTACAAGAATAGGAATAAGAATATTTTAATGCAAAATATTTCGGATAAATCAATGATGTTCTTATAAACATTCAGTTGTTAAGCCTTTCTGGTATTTGTAAAGGACACCAAACAACAGAATTACTTCCATAAAATTACCAAAAAATCATGCATTTATGCATTCCGGGAGTGGGTCAATATTAAAAAAAATAATAAATAGATTTGTGACAGAAAGAAAAGGGAGAAAAAATAAAAAATAAGCTTCATATCGAGCGTAACTACAAAAATATTATTCACAGTCTCAGGAGTCGTTTTGTGGAAATCCATCTCGTAGAAATGAAAAAAAGTAATACCTTTTTTTCATTTCTACAAAAATATTATCAAAAGGCAGCATTTATGCTTATTTGGAGCGACAAGAATTTTCTATTCCGTTTAACAATGAATTTTCACCAACTAAGGTTAGAAGAAAGGTGGCGAATAATCAGTTACCCGAAGTAAAACCGATTGCAAATACTTGAAATGAACGGTATAATTTTATATTAGGCCTATGGGTAATTTCTCTGGATATATCAATTTAGAATATCCTTCAATTATCTATATCTCGGTTTTTTTTAAATTGAATGAATTCATAAGGCATGCAAACACTTATAATTAACTGTAGACCGTGAAGATAATGAAAAGTCTGCTTTGTTAAAATGATATTATGGACACGCTGTCTGATTTATTATCCTTATTTGTTTCTGTGGTTCTGGTCTTTATCCTGGTACCTTCTTGTAGGCGCATTTGTGCGAACAAGATGTTAAAGAATATTCACAAAATCAAAGAGAAATATTTACTCAAAACATATTTAAAATAAAAATTAATTGAAACAGGGAAATTCCTTTAGCATTTTATACTCCAGAAATAATTAGCTATTAATTAGGTATTATATATGGGTAATTAATATAAGGTATTATATATTGTTGATTAATTATTCATAACTTTGCCATTATGAGTAAGGATTAATAAATAATATCTGAACCGGATATGTAACATATTACGATAATTTGAAAACAAGTAGAGCATACGTAACGTGATATTAATAAATAATTATGAGAGCTTGAAATATATTATAGCCATACATAGAAGTGCTCAAAATCAACATTTGTATAAATATTCTCATACATTAGATATTTATGTGAAATATCCTCACTAGACCTTTAACTTCTAATTGTTTTTGCAGGATAATACTTATTTTAAAACAGTATTTCATTTTTTTGTAAATTTAATAAACTTATAATACTCTTAGTTTTCACTAAAACAACATCTTTGTGTACCATTTTTCCTAAGGTTCACATAATTTTCACTCGTTATTACTTCGTATATTTCAAGATTTAATATAAAATTCGGCTGAATGATACTTATTACTAAATAAGTATCGCATCAGCTATTTATTTCTTCTTGTAATATCTGGGTTCGTTTTATGAAAGTCGTTTCCCTTTTTATATCACTCATCTTTGGGACCTATCATAACCCCTCTCTTCAACTGTCATCAATTATAAAAAGGCAAAACATTTTAATTGGGTCATTTTAGCATTCAAGAGATCTCTGTGTACGAATCTCAATCGTTCGTTAACCCTCATGAGGAAGTAATGTACTGAATCACTCGTAACACTGAAAAAGCATCTCAGGAGCATTAATTCCAGTTTGTGAAGCATCCTTCTCCTTCATCAATTAACCGTTTCCGTTCCTCATATCCTTCCTCTCCTGCGCAGACATCATTCTTTTGTTTCAGCACTCCAAAACACCTCTGCCATCCCCGTCTTGCACCCATTACGTCTCGACGCTAATGAATAAGGGCACCTTTCATTTCTTACGACTCCATCCACCGATATCTCCACGTTCTCACGCCTTAACTGTGGCCCTTACGTCTCTCTCGCTATCGACGTAACGACGTCAAAGCCTTGCCCTCTCTAATCCCCGATGGTTAAAGTTCCCCGGGAATTGCACGGGTTGTAAAGGCGAAAAAAACAGGATTTTCCGGAGGATTAGTGGTCGGCAGTTGTTTCTTTCTGCGTCGTAAAGGAACAGCGAGGCGGGATATACCTCTTAAGGCCAAAGTGCCGCGAGTTTGTGCCCACGTTTTATGCCCTTACATCCGATTTCTTAAAGGTATCCCCAGGCTGCGGAAGGATATCATCCGCAAATACTTATTTTTTCCTTCTGAAAAGAGTCGTTTTGATCCTCGAGCGATTGGACTAGTCTCCCTTTTAAGAGAGGAATCTATCCGTACCAATTTATGAAACTGCGCCTCACTCAACTCGAATGTATAAATTTGTTACGAACGAGGAAAGGGCAACGATTTGGTTTCCTTCGTTTTTTGAAAGGGGCGTGCTGCGCGATATGAATCTCACGGAGATCGCGTCTACTAAATCGTATCCGTGGGCTTATTCTATGGGATTCCGTTTTGGGGGATCGTGAAAATTCATCGCCTTATCCGATTATGTATCGATATCGAAAATACTTAGCGATATCTTGGATTAAGTGGCAGAAAATGGAATGAATTAGCCTAACCGACCCTTTCTATGGCTCATGATGTTCCTTGAAACGTTTTTCCTCGGTTTGATGGGTTCAGAGGCAAGAAAATGTATTTTGAATTGATGAATAATTTCCACATTAGCTCAGAATTTATCTTTTTATCCAGAAATATCTTAGTTTTTCTAATACATAATTACCATTTATAGTAATATTACGCAAACCAAATGTAGAACAGTAGCATTTTTATTAGAGAAATTATAAAGATTTATTTATTTCTCAAGAGCAAGCGTAATTTTATTGATAACATTTTGTTTCCCAAAGGTATAATTCATGTTCATGCCATCATGTTTTTTCTTCAGCGGACAATCACCTCCACATCCGTTCAGGCTTAAATTAAAAAATGGGAAAAATATATGCATTCTATGTTATACTCGAAAAAAATTATGAAAAACTTCAGTTTCTAGTAAGCTTCAGGAATTAAATTAATTCATTCTAAGAGTAACTCTTCCATCACTTGACGAATTAAGAACATTTTTATATGACTTTTCTAATTCCTAACAAAATATTAACATTTTTCAAAATTCTTAAAATTTCGCATATTTTTCATGTACGGTAATACGTTAGAACTTGTTTTATATTAAATTTGGGGATTGAATTGACTTGAGTCGGAATCAATGGTGAATAACATGCGACTTTATATAACCATCGTTCATAAGAAACGCCTGGAGTCAATTTTCAAGAATGATGCGCGGCGTTTAGATACCGAATGTATGTACAATGTAATCTTGATTGTACTTTTCAACATGACATGTCTTCCACTAGTATATAACTACTATTGTTTCTACTTATGCTTAAATAGTTATTATATAATTGTTAATATTGAATTTTAATCCTGGGATACATTATATCTTCGGCTCGCATAACTTTTATAGATTACTGTCAATTTTTGCTGTTCATACTAAAGTTTATATTTTCGGTCTTTATTTGGTGGTATTTCATAACAGAATGAAATAATATGATAGAACTAATCTTTCAATTTATTCCATTCTCCAATAACTACATACACACACAATCAAGGTTTCAATATTTTGCATCATTATGAGTTAAATGAAAGAATAGACTTTTAGATTCAATCTCGCCAGAATAAAGACGATTTATTAATATCATCTTCAGGTATCAAATAATGACCTGTCATCCAATCAATTCACTTTAGATTATATTTTTTTTATTTAAATTAATTCCAGTATTTGGTGAATCAACAGTATTAAAGAAAAGTATACTCAAACAGGTGTTTACAATGAAGTCAATAGAAATACATTCTTGATCCCTCATTCATAGACACTTCAGTAATACTTAATTCATAGTAACGTTACTGAAATTTATAATGATTACGAATTGATGTTTATGAGAAAATGATTATCATGGCAAGAATTATTTTAGGATATTAATTGAATATTTGACTTGCATGATATCTATAAAATTGTTCTCTTTGATATATGTCACTATTTTCAATTCAGGAGTGAGGCGATAATCAGAACTTTTCGGACCACAATAACCAATTTGATATTCTTCCATCTGCTCTCCTAGATCATGCGGGTCGTTTAAAATAGTTCTTTTATTTAAGCCATTTGCCAAAAAAAGAACGAGATGGATTTTTTTTCTAAAACGATTTCATATACTGGCTTGATTGGTTCCACTCCATACTATGGTTAATTCTGGCTGAAGTCAATAACAACGAAACTATCCCAACAAATAGAAAGTAATCTTATAGTTCGAGGACGACGGAAAATATTAAAGTTGCGACCTCTGAAAAATAAATGCGAAATTTCTCGTGCACGAGTCCGATTTCAATTAAAACAGAATTATACACCAAAATGATTTTCGAGAACCGCTCCATATTTTCGCCAAACCCCAAAAAACGGAATTGAAAAAGAAGCATCCGCCTGTAGATTGAATAAGGCTACGAATCATGGCTAATGGTTTATTCAAGGCCCCGATAAATGAAATCAAGATTTGAAGAGTTTGTTTGCACAGGCTAAGGCAATTTCTGCTCTCGTTTTTTTGTTAACTTATTGACTTTCGCCCGGACTAAATGGATTGTGGAGTTGACTTAACCTATTTTTACGGCTGCAGGTTTATCCATAATGTAACGCTTTAGCCGTCGAATAAAAAAATACCATTCGGGCGGAGTGACATCCGCCGACATAGTGTCTGGTCGAAAGTGTTTGATTTATTCATATCGGCCCTCTCAATCATATTCCGGCTCTGGTGCTGCTGCAATGGGAACGACAAATAATCCAGTACTGTGAGCCCGAAAAAGGGTACCAGGAATTAGGAGAGGGCGAGATCAGCTGCAGGTACGTCTCGTCGTGTTTGCCCTCCCGAAATACAAATCCACGGACGTTTCGCTGCGATGGACCTCGGATTTCGAACGTTCGAGTGACAAACAGATCCATCTTACGGGCCCCGTGCTCATTAAGGAGTTGCGAGTTTCTATTCAGTTACGCCTCCTGCTCATTTACGGACGCCTTGTCCCGGTAGAAATCTTCTAACTTTTGGGGAAACGGAATATAATTCTCGGACAAGTCACACAAGCAAAGCTGGCGCTGTTGGCAGAATTGATTGACAACGTGTCTTGAATAGCACGAGGTTTATAGGCAGAGATATTTTTTATCTTCCATTTCCTGAGGATGACCGTCATAGTCAAAAGCAATCGTACTCAAAATAAATTTGCGGAAAATATAAAGTACGTTGCTGAATTATCCTCCTTTTCATTTGGAATGGTTGTATAAAATAAAATTTTTATTTGATTCTTTGAAAATATGATCGTTATAGTGATGATGATTAAATGAGGATTAATTTCAAATTTTTTGTTGTTGATGGACTAGTGATTTTAGTATTTAAGGATTCGTTTGATAGCTATGATTAATGTAAATGTATGCATGCAAATGAAAATTGTGGCTACTGCCTAAGAAAGGTTTTTGAATGTCATTGAGTTCCGTAAGAAATACATGAACAGTTGATTTTTCGACTCGCTTCACACGTTTTATCTTTTGCAAAATCAAATCATGAAATATAATCATAAAAAATTGGGAGCAGAACTGGTATAAAGAAAATTCAAGAAGGATTCACATTTTTCTTTTATAATGATTGAAATTAACTGATTAGAAATAACTATGAAATGTAATTCAATGAAATATATCAATTATCTGTAAAATATTCAGGTAAATTTCAAATATATTGCAATGCTAAATTTCCCAACGTATCAGCTATTCCAGAGTCATTTTCTTCGGTCGCTTAATTGGTAGAAAAATGTCATAGAACTCTTTCATTACCAAGACAAGAAAGGAAGATTCGATAAATATCGAGAGGATAAATTGACAGCATTATCAATCATTCAAAATTCCATGTTGTGTTAAAAAAGCATGATTGGTTTCATACACGCGTCTTCCTAAACATAGCAGCAGATTTCCTAAAACTTGGTGTCATAAAACAGTTTCCTGTAAATAAAAACTTGTCGTCTTTGTTTTATGGCAATCAATACTTACTTAAAATAAATCTATCAATATTTGTCCGCTTTTATCGCCAAATATTCAGTAGTAGCATTGTATTAATTATTATATTTCAACAAACACTTATGAGACGAAATGTTTGCTTACTTCAGCTACAGTTGCATTTAGTACACATAATTGAGCATTCAAAACAACATATTATGTCGTGAATTGATATTTTCATGAATGCTATATTACATATCTGATTGTCAAAACATATGCCTTTTTATCAACACCATAATTCATCATTAACGAAGCTTACTAGTTAACGATTCAAAGCAAAGTTTACAAAGAGGGCAACTGGCCATATTGTTGGAGATACTTGAGCTGTCGTAACCCATACTATACCTTACCCTCCCTAATTAACATGACCCTGGCGCTCAGTTCAGTCATGTTATAGCGTGCTTTGTCAATACATACAAGTTTGTAGTATCTATGATACTGAATGGAAATACAAGTGTTGCAATGGAATGGTTTATTCACTTTTTCTCTTTACTGTCTCTTTGATAATGATAAGTACTCCTTCATTAATAGAGGTAACAGAGATTGGAATACTTTACCTGGAGAAGTTCTCATTCCAATGCCGAAAAATTCCAAACAATTTAAAAAGAAAGTCCGTAGTATATAGCTTATAAATCCCTTGTATATATTCAGCAATGTTTTTACCTATACTCTATTTACTGCTTACATATATTATCTCTCGTCTAGTTATAATTGTTTTTAATATCATAGGCAATATTTTAACTTTTAGTTTTATAAGTTTTTATTGCATTATTGCATATATTAATTACTAGATGCTTTAATTGTATAAATTTAATTATAAATTATATGATGTACTGCTTTTGGGAAGTTTCTGGGGGTTTTCATCTCAACTAGGATGAATACCAGGCAGGGTAATGTATTTTCTTCCCCTAAGAAAAGATGACTACCGCCTGGCCTTGAGCGTACTTGCGGTCCTTATAATTTAATAAATAAATAATATCCGCATCACATTTCTAGTCTATGCGTTCACTATTTTTCAACACATAAGAAGTAGAGAGAAATATTTGAGGAAAGCAAGATCAAACTACCTCACCCGTCATATTTCCTAACAAGCCTCGTCCTTTAAACGTAGAGGAGGTGAAGCCACAGCCTACCTTTGAATACAGACACATATAAATATAGCCATCCCTTGCATTGAAATAGCCAAAATACTTTGAGCACGAACTCAAAGAATACGCTTCAGCTGAAAGGAGCTTAATAATTCCCAGTACAAATATCACGAAATACATTCGTCAGGACCGAATATTTCAGAGCAAATTATACAAAAGTCCTTTTAGAACATCCACCGCGACCTCGTTTCACACACCAACTTCAGCCCGCATGAGGAAGCACGGCTCGAAATTAAACGGCAGCTCCGAGCCACGGCGGACGGAAATTTTAAAACGTTTCGCCCCACCTCGCTCGCCAATTGCGCGCCGCTATTTAACTTATCGGAACTTTTCCCAGGAAATACTCCGAGGCTCATCCTCTGGCCGGGTGGATCAACTCGGGCGTAAGCGTCCACGGCGGTAACGAGGCCGATATTTTACTACCATAGCGACCTGTGAGGGACAAGAGTCTCGTAATAATCACGAGGAAGGTGCAGAATATATGGGCGAGCGAGCGAGGGCACGCTTTTTTGGACGATTCATTACGTGGAGCGGGATTTACGGTTGAAGGAATTATGCAAAGGAGATGTGGCCGGCGGGCTTAGGTCGGGAGAGGTGACGTGATTGGCCGGTTGGGGAGGAAGGATCCGGGGGATGATCGGAGATGGGAAGGAAGGCATCTCTGGGCAGAAAGGGAAAAAAGACGGCGAAAAATAGGCCGGAAGGAAGCGTCGGAGGAATGGGGGTCAAGCCAGAGGTTCATCTACTTCATCCCCAGTTTTGTCCAATTACCGAGTCTCTGTTTTTAGATAATTATAGGAGTCACCTCCTTGAGATAACTGTCTTTAATTGAGTCGGAGGGTAAGATTTTTGAAAATTATACAATTAAGAATACGGAGCCCGAGTCTAAATGAAGCCACGGAAAAGGTGCAGTTGCCAAAATAGAATAAAAGTCGTTCATTAAGAAGGAAAATGAATGATGGTTTCTAATGATGGGTCTGCGACTGCACATAAAAACTAGCATCTCCTGAGTGATCATTAAAAAAACATTTTTATAATCACCTCAAGTTCACAAAATTAAAATGAATGCATTAAATTCTGAGTCAGTTTTTTTATTTTAATGAATGCATTTAAAATAACGATCCTAAGCATTGCATTTTTGCAGATTACTTTATGAATAGTAATATTGTAAAAATAAAAAAGTATGTCACACGCGATATAGAATGCCTTCCATAGTAATGACTTCCTTTATTCTATTTCTAATTAGTAATGTAGTAGTAATAACTATTCTGACTTATAGTGATTGTTTTATCAAAAAGAGAACAATTCAAATGCTTCTTCTAAAAATATATAAGAATTAAGGATAACATTTTGTTGGAGCTGACAGCCCTTTTATACAATACATCGTGAGCTATTAGGGATATTATTAGTTGATTTATAACATATCTAATTTGGCACTGGCCTTGAGCAATACCATGTATATAAGTTGTTGTAATCATAAATTTTTTTATTATTTCCTCATTTATATCTACCTCGCAATTCAAAGGGATCCATTCAATTGATAAACGGTGTTCTTTTGCAGTAAATGTATTCCATCTTGAAATTCTCTTTGTTCGCCATTTCCAAGAACCTTCGCCATCCTTCGTGAAATTTGCCATCATAATCCGATGCTTTTAACTTCATTTGAATACATTAACTCTCAAGAGTCCTTATAATTCGAAATATGCTTATTTTAGAAAGGTGAACACAGGATGCGTGGTAATTTGCTACCATTCGGAGAATTTTTCGAGTAAACGAATAGCTATGATAATGGAATTAATTCCTGCGGCATGTAAGGCATCATCATAATTAAATTTCGAGGAATGATAATTATGCTACTATTATATATTTATGCTTATATTTGGTATTTAGTTATGTGCAAATAAGTGATATAGCCCTAGGAAATAGTGCAAGCCAGATCGGTTAAATATTGATACGGTACAGCTTCTTAACTAGAAAAGTTTAAATTTGTAAAGTTATATTAAAAAATCGTCCGTTTTCATTTGGAAAATAAAATTATCATAGAAAAATTGCAATTAGCTGCAATTATGTTGAGTGTAGGTATCTAAAATTAATCAGTGCGCTGTACGAGATATAGTTGATTCCAAAGCCATTTTTATATTAATAACGATGTACTCTTAAAAATGTGCTTTATTTAAGATTAATACTATGTATGGAAATTCTGAGCGGGCGATCTCTCTTAACGTCAATGCTTCGCCACAAACTAAAAAACGAATAAATGTCACTTTTGAAAAGGCTAGTTTATCTGTAATTGGTCGCACTGGGCCAGTGTGAATTAAATTAAACGTTTGTCGAAAAAAATATCTTTTATGGTATATAGAACAAATACAGCGATCAGTGTTATACTTTTATTAATAGCAATCCACCATTCAGTAAATTTTATATTGATGACAGTCCATGCGGCTTATCTAAGAGTAAATTTCAATATTTTGCTTCATATAAAATTTAAGCTGTTGGCAAAGGATTTTTAGAATTAAATACACGGACAAAGTTTTATAACTCATGAACCATTGAATTTTATCATAGAATTTACAAGGTGTTTACAAGGTTAGTCATGTACAAGTAGTCTTAAGTTTCTGAAATAAATTGCACAACGCGATTGGCAACGTAACTACATGCTACTGATTGACTTCAGTTTGTTAATGTAGATAAGAAATGTATAATAAGGTACGGCAGAGCCCATTGCCGCTTTTTAATATTAAATGATATCCGTTTTTGTCTTTTGATACTGAGCTCTCGAGGAAACGGTCTCATGTATTGCATTCAACTAATCCACATATCATTGGGAATTTAATTCGAAGTATAATATTTATTCGATTTTTATCCATCTATGCTTCATTATCTCTAATTATTTACAATGTATTCAGTAAACTGGATCTTTTGTTGGATTTTAGTCATTATTTCGGAAGAAAAACAGAGACCTAGAAAGGTTTCTGAGAAAGAGGGAATATTACCCGGGGCTAAGCGCTGAAAGTACTGGAAGCTGGATGTATACCATGGATTAAGTGCGTAAATATTCGGATGAAAGTAAATAAAGGAACTCATCCCAAGTCTAAACAACCCCTGGTGCAAAGTTAAAACCAAAATACAGTTTATTGGATTCGAATTGTTTAGATAAAAAAGGTAGGCTTCGTTTTCTCTCGTATATTTTCGTAAAGCGCGCTCTTCGGCTTCGTGAAATAAAGACCAATTTATTTTAAGGATAGGCTTGTTTATTCAGTGGAATTTCCAAGTGTTTGCTCTTCTTTAAAGGCTGGAGCTTGTGGAAACTGACGGTATTTGAAGTCTTCTTGTTCATGATGCTAAACGCACTCATTAAACTAAACAGCGTCGATGGTAATGTAACGTTGGAGCTTCAAAAGGCGAGTGAGCTCGTTAAAGAGCATTAGTTGATTTTATATGCTATTTTTAATTGTCAACACGATGTAAACTGATGTACGATATCTATTAAACAAACACACTAAACACACACACAAGGACACTCCTGTGCCACTTTAGACTACCGATGGGTGATTTGGCTCGGAATGGGAACTCAAGGAAAGGCATTGATATAGATGTAGGTAGGTATTTCTTATTGTGGTACTAATTTGTTAATTTATTTTATAATAACGCCGTAATTGGTCACTAGAGCAGAAGGCGACCTTATCTTGCCTTACATTTAACATTAACATACACAGTGCTTCAAAGTGCTACTTATAATCAACAGATGGTTAGTACTTAAAAACCTCTTCCAAGAATTACACTAGTTCACAAGCTACGCCGTTAACTATTGAATAAGAACTACGATAAATGAAAAGTACTTGTAAGTCTAAAATCAATATAAAAACTGTAAATTTAACAATTAGTTCGAAATAATACCCAGAAACCTACATAAACAAGTACAGAATATCAGTTCATATGCTAAGAAAATGGAATTTTTTTAAAATAGCATTAACATCACTTTTCAATATTATTTATAGTGTAAAATTTATTATTTTCCATTCAAAGCAGCCTATGAACAAAAAGTCTTCAACAGCGAAACGCGTATAAAATCAGCTTTCGCAGTGAAATTAGAATTGGGTCAAAAATGAGCTTGATGGTTATCAGAAAGATGCAGACATCAAAAAAGAGAAAGGGAAAGTCCAAAAACGGAAGATGCGTATTTTAATTCCCTTATTCCGGAGCGGATTGACTCTCATAAAGTCGGTCCGATCGACACACGTTTCGAATAATAAGGCAAATTGATCGCTTGGCGCCAATTCTGAAAACGTTGACCTCTGGAATCGCATGAGGATAATGGAAGCTGCGTTTAAAGGGAACGTGAAAAAAGGCCAATTAAGACGCTCCGCCAACAGGAAAATCCTTTCACGCACACGAAAGGAAGGGAAGAGGAAAAATGCCATGTTCGTGGAAACGGATTAATTAGATCTGGGAAGAGGGTGGGCATGGTGATGAGAGGGGCGATATTACACAATCTCGAGACTAAGGAGGAGCCATCGGCCACGCACAGCATCCCTTTCCCAATGACGGAGTTCATCATGGCTTTCCCTAGCACATCTATTCCATGGGCCCGTTAATTAATCGGCGCCCAATATTAAATTTATGTGTGCGAGATTATATTTGCTTTGAGTTACTAGGATTCGCGTATATTGCCTCCAACGTATCATAACTAGAGAAAACGTACAAAGATACGCTTACAATTACTTTCATTTTGGTGAAAATTAATTTTATGTATTCATCGTTATTTAGAATGCCCGACATAAAAGTGGTATGTTTCCTCCCTCTAGGTGATGTTAATTCCACCAATGGATCTACAAAGAATTTAACGTCTTTATTCAAGGCAGGTAGGGAAAAAGATATGTAAAGCAAGGTAGATATAAACAAGTATTTTCTTAGAAAATGAAATTCTGTGATATATTGATAGCAGTAGGATATCCATTTTGAATCCACACGCAAAGTTAAGACTTAGAAGGAAAAATTATGTTTATCTTTAGTATTATGACAAATATTACGCTTCAATAAAAACAGCCTCATTCATTGGTCGTGTTTAAATCGGTAGCGGTCTGTTTAGTGAGATAGTGCTCCATCTTAAAGTCCAGGGTTCGGGGCCGGATTTTTTCAATCAGTGGAATGATTATGTATCATTCAATAAGTATTTAAATGGATGTAATTGGTACCTCATGGTTTTTAGGGAAGTAAATAACAATAGTTACATTCTAGTTATGCTAATTAAACCCTTGTTAAGTTAAATCCTCCCTTCCATTATACATAATCACTCACTCATGTATGTATATATGATTTAATTAGGGATTGGATGGATAAAATTGAAAAATATTGAGTGGCTATGTTGAAATTTTACCTAATAAATAGAGCATTTATATTTGATATACTCATATTTATGCTATAAAATTCTGGTGAATAAATAAGTTAGGTAAATATATTTTATTTTTTATTCACCACACGACATTTTGACACAGTTTATTCTGTGTTTACTATCTTTTTCTCTTTATGCTATTCAAATCGGATTCTTAATGAAATATTTAGATATTAAATGTTTAATTAAACCACCCGTACTACAAATTGACTTTGTTTGCAATGGAGTTATTTTGGTTATAAGTTGCTCGTGGTCTAAACATGTTTCTTCCCAGTTAATTTATGCAATCATACATTTCAAGAAAGTGACAATAAATGACTGTCACTTTCAGCTGCGTTGGGGAATTTAATTTCCTACAAACTATGCAATGAGCATATTAAAAAGTCAGAGTAAACAAAATTTCGAATACTTATGACAAGAACATAATAGGGCATGGAATTAATCGTAGAAATTAATGTAGTGGAAACTTTCTGGACTTTTCCCCGAGAAAACGCCAAGAAAATGCAAATGTCCTCACCCATAGACTCTCCAAGGAAATATCCAAACCCCGAAATTTGACGAGAGTGGGCGGCGGAAAGAACACCAAATTTAATTTGGGAAGAAACTTGAGAGGGCGACACCCAAAAGTCAACCACCTCTGCGTGAAACAACGAGGGAGGAATGAAACTTTGGCCCAAGGAGATGAATACGAAGGAGATTTATAAACGCAGGGAAACGGAAATGGCAGAGAACGGCAAATAGTATTGAGTGGAAGATAACATTTTGAGAGTTCTAATTTCGAGAGGAACATGTCTGCCAAATTACTTTCCATGGTTACGCTATGGCAACACACAATGCTATGCTATCTGTGCGGGCAGAACTCAAATTTTTGGCCCTTCATTATTTTCGTATGTATTCTGATTGGGGATACTGCGCCAGTAAATTTCGTATTTTTCAAACTTCTTATAATGACGGAATTCCGGCATTGGTAGAGCACAGTGAGAGTTAAAATAAAGCATGATAGTTGAAAAGTTTTAGTTTTATTCTCTGTCAAATATCTATGAACTATTTTTTCAATAGTACGGAAGAATATTTTCACAGCCCGTGTAAATGTAGGTTCGAACTAGAATCCCATAAGATTAACGGAAGTTGCGGTACGGATTAACGGTACTTGTTAGATGAGAAGGGTTTGCCATTTAACTTTCCTCAGAATTTTCTTTATAAATGAGATATTAGATAAAAGCCATTTATTCAAATATGAGTAGAATATTTGTGCTTACTTAATCAAAGGATATACAAAATAAGGAATATTTACACAATACATTTTTTTCCAGTTTCCAGTTTTTTTCATACAGATTTCCAGTGAATTTGTTCCAAAACAGTAAATCCCTATTTACTAAGAAAATTGTAACGTTTCTTTGTTTCTTTTTGGAACTCTTTTAAATATTTGAAGACTCAAGACATAATTTACTAATTATTACGTTATCTATGACATATCATACATGATTAGCTCTCTAAATTTGGAATTTCAGGCAGAGTAAACGTGGTAAAAGAACAAATAAATAGTAATTATGCTATTTTCATGTATCCACTATAGTACTAAGAATAAAAATAAAATTAATCGGTTCAAGAATAAATTTACGGAATCTCATATCTATCTTAGAAGAAAAAACACATCAATTTCTACAGCACATTTTTTATAACTTATCAACATATGATCCGGTTTTGAAGCTGGGCTTCTTCATCAGATCTGACGATAAAATATAATAATATGTTTTTTATTTGTTTATTAATTTCTTACTTACAGCATAATAATGCCAATTTACAGTAAGATATAACAAATATACATATAGAAAAGTAACACCACATAAATTTCTATTCTTTCTATCTCAAGATCCACCATTAGCCATAGCTTAAGATTACTTTCCCGTACGTCAATACTGGAGCTCATAGGACAGAGCAAGCCTACCTCTCTCCTTGGCCTCGACTTCCATCTCCCCAGAAAGGAAAAGGAAACGTAGGTAGGGAAATCGGAATGAAGTTGAGGAAGGAGAAAGTGGGATGGGCCATTAGGAAGGAGATGAGGAAGAATGGCGCCGAGCTATGTTATGGCAAGATAGCATGCAAGCAAACAGATGAGAGAGTGGTCTGCGGTCAATTGTCTTCTTTTTTTAATAAGGAGCGGAAGGGAAAGGATCCACGGAATTAGGGACTTTATTAGCGTTTTCTGGCTGAGAGAAGTGGAGAGCGCTGCTATCCAACTCTAGCGATAACAATAGAGGCAATTTATCCGAGAAATGAGTCCGGCGAAAGGATGGGCGAGGATATTGCGTGTCCTAAAACGGCTTTAATCCAAATCCCTCAATTATATCAACCATATATGTAGAGTATCATGGGAGTGTTAATTTAGGATTGCAAGGGTCACTTCCTCTCAGTTTCTACTTATCTATTTTAAAGAGAATAAGATGGCTATTCTAAACCAATTCTGACCCTGACCTGTCGTATAGTTCAATTTTTAATTTCTCCATATACGTAGTATAGAGAAAGTATTGTTTTCATGAAAAAAATCGACTTCGAGATTTCAACGGAAATACATGTTTTGGGGTCCCTAGAACACGTTTTGACCATTTTGGAATGATGTCTGTGTGCATGTGTGTGTGTGATAGTGGGCGCTCTAACGTAAAAACTATTAGTCGTATCAATACCAAAATTCATATATAGAACTGTGGTGTGTGCTATCAGAGTTGATTAGTTTTTGGAGTAAATCGGTTCACCGGAAGTTGAGTTTCATTCATCAAAGCTAATTTCCGGTTTTCAAAATATCTCCATAAATATGATACATAGGTATATTGTATATTTTATAAGAGTTTTAGTTAATTTGATTTACTTTAACTTTTGTATTTAACATATTTTTGTATCACCGGTTGATTAGGAATTATTCGTGAAATACTGATAAACCGGAAGTAGCTGATTATGTACTTTGTGGGCGCTCTGACATGAAAACTATTAGTCGGATCAACACGAAATTTCATATATAGTATTTTGGTTGGTGTCGTTAGAGTTTGATTAGTTTTTGGAGTAAATAGGTACACCAGAAGTTGAGCTTCATTCTTCAAAGCTCATTTCCGGTTTTCAAAATATCTCCAAAAATATTATATTTAGGTATAAACTATAATTTATAAAAGTTTAAAAAAATATAATTTACTATAACTTTTGTATGAAACATATTTTTTATCACTGGTTGTATAGGATTTATTTGTGAAATACAGATAAACCGGAAGTTGCTGATTATGTACGTTGTGGGCACTCTGGGAGCTGGGGCGAAAGGCCATTTCATCGTTTTTCATCGAACATGTCCCGAAAAACATTATTTATAATGTTTGTGACGTAAAAGATAATATGATATAAAGTTATCACTCATCTACCAAGTTTAGATTGAATATAGAGTTCAAAAATACTGTCGTAGATAAATATTTACATCTTATATATGGAGAAAGTCATGTGCTGGCCACATCAGATTTTTTATATTTGTTACGTATGCACAAAGTTCTTATCTCCGTTAGCAAAATATTCAGTCTATGGTTTATATTTAAGAGAACGCAATACAAATATAATTGCATTAATAGTAATTTAATATAGTAATACGTTAGATATAGAAGAAATAATTTCCATAACTTTGAAAAATAAAAACACGTACAAATAATTTTAATCTTACACTTAATCGCAATAAATTGATCATTTCATACTTTTTCTCATTATTTGATTTTCTCTTTCTTCAGATTTCAATTTTCTTTTCTGTTTATAACGAACTCTAGTATTAAATTTTTTCTTGCGAATTCATATCCCGGTACTATTTAGAGCGTAGATTAATCCGTTATTTACGCATTCCATTTCTACAATTTCATGGTATTGAAATAAAGTATGCTCATGGTATTATTAGTTTTAAAGTTAACCGATGCTTCATGAGATGTACTTACGTTTTCCTAGTTCCCAACTTAGTTTGCAAACCGAAGTAAAGTTTTGAATTGAAAATTTTTGCAAAACATTATAATTGTGTATCTAATAACATACATTGTGAATATTTCATAAACCAAATATCGTCATCATTACTCTGTCCACACCAATTAACTAAAGAAAAATGGTCTTCTAGAAAACAAACTGGGTTAAAATTAAACCAGCCAATAATTTAATATCGATGAACCTCAAAATGAGATAATCAATAACCTTCACAGCATGGTGGGAGTGCGAAGTAATATATGGTTATTGACTAAGAGAATATTTTAATATTGATAATTTTTACCGCCCTTTTCATTCTGTGAATGCTAGAAAATAGCATAAAAGTATTTTAAATTACTTGGTAATAGTCTCGAGTGAATTATTTCGTACGTGAATGGATGTTTTAACGCAGCAGTTTTTCAGCCTTTTCATCGAGGATTCTCCTACATTTCCTTACTCAAGTACTGCGTTTTTTCCAGGTAGAGCACGAACATTTAACTGGAAAATGTTCAGAAATAGAACCATTAGGAGGAAAGTAATGGAATTTGAAGATATCTTCACTTTCAGGACTGCGGCCCTCCAAAACACCGTTCCAAATGATAAAATGAAGCAATTCACGTAGCCATCCTACCTTTCAAAAAGCAGTTACTCGAGGAAATAAAATGTCTATTCTGATTCAATTACCTAGAAAATTGTGGAACACATTTCGAGCGTAAAGGACGCTGGAATTGAACGAAAGACTTTTAAAATATTTTAATTATGAAATTTATAAAAATGGTTTCGAGTTTCAGTAACGCTAATACGAACGGATTTAATAATATTTAATTCTGTTTTTACACAAAAATTAAAATGAAGAAATTGATTTTGATTAAAATTATGAACGATTTATTATTGAAGCATTTCCCAAAATCAGTTTATTGCTAATTGGTATTCCAAAGTATCCTTATATTGCTTTTTAGGCATTGGAATTCAATTAAAAGGTTAGTGAATTTAGAATTATACGCAGGAACGTTTACTTCAAATTTCATATGGCAATACAAGGAGAAAAAAATATATATTCTCTTTTTATCGAATTGTGCAGCTTATAATGCTTCTTAAGAGTGTAATCAGAAATTTATCCACAGAGTATATATTTATTATAAGTTTTGGAGCCTTTTTTGGAGAGGTTCGATTTTCATCTATTCAAATTCTTAAAGATTAACTTGATTATGAGGAAATATTAAATCTAGAATGATGTCATCTAAATATAATTTAAATAAAACACCAAAAATAAAACACAACACACTTGTACTAATTCCACAAATTTAATGAAACTGTTAACCGGTTTCGGTGTCACAGCACCATCCTCAGAACAAACTTTGTTCTGAGGATGGTGCTGTGACACCGAAACCGGTAAACAGTTTCATTAAATTTGTGGAATTAGTACAAGTGTGTTGTGTTTTATTTTTGGTGTTTTTGAAAAATGATGTTTCACCAAGTATCACTCGAATTGATTTCTTTAACAATTTAAATAATTTAATTCGATTTAATGATTTCAAAAAAAATACAAAAGTATCCTCCAGTAGTAGATTTACATTAAAATATTTCCTTCTACAACATATTTGAGACTATAGAATTTTATTCGCATTATTATCGTGATAAATGCCTTGGCAGATGAAATCAGTAAGATTTATTTGTAGATGATGCTACACCCGTGAGGTTATTCACAAAGAAAAATAACCTAAGAATGTACACCAAAACATTTTTAAATAGGGAAAAAAAATTCTTTGCGAGAAAAATTGGATCCGACCATCATTAAATGGGATTTTCTCGTAAATGCCCATTAAGTTTTAACTCTTTAATTAATTGGCAATAAATTGTAGCTAAAATTCACGTTATTATCTTGAAAATATATATTTTGAAGATTACGGAGAGGCATTAATTTTTTGAGTTATAGATATTTTTACATTGAGACTTAAAATACGACTTAATTGATATTGAAATAATTACTGTGAGAATCCCATGGAAAAACGGACTTGAAAAAAGTCTGACAAGGCCAGGAATCAAACCTGGGATCTTCCTCTATCCGGGAGGCTGCCTTAACCATTTATGCTACCCGGCCAGAACATTTTAACAAGCCGTAAAGGGAACTTTGTGCTCAAGGGCAAAATTCCCGGCCCTGTCAGACTTTTTTAAAGTCCGTTTTTCCTTGGGAATTTCCCTGGGTGCATGCCCTTATGTGCGAAGTACCTTTAATTATCTTGCAATTACTGTGAGGTAAACGAGAGTTTACGCTGCAAGCAGTTTAGATAACTTAGCTAGACATAACGGAAACCCTTCTATTCTTAAAGTAGTGTTCCATCCAAGCTCCATTTAAAAGTGTCCAAAAAATATGACAACTCTCTTTAGATTCCTAAAATTAATGTTAATGTTCAATAATTTTAATTTTAGTAAGATATGCAGACAGAAAATCAACCATCAAAATGATACTCCAAGGAGAATCCAAATTTAATACGCCTAATGCCCTAGACTCTCTGGACGAACACTCGTAATCAGAGTGGAACATCGTCAAAGGAACTTTTTTACGACACGGAATAGTTCGCTAGGAAAAGTACATGTGCCTTGAGTTCCAAGTTGTCGGACGGTAATGAGTTGGAAAGGAGCGATGTAAGGGAAGCTGTGATGAGGATGTTGACGGAACGGGGAAGTGAAAGTGGGATTCTGGGATATGATCCATTCGGGACGGGAAAGCCTTTCCTTAATAACGAGAAAGACATCCGGACGAGGGGAATGCAATGCCGTCCGAAGCAATATTTTTCTCTCGTTAAGCCCCGTCCGTTGAAAGGGAACAGGGCTATCCTAGGCCTCATCTAAAACGTAATGATATCCGTAATAAATGGAATGCCCTAGCCTCATCTCCAGGAGTATAATGTCTCAAGCCTTGTATAACATAACGTGCGGTGAAGCAACGTAATGAATTTGGAAACAGGGTTGACTCGTCTCCTTCTCTTATAGGATCGTGTATCTAAAGGTTGGTTATGCGTTGATGACTATATTGCTGCTGTTAGCCGCATTTTTTTAAAGATTAGTATTAGTTAACAGTGGATTAGTCTGCATCACATGACTGTTGTATAGTAGTATTAGTCAGAAGAGGGAGGGATACCTCCGTAGAGACATATGGGAAATATCTGTTTCATCATAAATACTCCTTAAATACCTACATAAGGAGCAGCACCCTGAGGAGATACCCAAAGTTTATGACTTCATACACGAAGTAATTCAAGTCATTTCTGATGAAATTCTTTCAGTCTTTTCTAAAAAGCAAAGAAAATTAAATCACTTGCTATAACATGCATCAGAAAATTTCCTTAGGTATATACGATATTTAAAATTTTTTATCCTTATTCTCTCTTATTTTATATTTCTTGTATAGGTTCATTATAATATAATATAGTGAATATGTTATATTATCAACATAAGCTCCATTATAATTGTAAAGAAAGGAAAGTTGGAACACGGCTGTAAAGGAATTAGAGGTTTAAAATCTCCAATAGCCGTTTTTGTTGGCGCTATATGAGTGCATTCAAAAAGTGCGGTGTCCTATCTCGTTATCTCGGAATACCGGGGAATGAGAAGAGGAACGCCGACAAAAACGGCCATTGGAGATTTTAAACCATTCTAAGTGCAGTGATCTTAACAGAAATAACTATTTTAATCTACCTTAATATAAACCTAGTTCCAATAGTATTAATCTGGGTACGGCAACAGTATTATGTTGCTTACAGTAAGGTTTCAAGTATGCTGTTGGTTATATAAAACAGTAGTTTGAGTTTGAACAGAGAAAAGAGGGATTTAAACGTGTTGCTGGAAAAATGAGAAATCCTGATGAGGTATAGTAACTCAGCAATAATATTATAATAATATCACGGAAGTAATACGTTACGAAAGAGCAGAAAAATGATCTCAGAAAGCGAATTCCGCTCGCCATGAGAGTTGGCCGTGTTAATTGTATTTTTGTCTTACTCTGGCTTAGCCCAGCAGATAGTACGTCTGCCTTTGGAGGTAGTAGTACTGGGTTTGGTCCCATTGGAATCCCTATTATTTTACGGAGGGGCACAGGAAATTTGGCCAAAAAAATTAATGCCATGATCTCAGCAATCTTCATCTTCATCATCGGTCAACTTCGTCATTAATAGAAATTATTTACCTATAATAGCAAAAACTGAAACTTATCACAAATCTTTGATAACTCTATTAAAGGATAGATGCCATTTTTGATGGTCTAGATCTATTTTAGTTTTGTAAATCTAGTCATAAAACTAAATAAAGTAAATAAGTAGCACGCGGTCTGTGTTTTAATCCATGGCATCATCATCATGTTAAAAACACCGACAAGGATTGTATACATAGTTGCAACGTGGGAAGAAGGCAAAATTGAGTGTTTGGAAGAATAGGGTGGCTGAGGTAAGTAAGAATGAAACTGAGCAATGGTTGGCAGGGGAAGGCGGGGATCGTGAAAACGGTCATTCTATATAACTAAGTTTAAACTGTCGGAAGTTTCAAGAACATAGTTATTTATTCACTCGCTCTTTGATAAAATACAGCTACAAAACCCGTCTGGCATCGTGGTGAATTCCTCTTTAATAAAATAAAATAGTCGCTAAAAGCAGCGTGACATTCCGCTCGTCGACGGAATCCGTGAAGGAAAGCGAGGGGTAGAGCGCGTGGTCTTGCCCACCTTGAATGGGGGGGAGAGGGGTATCAGCAGTGGAAAACTTCGGGAGGGAGGATCCATTCACCCACGGCAAAAAGGTTGCGCGTTCCGAGGTCAGTTTAAAATATAAACAACGGGTAGCAGGTAAGGAAAAGGTCTTCGAAAGACCCACCCACGCAACCCTCCGGGAAACCAACTGAATCTTATGCCATCCAAGGTACAAGCGTGCGTGAGACGTTGCCTAATATAACGGGGCCCTCGGTTTGCAATAGCCTAGGGCCCGCCTGCGCTGCGGTGACGACTCAATTGGACTACGAGGAAGTTTACTGACCGCACTCAGCCTACCTTATCGGCTATTTCGCACCCGTCACAGGTCATGTTAAATTTACGCCCTCAATTTTAGGCAACATTTTCCTTAAAACAAATTTCTTAATTTGTTTACTAGTACACAAATGCTAAAAATAAAAATTAAGAATACAAGTCTTATTTTTTCATTTTTCGTTTCTTTACATCATAAATACCAACGCAAAAAGATATTATTCTATGCGCTTAACACAACTATTTATTGAACGTTTCCAACTGGCCAGAGCAACCTACAACGTAAATTTAAATTAATAAATTAATTAATTAACTTAGCCATTTTGAAAGTTTACGTGTAAGTTTATACATTACAATTTATGAAAAAATGATATATTTATGTCCTCCGAATGTAAAATGACTTCTGATCTAACTATTTTTAATTAATTTTATTTCATATTTTACGCTGTAAAATAGATCGTACTTCTGAGAGCATTGGCGTAGAATTGTTTGTATAGACTGTATTTTTTGAAAGTGCAGTTAATTTACCAATAAAATCGTAGTGACTCTGACTTATTAACACCAATCCAGAGCAATGAGTTAATTATAATGCATCATCCTGATTATTCTACCTATCGGTAGGTTCATGTACACTCAAATATCTCTATTAAGCGCCATATCCTTTATTTACTCATAGTTAACCCTACCCTTTAAGCCATTCAACATCTCTTGCCTGTCTTCCCCTCTGTCTTTTCCCCTGAATTCTACCCTCAACTTCAGTCTTTAGTTTATAAATACCTCTGATAACACACAATGTTATAAATTCAGTGATATAATCAAACTATATGCTAGGCTTGACTATGCTCCCTTTTCCGAAATTTTTTAACTACTTAATTTGTTTCATTCAAAATGTATAGGGGAAGTTAGGTGATGTTAAGCTAACCAAGGAGCGGTTGGAGTAATGCTTGGCCGACCCTAGTGGCAACCGAGAGCTTAGCGAGTGCAGCGGTAGGAGTCACTGGCCGCAGCTCTAATGGGTCAGTCTTCCACAGCGCTGTTTCAGTAGTAGTTTCGCTTTCTTGCTGAGCTCCGGCGAGCGCTGCCGAGCAATTTGGCGACAACCAAGCGCAGAGCGAATGTTTGCGTGAAACCCGGGAGATCAGGAACCGAAGCGCTCGTTACGTTCTGTTGGACTTTTGGTAATAAACTGTACACAGCGCTTTGTGTGACCCCTGCCCTTTGAAGGGATAAGCGCCATTTGACTGCTAGCCGGTCGGTGGAAGAAATACGAGGAGAAACGCAGGTGGTCCTTGACAGCCTTCAAGTGCACGACTTTGGGGGAGCGTTCGAAGTGCGGTGAGAGCGTTGTGCAAGTGTGAAATGGAGTCAAAGGAGACGAAATTATACCGTGAGTGATGTCAATCTTAACTTCATATTCGTGCAGTTTTTAAAGGTTTGACTCAATGCTAGCTTGGAATGATCCATATTTACGCGTTGTAAGAGATTTCGTAGGAAATGAGTAATTTTTTCAAAGGAAACTGGAAAGCAATTTGTGTAGTAATCTTGATGCTGGAATCGATAAACAAAAATATAAGTCGAAGTTTGAATGCAGCTGTGAACATCTCGGCATCTAACTCCATGTAACTTATTTATAAGTTGAATTACCTATTTGACGGTAATCACATTGAATGAATGTAAATTCGTTACAGTGCCTGGTAAACTAATTGCGGTATATGTTACCCCTTATCACAAAAAGAAGAACGCTTAAAAGAAAACGTTGATCTAATAATCCTACTCTGTTGTTTTTTAATCCATATATGTTCCTATTGATTTATTGATGGCCATAATCCGTATCTTGACTTCGCTAGTGAAGCCAAAACCGAAGCTTATCTTTGCTTATAACCTTCATTTATTACAAATTTGATTTTTAAATTTTTATTTATAAGCATTGACATTTCGTAGGTACACGTATGATATGAATCACGTAATATTCCATCGGTATTTTACGATATATTTCTCCTCATACGTCCACAAATATTTTTCTCGTCGAATTATCTTGAAATACATCTTATATATTCTACTAGCACATGTAAAGAGACCCACAATTAAGATTAGTAGCAACAAAGTGAACATTTTCACACGCCTTATTAGGAGTACACGCTCGAAGCCCATAATCCTACTCAACTCCAACGCTGCAATCTTCTTGAAAGCGAGATTTTGTTACCGCCTTCGCCTCTGATTTTGGAGACAGTTCTCAGTTGGAAACTAAGCCAAATTTTCTCGTCTCATTCCCTGAACTCATTCCTTCCCTCTTCCATAGTTTTAATCTAAAGCACAGCTTCCTACTCTGAGCTATTTATTCAACCTTTTCGAGTTGCATGAGCTCTTTCCTTTACAACTTCCTCACAGTAACCGTTTCCCCTTCTCAACGCTTCCCTTGCTTCTTGGCGATAAACTTTACCATCCGCCGTGATGATTCGGTGAGTCTTTAACGTGGTATACCAACCCTTCCCTTCCTCTGATGAGATTACACTGGGAGCTGAGCTGGCTGATTCAAGAGCTGTTCGTATTCCTTTATGGATGTTGCGGAATATTCAGTAAGATCAGTAAAAAACGAATTTTCGTGTAGATTATTTTTATAAACTGGTTTTCAAAGTAAAAATTTACCTGTTATTATGCTATTGATAAATTTTCATTTCACTTTTTTCTAATACCGTGCTATTAAATCAAATATGTAGTTGGTCATGGTAGTTATTTAGGCTTCGAATAATATTATTCGAATGTGACTACAAATTACGGTGGTAGGAACGTGAGCTCTAGTATTACATAATGTGCTTAAGAAAATACGCAGATAGTAGTGACTGCTGTATCCATTTACATAAAATTTCAGGATTCCCATGCATTAAGACTTCCTCAGATTGATTATAACATTTGCATTCCCCATTGGATATCGTATAACTCCTACTAGGTTATTATCATCTTTATGAGACAAGATTTCCGTACCGAATTTACACATAACATGTTCTGATTCTGTTCATAGATTAGCATTGATTTCTTACAAAAGGATATTTTCTGCCGAGTGGAAAATATATATTTGTGAATGATTATTATTTATTATAAATAAATGGAAGAAGCCTTCACTTGGTGGAATTCTATACTAGGATTGGATGTAAATAATTGAGCTCTCCACTTTATGGGGAATTTTTGCTCAGTTATTCTCATCCTAGACTATCATTATGTATGTTATCATATCTATTTTCTTACGTATATTTGCCAATAATGCAAACTTGTATTCAAAGTTATGTAATTGAGTTATCTTTGGTTTATCTTAACTTGATCTGAACTCATCTAATTATAATAACTTATTATATTGATGATTGAAATTTTCACCATTGTTCTATAAAGCACATACTGTACTTATATTAATATTTATGGTTGGAAATACATTTATAGGAATTGATTTTATATGAAGAGGAAATTGCGGGAGACTGAATGACTATTCTGTTTGATTAGAAATTTCCAGTTTTTTAACATTTAGAAATGCTAAAACTTATTATCATTATCTCATTAGTCATTATCTTAATTAGAAATCCCCAACGAAATCGATTGAGGCACTTGCATTTTGCGACGGACGGCCAATCACATCGTTAAACTACGAAAACCTGCACATTTTAAATATATGAAAAACAAGAAATAAACTTTTAAAATAAACTATACTTGCTAAGTATATCGTGCATACATGAGAAGTTTCTTTAAGGAAATTAATTTCAAACTTATTAGTATACTTTTTTTCCTTCGTAAAATATTTTGCGGCTTTTGCTGTCCCTTGAGTGAATTAGATCACTACTGAGACAAAGACTATCTCATTATCATCTGCCCTAAATTATCACATCTTCCTAAAAGTATGGTGAAATAAAGGATGTAATTATTACTTTAGATATAAATCACCGTATCAGTGGAGGAAATGAGTTTCCAAGGATGTATTTCCTTCTAACGTACTTCTTATGATTCGACCAAATTTTTCCGCGAGAAAATGAATCTCATCTAGAGGAGTTACGGTTTCATTACAGGCAGAATTTGCGAGTACAATGTTTGAAGTAGGTCGAAGTGCTACCACTCCAGGCATTTGCCAGCATTACCCAAATCTCCCGCAAGACCAAAGGTGGGGCGTCGGTAATCATTGAGAGATGAAACGTTCATTCAAATCCCAGATTCAAAATGAAGGGAGCGACGCGGGTTTCATTCAGAGCGTTGTATAACTTGGAGTGCTCCATAAGGCGTGAGGATCTTGAATCGGTAGCTTAGTGCGCCTTCACTCGTAATGCTCATGTGGAAAAGTAGGACTTCGAGATGGAAGACGGAGGGTTCCATCACGAACTACCGGGGAAGGATTTACCATACATTGTATATGTCTTCGTAACAATTTATTAAATATGTTTGCACTATTTTCCAATTGCGTACACTATCCAGCATTTATCGTTAAATGTGCTTATTTTAACCTGAGGTGCTGAAACTTTTTATTAACAGCTTTCGTAGCCACAGGATATCTAGTTCACTCTGAAGTTAGGCAGTAGGACTGATCCTAAGCCTGCAATTTTCCCTTAACCTCCATTTAGTCAAGAAATTGTATTTTAAGAGATATTACGGTTGATTAAATTGTGATAGAGGTGCCCATGGTTATTTTTTAATAAATTCAATGGATAGAATCGATGGAGGCCTTCATTTAACTTATTTCTATGTGGAAGCTTTGCATAGTCATTTACCAAATATCCGTATTCTTTATGCTACCGTATCTATTTTGTTTCATTTTTATTCAGATAATACGAAATTTTAATCACAATTCTGTAATTATTATGTGGTACTGAAAACGTATCTACTATCATTGAGTTACAAAGTAATGGAAATCTTATATAATAATCACCGATGCGTATACATTTATAAGTTTAAATATTTATTCATCCGATGTCAGTAACTCCCGTAAGAAATTTACGGGAGAAATTTCCAAACTTTAATGTGATATGCTTTCCGACGTGATAGGATTATAAATTTTTAAAACTCGTAAAAGGTTCATTGGAGTGTTACATATCGATATTTGTTTTTCCAAAGTATCCTTTCGGGAATCCATCAACATTACGCGTATTTTATGTGGTGGTTTCTGACTTTGGATAGATAAATATTGCGTAAAATAGAATCCAAGCAAGGATATCCCTTTGAGACATTTTGCCTAGCCATGCGGCAATTTAAATGGGTTTTAGGTGAGTTCATCAAATCCTCGTCACCGTATTGGCTTCTCTAGATTGGACCCCACTTATTCTTAATTCCGGTAGCTCATCTTCTGCATGATATTTGGTGAACGTTAGTTAATTTTGGTCTCTAGTGGGAATCAAACCTGGGACAAAACGATCCCTTTCCCTCTTGGCAATTTCTTATAAACTTGAATATACATAAATATATTCAACACTGAAAAATGGTTGGAATATATTTGCACGCAAGAGCATGCACTCAGAAGAAAATCCCACAGAATGATGGACTAGAAACATTCTGATGGGGCCGGGAATCGATCCCGGGATATTCCTCTAGCCGAAAGGCTGCTTTAAGTATGTGAGCTACCAGACCAGAACAAATTTAAGAAAAGACCTGAGAAAATGATCTGACTGGGTACAGAGGAAAATGGAAATTTTAGGTTCGATTTCTGGCCCTGTTAGAGATTTTTTAAGTTGTCTTCTTTGAGATGCTTGCAGATGTACTAATAGTATATACATTTTTTAAATGCTACCAATAAACCACGTGACCGTATGAAATCGATATGCCTTATTGTCAAAACTATTCATGGGTAAATGGGAAGAAAAGAACGGCAAGTGGGCGTTGTTGGTACTAAGAAAAGGCGGTATAAGATTGTAATGTTTAAGAGGAAACGAGAGGACATGATGACGATGGTTGAGCGGCGATGTTACGAAAGGAGACCGAAGGCGTCTTCCTTAACTCGCTCGACTCATTCAACCGTTGCAACGGCAGTCTCAATCACCGCTCCAAACTCCGGAAAATCCATCCCACGCCTCCCTCCGCTCTTTCTCAACCCCCGTCTACGACCCACTTCCCGATGATGTCCTATATCAAACCGTCTTCAACTTCAAGTACCAATTTCGAACTCTTAACTTTTTACGCGCTCCCCTATCTATTTCCTCAAATTGCACGTGAACCTCGAATCTCCAATGCACATCTATTAATCATTTGATATCCTCGGATGTACCTATTTATTTCAGCTTCTTAGCTGAGCTGATATGGGACGGCAAAGTTTGAGGAGATGGTGTAGATGCACATGTATAGAATTATGACTGATTTTCAGGGGTTGGCTGAATTTTGAATCTGATGGTGTGTATGACGTGCTATACGTAATCGACTTGGCTCAAAGATCGAAGTGTATCAATGAATAATCATTGACTTTCAATTTCTTGCAAATCCAAAATCGATATCATATTGGAGAGCGTAATTGAAGGAATATTAATGCCCTCATAAATGATGAAATGCATTATTTTATGGCAACGAATTTGATGGGACAATGGAACGTGAATTCCCTCCTAATCCCTCTATTAAAATTCAATGCATATTAAACTCAACATTTCTGAGGATAAAAAAAGTAAATTAAAAAAACACCCTTGCTTTCCAAGGAGAAATAATATTGTAGCAGATGATGGTGCATTTCATAAGAATAATTATTTTGTGGAGAGAGAACTCTGTTCGATTTGATATATTTTGTCTCATAGATATCTACGCAAACATTCATTCCAGTGTGCGTTTTAAATTTGATCACTCGAGTCTCTATTTACATACTAGAAAGTAGGAAAACCCAAAATGGTGATATTGTGGTAATTCGGAGTAATGCATTGACAGTTGATTCACCGTTCTAGCAACAGACTCAACCACAGAAGTAATTTACCACAATGTCATATCTTCGTTATCGATCATCTTTGGAGGGGATCAGGAAAATGCTTAGGGAAACACAATAAACTCTGATAGAGCTCTTCTTCCCAATGCCTGTGTAAACATAAGAGCCAAACTAAATTCAATTCTTATTTGGTACGGCAGAAATCACAGATATTAGAATTGGTAGACCTATACAAAACAAGGTTTCTATCTCACTTGGAGTGAACTTTGGCAAATTCGATTTTTCAAGTAGATACTGAATAAATAATAGCATACGGATTTAATAAATACAGCTGCGAAATTTGATCAAATTTGTATCCGAATTGAATGTTACGAAATTGTCATCTTTATATCTGTCTCCTCTTTTCTTAATTTCTTTAGTAGTGGTATCCCTTTCCAAGGCGTAGCCACGCTTTCGAGAGTTAACAGGTTAAGGCTGCTAATACTTAACGGTATGAATGAGGGTATTGTGGCCGGCAATACACTTCTCCCGCCTACTATTACTATTACCCAGATTGTTACCTCCGGTACTCATTTTTACACATTTAGAGGCTGAGACTCTCTGAAAAATTGTCGGCTGGTAATTTGCCGTGGCCCTCTGCGTAGCAGGCAAGCGCCTTCACTGTTACGCCGCCAGGGAACAATTATTTCCATTACCTTGTTTTAATCTTCCCATCTTCATAGACTTTTAGTCCCAATCTCGCCCAAATAAAGAAAATTATTATTATTATCATCTTTTGAAGATTTGGAATGTATATCAGCCTTCCAGTATAAGAAGTATGCGAATTAAAAAAATGACGATAAATCATAAATTAAACCTGTTAAAACATTTCGTTTTTGGCGAAATATTTACAAAGAAATGATTCACTTGATATAATGTTGTATTTTTACTTAATGAAATTTTTATTAGTTAGACCATTATTTTCTATATGACAATTCTCAAAGTGCATGCAAATTTTGCCGTAATTTATTTTCAACCGATCATCATATTTATCATTCATATACAAACCATTCAGTTTAAAATAAAAGTTTTCTTTTCCTAGTATCACATCAATGTCACGAATTATAGAACAATCGATTCTATTGCAGTTTGGTTGCTCAATAGTTATTTTAGGTAGACTTTAAGTTTATCTTTGACAACATTGATAACATTTTTATATATTATGTAGAAATAACAGACAATAAAGTTAACGATTGATTGAATAGACGATTTCATACAATCGGAGACTTACAAAGTAACCTGAAGATGAAAAACTATGAAATGTGTATTGCGGAATGAATGCGAAAATTCCTTCTGGTTAATCAAAATATTTTCTGGTTGCCAAAATCACCGTGAGCGACTCTCATTACACACTGCTCTAATATTTAAAGCTGCTCACTTATGCACGTTGCAGTTTGGTGACGACAGGAATATTCTTTGCACTTCTATTCCAAATGCATGTAAATACAAACAAACAAAAATAGCCATGAATAAATTATTCTACAGATTTGATTTAATTATTTGAAGCAGCATTGTAATTGCCACAGATGAATATAGATGCGTCGACGCAGTTTCAAGCGATGTTTAAGTACGTAAATTATTTCCATTCTTATAAATAAATAGATATGCGAATTAATGCAGACTTTTTTATTTTTGCTGACTCTGCAGACATCTTGGCGGAGAATGCTTTTAAGATACGGGACGGATTGCTTTCGGCCATAAATAATTCAGCAGAACTTTGAATAAAAACGAACGAAAAATGAACAGCTAGCCTCGAATAATGAATATGTTAATTTCATAGACGCTATTAATAAGCTGGAGAAAGGCATCTACGGTAATTAAATTACATCCAAATGAATTTTACATCGCTGTTCAGGGAAGTTGTAAATTGTTTAACACTTTGAGTGGGCGTTCCCGGAATTGGTAATTCACCACGGGAATTAAATTACCGAAAAGATGAACCTATGCTGATTTCCTCTGCTTACCGGAGGGATTTCTTTTCAGTTAGAAATTTTCATTATTAGAATATTACTTGTTCTTCTATGCTAATATAATATGGGATAATTATGAAATACATAATAAGAATATTGATAGAAATTCCCTGTCGATGCATTTCCGTTGCATTATCTTCTCTTTCATTTGTTTTACAGTGTGTTTTAAATTTTTTTAGAATTCATCACTGGAGTTATGTATCGGTGAATATCTTCGCTGGAATTTTGTTAGGATCAATGGCTCTTGATTACATATTTGCATAAAATCCATGCTTTTTCTGTACTAGTAAAAAATATCTCTTTTAAAAGTCAATTGAAATATTATTCTAGCCCTGTTTAAAAATTGAATAATAATTTTTTATGTAAATTCAAAGAGATCTCTCAAAGTCATGAAGACCTTCATATTCAATGTGTTATAGATTATTATAAAAAGTTCATAGCCAATATGCAGTGACTAGTTTAGTTAGAACGTCATAATATACAACATAACACATTGATACGTCATAATATACAACATAACACATTTTTTCTAAGAACTGTGCATTGTGTTTATTTGTAAGTAAAAGAAGGGTATCGTTTAAAATATCAATTATAGTTCTTTGGTAGAGCAAGTTCTTTTATTACGCTATATTTCGTTTTAATGTGTGATATTGCAGTCATTTGTAAATTCGGTCTTAGACTGAGTATACCTCAAGCACATTGCGCAATGGCAAATTAACAACCATCAGTTATTTGAATTTTCGGAAGAATGCATTATTTTTTTCAATATCGGTACAACGTATCAGGTGATGAAGTAAATTTAGACAGATTGTATAGGCATAAATAAAAGTTATTCCATAACCAGTAACAAATGTATTGGATTATCTACATTTTTTATATTGATATTGCGTACAGAAAGAAAATTTGGAACACGGCTGTTAATGAATTAGAGGTTTTTAATCTCCAAAAGCCATCTTTGGCGGCGTTCCTCGTTTCATTCCCAGGTTTTCAGAGAAAACAAGAAGGGAACGACCGGAGGTTGACTCTTAAAATGAGCTTTGGTTATTTTAAAAGTGCGGTGGTTGGAGATTTGAAACCTTTTAATAAAACAATTGATAAGGTCAAGCATGGCTTCGTGGAATTTCATATTTTTTACTCTTCATTTACGTTTGTTTTCCTAAGACGTGGATTATACAATTAACTCACAAACATTAACTAAAATTTTTCAAAAATAGCGTTGATGTATAGTTTATAAATGACCTTTAAATTACATCGAAATGGGATGTAATCGACTTGCCTACGCAAGTTATCCTGCAATATTTTTACGGGGTCCTTACTCATTTATTTTATTTTCTTGGTTTAACATCTCAATCCAGTTGGCGTAGTTGTTGCAAACATTATTTCTACTCACGCTCGCTGCGTTTTCGTTTGTTGCCTTGAAAGTTGATTAAATTCAAAAGTATCTCCCGGGATTCGAGATGGAAGGCCCCGCACAGCATCCTTCTCATTCACTTCTACTTCCTTCATTTCCCAACTCCATCAACAGGCTTCCATAACATATAAACTTCCAACCGGTAATTAAGTTGGCGGGCAACTTCCGCTGCGAGTCCTACCCCTCGTGACCTCCTTCTTGCGTTTCCTAATTCCTGGGTCACAGTTTAGGATTGCATTGAAACTACTTTCTGTTACCGCTTCCCCTGGGACTTTCATTACGAAGTCTTTCCTCGTCCCTCCAAACTACTCTTAATTTGGTAATTATTCACTTCCTCCACGGAGGAGGCCTCTTACCCACTGGAAATTTTATTCCGACAACTTCGGATCGAGCTTCACCTGCCTACCTTCTTGTATCACGTTCTTTCTCTTGACTTTTAATGTGTTCCCGAACGTTGATTATTTAATAGCCTCCGGTAGAGAAGAACTGATCCAAGTTTTGTTACTGTACCCAAGCCTCTTAAAAATATTGTTCGTTGTTTTGATGATTGATCACCAGTCCTGTCTCAGTTTACGGGGCCAACAAGTGATTTCTCTTATCGACGAGCTCTGGTAAGCAATAACATGGGTCTTTTAGTAATTCTTTCTCCAGAACCTTGAAAGTTTTATTTTCGTTCCTCAGGAACTCCTCTTCAGGATATAAGGAAGTCATTCAGCTAGCGTAACAAGTTTGCCCCTGGCGCAAAGTAATTCGACTCCTTCCTTTCGAACTCTCCCAGGGAGTAGGCATTCGGAAAATTTAATGAGTTGATTTCTAAAGGAAATTACACCGAAAGAGTCTTCGATGTATCGTGTCTACATTAGGAAAAGGATAAATAGGTACGGAAGTTGAACAATTGGCACACGACAGACGTTTTGTTAGTTAATCTAGGTCAACTGATCTCACGGAATCTCATAACTGCTGTCTCTGCTTTTAAATTACATTATATAGTACTTACTAAAGAGAATTGGTTCCTTCAATCCCCCTTCGGAAAAAATGAACGATAGGTTAACATAGTGCTGCCTAGTATAAAAATACAAAATTTAAATTTGATCCATTACATATAAAAGGAATTGCACTTCGTATAAGATGCTTTCATAGTGGATAAAAATGCCATAAGGATTATCAGTAAGGAACGTGGCTGCTAAATCACATTGACCCACATAACGTCTTGGATCTGTTTTATTATTAAATTTTCCTTGTTTAGATTGGTCTTTGACTCGCCTGTTTTCTGTTTCAACAACTTGGTATATATTAATATTCATTGTTTCAGGAATATTCAATGCCATTTTCTTTATGACTTGAATTGTTTCAAAATTTCTTTTGTGTTCCACTTTTTTCTTGGATAATATGACTCGCAATTTTTTAAAGAAGCGAAGATATGGGTGGAATTTGTTGGTTTTCCCTAAAGTGGCAAATTTACAATCGATGAAGCCAAAAATGTATATGAAAACCTAACTAATGCTAATGGTCCAAATTGGGAGACAGGTTGCCTAATTTGGACTCACAGATTCCTAGGTTGGACCAGGTTGCCTCTAAACTATCCTTCTCTTAACTATATGGAAGCGTTTTCAGTGAGGTAAGTTACATTGTGTGAGTCCAAACTTTCGAAAAACTATGGAACTGACCACACTGCATACTCTTACCTAGCAAATAAGGAGAAGACTGTTTAATCCCCACTATGTGCCTTTCCACTGAACAATATTACCTCACCAACATGACCTGCGTACCTTGTAGAATTTCATGAAATCCCAAGAGTTCGTAATGCATCATAAATACCTAGGTATAATGCTCATTATTAATGTTTCCTTCAAAGAGCATATTCGAATCATGATAGGAATGGGGGAATAGGATGCACAGGTTTGCCAGTAAAATTCTGAGGGTTTTCATTATTGGGGAGTATATATGGTGATTATTGCTGTGGAATTTGGTTTCCTCACTACGTAGGATTAATTTCCGATCTTGAGATGGTTCAACGTAGAGTAGCAAGGTTTGTCAAGGGAGATTTCAGATTAGAAAGCAGTGTTTCGGCTATAATAGAATCCCTCGGATGGAACTCTCTTAGTGATAGAAGACTTGAATATCGACGGAAGCTTTTTGATAAATTTATCTCTACCGATTTCGGGGAGGAGATAGCTGATATTGCTATCACAGTTATAAAATTTCGCAATCTTCGAGAGAAAATAAAAAAGCGATACAGGGAAGTAGTTAGTAGTCGTAGGGGGAAAATACAAATGCGGTCCAATTTAGGCAATGGTCCAATATTCGGCAACTTTCCCCTAATACATGTAAGTGAATTGTTAGATTTTACTTCGAAGTTATTAATTTAATTTAAAAAGAATATACTTCAAAGAATAGCGATAATATCTTCTTGAGTTTAAATAAAGTTTCATCGTAGACAACTCTAAACTTCGTACTCTCATTTAAATAATGTTTCCATGTAAGATAAATATTACAGCCGGGATACCAAGGGAAAAAGCAAAATGCATTGGGTAAAGTCGCTGGGTATGAATTTACTTGTAGGGGTAATGGAAACAGTAACAGATCCTACCAATCTTTATATAAAACCTCTTTCATATTATAAAAACAAGAGATGTATTTGGTCGTACGAGGCAAAAAGCATTAAGATAAAAATATTACTTTTGTTATTCCATTTGAGTCACGCACTCGAAAGTTTCTACCACCTGATAATGTTCCACTGATGCAAATCGCCTTTTTTTACTCCTATTAACCGAATGACATCCTTTAAGAATGCTTGTTTCTCAGCTATCTTAAAAGGAAAATCCCACGTCCCGTGAACACTGAAATGTTTACACGCCTATTGTGCGTTTATCGGATAATCGTCACCGCACCATCAAAGGAAAGGTCAGGTTTCATAATGCATCCCAAGTGCGGTGCCGTAAAAACTCCCTTCGCACAATTTCCCACTCTTTTATTTCACGGGGTAAATGCTTTCGTGATCTCACATTTCTTCGATTGTTTTATGAAGGAAGCTCGAGTCACGCGAGGCAACCAAACACGCGCACGTTTATGGCGCTGCATTGCGTGACTGTTCGAATTAATTTGGACAGAGGATGAGAAGTTTCGGGGAAGGAAAGTAAAATTTTCCTTTGTCTTTGTTTCGGTGGGCAGATGAGAGAATTACTAAGAGGAAGCTAATGGATAACTGGTAATGAAAAACATTAATGACGTTATTCTTGCAAGTTCATGAACGATTCCTAATCGTCAACAAGAAACCTGATAGATTAATTAAATACACAGGTAGAAGCCAATATTTTCATTAATTCTACATATACCAATCCTCTTTACTAAATGCAAGATAATTTGTTATTTTTCACAAAAACTTTAGTGTAGAACCAGTTTCATAGCCGTACAGTGTTTCCAGGAATAGGGTTAACATTGGTAATCTCGTTGCAATGGTAAGTTTGTTATAAATTTTCAAATATCCATTACGCAATTTGTAAAGGATACAGTGGCACAAATTTTTGTAGAGAAATGGTTCTTGCATTAAATTCTCTATAAACGAGAATATGTCGAAGAAAACGGCATTTATTTTATTTCACTACAAACTGCTTAGTGAGTGTTTGAACATAATAGTTTTATAATACTGGTTTAATATATATCCAAGTCACACTAATTAAATAAAATTTTCAATATTAAATTACAATAAATTCAAAAATATTGCTATTACAGGACATGTATGATCTACCTACAACATTACTATTATTGGAAAAAATCATTACCCATCTACAACATATTAATATTACAAATGTCTACTAGCTGATAATGTTTATTATTACTAAACAGCTGATACCTAGTTACAGCATTGATCTAACGTAATGAAGTAATTACGCTTACAAATGATACATTTTCACGTTAATGCTCTTTTACACTTAGCAAATTTACAAAAATTATCTTTACTTTATATCCTTTATTTATCAAAAAAGTGTTTATGAGGGATTAATGGGAAGTAATAATTTAAGGAAGTAGTTTGAATTTGGAATTTTCTGAATTAAATAACTCATGAACGCACGTTCTTTTAGTAACTGAAGACGTACACTCCTGGCCAAAATTAACGCAGCACCTCCCTAGCGATCGTTACGGCCGTTGCTGCGTTAATTTTGGCCAGGAGTGTACATTTGAGAAATCGGTCGTAAATTAAAGCTAATAAGGAGAGGTACGATGCGTTTTCTAATACGCAATACAGTATCAAAGGAGGGCAAATTAAATGATGAACAATCAATAAAGTTAACTACTGGCCAATAGTAGAATAACTTTAAGTATTAGTTGTCTTATTACACTTAAAGCAAATAACATTTTATTTTATATCCTTAAAGTAAGAATATGATAAAGTTCTTAACCAGTCAAGTGAGATCCAAGTTCAACTTAAGGTAAGCAATTTCCTATATTAGATATAAATAGTTAATCTTACTTGTTTATTAATGAAAAATTGCATTTAATTAAAACAAATGAATTCTCCCGAAACATGAATATCCATTTTACGATAGGACGATAAATAAAAATTATTTCCTTCAAAAACACAGTTATTATTTATGGACTTTGTGATAGTTTTGCTTTACATATGATTTTTAAGGCACTTGGTATAACTTAAAGCAAGAGTAATTCAGAAGATTTTAATAAGATGAATTTACGGGAAAGTATTTTGTGAAATCATTGATGGACACTAAAAGTGTATTATTAGGTTTTAGAAAAAAAAAGGATTTAATGAAATTGTTACGTAGGCATAAATATTCTGCTATGTGCCTCTAGTTTTCCATTTCTTTAAAATTCCTATTTCTTGATGAAAGGTAGCTCTCTCCTTTAGTTTGTATGGAAGAGAGGATGTCACATTCACGGCAACTAAAATGTTTTCCATCGCAGATAGATTCCCCGTTCCACTATTTCGCTTCGAGACAGCTAATCGACCATATATGGAATTTATACGTCTGCCTCCATAACCTCCTTTACTCCCTTTTATTATCAGTGCATTTCTGGGTCAAGAACACGGTCGAGAAAAGTTGCGACGTGAAACTTTCCGGAGCGACGGATTCCAACGAGTCTGAGAGAGTTCTTGCAAAAATACGACCGAATAAGACGGAAAATTATCCTTTGAACTTATTAAATGCTGCGCGTTGCAGCGAAACTTTTCATTTCCTTTGCATGAATAATGTCAACCCTCTGAAGCATTGAAAAGAAAGCTTTAAGATAAACCCTCGTATATCACTTCAGGACGCTATCTCTTCTTTGTAGACCTGCGATTGCAGACATATCCGAGGAATTTCCTACCTGTGAAGGATCAAAGCGTTCCACGCTACAGGAATACATCGTGAAATAAATGGCATTCTCTGGGCGTAATATTAATTTGGTCCTCATTCGACGCAAGGAATATAATACATAAATTAACTGGTAACTACGTTGTAATTAACTAGTGGCCCAAATAAAAATTCTGCGAAATATAATATCCCAGAGCTTAATAGCGTGCATATTTGCGAGGCATTTAATTGCTTACGGGAATTCTACTCCCTTCTGCTATTTAACTAAATTTCGCTTCAGCAATTTGACAAGGCAAATTGATGAAAATAAATGAAAGGTGGGACAAGGCTATTAAGGAATTCGAGGTTTAAAATATCCTTTATTATAGGCTTTCCTCTTCTCATTCCCTGGTGTTCAGAGTAAACAATATAGGACAACGTCTTTCTGAAACTCGAAAAGAAAGTTCGGTGTCCTGTCTTGATTTTCTCGGAATACCGGGGAATGAGAAGAGGAACTCAAACAAAAACGGCTATATGAGATTTTAAACTTCTAATAAGGTAAATTGATATGTTACATAATAATACTACAATTTTGAGAATTGTAAAGTTCTTTTTCTGTGGAATATAGTAGGAAAATTTATTAGTGATTAAAATAGCAGTAGTAATATCGTAAATAAAAAAGCTATATTTTTCATTGTCAGAATACTTTACTGCGAATACGAATTTAGTATTTAAATGGAAAAAGCGATAAGGAATATGAGATATTATCATAATAAAAGGAATATGAGGTATAATCATAATAAAAGGAATATGAGATATTATCATAACATTCTTAATATTTATTTTAATCTACATATAAATTCAATTTTCATAGAACACTCATATTTCTATACATAGATTTGATGATATACGATATTTTCATCCTTGGATAAAAATATCCCAAAATTGCATGTGGAAATTTTCGAGATAGAACGAATTTTTATGAGATATACAGGAGGAACGCTTTCAGCTTCTAAAATACAATTGCCTTTAAAAATGAGAGTTTTGGAAGCTTAAAAGACATTTCCTTTATTTAATTCCGTAAAATATTACTTTCATGGCGAAGAAATTTTGTGCGCTCCCATAAAACTATTACATAAATCAAAGCTTCTCCACGCAGGTTCCCCAGACCCACGATTTGATCCAGTAATTTAATTACGGGATTACCTTTACTCCGCCCATGAATCGCTGCATATTAATTTCCACGAAAAGGGAAAGCCTAAATAGCGTAAATTAAGGATGGCGCGCTTTCTGCGACGGGAAAGGTGGCAATTTCACGGGTCGCATACGAAAAATACCACTTAATGTGACAGAAGGTGAGAATGGGTCAAAGTTATAGAGAAAGTAGATGCGTGGGAGTGAGATAAAAACCTAGCTACAGCATTTTGAATAAATTTACTTATTTTAGCTTTATATGTTCATTTTACGGTGTTAGTATTTTAAATGAACTGATGTTTCACAACAAAATAATTATGAGTGCATAGCTTTAAAATTCTAAAATTTGTTTTCCATCAAAAATATCCCTGAGTGATATTTTGCACTTCCGTGCTAATTAGTTCTTAAGATTGAATCTTAGGGCGTTGATAACGATAAGGATTCACAATCGCAGAATCAATTTTTTCTGAAGGATATTTCTTTATATGAAATTACTTAAATGAATGGTTATCTCATAACGTAATGCTTGCGAGAAAGTCAATTGAATAAAACTATAGCCGGAGTCTATTCATTTTCCGTTAGGTTGAAATATTTCGAAGTTAGAGTTAGAGACCAGACTATCCTTTAAATTTTGATTGAAATATTTCGATAGAGTTGAGAATCGTTAAATTCACTGTAGTTTGCATTTAATTTCACAACCCACATTTATTATATTAATGTACGTAACGTAGGTTTCAATAGAATGTATATTTACTGTACTCAGAGTGACGTTGAATTCAGAAACCGATTGTATTATTATTATTATTAGGGGTCTTTATTAGGCGAGATTGAGACTAAAAAGTCTCCTCTTCCATCTAACCTGTAAGGTAGGCTTTATGGAACTTGTATTTTAGATTGAAGTGTAAGTTTGCTAGTAAATAAACTTATATGGTAGGGTAAAACCTGTTTAAAACGGACTCGATGTATACCAATGTTTTCCCTATAAAGAATTTTGATGATTTTCAATTCATTTCTTGCCTTTCATATTTTCTCGACCACTTTAAAGTAAGCATTATTTTGAATTATTGTAACCCCTTTAGCGAATAATTTATTTAATCTTTAACTCTGAATATCTTCAGGCTATTTTATACACAGACTTAAGAAGAACGTAGTTTTTGGTTCATATCATTACGAGGCACATTTTACAACAAGACATTTTCTGTAAACACCTAATGAAGCAGAAGAAAAAAAACAACAAATTAGAGCAACCCATTTTTCTTGACTGGTTTAGTTCCACATTTCTCCACTTGACGCAATAATATTATCGTTGAAAAAGAAAACTTTCTTCGAGAGCTTGCGATTTGAGACATAACCTTCTGTAAGTCTCGTGGGAATCGGAAGATCAAAGTCCCGCCCGCCCGGAAACTGTTACGCTTCAACTACTGTAAACTAAAGCATCTTCCGCCAACTTGGTCCCCCGTACGCTACGTATTACCAACAATACTCCTACAGCTCCTTTCGAAGTGTGCAATCAAATCAACGTTAAAATGTAACGGGCCAATTAAAGCTATATTAATTGATGTCTCTACTCCTATTGGCGCTTTTTGTTATTCTGCCATTATTATTGATACAAAAAGTACAAAATATGATTTAGTGATAGCTAATTTCTAGATGATAAAGTTTTCAAAATATTTAAATGCAAGATAAAGGAAGAATCGATATATTTCTTGAGGCAGAAGGACATGCATATAAATATATATATAAAGTAGTGAGTCTAGAAGTGTCATCAATAGTAATGAGTGAAACCGGCCTTGGTAGTCGAGTGGATGGCCTTCCATCTACGCTACCGATCTTATCCCAAGGGAATGGCTGTGCGTTCCTTGTAGCTTTACCTCGGTGAAGCACTTCCTATTAAGTTCAATAGAGAGCTTAGGAGGACGCAACCGCTAAGAGACAACAGTAGATAAGCCAAAATATCTAAAACATGATGAGATATGATAATGCTAAATAATATTTAAATAAATCTAAACAAACATTCTAGAACTATCTTTTCATGAACCATACTATTAGTATGTTTCGCAGTATTCCATACAACTGTGTTTGTGTATTCATGCTGAGGAAGCGTTTCATCACTTCTAGATAGGAGATTTCAAGTTCGATAAGGGTGATTAGCTATAATAAAGTTCCTCTGGTATGATTCGATTTAAGATAGAAGACTTGATTACCTACGGAGGTTATTGGAAGATTCTACCAATATAGACCTCGTCGCAGAGATTGTGGAATTGGTTACTCTAGTTAAGAGTGTTCGTGAGCTCCATAAGAATACTAGAAGACGTTGTAAGGAAAAGGCAGCAAGGGCAGGTTGCTACTTCTGATCGTTCTCCTAGGAAGCATCAAACATTTTAATATTAATTAGAGTTAAAGTTATATGTGTTTGTAAAACAGGAGTTGCGAGAACATGTAGGTGTTTTTACAATGGCATACATTACTGGCAGCTTGAAAAGTCGTTATGTAAATATTTATCACATATATTGAAGCTTTTCTATAACACACGCTAAATTTGAATATTCGCTCTCAGTATGTCTATAATTTTGTATATGATTTTAAGTAACTCACACAAAAACTGCGTGACCTGGATTAATAGGGAATATTTCTATAACGTTAGACATGAAGATTCTTGTTCGGAGCAAATCCTATTGTTGTACGAAAGTGAAAAATAGTTACTTGGCTGGGACTCGAACCCAGGTTTCCCTTTTTCCAGGCAGGTGTTCTTACCAACTAAACTACCAACCCACGTCATTTTTCCCTTCTGTAAATAGGGTTTTGTGATGCCGTTTGCTTCGTCTCGACTATGTGAAACTTTTGTTAAAATGGAAATATTTGAAAAACGTCTTTAAACTGAGCGACTGTGACGCAAAACTCGAATTGAAGAATACGTTCCTAGTCTGTCCCTAATTTTTTCTCATCCACACTGTCTTGTGGGCAAGAGTGGGGGGACTAGCGAGGTAAACAGGAGTTTTCGAAAGGGAAAAGGTAGTTAGTTGGTTGAGGAAATAAACCGGAGACAGATGGAACGGGGGCGTCAAACTTGGAGTTGGTAGGTTCTCAAGATTGAAGATTGAGAGCTAAAGAAAATAATTGAGGGTTGTATGGTGGGGAAAAGACAGATGGGGGGACGAAGCGAGAAGTTGTCGGCCGTGAAGTGAGGTGTAACTTAGCAAGAATAAAGGGAAATGTTGTTGGGCAGGGAGTTTCACGGAAACAACCGAGAAGTAGCAGATTCTGCGGATTTATCTTGGTATCTACGTTAGTGAATATGAGTCGTATAACCGAAATTATTAGCAATTGTTCTTGCTACCGTAAACTAATGAATGGAATATTTGTATTTATCATTTGGTATTGAATAGAGAAATACATATATTAATTTAATTTACTTAAGTGGGTCTTGTTCTTGGCTGTCATATCTAAATCCTAACTAATATTCATGAATATTCTGACTAACGCTCATTTCTTTATCGTTAAAAGTGTATCGCTTCTCGTTGTACCTTTCCTAATTACCGATTTCAGCAAAATTTCGGCAGGGTCCCATACACTACATACAAACTCAATATAAAGCTTGAATAACACTTAGTATTGCTCGCAAACTTTTTTCTTCGATTTTACTGACTATTTTCTCAACAAAACCGAGTTTATTAAGTACAAAGAGTGATGCAATGAAAGTTATCGAGGTATGAGTACACTGAATAGGGGCACTGATTAAGATCTTAGCATATCGAATCGCAAGAAAAGTTTTAGTTGTAGAACCATTGTGCTTCACTCACATGGAAATATTCCGGTAATAGCAATCTGTTTTGGTGAGAAAGACAGGGAAAAACCACCTCACTGCTCCTTCCTGTGAGTCTCATTTCCCCTTCCTAACTCTTGGTAGCTATGTTTAAGGGAGTTTGGTACTTACTGGCCATTGGACAGAATAATTTACCGGTAAGATATTTTTTCTCAAGAATAAATGGAAGTGAAAATGACGGGGATTCAAACCAGGTTCTCTAACTTTCTGGGCAGGAGCAGAATACATGCACGGGAGACCTGAGTTTGAGCAACATCCATGCAAAAATTTTTAATCCCGTTTATCCTTTGATTTAAGCCGTTACATTTTCACGCAAAATCGTTTCCTATTCTATTGTTAATTATTTTCTTGGGAGATTCGGTTGAGTTTCGGGAGATGTGCCCCCTTTTAGTTACGAGTCTAACCATCTAGGTGGCAGCAGCGTTTGTTTACTTACGTGGTATGTGCTGCGACTTTTTCGGCGCGATTTCGTGAGACGATTTAATTAAATGAAAAACACCCACCCCAACCCATCGGCGTTTAGCTAAAGTTATCTTTAAGTGCAGAGATTGTGAAAACAATTATAGACGATTTATATAAAGGTAACCCGCCCACCCAACGCACAACCCATCGGCGTTTAGCCAAAGTTATCTTTAAGTGCAGAGAAACAAACGCTGCTGCCACCTAGATGGTTAGACTCGGAACTAAAAGCGGGCACATCTCCCGAAACTCATCCGGAGATTCTTATGATTACACGTAACGGCGAAGAATTTAGTCTGAGAAAATTTAACGATAAACTTTGGCAAGCGAGAGAGGTTGTTGGCATACGAACGTCAGAGCAAACTTAAGGTTTCTAAAGGGGATAGCGACAAACACGCCATCGGGAGGAAGCGTACAAACGCACGAGCAAACGTCCACGCACGCACCCAAACACACCTTAACCCCCGAAAATCTCGCCTGTCATAGAGACACTCACGGACGCTTCGAGATTGATGATCTCAACTTCCACGGAGTTCCTCGACTGAGAGAAATGAGGTTCATGTCGGGGTCTTGAGGAACAGGATTATGCCGACGAGAGATGGATATGGGCAGAATGTGGGGAAGGAGATGGTGAGAGGAAGAAATGTAGGAATTTCCTTAGAGACGGTGTGGACGCTCAGGAACGAAAGCTGTCTAGGAAAGTAGAAAATGGAAGTATTTTTAATTAGAGGATACAATTATAGTACTAGTGTATTTAAAGACAATCTGTATGGTTTCGCATATGAAGTATACTGTATCTCAGAGTAGGTAAACCTGTTATGGTGTATGCGACAGTTACTTATTGTTTTATGCTCTTATTTTTATGAATAACACATATTTGAATGTCAAATTGACTATGCTCATTGAAGTATTTTAAACATTTAACTATTGATAGTGAATTTTATGTATTTTTCATGTTTCTTATTATTCTTTTCTCATTATTTTCGGTAGGTTTGCATAGGTTTTTACCACTTCCCTTCTTTGTGGAAGTTTTCCTGCAGTGGATAAATTTTTTTCATGAGAATGTCTTAGGTTTTTTACATCCACAATCCTTCTCATAATTTCTCATACTATTTCTTTAAATTGATTGTTTATATATTGTATGGCGATTAGTTAGATGGAAGAGGAGACTTTTAGTCTCAATTTCCTCCGATCCATATATATATGCATTCAAGTGTCTCACTTTCGGTAATTTCATGGGCATCAAATTCAAAGATCTCTATTCAACGCCATCTACTCCACTTCCTCATCGTTTAGTACGTCATACAGAGTGCAATAATACTATATATATAAAAAGAATCCGACCAAACATATTTCATAAATGATTTCTATAGAACTCAGAAATATGTTGTGCGTGTGGGTATATTTAAGGATGCATAATAAATTAATTTTAATTAATTTTGCCTCAATTTTCGGCGTATTATTTCTTTACCATATTTTTAATAGCACAAAATATTTACTAATCATATCCATTCAATTTTTTGCATAGGTTTTACCTTATAATTTTCTGATGTAGTTTTTATTCAAAGTATATCGCCTGGTTCTTCCATCAACTAACTTATTACACTCAACTTGCTTCATTGCCTCTTTCCAAATTAAAAACCAAAGCCTCTATTGAATCTTTGAGAGAAAAACGTTATTTGATTCTACAGCTAGCTAAATAAATGATTCTTCAGAAGAACTTTACGGAATAATTTATTCAAATCTTTTACGTAAATTTACATTTCGGAGCTATCTCTCTCACCGAATTTATTTGTTCCGTGATTCTGGCGTGAAATAAGGATCTATAGCATAAGATAAACATCACAGGAAATATATGATAGTAAAACGTTGGGAAAATGACAGTTGATAAATGTTCATCATTTTAAAATGGAAAAGATTTAAAAATTGAGGGGCTGGGCTCAGATTCAAGGTGAATTTTCCCTTCGGTTAGTGGGAGACGTGAATTCGATAGCGAACAGCCAATTCGTCGATAATCATCCGCGGAACGGTGCCTATCAGACCATTCAAGTTTCACATTTACAGATACCTAATAGTGACACAACCCCGTTGTGGATCACGAGTCACTCTTGCGGAACAAATTCACGTCCTCCCATTGTTTGATGGCTGCGTCCAAAGCTCTGTAAACATCGACCGTTCTCTGCAGTAATGAACTTGCTCGTCGAGGGAACATGGCTCAAGTCCACGGCCACTAGTTTCAGAAAATGAACTCGGTATAGTCTGAAAAAAAATTCATCGTAACTGAACGTATACCTGGAGGTGTGTGGAAAAATCGCAGAAGTTGTTCTTAGGTTAGATGTATTTGTTGAGTGAGCCATTTTGATGCGTTCAAAAACGCAAAATTTTGATCAAATCTGATCTTTTGATAAAATGTTGCCTATTTTACATAGTTTTTATTTTTTTAGCGATGATTGAGGAAAAAAATAGATCAATCAGTTCTTATCTCGGGCTAATTCTTAGATTTTGTGAATATTGAAAGATTAAAACGTAATTGAGTTCAAAGTTCGTTTAATAGGCATGAGGCAAGTGCATAAAAATGAATGAATAACTATATATATTATCAAGGAAGAGTCTCACTTAGAAGATAATGCTCACAACTGGTAATTGGATCTTGGGTTCATGTGAATGAAATAAACTGCATTTCAAAACAAAAATTGTACCAACTGAATATGAGCTTATGCAAATAAGTAAATCGAAAATAATAAAATCATTTATACAGCGTAGCACATTTAGTTTTCTTCAATCCGTAACTTAGGAATTTCAAAGCGACTTCTACTCTACTGATCTCACTAAATAATTCATATTTTCGCAGATATATTTTATTTCATATAAGGTACCTTTTTGTAGAATATGTTCGTTAATAATTTCATTCCTCAATACATTTGCCTCCTCCTATCTTAAGCTCATTTACCTATAAGGAGAGAGTGAAAAATGTTATTTCAATATTCTATTGAAGTTTACTAGGCTTACGAACAATTGTGGCCGTCTTTTAATTAACAGTGGAGTGCAACTATACCGAAATCCCTTCCTTTACATTTATTGATGTATTCATATCGATAAATACATATACAAATCATATGTATATTTATACATACAATATTAACTTCCCCTTTCCTCGCAAATAATAGGTAGGTAGAGCGGCCTCCAATTCACACGTTTTCTATTTTTCCCATACTTAATTTTTATCTCACTTTTATCTAGTAGTCATATATGATTTTCCTTCACAGAATAGGATAATTATTTCTTTATCACTATAAATTTGTAGGTCTGTATTTACCCAACCTACATTGACGGCGCACTAGTTTCATCCTCTCCTAGAAACCAGATTTCCTCTCTTCTGGACGTAAACGCGTGATTTTACTCAAGCCTTACTTATTAACATTGCTGTCAGTGGTGAGTTCTTATTATCAAGTCAAAGAGTCAATTCATAAGGATGAAAAGTAAAGGAATAAAATCGACGGAAAGCGAAGGCAAGATGTAAATCAGATTAGGAGTTGATAAAAAATTTGAAGGAAAAAGTGAGTTCGGAAGATGAAAGAGAGTTTGCGATACGCAGGAGATGACCGGGAGTGAATGGGAGAGAAAGAGATGATACAGAGATGCATAAAACATGAGAGGGAAGAGCAGAAGATGGATGACTGGGAGAAGATAGCGAGAGTCGGTGGGAGCGCTGAATAAGAAAAGAGATATGAAGGATAGCGCATGGAGGGCCCTCGGACGGACGGTCATTGCCGAATGGGATAAATAAAGGAATGGGAAGATACTGTTTTACGAGAGGAGTGAAGATATCTCGTTTGACGCATCAATTGACGTAGCGTGCTTGATTAATGTTCCGTCCGTTATGAAAAATGGGCTCATAGTTACCAATTAAACGTTATTAATATCGTTTGCGATAGATGTGTATTCTTTCATACATTGATTTTGTTAGCTTTAAATTTGTGAAATTTGATTAGCTTTATTAATGTGCAATTACGGTTTGCATTCCACCTGAAAATTGAGTTAATTTGGAGATATTTCATGAGTTTTTAGTTATATATTTCACTTTTACATATCTATACTTTCTCATTTTTGTTTATATTTAATCTAATAAATAATATTACTTGAATGATATTAATAAAAATAGTTATGCTGTTTTTGTAAGGGAGTAATAAAAATGTCACAATAGCTATATTACCTCGACCAAAATAATTCTTCAATGCAATATTGATTTCTAGCAATACATGCAATACATTTGATTAATTTTATGAATGCAAAATTAGGAATTCCGATTTAGATTAAATTAATTCATCCTGGATTGATTTATTATGATGAAAAGACATTGGTGCATGGAAAAATTTTCCTCCGAATTTTACTAATGCTTGCCTATCACCTTTATGTTTCTATACTTTCTCATTTTTTCAGTTGTATCATTCTTTATATCTGATTGTTTTTGCATAAAATTACCTCGCACGAAAATTCTTTCGTAGAACATAAATTTTGGGCGAAACGTATTAATTATAATTAATCCTATTAACGTAATAGGTTAGCAGTGTAATGTTACATGTGATAACTATGTTAATTATTTTGGAATAATTATTCTGTAATGAAATGACGGTAGTAATACGGCAATACTTTTTTTCGGAATTTACTCATGTTTATCCATTACTCTTTTTTTGCACACTTTATCATTTTTACTTACATTTTAGTTGGGTAATTGTTGAGTTTTTTTTAAAGAGTGAAAAAAAAATGCAACTATGTTCCGCTGTGCAAAAGTAAAAACATGTAAAGAAAGGAAAGTTTTGAAACGGTTGTGTCGGAAAAGGTTTAAAGTATCCAATATCCGTTTTCGTCGGCGTTCCTCTTTTCATTCATCTAATTACTCCTGATGAAGAATGCATCGCATTCGAAATACGTATTGAGTGCTATCAAAAAGTGCGGTGTCCTGTGAATGAGAAAAGGACCGCCACCGAAAACGGCTATTGAAGATTTTAAACGTCTAATACAAAAATGGTTAAGAATCTCTCATTTACAAAATGATGGAATTGAAGTTTTACAGGAAAGCGAGCAACTTAATCCAAGGTTATACAAGAAGTGAAAAATAGTGATTTGGCTGGGACTCAAATCAGAACTCCTACCAAGAGCACCTGCCCGGAAAGTGGGAGACCTGGGTTTAAGTCCCAGCTAAGTCACAATTTTTTTACTTCTTGTAATTTATTATTTCTTTTACCAAGAGAGACATAAAGTATTAAATAGTGAAAAGAATATCTAAGAAAATGATTTTAATTATAATTATAATCCTCGACGCTAAAAAGTATGCTTAAACGATTTCAAGATATAAATGAATTAAAGTAGCGAAAAATAAAGAAGTTACTGCCGCAAATCGGTTCTTTCTTTATCAAAAAAAGTTTGTATAATTCATGAAAGTATGGTTTAATTTATTAATTCAAATGGTCGCTTCTGTAATTTTAAAGTGAAAAATTCAATGCAAACGAAAGAAGTAGCAATAGTGAAATAATTAAAGCCTTCGTGGCTATGGAATATCCTGGATACCCAAACATACATCTTGATTAGCCAGCAAAATTTCCCCAAACGGATTGTCTAAATAGCTACGTCAGACTTTTCTTATGTCCATTGTTTCTTGAAAATAAGACGGACCTGCATCTAGTGCTCCATGCAAGTTCTCCTAGACATACATTTTCTCGTAGTAAATCATCTTTCGCCTTTTTCTTGCGTCAATAAATGTTTAAATAGTCTCGTTTTGTATCTAAAAGTAAATATTTTACAAAGGTAAACTTTTGACGTTATCTTATCGCTTCTAATGATCTAGGAACTCGGAAAAGAAAATTATTTAATTTTAGCTCAAAGACATTTTGGTTAGGAATGAATGAATTTTCCTCGATAAGGTTAGTTGGCATATCAAAAGGTTACTTGGTAAAAATAAGAAATTAAGGAGGATCTTCAGATGTTATTAGAAGGAAAAGATTGATGTCTTGAGAAGTACTCCCATTGTCTTTCTAGAACAATGATAAATGAGAGGTATACTGTTTCTCGCTATAATAGAGTGAAATCTCAAAATCAATTTTTCTTAATTTAAACTAAGCCAAAAAAGAATCACTAAACTAGAGTAGCTCAGTGACTTTTAAGATGTTATTATTTAAAAAAATCTTTCCAAGAAAAGATCTATTCTAAATGTCTATTCATTATTATAAAGTAGTATAAGGCGAATTTTGTTTTCATCTTCACTGAACTAAGAGATGAAAATTCATGGCTAGCAGAAATTTAAAACATCGAGTTCATTTTTCAGTTAGTCTTAAGACTCTGTCTCTGATTTCTAATTTTGTTTACAGCTTGCTTTTTTATTTAATTGTTGGTTACAAATAAAATAAATAAATGACAAAAAATTAAATGATAAACAGTCAAAGTAAGACAAAATAAATAAAGAAATATTAAGTAATGTATAAAAGATAAAGTTTGTTTTGATGGCAAAGGCTGTTTGGAGCTGGATAAGCTTTGACATAATTCGTATCTAATAAATACCAGTGAGTTACTTCAATCATACAGAGTTTGAAATCTTTGTGGAAAAGTTCCTTTTAATAGTATGTTTTCATTCCAACAAAACATTCTTTAAATACAACAGGATTATGATACATTAAAAAGTGATATTTAATTCCTTATCAACTTTCAAACTAATTTTTCCCATATAAACTTAGTGCTACATAAGGTGTTTATGAAAACTTCGACACATTTAGCAGCGATATTGTTTCGATTTTGATTGATTCATTAATAAACAACTTATTTTATTTTAGTCAGAAATTCAGTCAATTGATGAAAACATAATTTTTTCTCCTATACTTCCACATCTTGTTGCAGCCTGATGATCATCTCTGTAGTATGCGTGGCTTGAACATGTATATGTTATTCTTTGAATGAAAGTAACTATTATCAGAACGATGCGATGTGAATTATCGAATCATGCGATATGTGCGTAAGTAACGACACGATGCTATGGATGCGTTCCCGAGGGATATGGAAAAATTGGGAGTAGTCGAGGGAGAGTATATGGATGGAATCCCTAAGACAGAAGGGGAAGGGAGGGGGTGGAGGAGGAGAGGGTGAATTTGGAGATCTGCTTCGGGTGAACCCGAACTGACAGTTGGACTGAATGGGAGTGAGAAATGGTTCCAATGTTATGACAGCTTGGGATTCGAACTGGATGAAGGGAACACGTGATAATGACTGAATATGGATAATTCATAGGGCGAAACTTTCCCGCTCGGGGGTGAGAGGACTATTTGAATTCGTACACGTGTCCCACGAGGGTAAGAAGGGATAAGGGACAATGGAGGGTCTTCTGTATCGGCCAATCACATTACTCGATCTGGAGGGATCCGCGAAGTTCAGTTCGTAGATAAAGAATACGATTGATGGTTGCTCGCATTGCCCAACTTCTCACGCATGTCAAAATCAGGGAGTTAATCACAAGAATAATTATTTACTGAGGTAAGCATCAGACGCTTGAAATGAAATGCGATATTAGAATATTCCTCAAAACATTCGTTTTAAGAGGTGCATATACTCTTTCAGGAGCGAATTACAGGTAAAAATAGTTTATTTATATAATTTATTTCATTATAAACAAATGATTAATATATCTTTGAGACATTATTAGCATAAATAGTTCGATTAATTTTTAAATTATCACAATTTAAATGAAATAACAACAATTTAATTAAATCTATTGGGAATGAGATACTATTACGGAAACACAGATTTACGTAAACAATTTTTTGTAACCCCTCAACCTAGGCAGATATTATTAAGATTCACTTAAGCTTACAGATAATTTCAGTCGTAGTACTATTCATAAAAAGCATTTTTGGGGAGTGGAATGGCTTAAGAAATCACATTAAATACACAGAAATCCTAATATGACAGTTTTATTCGAGAAAACTTCATATAAACCTGTTATGAAAAAATGATTACGACTTTAAAAAAAATTGATATAGAACGAATGACATTGATGTATTTTCTATTCTAACACGCAAAAAAAGGTGAAAAATTTCCAAAACTGTAAACTCCTTTTAGTCACTTTTAATTAAAAAATATTAGCTATGAATGATAATCATTTCTAAGCTGACGTTATTTCTGTTGCAACAGATAGACAGTTATCCATGGATAACCCAATTGTCTGTATTAACTTCCATATCTTCACATTTTTAACTCACGAGAGTTAGGTATTCTTCATTTGGTAGTAATACCAAATGATGAATATTAGAATTAATAATATTTCTCACTTGAAACATTACCTAATTTAGGTAATACCCAACTTATCCTTCTCTATGAGTTTATTAAATACAATTTGTTTTTATGAACCTAGCATTAAATGCTACGCATTAATATAAATCTGAAATTACGTTTAATTTACCAAACGGAATTTGATGGTTCTAATTTCATGATTCTTACAAAAGGCTCACTTTGAGAGTATTATCCTAACAAAATGCAGCTCATCCATAAAAATATTTTTAAGCTATCTCCCTTATACCTTTTTGTCAAAAAGTACACAACTCTGAAGCATTTTAGATTTAGATTTAGATATATACCCCGCGAGCCGCCAGAGGCGTATGGCAGGGGGTGTAATACACCACCATTATTCATTTTGAGTTATACCAGGATCTAAGTCACTGATTTCTTCAAGTTCCTCCAAAGATGCATCTCAGAACTCCGCCAATGTCTCAATGACAGCAATAACAACGGTGAACTCACCGTCTTATTAAAATATTTAATCTTATACTCGTAGTGTAAAATCTTTGTTCAACAGAAGTCTTTCGAATAGAAGCTTCCATTTCAGCAAGGAAATGAGTATTCAGATGTTAAGGAAAGGAAAATTATTATTGATGTTCTACCCGTTTTCTCTCGAAGATTCACCAAGAGAGAGTATTTGCTTAAAAATACCCTGGTTATCCTTTCCTCCATCCTAGATTTCCTCAACAGTAACCTCAGTGAAAGAGAAAGGCACATAGGAGTCATAAAGATTAACATCTTTCGCGCTATTCCTTTCGTTATTTTATATCTCTGTCGTCCCTAATATTATTCTATCGCTACTAAAAGTTAAGGAGAGGCTTTCAAATCCCACTTGGGAAATGTGTCCAAACTTCCATTAAGTCGATAGGCGTAAAATAATCTCGGAAACGAATATTTTGAGATTGCCTTTCTTTATTTGTCTTCCGCTAACCTCAAATCTCACTCAACTCATCAGCAAATTGTTACGTTTTAACACTTTTTAATCCGCATTCAGCAAGCTTCCTTTGGGTCACTCCGATGAATTTTAATTAAAAAACCGTCTATGTAATCCTTATTCCTTTGGCTCTATGTATCTTTATATACAGTTCATATATTCTTGAACTTATTTGTAGTCGTAACTCGTTTTATGCAAACTCAACATTACATGAGGTTACCTTAACTACTAAAACTTCATATTTTCCTTGATATCTTGAATTATTTAGACACCTATAGAATATATCTCGAAGTTATACTCGATTACACTATACATTTCTTTTGAGTCGCACAGTTCTTAAAATATTCAAATCTTACTGATGTACTCTTCGAAACTGGTCACTGAATAAAATAAGATAGAGAGCATTGTAGGAAACTGTTTCCAACGTAAAGAATGAAATATTAAAAAAATACCTTTACCACTATATATTTTATTTTTTAATCATGGTTTCACCGCCTCAAGTTAGCATTAGTGAAGGAGGGAGTATAGTATTAGTATTATGAATAAAGTTTATATTATTTTTCTCACGAATTATTAGGCCTAAAAATAAGCGAAACAAATGTATTTACGTGAAAAAGTGAATTTAATATATTTCCGGATCACAATATAAAAATAATTACTCTTTCTCACACTGCGGAAGCATATAAATAGATTGCACCAAGTCGAAGATCTTTCACCTCATTCGATGTTACCTCAGACTCATTTCTTCCTTTTTTTAGAAAGTCATTAATAAAATTGGTTTCTAAATCTTGCGGCGAATTCCAGCTTTCGTCTGAAACCAAATACAATTACCTGGATCTTCTTATTCTATTTTTCCTCTATCTGATCATTGTATTCCCTTCTCCAGAACTTTGCACAACCTCTTCCGCTCCGCAATATTGAGCGAGAGGTCGAATAAGAATCCTCATCTATTCTTCATTCCTCATAATCGCTGCGTTATGGAGATGCGAGTTCTTCGAAAGTTGTACGGACGCGGAAGGAGATAAGCACGGGCTGAGTCACTTCTTTTTTAAAGAGTGGGTTATGCGCTGCAGAAAAAGGTAAAATGAAGGGATTTGCGTCTGGGACTCCGGAGATGTTAAATTCCGAAGCAATAAGAAATTGAGGAGATGGAAATTGAGAGGTATGGAAAGTTATTCTCTTGGTTCATCCCAGGAATACTTTAGCGTTTCTATTTCTCGTCGACAAAGTTTCTGCCCGAGAGTTCCGCTCCGCAATTAAATATTAGATTGGCTCCGAGAGATGCGTTAATCCAATTCCCCGGAAAAGGAAACCAGATTATCCTGAGGATATGGAAAATCATGCCTAACAGTTAATCTGTGACAATCTCTGACTAGGCTTTCTAAATTTTAATATGATGTTTTAAATCCCAAGGAAGAATAGAATTGAAAAAAGTCCGACAGGACCGGGAATCGAACTCGGGTCTCCCGATAGGCGGTGAGGTGCTCTGTCCGTTGAGCTATCCCGCCGGAACTGACCGGCAATCGGGAGACCCGGGTTCGATTCCCGGTCCCGTCGGACATTTTTCAAGTCTATCTTTCTCATGTGATTTATCCTGGCTGCACGCCATTTCGTGCAAATAACCTTTACCTGCTTTCCTTTATGTTTTAAAGTGAGTTTTATGTTAATTAAATTTGTTAAATTAAGCTTGCAGGCGACAAAAAGTAATTCAGGATCTATATGTGGCCTTCTATAAAGACATGCAATAAGAAATTCTTAAGAAACACCTTTAAAATTTAATACAGTAATTGAAATTATTAAAAATTATTATGTTTTTTTAAGTTGTAGTTCTCTTCAAATTAAGAACGTTTTATGCATCCTTTTAATCCCAAGGATTGCGATTTTTCGTGGGTGCACGCCCTTATGTGCAAAGTACCTTAACCCTTTCCTTGTGTGTTGAGTGCATCCTTTTAAATTAAAATTCCCAATTGGTTCACTGTCATAAGATGAAAAAGTGTTATTCTACGTTTTTTTCTCATAAATTACAATATTGTACACCAATAATTAACCATCTTATATAACAACCACAAATATGTATATATTTATTCATCCAATGTCAGTAACTCCCGTAAGAAATGCATGAGAGAAATATTCGAACATTAATTTCATGGACTTTCCGGCGTGATAGGATTATAAATTTTTGGGAGTCACTAAAAGTCCAAAATAGTATAACATAGTGATATTTTTTGCCCAAAGTATCCTTGGTTCGACTCTAGACGACTCGATTCATCTCTCATAAAAATGCACGTAAAGTTCATTTAGATCGATTGCATTGCATTGCAGGCATTTTCTTTTGGAGAATGAAATAAGAAATAATGGTTGTACAACATCGAGAATAGTGCCAAAAGAAAGGAAATTGAAAAAAATCTTATTTTGTTCGTAGAATATCGTATTCGAGTCGAAATTCAGAGAATTCAGACAAAAATGACGATAAATATGTGTGATTTTATGTGCGTCAAAGGAGATTAATGACCTCAACTCTCTTACGAATATACAGAAAATATAGCCTCATAAAAAATGTATAGGAGAGGAGAGATGACATATTATGACATTGTAACCATTATATTACAGTCAAATTAGACGCATAAAAGAGCCCGACATTGCAAAAGATCCCGTATGGCTGATTTTTACACTAAAAATAATTAAACTAGATAAATTTTGACCAAGGTTTTTCGGAATGAAAGTTGTCAATATCATACCAAGTAAAAAGCAATGAAGCAATTTACAACTTCTAGGGATTATAAATGATTGTTTTGTAACTGCACATACATTTTTTTAGTATAAAAAGATAAGATTCACTGAGTAGGCATGGGTTACTCGTTTACTCTAATATATACCTTTACTTTCAATATAAAATGCCCCAAAAATTGGCACATGTCAATCAAGCAAATGTTAATTGAACTTGAACATTTCAAATCATCTCTAAATTCAGATATTTGGTGGGGGGACAGTGAGAGAAGAATTATAACACAAATTACTGGAGTCAAATTAACCGAATTCCAACAAAATTTATAGCATTAGTTACAGTAACATTTCCAACCTCCCAATCTCTTCTTCCCCGCAAAACATTAGGTTCATCAACGTAGCAATTTCGGGGAACGCAGCCCCGAGATATGCGTTCTTACGCGACAATAACAAATGAAGGCGAATACGACACAAGGTTCCCACAATGGCCGCAGAGGGCGAACCCCCATAATGAGCGGAAAGAAATTAAAATTTCCTCGGCATTGGAATCGTCGTCAAGGAAACAGCCCTTCGGCACGAATTCCTCGATAAAAATAACCGTTGAAAGAAGACGATAAAGGCACGATAAGGAGGAAGATGAGAACATTGGAGAGGAATATAAAGGACTGGATTTGCGAAACGAGAGGAGGAAAAGACATTGAAATGAGAGGTTGGACAAAGGGGAACGCCTTGAGTGGTGCTGTTTCATATTGCTTCTCGTTCAAGCCTCAAGCAAGCGTTCAAGTGAACCCATTAAAGGGAAGTTGAGTCGTGACGTTCCCATAGGAATGCGACGGTACACAAGGGTGGTGAAAGGGATGGGAGTAGAAAGGGTTGAATATGGAGACCCTTTACCAAATCTCTCGGGGACAAATTAGTGGGATGTATAAGAGGGATGGAGAGCGCTGTTGCAGTTTGAAAATTTGATTCAGCTCTAGGAGAACCTTCTTAAACTGTTCTGAAGATCCTTAACTAAGCTGATAGGTAGTAATTTAGGAGAAGGTCTTGTTAATGATGCATAATGACGCTATTAGTACCACCGCGGTTACATCTTTATAATAATAAACCTGTAAATCTCTGTTTATCGTCAAGCCTCAAATAGGCACGGTGGGGTATAAAAGTTTATGAAATTAAATTTAGCAGTTTTGCATTGCATTTAACTTAAAATAAGACATGGTGAATTCCTTCATTTGCAATGTACAGTTTTCTATTGTTATACAAGATAAATTATAGATTTCTTAGATTTTCATGTGTTTCTATTCGGTGAATTAGTAAAGCGTCTACGCGGCAAACTACGTACGCCTCGTGCCCCCCGTCGTGCTACTATTTTCTTTGCTTTTGCGTAGTCGTTGACTCAAAGGGTAACGATGGAATAATCAGAAGAGTCGGATGGGTGAACCTTTCTCAAATTTTTACGCTTAAAATCAATGAAACTTAATAAGTGAATCAATATCAATTCAAAATGTTGTCCTGGGTGAATGAGTAAGTCTCATAGGCTATTAACACCATCGCTACTTTTATTGAGATAACCCTGATATTGACCCTGTAAGACTAGAATATAATACCCAAAAATCTTCATTAGTACATACATTTTTAAACTTTCTAGCATTTAATTTTAAATTTTCCTAGTTCATACATTTATATTTCAAATAAAATCATCTTGAAATGACTAAAAACGAATCCAGAGTAATTTCTTAATAGTAAAAGTCTCTCACATTAAAAACCATTAAATTTGAGTAGTTTGTAAATAAGTTTGTACATCTAAAAAAGAATAGCTGAATTAGTAGAGCTTCTCATTGCATGGAAATGGGCCTCACAATTTTGCTGATCGAACATTATTTAAAAGTTAAAGGAAATGGAAAATAATGATAAAATATTTTATGCTAAATATATATTGCATACACGGCCGCTACGATTGTCGTGAAGGCCCATCAGGAACTCTGAAAAATCTTGCATGATAAGTAGAAGACAAGTTTTAGGTTATTTCATACTGACTCAGCCAATTCACAGTGGTGTTTTTTTACAATTCAAATATGTACTGCATATTTATATTTTTGTATTTATTAATTTTTATTTATACATTCTTATTTTGTATTAAGTTTGGTTTATTTTACGGATGCATAGTAATATTTTTTATTAAAAAATTGAATTCATATAAAAGTTAACGTCATCATAAATAAGTAATGTTTTACTTACCAGTACAAGGCGTGGGTGTGATAGAATCCAAGAGATTGCATTATTCATTCACATCCTCGAGCGAAACATGTCATATCGTAAAAGAACCCAAAGATTTTTCAAAATATACGTTTTTTAATATCAAATATTGAAAGCTTTTAATGTAAATAAAATATGATAAATATATTGTTAAAATAGAAACGTGAGTTATAGTAAATAAACCTGTAGTCTCCGTGTATTTTTACTAAGTGGGAGCTACTCGCAAAACAAACTTTTATTAGGAATTTTGTTAAAAGAAGAAAATGCGATAACTGATGTACCAAAAGATCTGCAAAATTAAACAGATTGAGATAAAATAGGAAACGGAACACAAAATTTCTAAAATAGGAAAAAAAAAGACTTACCAGACCCAAGTAAGTGCGGTAATGTTTTTGGATGTATAATAGCACTTTTGTTCCACCGGACAACATATGCTGCAACGAACAAATGGAAAAATGAAAAAACGAAAATTGTTTATGGTAAATTGCTAAAAGTAAGAGTTAGAGCAAATAATTACATATTAAAATTTAAAATTCTGATATTAGAATTTTATATTTATTTATATGCTGGGATAGTGAATTTGCAAATATGTGTCGATACAAAGTTATTTTTAAAATATTGAAATAATTAATTTATTTAAAATGCATAAATACAGGCTATTTATTTAATAAATTATTGACATTTGAAATCAGAGTTTAATAAATGCTTAAAAATTAATTATTAAAATTAAATTTATATCGATGTAATCGATGTTAATTTTAAATTATATGAATAAAAACTCTTCATTTACGAATCATATTACAATTTTTATTCAAAAATTAAAAAAAATGTTAACTCAACATTTATCATATTTATTTTGAAAATTTTATAAACATTGATGTATTATTTAATTATGGATACAAGCGAATTTTAATTAAGGACCCGAAGAAATTTAGACTCATGATTTATGGAGGTACATTTAGGATTCTTAATTTAGATTTTAATAAAATGTTAAGTGATTGCTTATCAATTTATGGAAGCGATTTTATTAAAAAGCTATAATCATATTAATTCATAACTTTACGGTGGATGCGAACAAAATATACGGTTTGGAGGAATAGTTTGAGTATTACTAGGCCTTGGAGGATGTATACTGAATGACTGAATTCCTCTTCCCTATCCCCCAATGGTGTTGCAGGAAAAATACTGCCTCAAGTTCTTAATTGCAAAAAACTTGCGCTGTAGATCTCGGATAAAAACGAAAGACATATTCCGTCCCTTAATTCCGGCCTTTCTCTCAGTGCGGACCTCTGAATCACGAACTTACACATTCTCGCGAAACTTTTTCAATGAAAGACATTTTACACTCATAGCACACGGCTACCAGAAGGTGGTATTGCAAACGAGATTTACTTCTCATTTCGAAGCTATTTCGGCAACTAGGAAACTCTGTAGAGGGTAATGAAATACTGGGGTATGTAAACGATGAATAAGGGTACGTCGAACCCACTTCGAGCATCACAGAATCAGAAATTGCTCTTTTTTCCATTTTCCACATTTTACGGGATATAAGAAGCTACGTCGTAAGACGTATCTGAATTTTTAAGCAATTTTTGAAATAAAATTTTTGCCATTTTTGGTTTTAGATTTCAAAGCCATGCTAGAAAAAATTCTTAGTTTATAAAACCGAACTGGCCTTGAAAATCCCTGAAAATCGTCATCTGAACTTTCTTCTTCTTCTTTTATTTTTTCCATTGTGAAACTAACTACTAACAAAAATATTGTACTGTTATCCATAACACAAATCACTTTCAATTCAAGTTCGTCACATCAGTGCACTGCTGCTGCCAGATAGAGATAAGTTTTCCACGTCATCGAATATATGGAAATTTTTAAGACTGGCGGGAATTTTAAATCAGGCACTAGACATTTTTATATTGATTTCGAGTAAAAGACGAACCTGAATTTCGGCGTTTTAAATTCCGTAAAATACGGTATGATATCTCTCACTGAATTCACATTTTTTAACAATAGCTTTTCGTTAAGTACATGGACATTGCATTTAAGTCATATATGTTCACCTGCAAGTTAAATTTTTACCATTATTAAATATTCTGAGCTTAATCTCTGATAAATAGCAAAATTTTTGAATTTTTAGCGACGAAACTTTACTTTTGCACCTAAAATAATACGATAAAATTTCAGAAATACTAACAACATCATCAACAATAGCATTTTTTAACAATTCCACTTCAAAATTTTCTATCATCTGATAGATTTTGATAATTTATACTTCTTTTCCTGCAGCAGTCAGTTCAGCCTTGTAGGTAACGTCATTATTTCGGGCAGAAATTTAATGAGCATGCAGTTCAATTCATGGTTTTTATAGTATTAAGCATTTTTTAGTCTTTGAAGTCGATATTTGAATTAATTTTCTTTTCACCATTAAAAAGAAAATTAAACTCTTCATGATACTCTAGACTAGATGAATTAATAAAAACACATTATATAAACTTTTATAGTTAAGCATCAAATCTTCATAAATATTAAAAATTAAGACTTCATTGAAAGGTAAAAATTTAATCTTCATATCTTTTTAAATCTTCTAACACATACAGTTATCAAACCGGTACTATGTAATCAATAGTCTAGGCGGAAATTCAAATAATAATTATAATAATGTAACGAATATATGTATAACGAATGCATGTATATTCTATCTTCGAAGCCATTGTGCTAACTTAAGTATACTCCAACTCGCACATCTTTGTAATAGTTATAAGCTTTTTTCTGCTTCAGAAATTTATAAATATAATCCATCGTAGGTTTACTGCAGGTTTCATATCAGCTTCATATAAGTGAATAAGCGGCTTCGACAAAGAAAGCTTTTATGGAAGCTAATGCTTTACCTTTCATCATGTAGGTCAATCTCGGTCAAATCAATACCGGAAAATGCGCTTTAAAGAAATGAGAAGAATAAAAGTGTATCGAAGGATAAGATAAAAGAAAATGAAATAGATTGAAAAATAAAATGATTTCCTGAAAGCAAAACATAGTAATCTCCCTTAAGCCGCTTAGAAAACACGTCCCTAACATTTTCGAGGACTTCAAAGTAATTGAACTTGAATTAACTGATTCACGTTTTGACGAGAGATTTTTCCTATTGTGGGTAAAGTTACAAAATGTTTATTTAAAAAAGTCAAAAAGAGATAAAATAACTTGGTAGTATTCGCAATAAATTTACTTACTACTGCTTTCGCTCAGGTCGTTCGTATATTTCTTGCGTAAATTACCAAGTAATTTTATTTTTTTCTTTGTGGATCTCCACCAATTAAAGCTCCGTTGATTATATGTATGGGTTACGAATATCAAAATCGAGTATGTAATTATGCCTTGGATATTTATAAAACTTCAGGGGACAAAATATCTACCTATATTGGGAAGGTAAAACTGCAATTTAAATAGCATTTTTTGAAGAAGTGCTTTTTAGCATTCTACAAAACTAAAAATATTGATGAAATAGGAAGTAAGTACTGATAGTTGAACATTTCAAATAAAAAGTCATCAGAAATTATTAATTTCATGACTGGATCCATTGAACCAAGTTAGTATACCTTATAACTTTTCGTTATAAAATATAAAACCCAAAAAAGTTTCTCTATATGTTATTGGAGCAATATAAATGGGAAAAGCCACAAATTTTCAATGAATTATGTGAAATATAGCTAGAAAAATCAACTCCCAAATCTAGTTTCTCTGTCCATAGGACCCAGTCAGTCGTTTTATGGTTAAAGTAGACGTTTTTTTAGTATCGACTAAACATCACGAACGGATGAAGTTTTTTATTCTGGATGAACACGGATTCTTCACAAAATTCACGAATGTTTCCTGTGGCTTAAACATAAAGTAATTCTCAACCGTTATCTTTATTCAGACCATTTAATTTCCTGTTTGTGACGGATGCACAAGTCTGGCGTCCATCAGAACCGCTGCGGAGACTTTTCTCGGATCCTTTGCTGTTAGATCTCTGCCGGAAACAGGTGGTACTGAACGGAAATTAAATTGCTATTCCATTTCTATCAAAGAAACCTACTTAAAATGTTTTTATTTTTTGGGAATTTGTCTCCAAGGATGGATATCATTTGGTGTTTTTCCCTAAGATGAGACTCACTACACTGTGAAAATATTTTTTTATGTATCCAAACGATGCATTGCGGCGTTTTTCGGTCCATTCTGTCAGAATCTGTCAGCAGTTCATATTTATCTCTGTATCCTGAACGGGCTCTGAGTTACGCGGCTGGAATATTCAAAGCATTTTTAAGCTATTTTTAACATTTGGAGTTTAATTTGTAAACTGCAAAAACTATTTCAATTTTCCCCAAAAAGACGAGGATTAAGGTTTGCCATTATATATTCCCCATCTTAGCGTATATAAATATGAATTTATCTCAAATATAAATGAAATCTTTAGAATATATATTCATACATAGACAAACTTCACTCACAATGTTCTCTTATATGTTTACATATGTTTTTCTCATTTATTTCTTTATAATCCCTTGCTTTACATACTTAAGACTCCTCCATTATATCATAGTCGTTATTTTCTTCTGGAAGCTACGTACATCTTTTCACTCCCGCTGAAATATACTCATAGCAAATAATAAGCTATAACTGGAAAGAGGTTAAGTTGAATTTATCAGTAGCTAAGTGAAGACGGATGGACTTTATGTGTTTATTGATAAAACGGAATTCAAGTGGGACTTTGAATCTAAATACGATACTTCTTAAAGCAAGGGGAAATATTAAGAGGTGATTTATTTATTGCGAATAGTTTATTGTGTATTTTAAGATTTTTATAATTTATCTCGAGAGATTTTCAAAATGGCCGAATTCACGTTTAAATCATGGAGAAATTTCCCGAAAGAGGTCACGATATCTCGTGTTCTAAAATCGAGAAATATATTTTGTTCTTCGATGATTCCTCAATCAAACATGATGTTAAAATAAAACCGGGCCCTTCCATCGCTGAAGGCAGTTTCCATTAGAGATTATATCTCCAAACCCAAACCGAAATGAATAAAAATATTTCCGCTGCTTTCATCCATTGTTTCCTGAACGGTTAATCCTCGACCTTTCAGATAACTTTATTTCTTTAAGTCATTCACGGAGTACCATCGAGTTTTCTTTGCCGCTTCGCTGATTTCTGCCTTTGTAGATTCTCCTTTGAAAGCAAACTGTTACGCTGGTAACTCATCATAGATTCGAGAGACTTTCAGAGAGGTAAACAGAATCCGCAGTCTTGGCGATGAATGCAAAAAACAATGCTTACGAAGACAATGAAAAGTACGGCTGGGTAATCATTTATAATTGCGCCTATAATTTAGAGAGCCGATTTTCAATTGTGACTTCTAGTCTCTAAGAGTCTTTCTTATCTATTCCTTCTACGAGAAAATTATTTTTTTATATTATCTAGAAGCATCACATGATGCTACAGCTTTCCACCATTGCTTTATTTGAGCATTGAAAATCTTTTCATTAGAATTTGCGTATCTGAAGATGTCTTAAGATTCCAATAAGACTCTTTGCTAAGACCCTCACATTTCTTTGCTTCGCCCAATAATATCCGTCAGAAACGAAGGAAATTCTTTCTTACCTTCAAAATAATAGTGATTCTCTGGCAATATGCAAACTTTGTGAGATGGTTATGGCGGAAGAGGTATAGATATTCTTAAAATTTTAATTCAGAAGAAATTGCGTTACAAAAATTAAACAACTATATGGAAGGAATTAAACAACATTCATCAACTTTAAATGGCAGCATTATCATTAATTAGAGTTTGTGCTGGTAATTGATACAGATTTGGGAGAGAATGAATTAAGTATATATTCAAGTTTATAATTCTTAAGAAGTGGAAAAACAAATGTTGCCTTATATATGGATAGAGACACCTCTCCTCAATGTATGAGTTTTCCCCTTCATAATCCATTTCCTTTCTATTCTCTTAATGAGGAAATCAAAGAGAATTGTTAGTGTTATTTCTTCGGAAAACACAATTTGTAGATAAATAAAACTCATCGTATTATCCCAAGTCTGTACCCTAACTATTTAATGAGCAAACACGTATGTAAAGTATCTTTCCCGGTTTCTCCACTAACCTCAAATAATTAAACTTATCTCTAACGATAAATATAAATAAGGCCCACAATGCCTTCAATAACTCCTTATATAAATCCCAATTCAGATTATTAGTGCCCTGAAACAAACTGTTCTGCCGTAATTAAACACATAAGTAAATAAACACCTTAAATTTTTTGTGAAATATCTTAAGCAATTTTTGTTAAAATTGTTGAAATGAATTAATTTAGTTATTTATTAATTTAAACGCTGCAAGTTGGTATTAATACCAGGTGGCAACGTTTATTATGTAACGGTAACTGGTATAGAGAGTAAAAGGAGAATATAAACAATAAAGATAAAATTTAATGGTTGGAAGTTAAGAGTATAAATGTATAAATGAATAAATGAGCTTAAGAGGAAATATAGCTAGATTTAGGTAATGATTCTGCAGCTAAACAAAGGTAGCTGATTTACAGACGTAAAATACATAAAACAGAATAAAGGTCTTTCAAACAGGTCATTGATATGATGAATACAATAAAGTATACCATGGACAGCAAAATGTATTATAATTATTTCATTCAGCGTAAGTTGTGAAGTGTGAGAAGCAATAGGAATGGTAAATACTTCTTAATCTCCATGTTTAGATCCAGCAATAACACCCTCTTTATATGGTATGTGAAATTCTTAATTACTTTGATCAAGGTTAGTAATTAATTAATTACAACGATCTCTAGCTTCCTTTTAAAGTAATAATTAGCATACAAATGCGTTCATGTTAAGTTATTTGAAATATTATAAGTTTAAAATCTACATTAAACGTTTGGTCGGCGTTCCTCTTCTCATTCCCCGGAATTCCGAGAAAAAAAGACAGGACACCACACTTTTTGAAAGCTCTCCATACGAATTTCGAATGCGATGTAGTAATTAATTACTCTTAACGAAGAATGCATCACATTCGAAATACGTATTGAGTGCTCTCCAAAAGTGCGGAGTCCTGTCATGTTTTCTCGGAACATCGGTGAATGAGAAGAGGAACGCTGAAAAGAACGGCTATTTGAGATTCTAAACCTCCAATTCCTTAAGAGCCGTGTCTCAATTTTCCTTTCTCTTCTAATTTATATATATATATATATTAATAGTTTTAAACATCGGTCGAATGGATTTCAATAGTGGTGTACAACGTCTTAAACGTTTTGGAACTTTTATAATCTTTCACTGCTGGGATGAGAACTCATTCAATATGATGCACCATCAATTTTACAGCACCGCTATAAATAAATATATACTTCGTTAAATCGCTTTTATTCTCACATTCCTTGAATTTGGAACTATGATCACCTCTTCCAATGTATTCATATCATCACCCTCTATTAACATTTATATTAATCGAAAGATTTTGTAAAATTTTGTTGGCTAGGATTAAATTTAGGTGAAAACTGCGAATAACAACGCAGGAAAGACCTCTTCGAGTTTCCCCAGAGGCTTTCCTCCCACTTCTTTCGTCGCGGACACGTAACTCAGAAATACAAATAGCGCGCTGCGAGGCTGAACCAATTGATTCAAAAAGTTTTCCAATAATCCATTGACAAATTTCTCATTCTGCGCAGGTTTATTTTTCCAAATAAATAGGAAACTACGAACTCCTTCCAATTTCCTCCGAGCAGGAAGGCATAATCAGCAGCGAGAGGCAAAAATAGAACGAATGGAACTTTCTTATAGCGAGATGTGATTATGTAGTTCTCAAAAGAATGTCTTAATGAGACCAGAGTCTGCTCTAATGATGAGGAATAAAACGAATGGTGGAAATTAAAATTGGGACCGCCGTTTCCAATCCAGCGCGATAAAAACGCTTCGGGGAATCGATGGGATTCGAGCTATAATCAATTCCGACAACTTTCCGAAAGTTAATCCTTATCGTAAATTACTCCCTGTGGTTCCGAAATGTATTTTATTTATCTACCGTCTAAAATAGAGAACTTTCTCGAGTACTATGAATCGTTAAGCTCCGTAGATTTGGTTTGTCTCCGAAATCTCAACCATCGCAAACAAATTCCTAAGCGTCATCCGCGTGCCTCACTAATGAAGCAACTTTGGTGACTAGAGTTTAATATTAAATTCATTAAGGCCGTTTTCTACGTCTCGCCGTAGTCGTCTCAAGTAGTATAGTCCGAGGACAACTCCCTGTATGCATACAGTGAGTTTTCAAGGAGTTTATTATCTCGAGATCATTATAAACAAATTCGTTTGGTTCGAAGGCTTTCGCTGCACGTAGTATATTCCATATTGGTAATAAACAAATTCGTTGTTTCACGCAAAGAGCAGGTTATATTGTGCATGCCACCAACGCGCTAACATACATACCTATCAGAGAAGCAGGACTTTTTAGTTGAAAGCGCATATATTAAATTGTAATTTGCATTGAGTTGAGTGTTTCGTTCAACCCCTGAGTATGATAGAAATATTTCTTCGTCAAAGAAAAAAACTTCGTAATTCCAAAGATGGCCAAACTATAGCTCGTTTGCATGATTATCAGAGATTCATCAATGTCAGAGAAATATTACAAATGAGATTCTTAAATCTCGTAAACATGTACTTTTCTGTTCAAATTCATATACATGTGTAATACGTACTGATTAAATCAGGAGAGCAAATTTATTTACGTTTTTTGATATAGTTTTTGGCTCATCATTATATTTTGTGGTGCATCATAGTAGATTTTAATACATATTCAAATGAAAGTGAACTAATTAAAGATTTAACTATGAAACTTGAACTACCCCTGATTCAGCCCGGTAGGGACAAAATGCTCTCATCTCCCAAAGCTTCAAGTTAAAGGACAAGATATCGTTGTATTTACAACATCACACTGAAAACATAAGACATAGATGACATAATATCTATTGTCAATTTCTATTATAGAAAGTAAATATTTTTAGGAACGAAATGCAACTATTGTTGTATCTACTCGTAGATAAATTCACAGGTCAAAGAAACTAAGGTAGTTTAACGAATTCAATCTTAAGAATGTACTCACCATGCTAGAATATATAAAATATTAATAATATTGGACCAAATATTATTAGAATGCATTCCAAATATATTCCGTACTTTATCAGAAATATTACAATTGATTGCTGTGTATTGGTTTCCTAAATGAATCACGCAGCTTCAAATCAATTCAACAGTCCCTCAGACTCACCTCATTACTTTGAAGAATTCGCAGAAAGCATTTACATTTGTAAGTAAGGGGAGCAAGAAAAATTTGAAAGCGTAGCTCGTTAATAAGTGATGCCCATTTTCCTTTCGTGGAAAAGTTTCAATGAAAAGTTTTCCAGTTTAAAAACTCTCTCTAGGGGAACTACCTGTTATCTATTTCAAGAAACCAACTTCGAGGCTATTCAACTAGTACTGATTAATACCACTCTTTAAAATGTTGTAATTCGTTAGCACTAAAAGATCTTCTTCTGGAAACTGTGAATTAGGTGGGGGATCTGGGGTAAAATTTGGAAAACTATAGAAAGGAAATAGAATTTCATTTAAAGGAAATAGAATCAAGGAAAGGATATATTGGAATTAAGATTAAGTGGTTATGCAAGAGAATACATTTGAGACAGTAAAATATCAACTCATCCTCTCCTTTAAAAATTGAAGTAAAATTATTAAATCGTAATGAAAATCTCTCAATTAAATTCTTAACCTTAGAAGCAGACCTATATACACTGTATATTTCTCCATAAATTATATTTTGTTTTTGAACGAAATTCTCTTTGTTATCTCAGTTACCACATTTAAAGAAGTTTTCCCCACTCTTTCTTTCTATTTCTACACTCGGTACTTGTGGATTGTTGCCGAAATGGGACCGTTGCCAAAATTGGACCTAACTTCTATTCCCCCCCCCCCTACGTTTTAGTTGACAATACTATATGGTGATAAAATCTAGAGCACGTGACTATACGATCAGAAATTTGGAGTCATATTTCCGGTGTGGGTGGTCGTTAACGTGATTTCATTGTTTGTCCTATAATTATTTACCCTCAGAACATAAGCTGCTGTCTCCATTAGCAGTAAGTAATCACTCTTTCTGTGGAACAATTTAAACCCGAATTATGTTAGTTACTAACGACATACTGCATATTTGTGTGAAACCTCGTGTGCTCCTCTGGCGCCAGTATTATTTTGACGGGAACCTGTTGCGTAAGTTGGAACACCGCGTGTTAGGCCGGTCCATTTTAGGAAACTACTGAATGATATAACTAGGAAATTAATTACTTTTTAATAATAATAATTTTACTTCCACGATAAATATCAAATATATTTGGGTGAATATTTGTATAAAGGCTTTTATAACGGAAAAAGGGTAGGTACGGAAGATGGGACGATTAACATTTGCAGATAGCTGTGGCAGCAATATTAAATATTATACGTCCTGAAAAAATATATTATCTTTGTTTTAGTCCTCAGAATTTTTAAAGGTACAACTAGTTTGGAAGCATAGGCGTCATCATCAGTGATAAAGTTAGAAATTAATATTCATTGTTATTTATGCTCCAAACAAGGGGGGACCGGGATGGCTGGATGCAGGAAAGGTGATGGATAAGGATTAGGGAAGGGGGGTGGTACGGCGATGGAGGAGTTAGGTGCATTCTGGGAAGAGTGGCACGAGGATGATGGGTCAGTGGAAAGACACTGTCAGCGGATATTAAAACATCTTCTCTTTACTTGCAATAATTAGGGGCAGGATATTTTAGCCAGTCCTACCTAAGAAACTGTGAGTCAAATTAGGCCACCAGTTTCCCGATTCAGACCATTAGCATTGGTTGGTCTTTTCCACTTAATTTATCTCAAGAGTAATATATTGAAAATATAAAGCTAACAGATGAAAGGAGGAACTATGAAATATATAATACAGCATGAAGGTTTGAGGTTGAATAGTTAGTAATGGAAATTTAGAAGAAAATTAGAGAATGGCCCAAAATAGGCTATCTTCTCCTAACACTTTATGATTAATATATGAACGGAGATGAAGTTTTTTTTTTATTGGATATATTTTAAGAAAAGGGAATTCTTATATTATAATTCAGCATAATATATCACCAAAAGACGTATGAATACTTACGAAATTATTGGAAAAATTACATAATTATCATGAGAAAATGATCAAGCAAAAGAAAAAAACTCTCATGATTGAGTGAATTTTCTCATTTTTAAAATAATTTTTAGCAGTTCCCTTCTAGTGGAAATTGTACTCAAAATTATTTTTATAATATGAACAGTTCGGTGGACTGTAAGCTTGATGGATGTGATTTCTACCAACAAATGTTTATAAACATTTAATTTATCAACAAAATTAATATAAAATACATTATAAACAGACAATTCCGGTGAAAAGTTAAGTTCTCATTAGTACTACATTGTATTTGTTTTCCTTTATTGTTTGTTTAAAGAACAGATGTTGTCAGTAGAAGTAACTTTAGTTAGAGAAACATGCGGAATGAAAACATTGTCGAGTGAAAAATGGAGGGCAGAAAAGAAAAAAGGGTAATTCTATTTTAATGAGATGATGAAATTAGAAACGTTGAGATTTAGGATGACCTTTTGGTAGCAAAGAGAAAATGAGACTTATTTTGTAACATACGCTCAAATTTAAAGGATGTAGAGCAAATAAGGTGGTGTAAGAGAGGAAGTTATTTCAGAGTTGGGATAAAGTTATTGGCCGTCATTCTGGGGATATAAAAAGAAGGGCAATGTAAGGAAAGTCGTACAAGAGAGGATCTCCAATCATTATCACACCGTTATTAAAACTTTTTCTCGATTACCGACTTAACTCGTAACCCATATTTTCAGAGAAACCGGAAAATATCAATTTATTTTCTTTAGTCATTGAAAGTTTTAAGTTTGGGAGCCATGCTGTGAAAACTGACTTGCTATCAGATTATTTTTATGCATAAAATCCAATCTAGGGGTAAATTTATCCGGGGATATTAAAGAAATCCCAGGGAAGTTCTAACTTGTATTTGTGAACAGTTCTACATTGTAGTTGCCTGTAAATAAGTCTATTTAGCTAAAGATATACAGATGTGAATAATAGTATTTTTTCTCTCTTTGGAATGGTTTGCAAAACCAGGTAGTAGTGACAAATTCAGTTTTTTCGCTGCTAAGGGTCGTACTTTTCCTATAATTACAGGAAATATTATTTTTAGAACGAATTATCGGTTCTCTAACTAATGCTACCACGGAGAGATTTTGAAACGGCTAATCTTTTATTATTATCGAAAGATATCCGTTTAGAATTCCTAATGATATTATTTAAATTCATACTTACAATGATATTGGCGAACTGAAATTTGATAATGGCATAATCGCTAGATTTATTCAAATAATGCCTTTATGTAGAGTGAAATGCATTATGAATTATTTTCAATGGTGCAAAATCCAACTGAAGTATTAATATCACTGCACAGGCATCATAACACTAATGTGGCTATGGTAATCTCCCACGGATTAAATTAAAATCATTTTAATAGGATTGCAGTTCAGTTGTCAATTTCGGTTCACTTTTTTCAACCATCAGAAATTATATTTAATCACATAAAGGAATTTTAAGTTCCGGAGATATGTATATTTGCATCCATGATGCATTATGAGGCATAGCATTTAAAACTAGACACAATTTCATTTGAAGTACGATACTCATTTCAATAGTAAGTTTAATTAGATTTAAGGTTTAATTTTCCTTAGTTCTCCTCTCCTGCTTTCTTCAATTTATATGCAATGATAATTACATGATAGTTAACCTACTTTTTGTATTATATACATCATATTATAGCATGATTATCGCTAGGGTTTAGTTCCTTTGAATTATTACTTGCTTCAAAATAATGAAAAAAAATTGAATTATTAATTAAAGCACAAGAAATTATCATAGAATATTGAAGAAAAGAGTGATAATGTATTTTTGGTCCTATTTTCAGAGATATTAGAATTAAAATTGAATTGATAATATATAATATAGATTCCCTTATTTATTATAATGCATATCTTAGAACCTGAGGAATAAATACGGTTTTATGATGGATAAAAATGATTAAGGATAAATTCGGAGAGAAAAAAACATGTAACAGTTTCCAAAATCGAATTTGCCCAACTTTAAAGCTTTTTTTCACTTGTGATATTCAACATAGAAATATCGACTGACAGGCGAGGCGAAGCATAATATTTTTAGCTGGAAATAAATCAGTTTAAACTTTTATGCACTTCATGGCATACTTCGATGTCCTTTTGCACGTAACGTGTAGTATAGCAAGTAAAAAGAAATTTTATAAATTCGTGTATAAGCTTTGAACGTAACCTCGAACGTATATACAATCAAATCATGCTCCTCGTTTCATTAAGCAAAAAGCAAAAAGCTTCATTAATAAGACGGGGTAAGGAAATTATTGCTGTAAATACTTGATAAAGCTGAAATTAGCGAAACTGAAATGAACCGAATTGAAGGGAAATGGTTATAAAACTGACGGGAATTGAAAAGAAGTAGTCAATTTTAAAACTATCACAAAAAGATTTGAAAATTGGAACGGGTTCATTTAAAAGTGGATTGATGTTTGAGCTTCAGATAGAGCTTCTATACATGTAAATACGATAAAAAGGTGGAGATATTTGCCTTAATACCTCATTCATTACAGTCAAGATTAAATATTCTTGTTTTCACGCATAACCCGTGGAATATAATACATTCGTTCTAATTATTTAGTAATTGTACCCTTCTCTAGTTCATTTGCGTATTTTAAAGAATTGCAATGGTGTAATTTTCCTATTTTTTTAACTTTGATTTTTTCAGTTTAAAGTGTTGTCATTTTTTAACTTACAGTTAATTTTATCGATTATGAATGTCTCGTTATTGATTAATCTTACCTTGCACAAATTACAGATTGTTGTATTTAACTATCCCTGAAATTGATTAAAATTTCATAGAAGTTTATAAAGTGCTTGAGGTTAATTACTATATTTGGCACATTTTATCGTCATTTTGTTCTAAATATAGTTTAAATTATTTGATAGTTCGATACTTTTGCTATTTTAGGCCATAATTAGGTTATATTTATTTTTTTTTTCAATTAGTCCATCAGAGCAGGTTTTTTATACTCCCTTTCTTCAAATAGTGGTTCCCTCCGCGCAGTTATTCCCAGCTTCACTTTGATTCTTGACATCAACATCTAAATTGTTCCTGTTCTATATTAATTAAAATTTGGCCTACTCTTGTTTACTTACAATTTCCTTTTGAAATTTGCAATCGTTTAAATGGAAGGAGAGACTTAATGTCTCAATGAACAATCAACTTATTTTATTTGATACTTAACTAGGATAAGAAATCATGAATATATTCATATGAATCTACATGCGTGCACAGAGTTTTGAAAAGGATGTTTGTATCAAAACAAATATTAGAAAAATTGAGTTGAAATTTCATAAAATTTGTTTTCAGTGATCTAAACTCAATCAGAAAGTTGTTAGGGAAAAAAGGATTTCGGGGCGTTGAAGCTCGATGTATTGCTCAAAAACAAATTTGAGATGGAGATAATGAGAAATCTCAAGGAACGATGAAGATATTACTTCGCTCCGTTTGAATTACGAACCGGAAACATCCGGACGGAAATAAAAGTGAAAATGTCCTCAGAAGTGTTATGACACCAATAGGGTTGTTGGACAGTAAAACGAAGAAAGATAAGATTATATAGGAAGAGAAAAGGGTGATGTGTGTAAAAGGATAATGTAAGAGGAAATACTCATGGAGCATGAATTCTTAGTTTAAGTACAAAAGAGAGGAAGGCTTTGAGAATAACAGAGGAAATGGCCGTTAGATTGTAATCATCATGGTAACGGGTGCATATTTACCGGTATTTTCTTTTATGGCTTTTTTACTTTCTCCATATACGAAGTATAGAGAAAGTATTGTTTTCATGAAAAAAATCGACTTCGAGATTTCAACGGAAATACATGTTTTGGGGTCCCTAGAACACGTTTTGACCATTTTCGGAATGATGTCTGTGTGTATGTGTGTGTGTGTGTGTGTGTGTGTGTGTGTGTGTGTGTGTGTGTGTGATAGTGGACGCTCTAACGTGAAAACTATTGGTCGTATCAACACCAAACTTCATATATAGTACTGTGGTGTGTGCTGTCAGAGTTGATTAGTTTTTGGAGTAAATCGGTCAACCGGAAGTCGAGCTTTATTCATTAAAGCTCATTTCCGGTTTTCAAAATATCTCCATAAATATGATATATACGAACATTGTATAATTTATAAAAGTTTTAGATAATGTAATTTACTATAACTTTTGTATTTAACATATTTTTGTATCACCGGTTGATTAGGAGTTATTCGTGAAACACTGATAAACCGGAAGAAGATGATTATGTACTTTGTGGGCGCTCTAACATGAAAACTATTTGGTGGATCAACACCAAATTTCAAATGTAGTACTTCTATTACAGTCTTAAGAGTTGATTAGTTTTTGGAGTAAATCGGTTTACCGGAAGTTGAGCTTCATTCTTCAAAGCTCATTTCCGGTTTTCAAAATATCTCCATAAATATGATATTTAGGTATATACTATTATTTATAAATGTTTTAGAAAATGTAATTTACTATAACTTTTGTGTGAAACATATTTTCGTATCACTGATTGTTTAGGAGTTATTCCTGAAATACTGATAAACCGGAAGTTGCTGATTATGTACTTTGTGGGCGCTCTGGGCTCTATGGGCGAAAAGGCCAATTTCATCGTTTTTCATCGATCATGTCCCGTAAAACATTATTTATCATGTTTTTGGCGTCAAAGATAATTTATAATATTAATCACTCATATTCGAAGTTTAGATGGAATATAGAGTTCGAAATTACTGCGGTAGATAAATATTTACATCTTATATATGGAGAAAGTCATGTGCTGGCCACATCAGATTTTTCTTAATGCGGTTGCAGGTCAAATAAATACAGAATTACTAAAAACACAAGAGCCATAAGCAATTTCATGATGAATCCAAATACGCAGAAGGAAGGACATAAGAAGATGAGGAATCGGTTGAGTGCCAGAATCCAAAGGAAATCGATCCACTCGGTGAAGAATTTATTAATCATGTAACTATTAATTTGACGTTTTTCATTGTTTTAGTGGATGTTATTAAAGAGCTTCCTTCACTCCCGACGATGAGGTAAAGAGTCATATACATGAAAACCTCTAATATATTTTAAAATGTATATTCTACTGATTTTGAGATGTTGGATATGCAAAACTGGCAGGAGACGGCCAATAACTTATAGAAAAGTCAATTCTATACTTAAAAAATATATCTACTGAGAAAAAATGGGAAAAACATTTTACTTGATTTCCCGGTGAATATTCCCAAAGACCATAGGCTGCGTTTACTCGATTAAATAATTTAAATGTTTATTATCAACTCCTTCAGGTACGAATTTGTGGAAGATATTGTATTTATTGACGAATGGGTGGGAAAAAAATATGGTAGCTGAATTAAAAATATAGCAGTAAGGGTAAAGATCATTCTAAGAATTATTTGTCCAACATTTATGACGTCCTTCGCTGTATATCTGCACTGAAAAATTTTCTTCAGTTGGCAAATAAATGAAGAATGAATCAATGAAGAAAATATTTTAAGAAGGAGTAAGAAAATGTAGATGCTTTGCATTGAAGATATTGGGAGGAAGACGAAAATACAGGAAGAAGAGAAATATGTATGATATTGAAGGGCGAACAGCAATAAACTGAATTCTCATGCCGTAAAAGAAAGAAATCGTCGGCCTTCGTCCAATTTTACTGTCTTCGCCCGTAATTGCTTGGGAACAAAGTGTTTATGACGCAGTCTGCGCGTGGATGAAAATTCTAGAGATGAGATCTCGTAGACTTTTTGGATGTACGTCAACCGAGGAGTGAATCGTCCCTGCTATTCAAAAGCGCGCTGGATTGAGAAGAAAAATGTCACTTACTGAATATGAAGTATTTCAGAAAGTATCATAGTTGCTGAGTTTTTAAAAGAAAATCATCTTATAATAGGATAAGAAAATGTAAAACTTAACATTGCTGAAGAAAGTTTTCTCATTTCTAACACTGTTAAATGATGAACCATGATGAGGTTTGCAAGGTTTCGTTAATCTTCAGGGCAAAAATAAAAAAACTTGATAATAATCACACGGCTTATTAAGACAAAGACAAGTCTTAGAAGTGATTTAATGTGTTGAACCATGGTATTCCCCTACGTTTGGCCGAACTACCCAATTCCATTTCATTTAAAAATTCACCAACTAGGATAAAGCGACTGAATTTATACATAGCGTCTTCTAATGCCTTTCCAATGAATAATTAATGAATATTAGTAAATTTTAGAATTTTCGAGTCCCAATGAGAATTCTCTTATCAGTACACAATCAAATGTGCGACTGAAGAAATCTAACCGTTTTATGATACCTTTTTAATAATTATTGATAGTAAGTTATTTTTTGTAGAATTTTCGGATAGTAGACTGTTAAATGTTAGAATAGTGAGGGATACATATATATGGTAGTATGAAATGTTTTATTTTTCAATATTACCGACATTTCTATTACTTCGTCATTGCTTTTTCTACCATTATCATCATTAAATCTTTTTCACACCAGTTTATCGTTTCTTCAATGTTACGTATTCATCCTGCGATGATTAAATTCCAAGAAAGTTCTTCGCCATATATTCTCGAAAAGACTTTTAATTTGATTCCAGCCTTCCGCTGAGCTGCACTTGCTCACTTACGCTATTTTTAATACAAGCTCATAGAATGACAAAGTACGGAAAGCGAGGAGGATCTTTCTCTTCTCAAGCTAAAATACCTTGCGAATTTCTTTCGTTTGAAGTCCTTTTGCTGCTAGGAAGAGCGAGTTAGTTAAATCGGGCAAATTTTTCCTCTGAATTCAAGCCCATTCAATTCGAAGTCCAGGATTTCTCAAATGTACGGTATACGTTAATATATTACGAGAATGGACGCCTTTCTCAGTTAATGCATAATGATGATATAAGCGAGGTACATGTTTCGAATTATTGTTCAGATATATGCTTGTTAAACGTGTTTGCATATAATGAAAAATGCATTAATTTCAGAGCATCAGATAAGCAAGATATTTTATTCGAGTATATTTTGTCAAAGTCTTTCTGTAGTCTATTCTATTATGTATTGATGTATGTACCTAATATTATATGCTGTATGAACATTTTTGCAAGAATTAATTAAAAAGTATGGCGTTACATAAAAAGTACGCAACTTGAATTTAACGAAAAAAAGAAACACGAGGAGTACTGGTGAAATAAAGATTTTAGAACACAATATAAAAAAAATTGAAAATCATCAAAAAAAGGTAAATTCAAACTAAATCGAAAATTAATGCTGCAATCTGAAAAAACAAATCTACGAAAACTATTCAAAAAATCCCATTGAGACATAAAACTTTAGCCTATTCCATGTGATTTGAGTAGTACTGTTTATTAAGTGTAGCACATGATATAACTATGTTAAATCAAATTAATTTTCTAGATTACGTAGTCAATTTAAATTAACTGTTTTAAAAAAGAAGCAACTTGAATTGCAGAACAATATTTATTATTAAAGTTTTGCTTCTAATATTATATTAGAAGTAAAATAAATGTTAATCCATAAGCGGACTTGAAAAAAGTCTGACAGGGCCTGGAATCGAGCCCGGGATCTTCCTTTATCTGGGAGGCTGCCAAAAGACCCCCGGTTCGATTCCCGGACCCGTCAGACTTTTTTAGGTCCGTTACTCTTTGGGATTTTTTCTTGGTTGCACGCTCATATGTGCAAAAAGCTTTAATCCTTTATTTTAAACATAAATGTGTTATGATATTGTATAAATAGATCAAATCAATATACAAAATCAATTACAATTAAAATTAAACGAAATTCATATTGCTTTACTAAACAAACTGATAACTTCTAGCGAATGTAACCTTCCTAATGCCTGCTTTAGTCCTTGACATTTTCAGAGGAATACATTTTCTCCAACTTTCTCCTCCCAATAAAAGCAAAATAGCTCTTCATTTCTTTTTATCATTATGGCTTCTTTTACGCACCTCTTCTCCCTCTTTTTATTATTCCCTCTTTCATCTTTATCAATAAAAATCCTCGCCTCGTTCGGCGAAAATCTCCTTCCGCATCTTTTCCCTCAACTCCGACATCAAACGCCGGCAAATGCCTCTCGTATTAACTCCTTCTTTTTACCACCTTTTTCCCGAATAAAATACTTTTCTTGTTTTTCCCCCGGAGAAGAGTTCTTCCTCCCACCTTCCGCCTGCAAAAAGAGGATCGCAGTTAGTCGTTGACGGGTTTCTTTCCGAGGGCAAAGGAAGGTGCTACCGCTTCAATTTCGACTGGCGCTTCGCCAGAAATTAATTTAGGCTTAGTCTCATGCTTGCGTTGCATCTCCGCCCGGGCAATTAAGCAATCTCGCAGAATCATACTCGTGTGTGTGCAAATGCACAGAGTAAGGACGTATGCAAAGTCCTGCCCTCCGCCTTTGAGTACGGCATTGATTCTTGAGCCGTCCCTCGATTTATCATCTGCTCAAAATGCACAGACGCAGGTATATTAGAGTCACGGGGGCACGTTATTTAATCACGAGAAGGGACAATTAATTCTTCTACCTTTCTAGGATGAAATGGAACCATGAGTTGGATATAATTAGAAATTAATGTAGCCTAGAGTTAATTTCTTTGAAAGAATATTTTATTTATTTATTAATTTTACGTTGCAAGTTGGCCTTCTGGCCAGGTGGCAACGTTTAAAGGGAGTATAAAATTTAAAGCTTGGCATTCACCCAGAGATGGTAGGGACACCCCTCCAAAATCCTCCCGTAGGCTGTACAATGAAATTAAAGAATACATATTATAAGTACATAAGATATAAGATCATATATCATAAGTAAGATCTATCTTGCAAAAATATACATAAGATCTGTCATTAAATAAAATAATGCATAACATAGAAGTGTATCCGTATATTCCTATTCATAAATATAGATTGTGACAATTCTTGTGAACTCCATGGAAAAAACTTAGAAACTGTTAGGCATATCGATGTGAAAGGGTGTAACTCTGTGGACAGACATGAATAAAGAAAGCAAATTAGTTATGTCGGCACTAAATTTATTTAAACATGACCGGTTTCATTTCCATAGGAGCATCTTCCGGTACAGTAAAAATATTAAAAACTTTATCGTAAAAACTAATAAGTTGCTTTCTTTAAACTGATAAAGGTGAAATAACTTGAAGTAACTTTCAGAAATAGCTTCAAATGAGGTACCCACGTCCATATTATTTGAGGACGAGTAGAAAATCGATTTTGTCAAGATAATAGTCCGCTGGAGCTAAAACATACTCCGCGAGCAAATTATGCTATTTTACTAGTCATACCTTAGCTTAGGTAAATATTTAGTACATGGGGCCTTGTCCTAAAGTTTTAAAGATAGATGGAAACTCAATATGTTTCGTCAAGAATTTCGATGGCAAGTAACTGAAAGTTTCTCTGATGCTTTAAGAGGCTGAATTGAAATCTTTAGAAGATGACTCAAACAAACGCTTAACTTACTTACTAAATTTAGATAAAGTAGAATCCTAGACGATTTTTCTGACATCTTGCTTCCTCTTTATTACATAGGCATTTATACCACGAGAAAAATCAATAATTGCTAGAAGTAGTCGCTTCAAAAATCAATTTTTCCACGTAAAATACGCGAAAGTAACTGACTGTGGAAGTGATTGAAATTCGATGCTCAAAACATTCCTTGAGAAAAAAACAACGCTCACGTTTTTTAAAGGCCAAAAATATTCGCAAAATTCCACGATTCATTTACTGCATCATCTTGAACGGTATATAATCTTAAAAGACAAAGCAGGATTAGGCTTTAAAGGGCTTCTAATATAGATCGAGACCGTGGATCAACTAGGCATTCATGCGCAATGGAAAAGCACAATACGTAATTCAGTCCTTCGTGCATAACAATGGCAACAGCTCCACCGGTTTACTCTCCTTGGAGGCAAACTAAGATCTTTCTTGGTAGGAATGATGAATATAGAATACCTGAGAAGGAGCTGAATTAGAACTCCTTCTTTGATCCGGTCAAGATTCATCCCAACATATCAGGGATTTCTTAGAATCCTCTTAGTGAATGCTCTTGAGTCTTTTCTGAGAAGGTCGCCCATTTTCCGAACAAAAATATATTAGATATGGTGTAAGTACTTCACTTCTCCTCTCCATGTCTCAATTATGTCAGTAAGGCAGATGGCGAGAGACAGGGATTATTTTATTCTATAAATATATATTTTACTACCGCAATGGTTACGATACTTCAAATCTGAAGGTGAATTTAGGAGTCAGCAATATATATTCATCGATAAAATTCAATTCTATAACGTTCAAATTGTGATTTCAATATATACATAGAAGGTGATAAAAAAATTGACAAAAGTTTGAAAGTTACTGCACAACTTACAGTTCTGGAGAAATTCACAGAAGTATACGGCAAGTATTAAAAGTGATTCTTAATGCAAATAGTAGGATTTACCTCACCTAATTTATAAGTGAAAATGTTATAATTTCTTTCAAGTCAGCGGATATCAATTTTCGAGGAATTTCAATGACTCGTGAAATCTATGTTATTTATTTTCTAACGTATATCTTTGCTTTTGTTACATGGCAATTTTTGTATTTCCTAGAGACGATCCCGTATTCAATACACCGTACATTATGCTTATTTATTCATTTACCACGGTAGAGATAAAGATATTGACACTTGCTAGTACAACTGATATTTAAAGGAGAACTTCAGGCATTTAGGTGTCTACGCATACACCTCAGCTACTTCATAGTTATATTAATATCAACGTATTCCGTGAATGATATCTATGATAAATGTGTAGAGCAATCATCAGTTCATTACATAATCATTTTATTTTACTCCTTCAGCTCATCAGCATCAATATGACGCGAAAATGTGTATACCATTTGAGGTAATGAAATTTCTCGAGAAATTTTAATATTCTCTTCAAAGTCCTCAACATGCAAAGTGCTCTTAAATTAAGTAATGGAAAGTTTCCTGTTCTTGCTTGCATGTATATAATATTTTCTCTACATCTACTTATTCACATTTGTACGATTACACCTATAATGTTTTATATAACAAAGTGATAGCTAGCATGTGTTTATGGATGTGGTAAATAGAGAAAAACTGAGTATATGTCGCTCTACTAAAAATCTTTTGACGATCAGACAATTAGCCTGCGGCAACAATGTGACCCTTTGTTCCTACGGAGTGTCTATAGACAGCTATCCATTGTGTTAAGACAAATATTTTGTCATCTCTCCTTTGAAACCTTCAAATGTCAAAACGAAAATGTGTTTTAAGGCTCAATTAGCTGAGGAGTGATTCTGGACGCTTTAAATTGACATGGAATTGAAGATTAAATACTTAAGACATCGAGTCGAATATACTGAATTACGGGAGGTATATTATAGAAGATAACTATATATATAATTTTAAAATCTTTGTCATGGGTGAAATGGCCGATGAAGTATATCAAGAGGAAAATTGAAACTAAAAGTACATCGACCCAGAGTAAGATAAATTGAGTCGTGGGAAGTCAATATAAAATCAGTTGCTTGATATGTGACAAGGAATGGGTAACTTTAGATCAATACAGAAACTGATTACTGAACTCTCACAATGAATAACAAAACTATGCTCAATAAATTATACGTATTAAACTCCTATAAATGCAACGATATTCTGTGGAGGTACTGTAACTATCACTATGCGACCAAAGGTTAAAGAAAATTAGCAAAAACAATCCTCTGCATGAAAAAATAGGAGGAGAATAACAGATTATGATAGCTTTGTCGTTTCTTGCATCCTTTAGGTGTATTATTTTATTGTCAATTCCCTAAAAAATTTGCTGAACTTAAAATATTATTCGTATTGTAGAAGAAAATAAATTTTTCATGAGGATGAATGTGACATCCTTCCTTTTGATGAAGTTTCTTATTGAATTAATGATAAATAAGAAAAAAATGAGTACTTCAAAGAGACCTAAAAATGAAGTTGTTTCTTTAGCATAGAAATATAGTCACAGGCTATTCAGACCTTTAAATTGGAAGTGCTTTCTATGACCAACTGCAGATTAGCTCATAGCTATTGGTCTGGGGAATTGGGATGGTGAAATTCATATCGATCACCAAACAAACGAGATTTACTTGGACTAGTAACTTCCATATATGAATTTTCCGTAAATTACTCTTTTATGTTTGGACGATGTGTTTTTGCAGGCTAATTATATCTGAATGCATAAATCCGAATAGTAAAATGTAACGCTGCAACTTCAAGTGAGAAAATGCTAACGGTTTCTATAGCGATGTTAATTTTCTGCCGATACTAGGCTAATGAGCGCTCATCTAAATTATTCGATACATTACACCAATTTTGTCAGTGAGTAGAGGATTGCAAGATAAAATATTTTCATCAAAATTGAATATATATGCTGAGTAGTTTTAAAACTTATTATTTAGTATATATATGAAATAGATTTTGACTAAATAAAACTGCTTGGGAATGGCATGGTAAGGATCCATAATTTAAGTTATATATTGAAACCATCAACTAAAGGAATGTAAATATTGCTGATTAAAAATCACACGCAAGGATGATGTCAACAAAGCAATGTTACTATCATTATCATCAACATGTTTGAAGTTATCATAAATTGCAAAATTCCCTTCTTGAGTATAATTCCAAAGACGATATTCTTGGAAATATCGCAATCTGATAAAAAACCAACTTCTTCAATGAGAGAGACGCTCATGATACAAAAGCGGAATAACTAAAGGAAATTCTGTATGGGATGGAATGATCGAACGACAACCATCGTATCGTAGCAATCACGCTGCATAATCTCCGTTGCTATGTTAAGGTGGACTCAGTCAACGAAGTAAAGCAAAGGGTCGCACTACAATCAATCGGAGGGATCGAAACGTTTGTTTGCTCAGAAGATTCGCAATCAAGGCTGAGCCCAACGATAATATACGCCTTGGGCAGTTCTAATCCGAGACGGAAGATACATAACTTCGTCTTGTTTTCATTTTATTATTATACACATTTTCCCTTCTTGTTGATAAAACGCAAATACTCAAGTAATGCTCGATTTCAGTAAAAAGTGATCTCCTAATTTGTGGTCAAGAGATCCTTACTCTTCCATGTACCACCAATAAAAATCCACACAGGATTTATTTATGGACGACTTTATTGCGAGAAATTGGGACTTAAAAGTCCCATCTTCCATTTAACCCTTGTACATACATATACATACATTGAGAATGGTTATGAAATTACAAATATATTTTTTTATAACTAAATGATGAAATTACTAAGATTTACAGCATGAAATCGTTAAATAATGCAAAGGTATATACAGGAATTTATACAATATATAGAACATTACTAGCATATGAAATATTAAATTATTAAACAATACATAGATATATACAGAAAGTTATACAACACATAAAAGTTATCCCTGTGAGAGATATTTGATGCAAAGTTTCTTGAATGATGGTAAAGAGGGAGCATTTTGAATTTCAGGCTGGAGTACGTTCCAAAATCTGCAGGTGGTCACATGGAAAGATTTATTATAAATTCCGGTTTTACGTTTTGGGATTTTAAGATTTTGATTTCCCCTTTTTATGTCTTGATATATTACATAACAATCTTTGGAATCCAAAACGGAGTGTACTCGTTTATTCGTAACTAATTTTGAGAATGCAGGAAGAACTAAAGAGAATTTTTCTTTGACACATACCTGGAACATATCATTGCAAAGTATAATGTTATAATCGGAAGTTTAGCCGATGCAGCAACTCGTCTTTACTTATTTTCGTATTTTCTGTATCGTTTATATTCTACCCCGATTAAAGACGAGTTTCACCCCCAAAAGTATTATTTATATAGAATTTTACCTGTAAAATTCTGCATCCGAAAGTGAAATGAAAATCTGGACTATTATTTAATGTGAAGAACATAGTTATAGATATATTTTGAAGAGGCAGCACTTTATTTCCCTTCCTTTGAAAATTAGTGCCTATTAATTAAAGGATTTTAAGCCTCTACGATAGGTTTTATTTTTACCCCTTAGCTACATCCATACTTTTCTACTTCCCTCAGCTTTGTTAATATATGCATGTATATTTCTTTTGTAAAATTAGCCACAAATATTACGCTATAAACCATTAGCACTTATACACCCAATTAGGCTTTAAATTATTTTTCCAATTTTGTTTTTCTTTTCGTAGACCGATTTCATCCGGGTTATATTGAAACTATGAGAATTTTTGAAGAAAAAGTGCTTGACTGAAAACTCATAAATGTGAGGTATGTATGGCTATTATTTGCTATGTACGAAGAAGTGAATATATTTTGGACAATATACTAATTTCTAAAGTCGGCCAGATATTTTTATTTCGCTTTACAAGCATCACCGACTCTAAGTTCCTTTCCTGGTCTAACGCTATCAGAGACTTAATTGCTTCACATCTTCAAGTCATCTGTTTTAAGTTTATCAAAGTAATACAGAAAATTGAAAAGGAAATATACAGGTAATTTTTTACTACGAAAGAATATATAAAGAGCATTAGCGTGCTAAGAAAACTCTTTCAAAAAGAACATATTTTTGTAGCCAGTAATTGAACTTGGTCTGCTCGGTATAGTGCTTCGTAGTCCTTAATGAAATAATTTTCACAATTTCCTTTTTCCATTTCCTCTCCTTTATTTTATCACTTCCTGTATAACTTTCTTCACCATTTTTATTTTTTATTGCCAAACGAATATATTGATATCATAAATACTCCGAGAGTATTTCCTCTTTTACTACAACACGCATATTCTCCTTAAATAAAAAAATAAGCGAAATATCTTTTAAACTTTGAAATCGTTCATTTTTTTAACCTCAAAAATTTTACGCGACGTTCTAAAATTTAGTATTTGAGGTTCTTTTTCCTCGTGACCTCTCCTGCTGTACTAGATATACACATGGAATTCCTCCACAGGGAAATTAGTTGATCAAAGAAATTTTTTACCCAATTTTCCAAAGAAGATATTACATGTTTTTTCTTTCTAATTTTTCTTAACCTATCAAACTCTCTGGGAATAGTAAAAAAATACCTTTACCTTCGTATGTCTTTCAGCCATATTAACCCATTTTCATAATATTTGCGGTCAATTTAAGCAGAACTTTTGTACCGTATGATATAAATACTGTAAATTTATACTTTTATAAAAATAATTCATTAAAATTCAATGATTCGTAATAAATGAATCCTTCCTTAAGACGTTGCTTGGACTAACTGTTTTATATGGATTTGTTATAGAATATTAACATGAGCATATGTTTGCCCATCTGACTCGTACGCTCTTTTCATTCAACCATTAATCTATTATAGGAGGTCATATTAATTTCTTTTCTATTACCACCTCTGTTATTCGTGCATGATTCAACCATCATGATAAGCTTCCTTTTATTAATGTTTAGTAAGATTTTTATAGTAATGTTCTATCCAAGTATATGTGTGACCACTGGACTTGTGAACTCTTCCCATTTGCCCCTATGAGTCATATTTACCCATGTTCCATTTTTTCGTGTATTTCCATCCCTCGTTTTTATCAAAACATCCCGAGTTCGACGTGTTAAACGCCTGCGTTACCCTCGAAGAGAACAAATGGTTGTCGTACATGTTGTGCGAAGTTTGCTCGAATATCCAGAAATACGTAACACAGAGTTTGGGAGCTGCCTGTCACGCAGTTTCAACCCTCAACCAGTCAGAGATTTTGAGTAAATGTTGTGACACGTGCGATGTAACGATAACCGCTCCACCTATGAACTGAAATTGATTGGCTTCCCACAGCCGCCACCGGAAGTTCGTTAGGCGGAACTACAGCGCCCCCTTCTAATCGATATTCGACTCCCGTCGAACAACTTGCATTTCCGCCGGTCGCGTTGCTTCCGCCACAACCACTCTTTCTCCCCCTTCTCCTCTTTCCTCCCCTCTTCCAACCCGCTCACTTTCACTAGCCATCGAGGACCTGCAATTATGGCCCAACCGTTAGTTACGCTCTAATCGTTGCCGAAAATGATTCCATTCGCCTCTGCAAATTTTCGCGAACTTGAAGTAATCGTACGCCGGCGTTTATTTTCAGCACGGGTTCCCACGAGAAAGTGGCCATCAAAAAGTTTCTGCGCGAGAATGTCGTTTCGGTCATTAAGTTGGTGCTTATGCTATAAATATTGATTTTGGTTAACATCTTTAATTAATTAATTTTGGTTCAGAATGCATTGCTTGTTACATTAGTGGACAATTTTTCCTCAACTCAGAAGCAACCCTGAGGATGATGACTGACACTGTCACTTCATTGTCACCAACTTTAACTTGCTTGGAAACCCGAGAATCCTTTCTAAAACCATATTAAGGAATATAAATATTAAAAATGTATGTATAAAATTCTGCGTACTTACGTTTTGAATGCATTTATTGCAAAACTTAGTGACATAAAAATAAATATTTTTTTTCAGATAAATTTCTGAGCCAAATGTATTAATAAAAGCGAAGACGACTTCGGGTCTTTAATTGAACTTTGGTATAGTCCGTTTAAAATTAATCGAGCTAATTATAGAGTAATATATTTTTTCCTTTGATAATCTGTGGTGATCAGTAAATTGATTTCTTGTGACAATATTCCCAAAGATAGGCGTTTGCTGTCGTGTAGGTCAATTGTGATAATAATTCTAGCCACTAACGAATACACTATGTAATATAGGTAAAATTAGATCATATTCATGCGATAGAAGCTTGCGAAACTAAATATTGCACTAGTAGCAATTGTATATTACAGTTATTAATTAGCGCATTGTCAGCTTCTATCTGGCACGGCAGGACTAAAAAGAATAAGACCATCTCATTGTGCTCTTTTAATCATAATTGAAGGCAATTTACTCTATAATACAAAGCAAGCTACAGCACGTAGGTTAAGTTCCATGAAATATATTAGATTAATATGTCGTGATCCGATGGCTTTTGTGTGGTGTTAAAGGTCATAACGGAGGGGCAATCAACAAAGGGCAGCAGCTCTACTTTAAGGAAAGCTCCCACAAATACCTGGAATGCTCTCTATACATATTATCAAGGCATTCTATCAGAAGCTTGTGGTCTGTCTTGCTATTCAGTTATCAATTTCCAGGTTCCGCTGTTCTAAAATTGCGGAATTTATGAATAAATAAGAGGCAGTAACTTGATGAATAGAGGGGAAATGGGCTGGGAGTGGAAAATATTGAAGTTGATATTATTGAAACTTTTTAAATGCAATAGCATAATTAATTGGAACAGATCCTTTAATAGAATGAAAAAACGGAATGATAGCAATTGAAATTTATTTCTTCTCAATTTGTCATCCTTGGATAATAGAGAGCTAGGGGAGTGGTTTTTGGTAAAATGCTTATGCCGAGATAACGAAAATATATCTGAGGACTTCAATGTGTTTCTGTAACACACCCTCAAGTTTGCGTATTAGATTGCAGGGTACAAATTCTGTGATAACTTTACAATAAATAGCAGAAATAATCTTAATATTTTCTTCTGCGAAGCTACACAAAAATGATACACGATTCTGGTAAACAAAATATTGCGATCTTTTGGTATATTATGGCAGAATGTAAAATTACATCTATCTTATTTCATCTTCTTGGAGAATTTAAATTCACCTAATTATTGATTAGGATTTAAACTTGTTTGGCACATTTAGGATATTAGATTTCATAGCCATAATATATAAGCTATGGAAAATGCCTCATTTTGTGAAATTCGATTACAAAAATAACAGAAAAAGTGAAGAAAGAGTACTTCCTCCGCAATTTTATCAATAGAATTATATCAAAATATTTTCAGTAATGAAGGAAATAGCTCATCTCCACATAATATTATTAATAATATGGATTAAGTTGTATTTTTTTCTCTTTTCCTGTTTTTATTCTATAAGGTTAAGAAACACTATCCTGCTCTGAATAATTAAGTTATGTATGCGTAATTTTGAGGATCTTCAATTAGCGGAAATAATATTGAGTAAATTACTTGATTATTTTGGTCGAAAGAGTTAATTATTTATTTCTCTCTAGATAAATTTTAGCATCGAGATACAAAGTAATTTCAAGCTTTTTGAACATCTCAAGCATTAATTCGCTCTGCCATTCCTTGTTCAGCTTTGCGTAGTACAGCCAAAATTGATTGCGGGGCTACTTCCAGAAATTAATCAGGATCGCGCCATATAGTTTTCATTAAATCCAAAGGCGTGATAAAAACGCCATTGAGAACCGAGTCACGGATTTAGTGCGTCTCTCGTAAATTCCCCTCGAACTTGGGGACGTTTTTTAAGCAAATGAATTAAAAGAGAGAGAGAAAGATGGAGATTTTTACGGCTAAAGATAAAATCGCTCTTAACATTGTTGACTGTAATTTCCGGCAATTGGCTGCGTCAGTGATTTTTTCACCGCTCGAGACAACGAGGATCTTGCGAAAAAAGCAGTCTTTGAGTCTGGAATGGAAAGATTTTCGCATGCGAATTTCTTTGACTTTCTAGGAAAAGATTCATTACGGACTGAGTAAAAAGCACTCTCAGGAATACGAGATCCCCCATATTTTTCATACTTCCGAGGAATGTCTACGCTGTATTTCATGTAAGAATCCGAAAAAATGTAACGTGATTAAAACTACTATATATAAAGAATAATTATTCAAAATTAAGATGCCTAAAAATTATATTATCATATTTATTTGGATAGTAAAAATTATGTTTGCTTGATTGATAACGATTTCTCTGTATTTTAATTATGATTATTATCTTTAATAACGAACGATCTCGTGATCATTTATCATTCACCGGCCGTGGTGGTCGAGTGGTTAGCGTGCTCGCACGTTAACGCTCCAGCTCCTTGGTCCCGGGTTCGAATCACGGCTAGTCGGAATTTTCTGGCTAGGGAATGGATGTGGCTCTTTGTAAATAATAATATTTATTAAAACGGATGTAATTGGGATATAAATTTTTCCATTAGAGAAGTTATTATTATTATTAATCATTTCATTATAGTCTTATGAAGGGATCAATTGTGATAAATTTAACGCATTTTGATATGAATGTGAGAGTAATGACTTCGAAATAAGTTTCAAACTATGACTGCAACCCCTACACGCGTACTCGACAATGCGTTTCATATTAACGCAAACTATAAAAACAGACTCTTGTAAGCTAATTAGGATACAAGCATTTATCAAAAATTTTAATTTATACGGGTATAAAGCATACAGAAAAATTTAGAGAATGCCTTATGATTACAGATATCTGCCTCCACTTTCGCGAGAACGACCTTTAGATTTACTGATTTAATCTGTGTAGTGTTTCTTTCTTTTGATTCATTCTTACTATCAATGAATACACGTTTCTCAGTCATTCCGTTACTGAGCATTCTTTCTTGTTATTAAATGATTTATAAAGCACAAAGCATTGGGAAATATTTATAAATATAGGGTTGGATCACCCAAAATGTAAACAAGGCGAAACAATTAGGGTCACACTGACCTTTTTCTCATTATTCTAGGCTTCTACTGAAAAGTTTTGCTTTATTTTGACCGATGAAGTTGTATATAAAACTAAATTACAAATAGGAAGATTATTTTTATACGCTTGAAATATTAAAAGCCAAGTCTGGAACTGATTGCTAAAAGTTTCAATATTTTTTTTAAATTTGCTTTTATTCTCAGATTTTCCCAACTGAATCGTACGAAATTTGGTAAATATAAAATATAAATTTGAATAAATGTCTCGAAGATACGAATCGTGGTTTATTCATAGTTTTAATTTTTCAATCTTGAAATGGCTGAGATGATTCATTTCAAACACCATAAGTATACAAATTCACGTTAATGTTACATTAAAGGATACTGAAAATTTCTAATTAAATAAATATCCTGTAGTTGTGAATCGTGGTTTTTGTGCCATTTTGTATTTACATTTCGAAGTGGCTTAGAAAGAGAACTCTTTTGATATCCCCTTAGCATAAGCATGTACGCTAAAGTAAAATTAATGCATAACAAATCCGCCCCGCCTTTTCCACCTAGATCTTCCATAGAGCGCAGATTGAGTAATTTCAGCGCAAAAATTTTCCTCAAAATGAACTGTACGAAAATAACCTCCATTATTGTTTGCTTTCGCACGTACGGGTCGTTACTACAATTTCTACTCCTCCCACTCTTTCTCTGCTCATAAAACCTCATTCGACTACACACACACCATTTCCTCCGATGATTAAACCCGCACGCCAAAATGGAGTCTACGTGAATGAAGACGGAAGAAATCTGTAACGGTCCGAGGGCTCAGAAACAGGGGAGGAATTCGGCCGTTCCTTCAGGAATTCCTATCAGAGTTATTAAGCTGAAAAAGGGCCGGCTTGGGAGCGATGAGATGAATGCGGGAAGAAAGGAACGTTGGCGGAGCACTTAAAGGACCTCCGCCGGAGTTTACGGTAATTAGTGCTCCCGGACTGCGGCTCCCGCGGGACGGAGGGTAATGTCTGGTGGGGAGGTCATGGGTCAAAACTGGGCCACGGTCCAATTAGTCGCTTGGCTCCCAGGTGGTCAGTCGGAGACTTTGGGGGATAATTAAGCAAAGGGGGACGCGGAATTGTAGACGAACACAAGGCTCGAGATTAAAACCGGGAGGCTGTACGGATTGCAGGCGGAGGACGGTTGGGGTCTAGTGGAAATTGATTGGGGGGCAATGATCGGTGAAATCGGACAAAGGGATTACAGAAACTGCCTCTCTGAGGAACCGTGGGGATACAAGTAATCGGCACAATCGGTCGGAATAATCGATGGGATAAAAGTATAATTGCGCCTCGGTTGCATCGCGAAAGGATTGCGTAATAGAGGCTAAAGCTGGGTGAACATCGGCGACAATCCTACAAGATTGGGAAAGAAGTTCCGGCCTATTTATCGGAAAATACTGTGGTGCTAAAGGAAACCGTTTTGTTGTGAGTCTTGTCTGCTGTTATATCCCACATGCTAAGCAATTATCTCCTATTATTCGAAATCAAGCGCGGTCCGTTACTAGGTGATACAAGGCAATTGAGATAATCTGCTATAATCAGATATAACGAGGTGGTACCATGGATTTGGAAATGTGGGAAAATTCTAATGGACTCCTGAGCAATATCGGGTTCGCAGAAGGGTATTTAATGAGGAAACGAATCAACACAATCCAAAATTATCCTATAATTTGGATTTTTAATTGCCATTCATGCATAGTTATAAAATTTGAGAAATGAGTCACTTATCACTCAAACCATTTCAATCTCTCTTGTAACTACAGTAATATTTTACATAACTGGTTAACACTTAAACGACGGAGATTAGCCCTTTTTTGACCCGGTTATGACTTTTTCAGATATTTTTAGTTTTATGTTTGGTATAATTTTTCTTACCTATGCGTATTATTAAATTAAATTTTATGAGAATAACTTCCAAAGTCATAATTTGTTATGATGTGTAACATAAATACGAGATCTCTTAGCTTAATGTTGGTACGCTGACCTACAACTCATGCAGGTTATAACTTGTTTTAAACATTATATTTTCGTGTAAAACAAACAATAAAAAATCATTATATATTTTATAATTGTTTTTATTGATAAAATTATCAGAATCGGAAAAAATAAGAGACAAGACAATTCATGGAATAATACCTTTGCTGTAGGAATTAAAAAGCATTCTATCTTTCCAAATGTATGTTGAATTGCAAAAAGTTTCCTTAGAACATATATTTATTTCATAATTTTCAGCTATACCATAATTTACAACTTGTACTATTTACGTAGAGCCGTTTTTTCCTCGTGAATTTACTTTGCGAAGTTTTCTGCAGGATTACTTTAGCACCCATGCATCTCAGGATCTCAAATTATTCCATTTTAAATCGTGTGCACATTTGTTAGAATTTAAAGACATGGGTATTGACAGGGAAAGGATTCTGGTCATCAAAATAATGATTTTTCAACCAGGAATTTAAAAAAGTACTATAGATCACTGAATTAGGACGCATGAGATTACTGATTAATAGTATATCAAAGAATAAGTTGCTCTCAATTTAATCACGGTTAATTAAAATAAAATAATGCTTCCTATCGATCGATGTATGTAATTTGTTTAATTTGCGTGGATGTAGAAGACTGATTGGGATTGAATCTGCAGATTATATGGGTACTAATTAAAGTGGATTGCTATATACTTCTCCTTAGCTGCATAGATAACTAATTACTGTTTCACGTTTAATTTTTTGTCTTATTATAAAGTTTGTATCTATAAAATTGATTTACCTAGTGTACTCGTGTAAATTAATTACAATAGTATCTCGTGTTCACCACCATGCAATATTTCCCTTTTCATTTATTTTAAAGTCTACGTACGAACGAATCGAGAGAATAACCAAGTATTTCAATTGGGAGTGAAAACATTTCTGTTGAAATTTAATTCCCACCGTTGCTAAAATGCCTCTCACATTCCGTATCGGAATGCAAAAGAGTCCTTTTTTCCCTGACATCTGCATTCTTTCCGTAGGCGTCACAAAAAGCGCCATCGCTGTTGAAGGTGTCGAAAAACAAGGCGAGACAGTCGTTTTGCAGTTTACAGGAGGGTTTAATTTTTTCCGAATCGGTTCTAGCATTCGAAGCACGAGATTTGTTTTTCTATTTGCTTTTCTATCATCGCCCAAAGTTCCGCATTGGGAAAAGAGCTCGCCATTTTCGTGTCCCGCCGATATCTCACGGAAGATGTCGAATTTCACGCCAGATGCTACGCACCTTGTTCTCGGATGGAATACAGAAGTTTTATACAAGAAAGGAAGGGATTATTTTACGCAAAAGACGTGGCATTCGGGGTAAAAGGCGGGAGTTGTGACCGGTTTTAAAGTTGAAAGAATTTTAAAGGGGAACTCTTAACACCGCATGGAGGACAATGAGTAACATCAACTGGATACAATTTGGGCTAAAAGTATCGTATCCGTTCCCTTTAAAAACTGCTCCGGAATGCCATTACTTGGTTCCCTTCCTTTTTTAAACTCTTAATGCATTGCCTTGTTTTTGAAGCCAATTTAATGCATAAAGGCTCAGCTACTGGGGCGAAGCTGAAAAAACTTTGGTGGTGTCGGATAAAAACAGTTCAAATTTGCGCGGAGGATAAACTTTCTCGAGGTGAGCCTTTTTATTTCTCAACTTTTCTCCTCGAGGCGGGAGAAAATAAAGTTTCCATTACGTTTTTAACTGTCGTTCTTGTTTCTTTATCAAGTCTCATGAAAAGAGAATTAGCGTATGAAAAAGTGTAATGGAATTTTAGAGATACGAGGAAAAAAAAATTCGAAGTTATGCACAAGATAAAAGATACGTAACGTTAGTTTTCAAACTTGCGCCATTATCTGGCCTGATTAGCATGATTTTGTCTTTCTGTTGCTGTTGTTAAAGCAAGCTTTCTCAACTCCGAATCAAGGTGGAAACTAGAACATTGATGCATCAAAAGATATTCATATTGTTAATACTCTCGGAAGCTAATCGTCGACAGTAATGACGCAGTGGAATTATCTTACAATGCTCAGGATGTTTGTAGCTGACCTAACTCTCTGAAATCTCCGCAACTTTTTTCAAGTGAAGGTGAATGCACAGGGATATGTTTCTAGTGCAATATGAAGCCAAACATAGCTTTAACTACTCCCGTTTATAATAAGCACGTCCCCTTTTATGAAATGAAATGAAATTAATATATAATTTGTGAATAGCTTAATCGTATTTCGAGTTGGCATTTAAAGTTAACAGAGATTTTGAGTTGTCATCTTTTAAATGAGTCTCATGGCTGTAAATTATGTGTGTTGAATTAATTTTACACGGTCAACAAACTTCTACGCTATACCACACAGTTTATTATTATCATACGACCATGGTTTTAACCCGTTGAGCCATCATCAGGCAAAGACACATGTTTAAAAAGAGCATATATCTAAGACGGCCGAAGAAGAGGGTACGTGGGTAAGAAGTAAATAGAAGTACCATAAATAGCTTCCGACTATGATGATATATCACTTTGAACTCAGTAAATAGTTGCGCAGCTATATTCTTCTGGATGAGTCAATATAATACGTAATACTACTAGACTTTATACTAACTACAAGCATCAACTATGTAAATACAAAGGACTAAAAAAATTGAGAATCGATAAGCATAAACTTCAGCTTTACTTACTTTACAAACTGATTTAATTACACACTATGACAGTTATTTGAAAAATCCGGTATACCGGATTTACTCTCATTCAGTTTAGTTGCAACTTTAAGATACATTGTAAGTGGATTGCGTAATTGGTAATTTAATTATTTTCAACATTGATTTTCTTTAAAGGAGTAAATTATTATGAGAGTTTTAGATGCATCTTCTCATAGTTAAGTGACTGATTTTCAATGCAGAAAGGATCTCAATCAAAAAGAATCTTTAAAAAATTCACAGGAAGTTCGGCAGTACGTAACTGTTCAACAAAATAATAGGATTTATTTACTACCAATTTCTTCATTCATTTGAAGTGCAAAATATTATCAAATTGCTAACAAATACATAATGCATACTCATATATATATATATATATATATATATATATATATATATTTATTTTTTCTTTCGTACAGCTCGGAAACCATATATCACGAGGAAAAAGTGAAAGGGGACGTGATACTTTTAGTGAACTTTCACTCCGGTAATTACTGCTGTCAACTTTCCTCAACATTTTACTGAATTTTCTCGAGTTTTTTCGTCAACGCCTTTCCCACACATTGATGTATATTAAACCTAAATTTAATGGATCTGGAAAACCGTCAATGTAATTTTTCTTAAGCGGTTTTTCGTTGAGCTCATCCCTCATAAACTACGAAAGAGTCGCAGTTTAGAAATCGCAGAAGACGTCCCTTCATTCTTATTATTTCCCGTTTTCCATAACATGTACAATAACAACAGAATTGGAAAATTGAAAGTTTTTCTTATCTTCTTACACTAAATAACTGTCGAATCCTTCATTTTGACTTGACTACTTCAATACTATATGCTACTTATATGAATCTAATGTATGCATTTTAGTTTATTAAATATTACTTCAAACGTGATGAATATGAGGCTTATATTGAAAAATGTGATTTACACACATCAGTTTCATTCACATACTAGAACCAGTCAAGCAACTTTAAAAATTAGACATCCAATTACCATCGAATCGCTTTCAATTATATTAATTGCATGGCTTAATTCGTTAATTACTAATCCCGATAATTTAATCTACATTTGTAAATATACATACGCTGCAAACAAATTTTCACAAATGACATACCCGCATTTCAATTAATAAATGAATTGTACAAGGTAATTTATAATGGCCCCTGACTCACCCCTTTCTTCTCTCTCTGCCGTTCCCCCCCATCCCTTCTTTCCCTAATTCCTTATCCTTCCACCAGTCTTCCTTGTATATATAATTGCTTACTGTTTTTGCTATGTCACTTGATGATGGCGATCAATCGCTGAAACTAGTCGTGTATTTTTATTTTTATTTGTTTTTAATAAACTTTTACTGTGGAAAAAGTACAATAATCTTCTTCTTCATCATGACGTATTTCCACAAGACATCGCCAGCGACTGTGAATTTTAATTTATAATGAATTTAATTACTTAATTTTTCAAAGCAAAGCTTTAAATTCTTCAATAGATGCACTACAAGGGTGAAATAAATGCGCAAAAATATCGGCATGAAATATACAAATTCAGAATATGTTCAATTTTTTTTCTTAAATGATTATTTTCATACGATGCCGCAGTAACGTCCCCACTTATTAATATACAGAATGGAATCATGCATATCTAAAGGATTCATCTAATCTTCCCTTTTGAGCTTGTGACGCTAAATCGGTTTGATCCAATGAACTATGAACTAGCCATGAGATCTTAAGATAGACATGATTATGATCATAGTTTTATTCTAACGAATCGATGAAAACATTCACTAATTTTTGCTAAAAAATAGGAACTGTAAAATGTGATCATATACACATTCTTGGCTCCGTTTTCAAGCTGAATAACATCTTTGTTGAGAATATAATTAATATTTTTGTCTAGATAATACTTATTCAGGTAGCTTTAGTGCAGACATTATAATATTGATTTATCAACAAAAGTGTTTGACGTGCGGTCAGATGAATCCTATTTTAGTAATCAATATTTAACTATGACTTATTATTAAATTCTAAATACCTTTCTGAAAATATTGATGTGTTCAATTCGGCTATCAAATCAACAAGAAACTTCTTTAGGGACAGTTTCTGTGCTATCTATCGGTTCCAAATGTTTTAATTAAAAAAACAATTCTCGTGTTTAATCTAGTTTTATAGCTGGTCCCCGTGGCTGAAAAGATAGGAAATCTCAAAACACTACTTCGGTATTATAACTTATTTCAACTAATAAATTGTAAATGTAATAAATGTAAATCTACAGCTATTGTTTTATTACATATTTATCGCAGTACAGTGGCTTCAAACGTACGCTTTCAGCTCCTCCGCAATTATTCATTGAATGTTTGTTTTTTTTCGTGTTCAGCTTAAAGGTTAGACATTAAATTAATTTTAAGTTGGTCTGTAATCCTAGAAACTCAATCGGGGAGAATTAAACCGGAAAAGTTTGTTTCGGTCTTGACTCAGAATGGTGTATTGGAATGAGATGTGGAAAAAGAATGACCACTCCCCTTTTTGTCTCCTCTCGAGGATAAATTAAACGATTAAGGAGCAGGAATCATAATAAACTGCGACGACAATTCGTCGACGAAGGAATAAAGGGATTGGAAACGTTCCAGCGTCTTCATTTCGATCCAGTTAGAGGTTTTAAACAGAGAGCATTTGTGGGAGTAGAAGAAAGACAATCTGCGATTACTTCCTTTTACAAAGGTTAATCGAAGCGTGAATTTATTGACTCATTTTAAGGATTATCTCAAATATGCAAGAATTTCCTTCCGCCTTCATTCGAAGATTTCCGAGCGCTGCGATTGTCTCTGCCTAATCGTTTGTACACTCTCATTAGACGAATTCATTGCGCAACAATTAGCTCTCAAAGAGAATAAATGGCAAAATGTATCGTTAATTAAACAACGGAATCTTCATGCCACTGCTTTCTGATGAATATTCAGATATGGAGATTTTCATTAGTCTTTAAATTATTTTCTTTCTCTGATGACATTCTGAAAATTTTTCTGTAGATGTATTTTAAGAAATGGTTTCATTCTAGTAGGATTTAGCATTAATCTGCGCTTATTGATATATACAATGTCATAGATTGATAAAGATATAAATTTAGAAATCAACGTTGCTGTGGATTGACTTTCTTCTTTAGTTTTTAAATAATTTATAATAATAATAATAATAATAAGTAATTTATTCCATCTAAAAGGGAATACAAATTTTTAAAAAAATTATTCAACATTGTGATGGAATTAGGTACCCCATAGGTGAAACCTGTTTCGGGGTTACCATCAAACTAAAATACACGGATGGCTGGTGCTGATACATGCAGAAAACATAAAAAAATATAAGTGGTTTAACAAAAAAGAAAGAATACGTTTGTGTTCTTTACACTTGTTCTTAAAGAAAAAAGTAATACCTGTAAATTTTACAAAAAAAGAGAGAAGAAAAACTAGATACATGTTTATAACAATAATAAGAAAAATAATACTATTTCTATCAAAATAATATAATTATAATAACCAAACAATTATCAAATTCAAAAAATCTATCAACATTTTCATTTGATAATAACCACGACTTGACTAAATGAAGAAACTTATAAAAACGTTTCTCATTTTTTATTTCTTTAGGCAAAATATTAAAAATTGTTGGTCCCATATAAACAAAAGACCTTTTAAAATAGTTAATTTTGGTTTAATTAAATGTATATTCCCTTTTCTTAAATTATAATGAATTGAATGAATTTGATAATGTTATGAGTTAGAATATATTTGATAACATCAAATATTACTCTAAGTTATCTTGAACTTAGATTTCTACATGTAATGATTTAAAACATCCTTATCTACATTTATTTTTAGAATGAAAAGAGCGTGGTGAAATACGCAGAAAAAGCATCATTAAAATAATTTTTAAACCTTTTATATATATTGAGTAGCTAAAAACTGCCTATTGGCATATGGAAGAGGGTGTGCACACCGAGATTTTGAAAGGAATGTACTTCTTAAAACGACTTATCTTAGCATAAATGTTTTTTTACTTTACGCTCATCATCAGATCGGCCGCAGCAGCTTGGGTTCGAATAGCATCGATCACGTCTTCCATGAACCTTTTTTCCATTAAGTTTATCAAGCAATCGCTGTCTATTGGCTTAGTTTCATAGATTCCCAACCTGAGTCTGAGAGTATTTCTGTAACTCTTCCTTTGTTATCGTAACATTTTTAACGAAGCGTATTTCCTTGCGTTGAACTTTCTAGAGTTTGTGGGCTCAAATTTCATCCGCTGAATCCCATATACTTGCCCCGCATACCAGATAAAGTCTGATCAAAATGTAATAACATCACTCTCGCCAATTCAGCAATTCTAATGCCAATGAGCTAAGGGCAAAGCAGAGTTTTTCAATCGCTTCATCACAGATTTTTCAATACCTGACAACTTTTTTCTTTCTCACTCGCCATTCAATTATATGGGTGACATTCGTATTTTAACTGCTCAATCAAAAACTTCTGTTTTTATAATTTGGTTTAGCTTCTCAAAGACGGCGACGATAAGTGATTCCGATAAGATTTCTTTGCTGGTGGCTTTTGCTAGTATCCGGTACCGACTCTGCCGGGCTCAGCTAAGATCGCGCTGTTTTGCTTATTTACTAATTCAAGAATTTAAATTTTGGCTATATGTTAAAAAAACGTTAAAATTCTGATACCATTGCATTAAAAGTTCATGATCAGAGAATTAGTGATAGGGGAACATGGAGCAGAACGAAGTAGTGTTGCAAAACGGAACACAGAGGTTTTTCAGCCTAATTATTACTTTTAAATAATAAAATATGACTCAAATACATTGGATTGACATGCCAAATAGTGTGCAAGCAATTATTGCCATTCCGTACTCATTTGTGACTCAGAACACTGTGTCAAATGTTCAGTGATCGTTTTTGTGATTTTGGACATCTATTCCTGATGCATGTAAGCAGTAATTCATCGGAATACTTACGTATTACGACTAGCATTCTTTTGAATGAATCGCAATATACGTTTCTTTCTTTTCCATGTTTATTAGGCTAGCAAAATGTCACGATAGGATTTGTGAATCTAAAAATGAAGTTGTGGGGCAGAACGGGATACAAAATACTACCGGGGTAAACTCACGGTAACTAAACCTCCATTTTCTAGTGACAGTAAAGAAGACGACGACTGCCTTTACTGTCTTAACTATTCAGATAAGATTTGTCAGTCACTTTAAGTGAGCACTAAATATGTATGCGGGTATAGATAGTGAAGACGGTGAGGCCACCCACATAAGTGTATTATGTGAATGACTTGAGTATTTCGTGCTCTAAATAGGATATCTTTTATTTTTTTTTAAGTTTTTCAAGTTAATTTTTAAGTCCATGACATTTTCTCATTAATATACCATAGTATCTTATTTTGCCTCACGGGTGGGGCTAAACGGGGAAGATCTAAAACCAATTATAATATAAAAATACTAAATGTGCAATACCTAACATATGACTTTTTACCAAGTTAACATTGTAATAATGTTTTTAATACTATATTATTGTAAATTTTTACTTTCCTCATACCTCAAAATATCTGAGAAAATTAAGTTTTCCGTTCTGACTCAACATTCCCTACTATTTTATGCAGAAACTCTTTAAAATCGGCGTTTTCCCCCGAATAACCGTCGGTCGTTGGGAAAGACTTGCTAAACTAAGCCGTCAGAGGTTAACAGATTTAAAAATAGCTCATTACGGCTCCACTTTTCTAGTTCTACATTCTTCTAAAAGCCAACTGTTTTTTTTTCTGCGGTTGCTGAGGTTTTATACGCTCGCCTACTAATCCGCCAGATAAGATAAAACCGACGTAAATTCTTCATAAAAAGACTGGAAAAATAAATAAAAATAGACGTGGGTACTAAATTAGAAGTGGAAAATGAATTTATCTATTTATAGCAGGAGAGGTAGAGGGCTTACATGCGATTATGTTTAGGAAGAGTGATGTAATCAGTGATCTGACCAAAGCGACCGATTCATTTCCCTTCCACTAATTGATTAAAATGAAACCAGAAATCTAATCAGTAATTGATTTAATTGATTACGCAAATGAGTCCGTGTTCCTGAATACAGAAACTGTGGAACAAATTTGGTGCGTATGTACAGACTGACTCCAATGATTTAATTTTCCTCTGAAAATGGAGAAAAATTGTTTTTCAATCATCTCTCTCGCTAATTAAATAATGGGCAGATGTGTTGACAGCATTCATTTATGATTTACATGAATGTAAAATAATTCTTTGTTTCAATAAAGTCATAAACTAATCTCTTGCTGTAAAATTGTCATTTTGAAATAAGTACATCTTACCAACTTTTGATAATTTTAAAATGTGTTGCTCCTCATCTTATTCATGCATTAACTCAAAAGTTTGATATTACTTTTCTTGTGATAAGACCTTTATTTCTGCAAAATCAAGTGACTTGTCCACACCACAACGAGTTCTCGGTATAAATACCGTTTCCCTGACGTATGAAGCTAAGAATAATAGTAATAAACACTATAATCCTGCTGGTCCATCAAGCATGAAGAAACATCAAGCCATATTTATCATCATTACAAATCAGCACCATTGAAATTTCATGATGATGATAAGGTGAAATCACCAAGAAATCGGATAACTCAATCACTTAAACGAAGAATGAGGCTAATTAAAGCCTTATCTAGTTTCTGACATCACCCACCACTATGTGTATGTACCACTGCCAACAAAAATGGAAAGTCTACAGAAAATACGTATGTAATTCATTTTTACTTCCATATAATGTAATCAATTTCGAGTCCACTGAAGAATTTAGTTTTGTATAACAATCAGAGTTGTCTATGTGAATAGTTTTTGTGCATAACTTAAAACTTTCTTTCAAAGCTAATCATCAAATGGTTTTTCTAGGGAATTGCTAATTAACGATTATGTTTGTCTTTCTTACAAAATGCAAAAGGCTTTTGTGAGTATGTGTATGTTTGCATCTTCATTTGGAAGCTTAAGAACAATTGACAGTTCTTGAAGCTTAAATATTGCTCAAAGCCTTTCCTAAGATGATAATAGGCTAACTTTTATTTCCCTAATCGCCTCTGGATCGACTCAAAGCTGTAAAGAGCGTTTGCATCTGAAATATATGTAAACATTAAGTTTATCTATCATGAGGTTAATTTATTTTGGAAAAGTTTGTTTGAAGGAATAGTCGTAGAAAATCGATACAAGCACCGAAAAAGGGGAAAGTTAATCGAAATTTCCGTTTTGGTCAGGTAATATTGTTTTCAAATTGAAATGGCAAGGAGACGAATGTAGGAATAACATATATTGATTATAAAAATTGTCAACCTTAAAACTTTGGTTGCCGTATTGATTTAAATCTGTACTATTTGAGGTTTGATTATGTATCGTAATTTTCAGCAGTAAATATCAACCCTTCGTTTGCATTTTCCACGTACTCAATCGGAAGTGAGCCGTCAACGTAATTTCAAATAATGAAGCGACTAAATGCGCTTTTCGTTGAGCAAATAGTTATTTCCGCGGTCCATTCATTATATTTAGAGTCTATTGTTTTCTCGAGAGGCCGGTGATTCGCATTTAGTACTGTGTTTATATTCCCAATGAGATTCATCGGGAGAGTTTCAAATAGCATTTCATAATTCACTGCAGCGCAGCAGGTTTTAAGGATAATTGTTTGTTAATGCTGTAAAAATGTTCGATATATTATTTTATTATTAGAAAAACTGTTTTGCATTACCATTTATTATTATTGATACAAAGGACACTACGAATAGGTAAAACACTAGATGGCATGGCCCGGCAAAATGCAGAGATCTTGGTAAATCATTAAAATTATATCTGAGAATACGAACAGCAAAATAAGAACTGGATGAATATAAATTATCAAACAAATAAAATTGATTACCATATAAGTGAAAATAAAATGTTTGTCAATTTTCCACAAAAATCATTCCATAGATTATTCCAGTCTGCACTAACACTTATTGCTACGGTCGATATATTAAGTTAAAAATTGGAAAAATGAGTTACTAAAATTGTATAAATTTACTATTAGAGGTTTTAACTTCCAAAAGCCGTCTTTGTCGGCGTTCGTAGTCTTACTTCCCGGTAGTCGGAGAAAACAAGAAAGGAATGCCGCACTTTTACAGGAAATTATAAAAGTGCGGCTTTTGGAGATATTAAACCTCCAGCTGATTAACAGCCGTGTTCCAAAATTTCTTTCTTTACATTGCATTCATTGATATGTGGAAAATTTTTCGCATATTATGTTATGTTCTGCGCTATTATAGTGTTTATATACCTCAACTATACTGATATTTACACGATGCTGTCAATTTTGATTACCCTCTCATCAGTTTCCCTGAAATATGTCCAATCTCTTTCTATGGCACTGATTCTACGTCAGTCACTCGCATTGATGGTACAAGCAAAAAATGATATGAGGTTAAATTTCGAAATTATTTTTTATATCCGTATATTTCCGATTTTAAAATAGTTTAACCACGGGATACTCAACCTGGTGCCGGAAACGACCTTGCACAGTGCCCGCCAAGCTTCGGTAAAAAGATTTTTTTTTCTTTGCTACAGCTGTATTTCTTGAGGTTGCACTTGTGGGGATTGAGTTCGACGGGAAAGGGAAGGGGACCAGAAATTCGGTTGTCCTGGTTTTGGGTGGCATGATGAGGGTGATGGCGTGATACTTTATCCCTCTTATCGCCTCTGTCCAGGTTAACAAGAGGCGTATTTATGTCATATTTTGTTCATTATGCGAATGAGAAGATTCAGCTCGGCTCTGCTTATCAGGGTATAAAATTCCACGTAATCAATGACTAAATGCTGTTTTTCGTAACGCAATGGTGCACATGCAGCGAAAACCTTCATACCAGAATTATTCCCTCTAATCAAGTCTTCTACGGAGATAAGGACTTCTCAACGTCCTGAGGTTGTGATGAAATTCTATACGTTGTAATTTTCTTGATTTTATCTACCAAGGAGCGTTTTTTTTAATGACTTACTATTAATTAGTAAAGTGATAATATTTCCAAGGGATGCCCAGAATATCACCCTAGACGGACATTATATTTGGTGTCCGCTTCGCTTTCGGAAACGACCTTCGGTGCCCGGGTACCAAAAAAGGTAGAGTATCCCGAGTTTAACCAATGAGATATTAGGACTATCAATTGGGAAGCATTTAAATTTTATTCCTAGAAACGTAGGATATTACATAGGTTCCAAAGTAGTCATTAATTGTTGCATATGAGAGATGCGGAAATTATATCGAGAAGAAGAATTTAGCGTTTCTGGATACTGAGTAAAGAAATTGTTCCTGTTTAAATCGTATCCACTACTCCTTCTAAATACCAAGTATCAAGTGCATCTATCGAAAAATGCTCTCTTGGGCTTCTTAAAATAATTTACAAACCGTTAAAAGGAACGAAAATGGTTTTATAATGGACGGTTGTACTTGTGTATCACTGATTGCATAAGATTCGGGGTGAACCTGTTCCAATCTTTTGAAACGGACGGTTTCAAATAGAGGAACATTGCTTCTTTCTATTTTAATACGTATCCAAGCGATGAAAAGCTACAAATAAAGTGACGGTTGGAATAAATATTGGAGCTCAATCCGCCGTGAACGCATCGTGGTTGGATTCTCTCCGTAACTTCATCCCCGACTTCAAAATTAAGAAAACGCCGGGAGATAACCTTATTTTTTTCCGAACCGTATTCTCTGAGTCAGATTCCCACTTCCATCCTATTTCACGACAAACCTCACTCCCCTCCGCTCCCAAGACAGCTCGAAGTCGCAGTCGAAAACTGAAAGTTATTATCCCCCTCCCTGTATCACTTCGGCCACCCCTGTTCCCATTACCACAAACCCAAGAAGTCTCCTCCTTCAACGGTCGTTTGAGCCCCCTCTCGCGGTCTGAATATAAATATGAAGATCGGAAAGTGGATCCCCAGGACATCGCCAGAAAAAAATTCGATTCTTATTTTCTCTCTCTCAATCCTCCTATATTCTCCCCCACTTCCTTTTCTTTCTGCCTCCTCCGCTGTTTTTTTTCTTCTCCCAGTGGGAGGGGAGACCCCTCAGGAGGCATAAATGTGACCTTTGGTTTTCCTTTTTCTGTGACAGTGTATTTCGGAGGCTTGGGAAGCTATTCGTCCTACTATTCTTCAACTCGCGAAATAAAATAAGCGAGTATCTGCTTCCGTCTTCTGTTGAGGACAAAGAGATAATGATAATGTATGCTGTACAGGTAAGCTTCTCGTTGTATTGTAATTTTTTAAGTAATGCTTCAAGTAATATATTAGAAATGTCAGCTAAAAATTTCAAGAAATGAGGGTTGAAGTCGTTGTTCAATAAGGCAGTAAGGTACACATTGATGATTCCGTGATAAACTGTGCTTTTTTAAAGATATTTTACCTAAAATGTTTTAAAAAATTCATCGAAAGGTGATTGAATCAATTTTTAGATAGCTAATTTTATTAATCGAGATGTTATCTCGTTACATTTTGCATGAATGGAGCTGATCCATTTAGTAACAAGTTTCATTTGAATTGCTGAATTGCTAAAAATGAAATTTCTATGCCCTTCAATTATTGATGGCATCAAACTGCTTTGAAACTTGTGAGTTATAATTATTTGAGTTAATCAGATATTAAAAAATGGTTTCAAACAAACATTTTATGAGCGAGTAATCAGCATTACTCTAAAAAAACGAATATCGATTAAACAATAACTTTTGAGGTGAATAAACGGTTTCACTGACGTCAATTATCTAGAGGTATCTACACACCATATATCATTAGCATGCTTAATTAAAATAACACTACATAATTAAATAAACTCACACCATATCTCATTAGCATGCTTAAATAAATTAACATTACATAATTAAATAAATTAACAATTCAATTGGTTAATTTGGTAATTTCACAAAAATAGGCGCATTTAGCAATCATTCTCACATACTATATGCAATATTTGCTATGCTCACAAGCAAGGCAAGCTTAAGGCCATTTATTTAGAATTTAAAGTAGAAAGCCATGTATAACTAGAATTATAGCATTATTGATTTTAAAATTACTGTAATAGCAGATAATCCAGTCAAATTATACATCCGACCTTGCAAAAGGTCGGGATTGGCTGATTTTTTTAAATATGTTGTTATGACTTGTACCAGTAATATGGAACTGATTCCGCAGCTTAGGAAGACCTGAACCGGCTAAGCATTGCCAAAAAAACCAGTAAATTGTGTGTACCTTATTCTGATTTTGTTGAATATCTTCTATAATATGCGTTTTTCAGAAATTATAGTTCATACATTAAAGATGATATAATTTACTATAGTTAAAGTGAAAATTCAACTTCATACACCACTACTTCTTTTTAGTTAAAGCTCTCTACTAAAATAGAATTATTTGTCAAAGCTAACATTGAAGGGGCTGCCTGGCGAAGACATTGTTATGTGAGCGTAGGGGAAGGGGTACAGCACCTTATGAAGCATTGTTGCTGACATGCAGTCGTCGTTTTGAACTAAAATTAAATCTAAAAATATATAGTACTTATTTGGAATTCTAATCTTCCTCTATGTATGAGTAGGTACCTCTTCCGATATTTGCCAAAATGCCTGACCAAATCGAAAATTCTTCACTTCTTGGAAATAATTCTCAGTTTTTGAAGAGCTTTTTATCAAACAATTACCGGCGTATGGAGTTTAATTTACATTCACGTTATAGGAAATTTTATTATATTTAAAAAATGTTAAAACAATATTTCCTGAAAAACGCATATTATAGAAGATATTTTACAAAATCTGAAAAAGTACACAAAATTTACTGGTTTTTTGGGCATTGCTCAGCCCGTACAGGTCTTTCGAAGCTGCATAATCAGTCACATACTACTGATATAGGTCCTAACGGTATATAAATAAAATCTGCCAATCCCGACCTTTTGTAAGGTAGGACCCTTTCTAACCTCTAATTTGACTGGAACTTTGAGGTCGGTTCTCACTCACGTGCTCTAGGAATCAAATCCGTAAATGCTTCCGTCAAAGGAGAAATGACGACCCACTTACACATCCGAGTTCCCTATCAAACCAAGTATAATGCTTCTAGATGTCATTTTAATGTTTGTTTCAGTAAACAGTTTTTCGCCTACACATCAATATATCTTACGAATAAAGTAAATCTTATAAATATTTCGTCATATATTTTTTATTGGCATATACCTTTCCATTGATGGTGATGTTATCAGTTCCAATCTAATCATCTTATTTTTCTACTCTCGCAGTTAAAAGGAAAACTTTTCGGAAGATATTTCATTTGGTAGAGTATATCTGGAAGTTGCTCTATCTATCCTGCGTCTATGGAGAGATCTCCGAAGTAACGTCCTTAAGCCCCTTCATCCTCTTGAGATGACCGCCCGTAATGGGTCACTGATTCTATTCCTCCGTACTATTCCCTACTCTCCGAAATATCCTAAGAGTTATTTTTCTCTCGTACTGTTCTCCCCAGGTGACCCTGCCGTCTTCCATTCCAATACTCTCCCATTCTACACCGCATACTCTATCTACGCTTTCGTGCGGTATTTCCCGATATCATCCTATCCCTCTCATATTTATTTGATGTTTTCATCTCCTTACTATCTCTGTTTTATTTATACGTAAAATATCTTACCTGTGATGGATAGTAGAAAACTCCAATCCGGATCAATAATTTTACCTATTATTCATGGTTTAGGAACCGTTTTGTAGCCTTCTGTAGGCTCTGGTTTCTACCTCCATCAGGAAAAAATTAATTTTCAATTATATTATTGTTGGATACAAAGCTTTGTATAAGTATATTACTGAACCGTATTTCACTTTAAACTTTAAGTACGATGTACATAAATATTGCCTCTTTTGACTAATAAGTTTAAACGCGGCATATCATTGTTGTTAATATTTAAAGGAGAACGAAGTGTTAGAGCTTTAAGTGATATTGAAAATGAGATTCAAAGAGAATCACATCTTGGGTCTGTTATCGAATATCATCAAATGGCATTAGTTAGTTACAAAATTATCGGAATCATGAGTGATGTTGAATCTAGGAACAGTTAGATTTTAGATTCAGATACATACCCTGCGAACCGCCTGAGGCGTATGGCAGGGGGTGTAATATTAGCATCTCTAATAGCCTGGGGAAAAAATGAGCATCCGTCCTTGCGATCACTTCCCTATAACGCTTGGTCGTAACCTCTCGGAGATCACGTTCGCTCCTTTCTGGTGCTAATATTTCATTTACTTCGTCTAAAAATTCAGAACGAATGAAGCAATCGATCACTTTAATCCCATATTATGCTTGGAATTTACTCTAAAACTACTTTATACTTCAATATCAGATCAATAACACTTTCTTAGAGCTTGAACAGATTTTGAAAATTAGTACTTATAATAACAGAAATACCTATCTCAGGCCTGTTATTGAACAAAATCGAATGATTCAAGGGATAATCTAAAGCACAATTAGGGAACATCGGTATCAATTAATTCAATTCCTTTTCAAACATATGGCTTTAATATTTATTAGAGCCTTGATCACTTTTCTATTAGCCTCACGTTGAAAGCTTTTATTTAGCAAATTTGAATGTGCAGGAGTTTTAGTTTAGTTAATGTAGTTTAAATTAATTCATGTTAAGTTTAAATGCTATAATTTTTTTTTCATTTGGTGCAATTTTAAAATCAATTTGTTAATAGTAGACTCCTCATTAGCTTTATTGATGTTTCTCTATAAACAATGTACAGTTCAAGTGGCATTAACGCGGTTAACCGAAAAACTTTATTCTTTTAGTTGATATCAATGTGATGACGCTACTTAAAATAACAAAGTCAGGCGTCAAATTTCATATACTTTGCATCATAGTTTAAAAGCATAACTTAAGAAGCAAAGTTAAGAGCAATAATTTATCATTTTCATTAGCAGCAATGTGATAACGCTGCTCAACAAAATCAGGTGTCAAATTTCACATATTTTGTATCATAGTTTGAATGCATCTTATACCAGTCTTTTCTGAGGGTCGCAAGAATTTCCTGAATAAGATAATTCCAAAAACCAAGAATGAATCAATCTCTTTCTTGACCCCATGCTTCCCACGCATTGCTTGTGATCACCACCGCCAACTTCGTATCGCTCTCCGCCTTTTTTCATAGAATATCGCTCCGGAACTCTCTAGAATATTTCATTTCCTCTCCAAAACTTTCCTCGAAGTTTCCTCAATCATTCACAACGGGTTTCACAAAACTTTCGCGGAAGAAAAACACTGAAGTCCAATTAACGTTCCGAGGAAACTGAGTGGAAATATTTGAATATGATTAATGATACGGGTTTTCAATAATTGTTAATATTTAAACAGCGTAACGTTTTTATACGTCTAAATACGGGAAGGAAAATATCATGCTCTTTCCAAACAGGCCGAGAGTTTTATCTTTACAATGAAGTGAAATTCAACATAACATATAAAATTAGATTCTCTCTTTAAAATTCGTACACGTTTAATAATTCAAACCAGGCTGTTTTAAGTATTTTATGGGTTTCATCGTCAAATCGGTTACAATTTTGTATCTTTATCCATAGTAACTGCTGCAATGATGCAATATTGTGAAGTCGTGTAAAACGGTAAAGATACGCCTGATTTGGAAAGGAATCTGGATTGTATTACTCTGCCAAAACTTACTCTCGGAGTTGGTTGACTTCTGGAAATACTTTTCCATCCAACATACTTCGTAGTTATTCTTCTGAGGGCATTTTAAAACTTCCATGGAGTACAGAACTACTATCATTCATATTCTTGCCCTTCTTTCAATTTTTCTCTTCATTTGTTTCGCTCCTTTCACATCCTCCTCTCGACATCAATCCATTCAGAAGGACCCTGTTTTTTAGGCTGAATATTATGATTCGTTCAAAAGTAAAAAAAAATACTGGGAAATGAAATATGTTATTCTAAATTTATGTTAGCAGTGTTAATATGATCACAAACAATATCCTTAACTGGTGCGAAGGCTTCAGCTGTGAGTGGATTCCATTATGAGTAAAATTCTTCGTGGATACACAGCGTTGAGTCACTTGTTAAAAACAAAGCTACGTTCCGCCAACGGCTAAGTGTAATTAACAATATTATCTAATCGTCAGCGGCCCTCCTTTTAAATTGTCGTTGCCTTTGAGTATTTGAAAAAAAGGATGTTTGGGACATGTCAGTTAAGGAATAATTAGAGGTTGAAAATCTCTAATAGCAGTTTTTTTCGGCGTTCCTCTTCTCATTTCCCGGTGTTCTTAGAAAACAAGACAGGACACCGTACTTTTTTAGAGCAGTCAATACGTTATCAATTACACCTGATGAAGAATCCATCGCATCCGAAATACGTGTTGAGTGCTCTCAAAAAGTGCGGCGTCCTTTCTTGTTTTCTCGGAATGCCGGGAATTGAGAAGATGAATGCCGACAAAAACGGCTATCGGAGATTTAAACGTTTAATTTCACTATTTTTTGCTAGAACTTGTTTGCAGGTGGTGGAGAGTACTCTCCCTTGAAATTCACCAGTCGTTTTGCAATTCAACTGAATCAGGTATTAATCTCGGGAAATAATAGGGTTCCTTAGAAAAAACCCTTGGATTTTCCAAAGTCGATGTCATGTCCTGGTCCAGACCACGCATGTTCTGCGTAAGGCCTATAATTTTTTTAATCCTTGTTTTAGATTGCTCTCTTATGCTCCTTAATTCGGCAATAAACCGATAGCCCAGATTTTCTATTTATGATTCCTCACAGTTGCATTTTATTTCATAATATCCTTCGGAGAGGGTTGGTGGTAATCGGTCCTTGTATTTTAGTAGATATTCTCTCACAAACACGCTTTCATAGAATCCGTTAGTCTCCGGAATTTCGAATAAGGTTAATAAAATATTATATCAGCTAAAACTAAACAAGAACAATCTACCTCAAGCAACCCGTAAAATGCTAGTCTCCACTCTCGTTCTTCCGGCATTTGACTACTGTTCCCTAGTGTACGATGATGTAACAGCCGAGCTAGACCTTAAATTACTTCGTCTTCTTAATAACTGCATCCGATTCATTTTTGACATTCGGAAAGATGTTCATATCTCCAATTACCGCCGTCAGTTGAAGTGGTTAAGACCAGATATCAGGAGAAAATACATGCTTGATTCATTTTTGTTTACAGTTTTTCACGATCTTCAACCACAGTATATCTATGACATGTTTACTTACAAATATCCTGTTTCCTGTAAAATTACCCGCTCCGGCACTAACTATCTTCTATGCCCAATCCCTCGGACTAACACCTACCTTAAATACTTTTTAATTTCTTCATCTAATTTCTGGAACAACCTGCCTATACACATTAAAAATTCCATCTCCGCACAATCATTTAAAGAAAAACTGTTTGATTACCTTTCCGTTATACAGAATGACTCTTATTACCATTATATTGGCTTATTTCTTTTTCTTTTTTATTTTTTCTGTATTATTTTTGTAAGCAGTCTATCTTTCGTATTACAACCTAATGTTTATAATTTTTATTATTTATTTTATGTGAGCAGATAGAATTTGTATCTTTTTTCTGCTCTTATGGAACATAATCCCAGAGCATAATAAATTTGTTATTATTATTCGTATGGTTTTAAATCTGGTAGCTATGCTGAACTTTTGGAGTATTCGGGAGATATTTTCCGATGCGCCGGAGACGTATGGAAGAACGGCGTGCGTTGCTGGTCGTTCCCTCGTAATGTTTTCATTTTTCTTCTTCTCCCGATAGCCATTATTCTTTAGGACTTGTTAAGGTGTTTTACTTCGCAGGTCAAGGAATCCTCCTCGGCGATGTTGGTAGCACGGTGAAATAGCGGTTTTATGACCGAGTTCTTCTGTTGTGGATGCGAAGAGGCGTGGAGGTATCTGTCGGTATGAGCCGCTTTGCGGTGGATAGAGTGGCTTAGCGTCCCATCCGTTATTCTTTATAATATGACGTCAAGGAAGAGAATACAATCATTCTCTTCAATTTCTATGGTGGTATGGATGCATGCTGTGCGTTAAGATGTTCCAAAAAATCGTTTTAATTTTCGTTTGCCGTGAGGCCAGAGTACGAAAGTGTCATCTACGCATCTAACCCATAGCGTCGATTCCGCCGTCTCCAAGGCTATCTTTTCGATGTTTTCCGTATATAGGTTCGCTGTGACGGGCGAGAAGGGAGGTCCCATGGATGATCCTTCCCTCAACTCGTACTAATATCCATACCATAAAAAGTATGAAGTAGTTACGTAGAATTCCACAAGTTTGGGATAGTCTTTTGGTGGTCCTCGCTCAGTTAGTTCTTACTAATTAACACTTAGCCTCTCCGAAGGAGTTTAAGTAATGAAATTCACCTGTGGGAAATCATACGTCGGGCAATCTCGGCGGTCGGTTGAAGGAACCCTATTATTTCTCGAGGGTAATACGAGAATCAGTTGAAGTTGCAAGAAAAACGGCAAATTTCAATAGAGAGCACGGCCACCACCTGGAAACGAGTTCTAGCACCAAATAGTGAAAGGCAACGAGATTATAAAAGGAGGGCCGCTGACGATTAGCTTACCGAGCCTTAAGAAGCCGAACTTAGAGCTGGCAAAACGTAGCTTTATTTTTAACAAATGACTCAACGCTGTTGTATCCCCAAAGAATGTTACTCATATAGAATATTCTTATCTTTTTACCGACAATTGTTGTCTGTTCTAGATAGTAGAACTGTCATGATATTTTAACAGATTTCAGACGATATAAAGTTAATATTATTTATATTAACCGATGACTTTCTCGTAAACATAACCTTGTTCTTGTTTGATTGGTTTTTAAACGAGTAAGTAATTCAAAATTTTTTCCGGCGCTCTTTATCTCTTTACCGTTAACCATTTCAATTACAAATTTCGACCATTAAATTCAACGATTTTCATTTAATAAACGAGTAAATTACATATAATCCGATTAACAGGCTTATTTATTTATCACTGCGTACTGTGCATGGCACGTAATTAACCTAGGGAAATTTGTTACATATTGGCCGAACGTTTCTATTTTCTCCTAAAACCTTCGATATTATTTTTCTATGAAAATAATGTCATATCTTGTGCCAGATAAATGTCTGAAAATCATGATAATTATCCTAGGTATATTACGATAATTTGATGAATTACGTCATGAATTAATGAATCAGTGGAAGAGCAAAAACATGTATATTAATTATTGTAGACGAAGTAACAAAATTAATTTATAAAATTTCACTGAATTTTATTAAGGATGCAGTTTCAACTCAAAGAGTCACCAACTGGTATGAAGGCAAAATAAATACAACAAATTAGATAGGTAATTCAAAACTAGTCGCATTTTTATGAATTTCAGGGAAACTTTACTACGTTTTTTTCCTCGCTCTCTTTTATCAAGTCTAACAAGATGATGGTTTCGGCTATCCATTGCAACATTTACCGTCTCTTCAAGAAGGATTTATAACACTTATCTGTATGAGATACCTTATCTTACGTTTTAATTTGTTCACGAACATATATATTAATTCCGTTTTCATTATTGCTTGCTTATCTACCACTTTCAGTGTAATTGTGTCATTTGCCGTATGTTACTTCACATTGTTATTATATCCAACGAGTTAAATGTCAGAAAGAACTCTTAAGTCTCGATTTCACCGGAATGCAGACCATTGTTCGGAGATATGTTCGCAAACTTTATCCCTTCCCCTCCTTCTCCACCCTTTCCTTGCACTGTCTCCTCTCTATTTTTCACTTCCTCTCAGCCTCATTTCGCGACGATGCCACCCTTAAAACTTCCCACTCGAGCCAAAACTTCCACTACTAAACCCCGTCCCCCTACGCAGTCCTACATCAAGCCTCCGTCCGGGTCAGGTGTCAACTTCACGGTGGCTTGCTAGCAAAGCTATATTTCCCTTAAAAAAGATTCTTTTTTTTCTGTTCCTTGAAGTCTTCTGCTCACACGCGTCCACCCGCGCGAGAAGACCATAAACTCAATAACACTAGTCTAGGAGAGCGCTATTTCGGTGCGAGGAGGTAAAAAAACTCTATCTTCCCTGGCTCCATGTGAGCGGCGGGACGGAAACGTTTCGAAAAAGAAACAGAAGAAATAATTTGGACTGCGATGGAGAATTTCCCGACAACGGTCTTTTTTCTACGGCTAGGGTAAGACTAGGGACGTCGGAAGAAAAATTGGTACAGCTTCAAACTCAGGCCCAAATGGAACGCGTTATAGAACAGAAGGCAGTCAAGGTCCAATGGGAGTATCGATGACAAATTTTCACTCGAGAAAAGTTAAGATTTTCTGGAAAATTGAAAAATTTTGCGAACTACGCCATCACCAAGCGAATAATTGAGTAACCGCCTATACATTTTTGTTAATACTCTGAATATATTTTATATATACTAGTTTACATACAGTTAAAAATTTAAGCGCCATTGAATACTAAACATAATTTTGAAAAGAATATTAATCACTCACTGTGAATAATACATAAATAGAAATTAGGAAGGCTTGTACTTTTTCTACGAGATGGATTTCCACAAAACGACGCCTAAAACTGTGAATTTTAATATTACATAAATATGTTATTGTATCATTCATATGTATTTTATTATTAATAATAATTATATTATATTATATATTAATAATAACAAAAATACTTTATTAGGGCGAGATTGAGACTATGTCCCTGAAGATGTAATTTTATTAACATAAAATGGGGGTTTATGTTTATATTTAAGTGTTTATTCTTTTATTTGTTATAGCTCCCTTCCACAAAGTTGAGCTTCAATATATTTATTTAAAATATAAAAAATATATTCAAGCTCAACTTTGTAGAAGGGAGCCATAATAAATAAAAGAATAAACACTTAAATATAAACATAAACACCCAATTTATGTTAATAAAATTACATCTTCAGGGACATAAAGTATTTTTATTATTATTAATATTCCTTAACGGATATGGCTCAATATGTCAACTCATTGACGAAACTAGTCGCCTTAAAATATAGCCATGGAAGTTATTAAGTGTTTATTGACTCATTTATTAATCATCTGAAGTTATCTTACTGATTGAATAGTATCCCGTTTCATACGAAAATTTAATTTTTTGGAAAAATTGAAATTGCTAGAAAAATTACGAAAACGTATTTCAATTACGACCTGATATCTTAAATTGGTCACGATTCTTAAAAATATCGTTTTTAGAGAACGTTTTGTGCATTTTAAAATGTTTAGTAACTCTTACGTGGGAATTATTAAATTTTACTTATTCGTCTTCGATTGCAGATTTTATCAGTAAACTGAATCAATCCAATTAATCCTTCTCGAGAATGCTGTAGTCTTGATGGATTTGAAGCTAAAAAGAAAATTAAAAAGGAAGAAAATGTTTCTCAGGAAGATGTATATGCACAAATTCTTCTTTGGATTACATTAATTAGGATTATTTATTTTCTATAACAATTAATTCATTACCATGGTTTCTCGTAGAAAAGTACGTCGGAATATATCACCACGTATTATTATTTAATATACCTGTAAGTACATAATAATGTGGACATAGCATACAAAGTAAAATAAATCAGAGTATCTAATACGCATGTATGTACTCACATAGTATGCGAAATAAGTTTTTAATTCAGTCCAATTTACTTTATGAGACTAATCATATCATAATCAGATTTTCCTATAAGATACAACAATAGCGATTGAAAATTTAAATTTTAAGCTATGTTATGTTTGTTAAAAATTGATAAGTTACAAATTCTCATCAACAAAGATTGCAGAAATATGAAACTTATCTCTCAGATACATTTCCCTACAAGTAATCATTTATTCGTAATGAAAATTAGAAATACTTAGAGCGCGTCGGATACTATTGTAACTCAATTTTTTATTCTATCGAAGTATGAAAAAATCTTTGCTTTCAATAAAATTAGAATTCGAAAGAGTTTCAAAAGAAAAGTGTTTTATGTATAGAGCTGACAAAAGTTCCTTTGGAATATCTCTATTTTTGGAAAAAATGAGGATATAAAAAGAGAATTGGCTTCAACCGCAGTTTCACCAGACAGCAACTCGATTAGTATGCACACCATTTTCAGAGGCGATTACAGCGCCTTCAATCGCATCGTCTGCGCACCAGAATAACATCGCAGTATAGACGAGCGGATGACGGAATCCGGTCAGCTCTGAACGGGCACATAAACTTGAATGCGAACCGAAAAATGCAATTTGAATGGTACCGTTCGACGACGTGCAGCTGTGACTGGGATATTACAAATTGATAAAACGTAATTGTGGACATTTTTAAGAATCATTCAATATGAATACATTTTCCTTGGTTTAACACCTGTATAGTTAAACTGAGGTGATAGCTGTGATTAAGTTAAGGGAAATGCTATTAGCTTCCCTGGAAAATGTTATGAACCCTTTAAAATTTGTATGGAATAGCTGCAGTTGACATTATCGTTTGCATAAAGTATATTGGAATTACGTCACACCAAACGCTTGTTCATGACGTTATGGGGATATAAAATAATATTATTGAACTCGATCACAGCAGGAGAAAATTGTAATTCACCTAGTAAACTATTGCAATACGTATATAGTATTAAAATACTCGTATTACTAAAATACCTGTGATAGCTATGCAAAAGCTCTGAAAAAATTAAACTGCAAACCCTGTCATGTTAAGGATTTTTCTTACGGTTAAAATTAAATTGTTCTTTTAAGAGTTTTGTTATTGGATAGCAGGAATCTTAAAAATTCGATCACTTAAACTACCAATGTTTGTGGAAGAGCTGAGAATCATAGCGTAGCTCCACTAGCGTATCGCATGTTGTAAAACAAACAAATCCCCCATTAGTCTCCTGTGTTGCGTACCTTATACTGTAAGGTAGGATAAACTAATTAAACCCGTCTGTTCTCAACACAATCTCTTAAACGTCTGAAGTTGATACTGCGTTCGCTGATAGTGGCAAATTACCATCTTGTGTACTTAGTCAAGTAAATCTCTGCTTAAAAAGTTCTCCGATACATTTTTCCTATTTATCTTTTATCCTTCACAGATTCCCGGTCAAAGTTCATAATCAATTCTATTAAACGTCTGTTAAACTCGTAGTCCTCCGCCAATTAAGAAGTATCTCCAAAGTGTACGCGCTCTAGCTCCAAATCAAATCCTTCTTGTGCAGATTACACTTTGCATAATAGTACTGAAGCAATGGACGAATTGTGAGAAATTGGCCATTTCTTTGACACCCAATTACCTGACCTGACAACCCCTGAGGACTTAGTTATAGAGTCCTATCGTCGGAACCCACAACATCTTGAGTGTTCACTTTGAATGATCAATTATTAACGTACACATCACACACAGAGACATCTATGTACTTCTATGAATATCTATCTATGAATTCCTCATGATGCTGTAAAGCATCTGGAGTTGTACATAAGTATCATAGACGATCAATTCTGAGTCTCAATCATAAAACTTTTAAGCAGGATATGCTCAGTTGACTGTGAATGTAAGCTATTTGGATGTTATCATTTACACGACCCCGTCAGTTGCCAATTTAATGTTAATAAAATTCATATCAATAATTTCATAAGCACGAAACAAATTAGAAAAGTATTTTAAGATACGGTACAGCAGTGGATTCTACAAACTGTGGTATTAAAATATAGTTCTATAAGTTTGAATTCTCCTTTTATATAAATACAAAAAGAGTATTGGAGTAGATTTAAAATAAAAATCAAGTATATTTTCAGAATTAAAATTAAGTTTCAACATAAAATTCATCCTATACTTTCATGCCATATGGCTGATAATAACATAAAATATAAAAATAAATGAGTATTATTTTCTACTCAGAGATAAATTTATCGCTAATATAAATTTTGATAAATATGAAAAATTCGTAACTTCCACGCTTAAATACAGATACGAGAACGCATTTTACGGCCGCTTTCGCAAAATCACCATTATCAGGTAAAGAATGCATGAATCAATTCATATTGTAGCAGTTTTGAAAGTAGGGTAAGATAAGAAATGAGGAAATTTCGAAGTTTTATTTATCTATATTGTCATTCCACCAATTCTCCTATACAACTTACCGCTACTATTGTATGTATATAATGCGGATAAAATATGCATCCATACAAAATCAATAAAATACCTGCAATGTAACAAAACTACGCTAAATTTCTACGCTATTGGCACCTACATATCGTAAAATACGAGCATGAAAACCTGCCACCAAAAACGCCCCATCCGCATTACCAAATCTCCACAATGAGCTAAAAAGGCGACCCATAAAATCCATGAATTCCACCGCTCGATTAAGGTTATCGCGGACGAAGCAAATCGCTCGGGAAGACACTTTCAGATTTCCGATACCGCAGATATTGAGTGATTGCGGGTCGTAAAAGGCCTCGGCCATCCTTTACAATGGCTCCGCGGGAGAAAAAAATCTCCTCCGATCCTCATATCACCGACGATAATCTGATAATCGAATCATCCGTAGAGTATTCGCTGAGCCATAAGTCAGTAGATTGCAGCTCATTTATGCCTCGGTGAAATTCATCCTACACTGCAATATAAAGCACATTCCATCCTATTTTCAAAGAAGTGAAATTTTGAGCATTTCATATTCTAATTGAATTTTCGATTTGGAAAGAATTCTTGCAGTTAGGGCCTTTGGAGCAGTAATAGTATATAACGAATAAATATTTACTGAGGCAATGGGTGTAAATCGTGTTAGAACATCACCGTTGCTGAGGAATGCTGGTGCTTTGCTGAAGGTGGCAAGATACTTTGAACTGCTAATGGAATATCGATTGAGTTACTGAAGCACTTAACGCAGATGACGAGTAACTTCTCTGTTTTGTGCTATTTAGAAATCTTGCCCTAAATTTGGAGGCAATAGTTTATATTCTGGAGAGGATATTCACGAAGTTCTAATTATGTAAGGGCTTATTTGCTGAATGTGGCAGCTAATATTGTATATTCTGTAACCGTCAATATTAATGGAGAAAAAAATCATAGATTTGATTTTTTTAATGTATATATATTTTTTGATTAAGTGATTTCTTAATCTTTTATTTTAATCTACCTCTAACTTGCGTAGCTTGCACTCATAACATAACGAATACTAATGATGAAGCCCGTACATGACTTGCATCATCTTTTTCTTTCATCTTGAGTGAGGATAAAATTTATATTTTGCAAAATTTAACCGAATTTATATAATAATAAAACAATGATTTCCTTTCGACTGTCGAATAATGCGTTTTGATGAATCAAAGCTGGAGGATAAATGGAGGACAATGTGCGAAATTTATATCTAAGATGAATTAAAATGCCGCGTTATGTATTAAATTTTAATCTCAAAGACATACGAAGATCTGTAACATTTTCTGTTTTTATCATAGTAAATGCTGTTGTTTAATATTTTATCAAGGAATTTTAAATGAGACTAATTCATTTTGAATGCTCTGAAACGATCATTACAGTCTAAAGATAATTTGATAGCGGCTTAGATCATTAGTTTACCCTTTTATTGACAATTGGTATTATTTAAGGTAATATTTTGTCATTTTTGAGCAGTTAATTTATTAATAATAGGAGGATCTCATTAGCAATATGCGTAGTTGTTTTTCAAAGAATAATATATGAATAGTAGATTACCAAAATTAAGATCCCTAAGGCTTAAAAGCTTCTTTCATTACTGTATTTACAATTGCTTTTAAGTTCAAAAACAAATTCGATTTACTACTGTTATTGACTAGCATAATAATAGAGTATATACGTATCAATATTTGACTTTTAAAGGAGTTTCTTTAAAAGCCTAACCTTTTAAATTTGAAAATGTCCTGTATAATTTTCGCAGGACAAGATTGAGCCGGTATGTTATAATGCGTCGTAACCTTTATTACTTTATCAATTATTTCCTCTTTTCTCGATACTATCACAACCATTTCATCTGCAAGTAAACAACCAGTTAAACCGAAGCCCTCTCCTTCCCAGCTATTGACAGTATCTTTTCTACCAAGCAAACTTACTCTACCATAATACATATGGAAGGCCTCGGCTCTTTTGAATTCCTCTTTTCTCAAGATCCACGTTTTTCACTCATATTTATTTATTTATTTAAGTTCACGTTGCAAGTTGGCCTTCAGGCCAGGTGGCAACGTTTGAGGGCACATAACAATGATTCTAATTCGGCATTAGCCCAAAGACGGGAGAGAAACCCTTTCAGAAACCTCCCGTAGGCTGTACAATTAAACTAAAATATATATATTATAAGTACAAAAAATAAAATCATGAATAAGAACTATCATATAATAGAAGATTCCATACAAATAATGCACCAATCTCTTCTCGATTCATATATTAAAACCTCTGGTCTTCATCCATCTTTCATCCTAAGAGAGAGTTTTGATCCAGTTCGTTTCAATTTTTCCCATTCACAATCGTCAGTTTATATTTATTTCATTATTATTTATTTTTAAAATTATTCCCAACTCCCTTGCTTCATATTTTAATGCATTTACTATTATTTTAGTTCAATTTTAGGAATCACAATATCTTTGTCATCTGCACACCTTACTGACTTCTTTACTTGGCTACCAACTTTCGTTACCATTCATTTGATTCATGAAAATTAATTTTTCCTAAGCTTCTTTCCTATTCCTCAGCATGTGTTTTAAATAAAAATAGCAATAAAAAGTAGCCTTGATTTATTCGTTTGATAATTTATAATTTTGTGTAATACTTGGAAAGGTTTTTTGTTTGAAAGCGTTATTACGCGGATTTATATGTGACAGGCATTTGAGACCTATCTAGAGTTACATTATGCGGATTTAAATCCTGTGATATATTTTCCAATGAGATAGTATTTTATTCGCGCAGTTCATTTGTGTCGCTGCCATTAATAATTCACGGTCGACCGCTGCTCAATTATAAACAAATTTCGTCTTTGGAGTAGCTATTCATGGTCTATGATGCGATGAAATTGTTACGCTAGATTACCACTCCATGGATTCGTCGGGCGTTTTTCAAGTAATTAGGCTGCCGTGGATGTATCAATTAAAAATGATCCAGTTATTTCGGCCCTTTTAAAAATAGACGCTAAACGGTCTCTTTTATTTAATCGCTGTGAAGGACTGGTCGTTTGATCGCCGAATCGTTTAAAATCCGGGCGATAAAAGCGGATTACTCAGGACGCATGCATTAATGATTATGATGCAGACGCCAGGAACAATTCAGACTGTACTCATCCCTCTTTACGCTTGCGCTGGTTTTCGCCGAAGTGTCTGCCTCATGCTGCAGGGACGTTCTACGCAAAACTCACCTGCGAACGAAAGAGATATTAATTAGTACACGGATTAACATAAGTTTATACACGTTATTCAAACTGTAGTCCTAATTCCATGAAATTGCGATTTAAATGGATTTAGTTATTATGAGATTGGTTGATTTTGTGGTAAAATCTATCGTAATCGGAACTAGTTTTATCAGATTATGCAAGTTTTTGGGAAGCGGTGCGGAATAATCACGTTCCCTTTAATTATATAAGCTTAATTTAATTTATTTCCATTCGTGGTCTGGAAATTTATTCTGTAATAAGTACTTCTAAATGAAAATGATGGATTTAAAAGCATTCAAATTTCTCTAAATGTTAATTCAGAGCATATAAATGCAATGGAATATTAATATAGATACTTACGAAGCAATTAATTACGTCATCAATGCAATAAAATAGTTCCTGATAATCTGTAATGAATTTAATCGTAAATCTCAGCATACCATTTCGCATTATTACCTCATATTCAATCACTACACAAATATTTGCATTATGATCTGTCCTATGCATAATTTTTAACTCTAAATACTAAATTCATCCATAAGAGTTGACCTGACTTCGTTGAATGCCATTTAATAAATGAAAACAATACTAGTATTTTTCACGAGATTTTTTAGGTGGAGGGGTTGCTTAAGGTGATATCGTTAGTTGGTTCTGAAGATACCACCACAATTCCCACTATCTGGACATATCGTACTTCTTTGTCTTCAACAGGATGTTGATTAAAGCATCTTGTGGAAAATATAAATACTAGTTTTACAAAATAATACAGTTTTGTGAAAATCTAAATATGTATATAAAACTTCAGTTAAGGAAATTTGAATAGTTATTGATTCAATTTCGCCTACACTCCGGCCAAAAATGGGTAAGTACCAGAGAAAATAAGCCCCAAAAACCGTAAAAAGTGATGGAGTCAAAACTCCGTCAACAATTGATAAAACCTGCAAATCTTAAATCCATCTAGACAGTACCCATTTTTGTCGCGGTTTCTTGGTTGACATTACATTGACAAAACCAGTAGGTTTGATCTAAATTATTCAATTATATTGTTCTTACTATATTTACTATTAAAAATGGATGAATTTAACAACGATTATGAGATAAATAATCGGTTTTTCACCGAAACTTGACTAAAGCGTCACTATTACTAGGAATTAAAAGTTTGCTACCAACGTGTTGAAAAGATCCTCTTAGACACTCGAAAAAAACCAAGATATTTCACCTTGGCTACGCTGAAATAGGCTTTTCGTGGCTTAGTGGATCTTATTCAACTAAATTGAAGATTTTAATCCCTTTTGTAGCATCTTTTATCTTCTATTCTTTGAGGTGGACGATCAAGACATCGCGTTTACTAAGACTTTTTCATGAAACCATGCCGCAAAGTGCTTCGAAATCAATTTAACTTTGAAGGTAAAGGATTTTTGGACCACTACATGGCCAACGCAAAGGATATCAATGAATGGCTAACATAAGCCTGTGAACTCATGAAGCGGAAACTAAGAGATAGGGTCACATGTCCCGTATAATCCAAAGGATATCTTCACGGACATTCTGCGCTGTTCTCAATGCGATTATGAATTAATCGACCATTCAAACGCTCTGCAGCAAATGGGAGCAAAAACGGAAACCTAAAGCTAATAGGATTCCTGAACACTCTCTCTGAAGCAATAGTTTCTTATATGTGACTTTGTTGAAGCCAAAAGTTCTAAGAAAATTGAATATAAAGGGTGATAAGAGAGGGTATTTTCCTGATTTTTAATATTATTCAATTAGCATTCTTTGAAATGTTTAAACTTTGACTTATTATACACATATTAATACTATATATCCCGTATAGTTTGGCAAATATACATTCTGCTATACCTCGTTCCTGTGCCCTTTGTTGTCTAATCTATCATTTTCAATTGTTAATTGTGGTATAAATCAAATAGTAATGCTTAATGAGGTGATTGGGGAATTTTTTCTGAAATAAGTAGAATCTTATTGTACAGTCCTGGCCAAAATTAACGCAGCACCGGCCGTAAGGATCGCTTGGGAGTTGCTGCGTTAATTTTGGCCAGGAGTGTGACTACCTATGAAGTGTACTGTCTAAACAAAATTTAAACTCTTAATCAGGCAATCACTGTCAGTATAATATCTTTGTATGCGATCTAATAGTCTTTCCCACTGTACGTTATTTTCATATATTGATTTATTTAACATATTTTCAAGGGTGTCATGTTTTACAGTATGAATTCGGCCTTATTTAAAAAATGAAAATCGTTTAAAAAGACAATCTCTTTGATTTTCACACCCCCTTCTTTGTGGGTGTTTTCTTGCAGCGGATAGGTTTAGGTTTTCTTAGGTTTTTTTACATCCGCAATCCCTTCTTTCATTTTCTTATATTTTCCTCTAAGTTTCATAGGTACATGTAACATACTTATAATAATGTAACAACTTAACGACAGGTTAGTTGGAAGAGGAGACTTTTTAGTCTCAATCTCTCCTATAATAAAGACCCCCTAATAATAATATATTGAGCCCGATAGACTAGAAAGCTAAATGAATCAAACTCAACATTTTCTACAAAGGCTTCTTTTATAGAAGCAAATCTATAAGATTTCACTCCCAGTAAAATAAGATAGCATATCTTTCGTATAGACTTCTTACTAAGATAAATCTTGTTGACTCGATAACGTATATAATATTGTAATTCTAAAATAACTTAAAAGTGAATTCCTGTTCGAATTCTTACCGATTTCAGCTGATTCGTGACTTATCTGTTTTCCGACTCCTTCTATTCATAAAAATTTTGGAATTCTCAGATCTTTTTCGTGATATCTCTAGTTGATATGTCAGTCAAAACTTCTACCACTTCGTCAACTGCGCAGAGAGCATTTCCACTGAAGTAGTCGCTTAGCTAAAACAAACAGATGGCGCCAAAGTGATCGTAAACGAACTACTTTACACCAGAGTCTTGAGTCTGTGCTTTCTTTACGGTGGCGCACCACACTTGACACATAAAAGCAGACAGTACTCGTATAAAGTTGAGATTGAGGTCAACACTTTAGCGTGACTACAATAAAATGTTTGGTGGATTGCACCTGTTCACACGCAAAGATAAACTTGCTAAGTATGACGTAGGAGTCACCAGGGGAAAATATTAACATCAAGGCAGGCAGCGCTATCGGATGAAGTAACTTAGCAAGAAAATTGACGTTAAATGGTTTTTTATCTTACTTGTATTTTATGGGGAAATGTGATCGTAGAAATTTATTTATTCTCAAAAACTAAAAATAGGCACCAGGCCAGGTGGTAGTCATATCGTGGGTGGGGGAATACACAATATGCCTGGTATTCACCCTAGTCGGGAGGAAAACCCCCCAAAGCCTCCCAAAGGCAGTGTGTAATACATATACTCGTAATTAAAAGATTTACAATAATCAAACAAGAATTCAGAATTGACCACAGTGTCCCAATATTAAAAAAACAAGAATACTACAACAAAATCAAGTAATCCTTTTAATTTTATTCATGAATACATCGTAGCAAGAGGGAAAAGGTTCCAAAGTTCTCCAGGTATATTGTTCCATTCTACAATTCCCCGATTTAGAAATGAATATTTACAAACATCTGTTCTCTGTAATGACGTTGCTTGGTTGGTTATAATTTGATAGAATATAGAATATCCAAGATATATTTATTCGGGTTCTTATAAGAATATAATTAACTAATGACCGACAGAATCTTAAGCGGGAAAAAGCTATGATTTGGTACATAGTATGGTAAATGAATAGATTTAGAAAAAAATTATTTGTGATCTGAATCCTAATGTCTGACGCTATTTTTGCTACGATGTTGATCCAAATCTAGATTGCAGATCACTTTCTCAGCCACCAATAATTTGGAATGAAAGAACGGACTAATTTCCCGAGTCTTCATAATAGAATACATAAAATGGGATTTAAAATAGATGATACTCATTAATAAAAGCTACCTAACTGTTTTTGCGAAACATCGCCAGGGATACCCCACTAAACGGCCTCTTATAATACCTGACTAAATGCTGAGAGACTTAGGTTTGCGTCCAAGCCATATTGAATGTTTCCATTCTGTTTATCTATAGTCTTATGAAAATTATTTGAAAATGAGGAACACATTTCAGTTTCTGCTGTCCTTCCTATTTTTGGTAGTTCTTAAAGATGCACTATTTCCTGCTACCATATCCTTACTCAAGTATCCAGCAATCCTCACCTGTTACTTGATAAGGCATGGAGAGTAATTTATTCTCCATTAATGTATTTCTTAGTTATTCTTTATCGTGGCTGATGGTTGAATGGTTGTGGTAGTATACAATCTCCTGAGACATGTGCGATGTTGACAATTGAATATTGGCATTAAATTTGACCACTCACTATATACTATGAAATGTAATATTCAAAGTCTCATCGTATTGGTTTAAAGTTGAAATTTTTCAAATTTACCAACAACAGTATTGTAGTTTAGCAATCAAAGAAAGAAACAATGCATATGACCAGCACATGACTTTCTCCATGTATAAGATGTAAATATTTATCCACGGCAGTATTTTCGAACTCTATATTCAATCTAAACTTGGAAGATAAGAGATTAATTTATATCATATTATCTTTTCCGTCAAAAACATTATAAATAATGTTTTCGGGACATGTTCGATGAAAAACGATGAAATGGCCTTTCGCCCCATCGCCCAGAGCGCCCACAACGTACATAATCAGCAACTTCCGGTTTATCAGTATTTCACAAATAACTCCTACACAATCAGTGATAAAAAAATACGTTTCATACAAAAGTTATAGTAAATTATATTTTCTAAAACTTTTACAAGTTATAGTTTATACCTATATTTAATATTTATGGAGATATTTTGAAAACCGGAAATGAGCTTTGAAGAATGAAGCTCGACTTCCGGTGTACTGATTTACTCCAAAAACTAATCAACTCTAACGACACCAACCAAAATACTATATATAAAATTTGCTTCGATCCAACTAATTATTTTCATGTTAGAGCGCCCACAAAGTACATAATCAGCTACTTCCGGTTTATCAGTATTTCACGAATAACTCCTAATCAACCGGTGATAAAAAATATATTAAATACAAAAGTTATAGTAAAACACATTATCAAAAACTTTTATAAAGTATACAATATACCTATATATCATATTTATGGAGATATTATGAAAACCGGAAAGGAGCTTTGATGAATGAAGCTCGACTTCCGGTTTACCGATTTACTTGAAAAACTAATCAACTCTGACAGCACACACCACAGTACTATATATGAATTTTGGTATTGATACGACTAATAGTTTTTACGTTAGAGCGCCCACTGTCACACACACACACACACACACACACACACACACACACTCACACACATACACATACACACAGACATCATTCCGAAAATGGTCAAAACGTGTTCTAGGGACCCCAAAACATGTATTTCCGTTGAAATCTCGAAGTCGAATTTTTTCATGAAAACAATACTTTCTCTATACTTCGTATATGGAGAAAGTAAAAATGAGAAGAGGCATTTAGAACGATGTCAAAGTAAATTAATAGTGTATACATGCAATAGCTGGAAGATTCAATATAAAGGCTTTTAGAGTTACTTCCTTATTTAGGCATTGCCTGGTATACTTCATTTCAACTTTAATTCATTTGGTAGAAAATGTTGCTGGAATTAGATTCCTCCCAACCTTTGGATTAATGACATCAATGTAAAAATGATACACTCCAATTTTAATTAACTCACTCGTTCGGATTCGAGAGCAATTTCAGAATGTAACGGAAAGATAATTTAGAGCACTAATAAACCTTTAAAGGGACAATATTAAATTACTTAATAATGGCGCGTTTAAGAAAGCCGTAAAGTGCAAAGAAAGGAGTGGAGAAATCGTACTCAAGAACTGGAAAAAGAGATTTAGAGGATGAAAAGGATATAATTTATCCGTCGTAAAATCTTATAAAACTTCGCGTAGGAAAGGAGACCCAGGGTGGTGTGGGGAGGGAAGAGACATTCAAAAATATAAATAGATATTCGGAGGAAGAGGCGAAAACGGGAAAGGGAATTAGTGGCGAAAGAAGGAAATGGAGAAAGGGAATGAAAAGGAAGTGAAGCGGAGGAAATGAGAATTGAAAGAATCGGGCGAAAAAATTGCTTCGTTCCAGCCAAATTGAAAATAAGCATTTTCTTCTCTAGATTTAATACTCCGCCAAATGAAACTAACTTACTGTTTAGATTAAATTAAGATTACTTTGATGAGTGGGGAGGATATCTGTGAAGAGAAAGATTGAAGTGCAAACAGGCGTTTCCCTTTATCCCGAAAGGGGGAAATTTTGCAAAAAAAGTTAATAAAATATGATAACTAGCAGCGGGCCTGAATAGAGGTAAGATTAAACAGAGAGTGAATGGGAATGAAAATATTGAGGCGAATATAAAGAAAATTCAACTTTTTTGAAGAGTGAAATGCTTTTCAAGCATAAATATACACAGCGTCATGTTCGCGCTCATATTTCTTTATCAAAAGGGAAGTAAAATTAAGGATAATTCAGGGAATACGTTTGTGAAGTAATCGCAGAAAAATTTTCAAAGCAAAAAGTAATTGATTTCTTCAACGGGTAGGTCGTTTGAGAGTCAATTATTCTTGACCCTTAAATTTTAAGAGGGTATTTCTAAGATAGTATTTCAAGGAATTATGTTTTTTGATCTGGAATGAGCTTTTAAAATTTTATGGAGAATTCTCATGAAATGTTTCATGAGTCAACATGGAAATGGCATATCGGCGTAAAAGGCTTCGTATTAATTGAAAATGCCAACTTGCAGAAATATGTTTTGGCAACGATAAATTAAAACATTTATACGTCTCATTTGAACAAGTAGCCTTTTAGCATTGATACGAAAATACTTCCTACTTATTTAAGAGTCACGCATTGTATTTTTATTCGTTTGTTTAAATAGTTTCAAAGATTTCGCACTTCGAGAACAAATTTAATCCCAAAATTTCTCCAGGATAAACAATTTTGCCAATGTGACCAAACATGCTCTAAATAAATACATCCTCCATTTTGTGCTCCTTTCAGATTGAGAAGTACTATGTGATTTTCACCCATATCCATTCCTGTCAGCATTTTATTCTTACTTTTGCTGTATCGCGACAGTCATAACCACGATAGGTATTAGTAACATAACACTTCATAAATATACACAGCCTTTCTCAAAATTCCTTTGCAAATATATATTATTAGTTTTAAAATTATTCGTATTTTTCCCAATTTTCTCACATTGAATAATGTGATCAAATCAAATCTTACTACGTAGCATTTATAATCATTAGGAATGAAAGCTAATACTTGAACTGTAATATCCATTATTTAAAATATGTATGAATATACAAAAACTGATTTTGACAGTATAATGATAGCCAGCTATAGCAATTATATCTTTAGCTATGTTACATGGTAAAAGAACCTTTCATTATCCTCACAGCTCTTGAGGATTTACTCAGATGTCATATAACCTTTGAAATGTACGTGGAAAATGTTGTTATCATTGAAGGTAAATCATATCAATTATTCGCGTAAGCCTTTAAAAATTATACTAATTGATCCTCTTAACCAGGTTCGTTAGTATGGCTCTAAGTTCCCTGTGATTAGAATAGACTATTAAGACTGAGGAACCCAACATTTACCAATGCAATATTTCTCAGGGAAGCAATATAAGTGAAGCAATTGTGCAGCAAATCACTAATCTTTGCCATTCCTGTGTATCCTTGGGCTCAGTATGAGTTTTCCTTCTCAATATTTCAATCATCGAGAAAAAATGTGTAAAAGAATGATCTAAAATACTTTCTCTACGCCATAGGCATTGATTTATTAACATCGAGTATTTTCTTTGATAATAATTCAAGCATATTTATATTTTATAATGACTCTGCAATTTACCAGTGCCCTGTGGCAGAGAGTGTTAAAATAACACTGATGCCTGTAACTGGAATAACTATTACCTTCTCTAATGCCACGGGAAGAAGGACCAAAAGGTAAATATACGTCTTTGCGAGTAAATCTTTACAACGATTCCTAGTTTTCTCTCGACACTCCCGAACGCTGATAACTGCAGCGAAAAAGGAGGTCGATGAGATCCGTACAGATTAATTTTGCATGAAGCTAAGGCATATACGAACGAATATCAGAATATAGAAACGGCACGCTCTGCAACAATTTTAAAAGGGATTCAGAGAGTTATAAGCTGAAAGTTGGCAAGAAAATGTTAGGGATTGGGAAGAGAGGGAAGGCTAGGAGGAAATGGATGCGAGCGTAAAAGAAATGGGATCCAAAGGCAAGGGGTCCCAAGGTCTTTCTTTAAGAGAGGGAACGGACTTCGAAAGAGGCTGTGTCCTTTGAGGGGACAAAAGGAACAGCACGGAGAGTAGTGCCTTGCTAAGGGCGGAAGCATTGTCGGCCGGAGAAGGGCCATCGTGGGAGAGAAGGGTATTCTCTCCGCGAAGATCCATTTGGAATCGAAAAAACCTCTGCCTTAGAACAAGCCTCCCAACCGAACTACTCAAACGACCAAATATCCGTAACCTGAAGAACAACTTCGATGGAATCATTTCTTGGACAGAGAAGAAGAAAGGTGTTTCCTTACACTCACATGTCCACCATCTTAACCCTAATTCCTTCAAATTTCTTCTCTTTACCCAATTTCCTCCTCAGCTCGCCGCCCATCTTCGGGAGTACTTTTAAGGACAACTTTTGATGCCATTGTATTGCTTTCTTTTCGGGATTTCGACACAGTTCTCCTTTCTCGTCTCTTATTCTTCGTTTTCATTAAGGTTAATGGACCTACCCCCTCTTCCTTCCCCTATCTGTTATTTCACATTTCCCCTCCTTTCGTTAATTATTCAAAGATGTCATTTCCCGTTGGATGCTACATTTTCAGCACTTCCTTCGAACTGAAAGCATTTTGCTTACAGCGATTTAGAACGTCTTATGAGTATACATGTGCAAGACCCACTCAAAACTAAGTTTTCCATTATTAATCAACTGGAAGAGGAAGCAAATGCCTTGCCCTTATTTTTCATCATTCCGCTGAAATCTCAGATTATAAGATAAAAATTTATATCAAACAAAAATCTGTTTATTTATTGGTTAATAGTATCACGGTTAAATTATTGATGGAGATTTTTCTCAAATTTTTCGTTCTTTACCGCATTCTTTTCGAAACCTTGTAGACTATGAATGCAAGATCTTTCATGAGAAACTCATAATACTTCTGAAATATGAATTTTCAGAATGATTGTAATTTGTTTACATTTATTAACTCTGTGCCAACTTATAGACAAACACAAACCATTCAAATGCTAACTTACGATGAGCGTCTAATGTTAAAAATATGAACTCCACAACACTTATTCCTGTCAGTATACTGATAGTAAATACATTGAATTCACCTATCAATAGTAATATTTGTGGAATCTTTAAATTATCGGCAATTTATATTATTGATATACTAAATGTGCAGATAGAAAGGTTTACCGAAGACGTCCCTAAACAGTCATTTCATTTTACTTTTCAATTTCACAAATTTAGTAAATGTGCCTATCAGCGTATGCCATAAAATATATTAAAACGTCGAAATGCGAAAATTAAATGTTCGGAAAACATGAAATCAGTCTGTCTCTTCCGTTTATTGCAACACCCGTTACAATCTAATAATGCTGCTAACTTTGATCTGCGAGGAGATTTTATTTTATATCCGATGATCTGTTTCGGGCATTTAATTCTGACCCCTGTCGCACTCGGAAACGAGAAAGAAAAATCAGGCAAACGAGTGCCATAAAAAGTGACCTTTCCTTTAATTTCCCGTAAACGCGGGCGAAATGTTCCGTCACTTTAATGCGATGCGACTGATACGAGTTAAGCCTTTGGGCGCTCGAATTTTATCCGCGAGACTCCCAAATCTCGTATTTCTTTCCTCCAGCGACAACTTGAACAAATCCCCATTCCCTCTGATCCCGAACTCTTCTTTTTTCGTCGCCTATTTTCCTCGCGTCTTCCCTCCTTTCTCTTTAATCTCCTACGAGTAATTAAAATGGCCCAGAGGTACAAGTGTCTTCGCTCGTCTCTCACCTGAATATCGCGTATTTGATTAAGGACCCTCTTCCCTTATTTGGCCCCTTGCAAAGGAGCAGCAACCTTTTTTATGCGGAGCTGTTTTATCTGCGGATTTGTCCCTTTGTACCAATCCAATGCGACAGCAGTTCAAATAAGGAAACTGTCGTCTCTGTTCTCAGAATGTTTTACTGGCTACTTACATTTTTGACAGCCAGTGACCACACGAAATTCAATCTTCAGTTAAAATTAAGATAATCAATCTACACTTTGTGTAAAGATGATATAACCATCTTGAATTAAATAAACTCTCTAGCTTCCACTATATTTGGTTTATTTATTTCAAGATGGTTAATTTTAACTATTGATAAAATTTGCTAACAATTAAGATGAATAACATTAAATCTTCTAAGTTTCTAGTTTACTTAAACACAGAAGTAATCGATGTCTGTTAAAATTGAATGTAGGTTATATCGTCATAAGCAATTCTTGGAAACAAATCGTCGTTTGTAATCGCGACCGAAACCATTTTGGTGCGCCCTCGGATAGCCAATTAGGCAGCACTTTCGGCTTTGGTGAATATGGTTCCGGATTCGATTCCCGGCGGGAATCAAAATGACCTATTCTGTCAAAGCACTTCTAAAAGAACTACAACAACATCCTAAATTCTAAGTACAACTAAAATAGTGGAGAGCTACAGGACTGTTTTTAATATTGGAATGAAGAATATTTTAATTAATCTTATTTTGCACATTTTGGTGCTGAATCTGCATAAATGAGAGAAAATTATGCTGTGCTTGTTATAAAGAAATATATTTCCGAGCTATTTGATTAATCTTGAGCTGAAATTTGTTTATTTATAAATTCATTACACCAATGTGAATTTAAATAAGCATCTAATTTAATATTTCTTAAAAATTGTGATGAAACACAAACCATATTTCAATTATTGTTTCATGGACTAGAGAGCATAAAACTACAAGTTCAACTAATTTAGACCACTAAATTTGAATGTTAAAAGACTGAATCTAAACATTAAATTTGTGAAGATTTGGTTACGGTGCAGGTGCAATGATATCAACAGGGAATGGATCATCTGGAATGTTACACGCCTAAGTCTGGACTTGCAAATTAAATAGCGGATAAGGGAACATGGCGATAACCTATAGTTTATCTTGCTAGCGAATTAGAATCGACAAGAATCTTATATGAATGCATACAAGGAGCAGAAATTCTCGTTGCGCGAGATATTTACAGCGTGAGAAAGTGTTGACTTGCGTTGGATGGATGAAGCGATAAATCGCCCAAAGACGTGCTGAAATGCTTATCGTGTTATTGCAACATACAGCGCCTTTAGCATTATCCTCAACATAAATGTCACGACCTGAGCCAGTAGTACGTATGACTATTAATCAAGCTGTATCGGTAAGGCTCGCAGGAAACGTCTGATATTGTCACCTGTTGCTACGGAGCACCTTGGGGCACGGCGAAATATCCTGACCATGTTATTTTACCGTCCGCTAATGAACTGAGCAGCTGAATAATCAATTATCGTGGGAAATTACAGTCGGCCATTCTGATCTAGAATAGATTCACCTTATCCAAAGAGAAGGACTAATAGTTAACTAGATAGCTAGTTAATGAATATGAAGGGCTTTTTCAACTGCTCTTATTGCATCTAGAAGAAGTGATTTGTATTAATTTAAAATGTATGTCCCAACTTTCCTTTCTTTGCATGTTGATCTTACATAATCTACGAGGAGAATCGTGAAGATGAGATTTGGAGGAAAATTTTATGGGATTGAATCGGCTGAAGCGATGGATTAAAACCTGTATTATTAAAGGAAACATTAGAGCCAACCTTTCCGAGCGAGATTGTCTCCTTCTTATCTCAACTATTCTCTTAGACGAGAAAGAAAACAGCGAGATAAGAGAAAAGTGGAAAAGGTCACCTTTGTATTTAGATCTCTTGCAACTTTTCCCTTTCCATCTATTCTGTCTTTTTATCCTAAAGAGACTTGTTTTAAATACTTGATCACTTTTCACTATTTCCGTTGTTTTATATACTTCAACATGATCCATTTTTTGATACAATTTTAGGGTATATAAGCAACATTTTATAGCACTAGTGTACCATCCACAATTTTCCTCTGCGCAGTATCTATAGTTGGATATTTTTGTATGTAGCCTTAAACCTACTGACTTGGTATTCAAAAGAAATGAAAGTTCACACAAAAAACTCTTCTATCATTGAGGACTTCATCGATTTTTCCTTGTATATTTATCAAATAAATTTTTCCACTTGGTATATTAAGAATAGCACTTTCGATGTTGAATTTTATTGTGAGTTCGACATAATCTAATTTTAGTACCTATCAATGTTTTCTTAGGTTTGTTGCGGATTCCCAAACTCTTTATTGTGTTTGAAATTGCTTTTAGCGGATATTTTGTAACATTTAAAATTAATGAGTTATTGCTACAGTTTATATTTACTATTATCTATCAATTTTCCATAATTTTGGTCTTTAAATTAAGGATTAATTAATTAGCAAAACGATTATAATGTTAAATCATCAAAGGATATAGCTTTTATATATCCCAATTTTAATGAAGGAGATCTAACACTAATATTCATCAATCATCGGTATTAGAGAATTTATTTTACTAAAGGATATTATAAATTATTATTAATAAAAATCTTATTGATTATATTAAATACTAAAGTATATTATTAATTATTAACCATGGTTGCATTAATAAATACCGTGGAAAGTGAACATCTTATTCCTTTTTCGATGTTAATAATAAAATCCCGCCAAATTTCCTTTGTACTTTAATTTTATAAATTCTCCTTCACGTATGTTAAAATAGCGTACATAGTTTTTAATGGAAGAACTTGCCAGATCAGGCCATGAATTATCATTTGGTCATTAAAATCCAAAATATATATCTGTATTCTTGAACCAGTCGTGTTGAAGCAAACGTGGACAAACTTGTGCTGGCAGCGTTATGGCCTCTTCATCCTCGTATTAATCCCTCTCTAGACACCTCCCTTATCTTTCCTTTTGGAACCTCTCCCAATCTCTTCTCCTCCGATGCATTAACGGAATTACCAACGGAGTCGGAAGTTTGGTCTGATCTCCTCTTCATTACTTTCTCTCTTTGTCGACTTGTGAAGTCCGAACTCAAAGCGAACGTGATAGCAGATGAATGGGCATAACGGAGGCCCTCTGGAGGAGATCTTTTAAAGGGACACGTACAATGAGAACTGCTAATTGGAAACTATATTAAAAGCGATCTTCGAGAATATCCTAGGTAAGTTTTCAACTCCTGTATCACGTAACCGAATCCCTTGAAATTCGATTGGTTCTACCGGAATTGCTGTCTTAGTCATCAAAATCTGTTCTCAAGATATAGAGCATGTCAAAAGCTTTGTTCATGTTTTAATACCTACTATTCTCAAGCACTTGAATTTTTCAGTTTAAAAATCTTAGATTATTCTGAGTATACTTTCTCCTTATTTAATTTAAAAAGTTCATTTACTCATTCATTCGCAAGCCAATCCTCTCTCTTTTTCAGCTGATTCATTGATCCACTTCTAAATGGAGCAGATCATTATTGCTTCAACGTTCTCTTATCGTCAATCCTATGGTTACACCTTCTATTCTTTTCAGGATCCTTCTCTCAAAATATTGATCAGAAAAGCACTATAGCTTAATTTTCCTTTTTTCTATTTTGTTTATTTTGGCATCCAGTTCCTCTACTCTCTTTAATATCTTGATATTTGCCCTCCTTTCTGTCAATTTGTTTTTGACAACTTTCTATGAAACAACATTATCTTAAACAATCTCTTATATGAAAAATACTCTACTGAACCCCTAAAGTAAATATTTAAAAAATTATAGTTCCTTTGGAACAAAGCATTCTTTTGGAGAAATCAGTTTATAGTCATTTTGTATTTTACAAACTTCATCGACAAATACGATTCACACATTGGGTTGTAGAAACAAGATTTGGATTTTAACAGCTTGAACGTAAAAATCCTCATATCTTCTGAAATCACGATATTATTGGCTGCATTAATAAACGTGGTAACACGCACGGTATTCTTTGTCCATGTATAAAGATTAAACCACTTTGGTGACAGATTCAAAAGTGAGGAATTGTGCTTCATTCCTTTCATATAATACTGAAAATATCGAGGTGTAGCTCAATCTAACTTTTGAATATCTATGTCATGTTCATTTGTTCCTTTTTATGAATTATGTCCTTATTCTTTCGTTTTTAGCCTTCAAGATTATGTAACTAGATGCAAACTCTCTGACTATTCCAAACCCTTTTGGCAAAATTATATGAGTTCGATGCAGGTACTACCTTCCAGAGATTACTCATATAATACATATCTTCATTGGTAATGAAAAGATAAGCTAAAACATGCTCTACCTTTAGAAAAAGGAATAGAGGCATGTGAGCGAAGTGAGCCTTTCATATTCTCATAAGAGGAAATAACGCCATGCTTTCATATTATTCCTACGTTTAACTCCATTCCTATCTTTCTCTTGAATATGGATTTAGGTGTTCTGTTTTTCCAAAGGGAAGAACACTGTCAGAAGTGCTCTTATCCATTCGCAAGAGCAGTGCATTTCTTTCAGAAAAAAAATAAAAGACAGGCGGCAAACATAGAATGAATTTAAACGGATCTCGTTGGAAAATTCGCCTTGGGCTAAGCAAGTGTACCCAACGCAGATCTCAGCCAAGCAAAAGACTACGTATTCGAAACGAAAAAAACATGGCATTTGGATTACAAGGTAACTGGTAATGAGTAGAGAACTGTCTAGAAAGAAGTAGTTGCCTTCGTGTTTTGAAAAATAACTCCTTCGCATGCTTTGCCTTCTTCATCATAGACTTGTGTATCCATGCATTCTTTGTGACTATTTATTACACACTTATGTAATTATACAAAATACTGGAAGCTGCTTTATTTTTTTGAAAAATTATATTTTAGGCGAGACAAAATAAATTTGAAATTTTGCGTTACAAAATAATATAGGTATACATAGAGTAACGTTAAACAAATTTACCTCATTTCCAACGAAAACTAAATAAACATATAATTGGGTCAGTGATTATCATTGGTGTTTTAATTTAGAACGAGACCAACTGTGGAGCCAGAGAGTATAAAATGCCATGTTGTCAATGAAATAAATAAATAATGTAAATCATTCTGATAGCGCGTGTTATGCATTTATAGAAGCGATTTACAGTTAGTTTTACGGACGCACCTGCCATGTGGATGGAATGAAATGAGTTACATTTCAAGTATCTTTACGTCACCTAAACATTTCTATAATTTTTCATTTCGGTAAACATCTGTTTAGTTAATGAAATTGGCTGAAAATCTTATCGCTAAAATTAATAATCCTTACTACTAACAGTGAGGCTTTATTTAAAATTACTTAATTTTTTAACAAATTTCATTATTATGTAATAGCCAATACTGGTGTTGAAGGAAACGGAAAGTAAGAAAGCTACATATATCTTCTATTAAAATAATTATATTGAAGTTCAAACCTACTATAGTCCAACATCCTAATAAGTTATAATTTATTATTTATTTATTTACTTTCTCTTTTACGAATCGGTTTCTTTAATTTTTTTCTGAGGGCAGCTGAGAAATATATTTGCCTTTAGCTTAAGTTGTCACTTATGATTAGTTTTGTAAAACAAATAGATGATGATGCTATTCATTTAGTTTTTCGAAGAGAAATAAATTACAGCTTATATTATAGTAGAGTATATTTATTCTTAGTTTTAGTGCAAAAATCACTCTTCTCTTGTTTTTAATCTTTAAAACCATTTGAATTTGGATTTAAAAAGATTTTACGAGATACGAGTAAAGTTTAACAGACAAAAATACGGCAATTTGGAAAAGAGATTATAGCCTGTGAGAATGGAGGTGCAAATACGTATTACATTAAAAAGAATTTCAAAGTCATATCAATGGCCAATGAATATCGAAATTACCTAATCAGAGACTAATTCTCAAAAACAAAAGTTTTTTACGACCTATCCAAGTCATAAGCACTGAACGAGGAGTTAAGGTATTCACGGAAAAACAAAATTTTAGATTTTTTATATTCGTTTTCGAGTTTTACTCTTGATAGTTTTTCGTACTATTTATTTTAAAATTTTCTCCCCAACCAGCGACACGAAGCATTAAATTAATCAATATTCAGAACTCAGGATCCCGCTGACAGCGGCTTCATGTTTCGAGCATCCAGTTAAACCTAGCATCTTGGGAAGGTATCTGATTAATAGGTATTGGGCCCATCGCGGTCTATAATAGCAATAAGGCAACCTGAGATCCGATGGGAGCTGACCATATGTCATCGGCTGTAAAATGTCGCTTGGCTAGCTCTATCTAGTATGCTACACAATACAGTTCAGAACAGAGACTCTAGAACAGGCCGGAACGACTTACAGGAATAGAAGAGCCGATTTGGTATGATAAAACGTTATTACAAGCATCATTTGAAGAAAAATGAAAGTTACATTCATAATTTACGAATAATATTTCTTAGTAGATGCAAGCGAGTAAATAACTATTATCATACATATATTTTTCAGTTACAAGCTTCATGTAGTATGGAAATCAAAGAGTGTTCGATATTTTTTAAATGACTTTCGATTCTCATTAGCAATGTGATACCATTTTTTTGTACAAAATTTACTGATTATAATAATAATAATAATAAAACGGCTTTATTCGGGTGAGATTGAGACTAAAAATCTCCTCTTCCATCTAACCCATCGTCATACAATACATAATTAATTAATTTAAAGAGATAGTATGAAAAATATATGAGAAGAAATTGTGGATGTAAAAAACCTAAGAAATTCTTAGGAAAAAATGTATCCACAGCAGGAAAACACCCACTAAGAAGGGGGGTGTGAAAAACCTGCGAAAACCTACCGATAGTAATAACTAAAAAGATGGTAAGAATACTGATTCATACCTTTGACACCGTTCAAGAACCTAATATAATTTTCATTTTAGTGTTGTATTATTATGTTATTATATTAGGTAGTTGTTATATTATACAATATTTTTTTGGCAGTTTCACCAATACTTTTGTCTGTTTTAGTTGGATTGCAATTAGCAATGTTCAAACCTTGTGCTGGAGGAATTTGTTTTATATTTTTGCTGGAGTACAGGACTTTCCTTCTTTCCTTGAGGCGGTTATGAGTGCGAATGGCGAGCGTTTCAGCATCTCTGCCGATAAAAGAGGCATCCGAGAAGAAGGGAATGAAAAAGACGTACGCGTGGAAGGAAGAGTTTCCTCATCCCCGAAAGTTTTATCCAAGCATACAGACTTGCATCGACCGCTCGTCCGGGGAATGTTTGTTTGCTGATCCTCGAAACGAATGGGATTTCGGGAAGTTATATAGAAAAGGGAGACGTAACGAAGCGGCTATTCATCCGAAAAATGAAGAGAAAAGATCTCACACGATACCGACGGTCCTTTTTAAATCTTTTCGGCTTGAAAATCATTTCGGCTTTCTAGCTTTCCTCTCTATCTCAGCTTTTTATCCCTTACCCTCAGTAAATCCTTTGGATTCGTTTCATCTCGAGGAAATCATGATGGTTTCTCCTTTCTCTGTGTATGGAAGTGCCATTATTTATCCATATAATTTATTCGTTACTTTAACTCATTAATTCTTGCTTGAACGTTTTACGGCGAGGTTTGCTTCTTTGATTTGGAATATTATTATAAGTTGGCTAATTTATTACCAATAGTTCTTTGTTACCAAATCTTGATGAAAGGAATTATTTTCACTTCTTTTTTGGTGGAGGATAGGAATGATGTATCTTTAATCTACATTTATTACAATCTTGTTCATGGCTGCGTTGGCACGAGATATGAGTGATGCTGAATAATGGCATTAATAAACTTATTTACCTATGGAATGAGAATACTAGTGTAACCCGCAGAGTCCTTTTGATTAACTCACGTGGACATGTTCCGTTTGAGGAATTTTGACTTGCCAAGAAGAGCAAGGGCAAACTACCTCACTCCTCATCCTGCCTAGCAAGCCTCATTCCACTCTTCTAGCTCTTAGTTGCTAACTCTAGAGGGAATGTAGCTCAAACCGGCCTCTGGGCTGAATTATTTACAGGTACCATTCCCGATGAGAGAATTTAGAAAACTAGAAAATATTTGTGATTGCAACATCATGTTTACCCAGCCCTAAGATCAGAGATTAGTTGCAACTATGGTTTAAAATCCTCTGTAGTCATCCAGATATAAGTTTCATAAAATCTTATAATTTTTGTGATGCTTAAATGAAACCCTTTAAGTATTAGAATATTTGAATTATTCGTGGAGTTTTTATTGAATTATATTTCTGAAATTTCTTACCCATGGCTCTTGCTGCAACGCTGTCTCGGAGATATAGAATCGGAGACCCGTATTTCTTCGGTTCGATCTTCGCCGCGAACTTAATTCTGATTTTCCTTCCGAAGATACGGAGAGCACGCCACCCACGAGTTCATTTTCGGCAATATTTCACGAAACGGGCAAAAGTTAAATTCGTTCACTTCCATAGTTTCCCGAACAGTCCGCTAGAGAGCGGGGTCAATTTTTCCTCAGTTCAAAAATTCCATCCAACTCAAGAAATAATTCGCGAAACTCGATGCATTAAAAGCGTTGAACGGTAATTAGAACAACGCCAAAGTTTGCCCGACGGCGATTAAATAGGTTTCACCTACATTTTCGCGCGTTATTTCCATCCGTTTTCCTCCTCGGGCGGAGCGCTTTACATATGTATGACCGCTGCATAACCAAACCACGACGAACTTAACCTCGTAAAACATCTTTCCCGCGATATCACGCCTTGCGTAGCTTACTCATGCGATCCGCGCCGTTCTGACCCAGAAATCGGAGATAAACCTTTCTAATCCATGAATTTCAACCGTATTGCGTTTGAATTAATGACGGGATCGCGAGGAAATTATTTTTTCAAAGGCTTTCGTTCCAACTTCGCCGAACCGAGGATAATGTTTGCACAATGAGTACAATAGAGTTATAGCCATGGTTCTGCACATTATTCGACCGTTTCTACTGATAGTTTTACGATAGATTGTTACGCCAGAATAAATACGTACCACCATCGCCATAACGTTGAAATTTAGGACAAGTTAAATACATTCATACTATGCTCTCATACTTATTTGTTGTTCATAGAATAAAACAATTCATTTCAATTAAACAATCAAAATGAATATGATCATCATTCTATCGCCTTAATATTGAAAGTTAGGGCAAGATTTGTCTGTAATTTTTGTAAAACAAAACAATTAATCACTGTTAAATATTAAAAACATATGTTCAAGTATGTGGAGCTTAAAACAAATCTTAAAAGAAAACTTCTTATCACTCGATCAGTCAGTCAGGACAGTCAAAATAACATAATTAGCGGAGATCGGGTAATTTTTAACCCTCTCTCTTTTGCTCATTTTTCAGATTTAGAAACTATTATGAATAAAATGTACATGAAATATAATAAAAAAGTGTTATTATTTTTATAATTGAAAATTGATTTCTTTAAATCACAAATTACAGTTTGTGCGAAACGGGTGTCACAGGCCGAGTATCGTCGAGACAGTGTCATTCCGAAGTAGACCTAAAGAACCTTTTGTGGTCGTCCAGGATATATAATGAGTATAATATATTGAAGATGGTTCATGGAAGTTTGTTTATTTTTAGATTCTCTAACTGTACAACTATGGAACTTCTTCTGCAGAAAATCTCGTATTAATTTAACCTTCTTAGCATCAGATGTTATCAGCCTATCCTATATGTATAGTAATTTAGAATTTTGGACTAATTTGGAATGCGGAAAGTTATTTCGCAAAAAATTCGGGAACCTTTTATTTGATTGGGGGAGAGAAATTTACTGAGTGAAGAAAAGAGAGATAACAATGATGAATGAAATATTAAAAAGGTAGCTAAAGATATCAATGTAAACGTTCGAAGAGAGAGTAAAGGAGAAAAACCAGGGGAATATAGCAATATTTTATACAAACGAAACATTATATTTGGCTAAGCTATCACAAAAATAGGCGTTCAGTAGAAAATGCCTCGAAAAATGTACCGACTTAAACTCGGAAGACTCGTATTTCAATGCAGCATATTACTATTACATCAATTTGACTGCGTATTATTATATTTTTTTAGATCAATGATAATTCGAAACTGCATTCATTCATGGAATTGTTTTTAGACTCTAGTGCTGATAAAAAGATTCGTAAGGTTTTTACAGAACCTTTTGATGCAGCTTTTTTCTTCTTTCGGTATTCCTTCAATCTCTCCTCAACAATGATGCAAGTAGTATGGAGTTTTTTTGATTAAAACGGAGAAATCAATTCTCGTTCACAAAATAAAACTATATTTTCTACAGTACAACAGCGTTTTTTAATTTTACGCACGAATTCCATTTCTTTATCAGAATAAATATTTCAAAAACTTTTTTCTACAAAGAAATTTAGATAATTTTCATTAAACATTTTATATAGTACTATTTTTAATAAGAACTCAGAACTCAATGAAAACTAATGTGATTTAGCAGTTCAGACAACAAAAGAGTTACAATTATTTCGCTATATTTTTCAATATCTCTGTGAAAAGAAGACAAAGGCAAAATAATCAAAGGCCTTACCGAATGACCGTTTTTTTAATGCAGTTATGTCATATTGCTGTAAGAATTTATGAAAATAAAATAATCCGTTACATTGTTTCGCTAGGGTTTTCATATTTCATCGTCAAACGAGGATCACTTAAAATCTTCAATTTAAAGGATATTGATAATTTTCGAGGAACTGAAGCGATTCCGCAATGGAAATCCCAGCTTCGTTCCAATTTCGGCTTAATAATTTTTCGGAGCTTGCGGAAGACGTATCTCAGCGACTCCATTGACTCAATCGCTCGGCAGATGGGTTAGCGCATGGCGAGCGTTCAAATATCGCTGTGGAAAAAATGATGAGCTCCACTTGGCACCTTCTCAACGAAGACGCAGCGAATTAAGTTCTGGGCTCATGAAATGCAAGGAACTAGAAGCAGTTTACACGTCCCCGTTCACAAACATCGACTATCCTTTGCCTTCGGGGAAAATCCTTTTTTTCCCTCTGCAATTCGTGGTCTCGTCGCTCATTCTTTTATGCGTCTTGTTTGTCTGTGCGACTTTGTCGATATCCACATCGGGAAATGTCTTTGAATGCAATAAAGGAAACTCTTTATGTAGTGTGACTATGACATTCAAACTTAATGATTGCTTCTCTCTTTTGCACTCCATTTATCTTTAGTTGCTAGTGTTGGACCCGTCTTATATTACATTGCTTTTTATTCTCTAAGATATAAATATTTATTTAAACAAATTATAAATTGTCTGCTTGTTAGCTTCGATATTATATAATGATTAATTTAGTCATTGATAATCATTGTGAGCATGCATGCATAGTATGAAGCAGTTGCAATTAATAGGAAATATAACTTTTCGAATGTGATCCAAATGCAAACAATATAAACGTTATATCGGTGACTGGTTTATATTTTATAATGGTTATGCATGCTATTTTGGAGCATCCAATTCTTATATGCTATACTTTATTCTTTCAATTAAAGGCTTATACTCAATACAAAATGTTACTCAACGTTTAGCAGTATCGAGTTTCTATGTATCAAAACCAAGCCACAAGGTCATTTACGTATGTGCAGTGTTTAATCAAGAACATCAGTAATATTAGAAAATATACGGAAAATGATAAATAAAAAATTTTAGTTTAAATAATCTAGGATTGAATTATCTATTAGAGTGATGAACAAAATAAATAACATTTTAGCGTATACTAAACTGCATAAATATTAATTAAATAGAGTTTTACACTCTTTATTTGAGAGAGACCAAGATTAAAAATCTATTAATGCTGTTTCGCTGTAGCATGAGCAATACCTAACCAACCATAACAGATTTCCACTTAACGTAAGATTTCTGTGTATATTTAATTAGTTCTGAAATGCGTTTAATTGGGCAGTTTTAGTATACCTTTTTAGATTGGAGTATGTAAAACAAGGTGTTCCTTCAATTCTTTGGATACGCAAGAGTAATTTATTCGAGCAAACAACTCAAAGTAGACAAAACCTTGTCCATAAAGCAGGATTTGTCTAAAATCTCTGTTCGAGAAACATGGGAATGAATCTCTGAGATTGGCCGTTCGGTATGCATGCATTTTTTATCGATCTCATTGGGAATGCATTCTCTTCCGCCGTATCAATGAGGCCCCTAGCGAGATTTTGTTGTAATGGCGCCCCCTCTCAACCTATCGCCCGCTAACCCTTACATCACTCCCAACGGAATAATTAATGCTAAGATCCCCATGCCACCCTCACAAAGATACGTGCCCCACTCAACTTTCATTTTTCCGCTTGAGTTATTTCTGGACGCATGCACCGATTCGGGAGAGGGCGTGCCGCCATCGTTAGATTATGCATCCAGAAGGAATAATAATCCGAGGAACGTTTCTAGCCGTGTTTTATCATCAGTTAAAGCTCCTTTTACGAGGAGTTTCCCCTTGGAATTTCCTTCCCCCAACCCTTTTTCTTCCTCGGATACGGTCCTCTTTCCTTTCGTTTTATCTGCTCCATCTCACCTCAGAACCTCTCGAATTTCTCTCTCGGTTCTGTAAAGACCTTCTTACATGAAAGAGGAGCTGAGGAGTTTTTTCACGCATCTAAGAACGTCTTCTTGCTGATTGCTATCGGGCATGATCGAGCAGTCAATTACAACCTGTCTTTACCCCTGAGTTACTACACCGCACCTAGATTCTTCTAATCTGAACCGTATTAGTCTATGGAATAAAAAACCTCGTCAGCTCCATTTCTTCTGGAGATTCGTAGTGATGTATGTATACTTGCAAGGTAGCATTTTCATGATACGTTCTAATGGTTCAAATGTACAAACATATATAAATAATTGTAAATTTTGCCAGTTGTAACCCTGAGATAAGAGAGTTATTAAAATATACATAGAAATTAAAAATAGCAAATTACAAACTGCAAAAATTAAAAGGTCCAATGATTGAAAAGAGTTTATGGCAATTTGAACGTTTTGTGCATACAGGAAGAATTTCCCAAAGAATGGACACGAAAAAAGTATGATTGAATTGGGACCCGGATCACCCAATCGCCAGTTCGCTACTAATTTTCGAAGGATCTGGTGCTTTCCCGGTGAATTTGTTGCAGGAACTCTTTTAGGGTTATCAACCGGGTGGTCCAACGTTTCGGAAACTTCCCCGAAGATGGCTGCGGAGATAGCAGCCGAAACGTCGGACCCGCTCATCTACACCCGGTTGAAAACCCGAGAAGAGTTCCTGCTTCTCATTTTCGGTTAGTTTTTCCAAGTGAAAGAAATGCTCTAACTAATAGCAACTAACCGGCAATTGGGATATCCGGGTTCGAGTACCGATTCCGTGAGAGTTTTCCATGCATGTTCTTCTTTGGGGATGGTAATGATGGACCGTGTGAGGGGTAGGTGGGGAAGGAAACGGGAGGGATAGTCACCTGAAATTGCGTTATGAAGGAATATTGACTAAGAAAAGGGTAATATGACTATAACGAAATGGGTTTCTTAAATTAAGAATGCACGTATTGAAGTATGGATGGAATGAAATGACTGATATGGTATGAAGCTAGTCTCAATGGTTTTAAGAGATGATGAAGACAAATAAGTACTGCTTAAAGTTTGTAAATGTGATACTAGTGAAAAGAAATATAAGTGGCTCACAAAATAGTTGTAAATAAATATGAATTATTATGTTTGTTCATTTCCGAGGCAAATAACATTTCCAAGGTTAATGAGGCATGGAAGGTAAATTTATACCTACATAAAATTAAAAACGAAAAACAGCAAGCTTACCCCGGGAAAAAAATAGCGCAGTATATATATATAAATATCTCTTAATAAATCATGATAACTATCTATTTCTCACGCAGCTATGCACCATATTTTTAAAGATACATTGATTACCATTTGCAGATTTGAAGGTATCCCATTTTAACTGAAATTAAAGAGAATAGCTAAGAGGAGAGGATAATAACCCCCAAGATGCAATAAATGAAGATTAAGCGGCATCGTATGAATTATACGTACTGCAGAAGATCCCTCGCGTCATTTTTCAAAACTGAAATAATTAAGAGAAAAAATGCTCGAATCCTGAAACCTTTGGGGGAGGGTCTTCTATTAACGTGCCCAAACTTCTATCTCAAGAGGATGGCTCAAAACCCATCCGATCTCCTCTTTCCTAGTATATTTCATCAACAAAAAGATACGCCCGCGAAAAACGCGCATCCCTCGCGATCTAAATATTAGAATAGTATTAAAATGCGATCGCTCAGAGGACCTCGGATCGATGGCTCCCATCTGTAATTCCCTCCCTCAAAAAGCAATTACTTATCTCCCACTCCATCTCCTTTCCTTAATCTCTTCCTCTTCTTGTTACACAGAAGGGCCCACCACCGGGGTCCATCGGAAACTTCTTCCCCCTCTACATGCATAATTAATCCCTCACGCCGCCAATGCAAAGCTTCTTAGGTAACCCTCGTCTTAACCGTCGCCCATATCTTCGCATCCATCTCCTTCTCCGAGTAACGCCCGCTTATAAATCCCTCCAAGATACGGCATGATTAAATAAAAGGAAACACCCAGGTAGGGCCGTGAATAGGCGAATGACGGATACCATTGCCGGCTAGAGTGGTCGTAAATCTCGCGCTTTTAAAACCTTTTGCTCGGATCTGGCGGAGTCGTATAGCGTTTCGTGTCAGCGGGTTTGGGTGATTGGAACGTTTTGCAAAGGGTTTTTTGACGGATGGCGGGCGGATCCGGGCAGAGCCGGCGGCAGGATTTACAGCCACAGACGCAACGAGTGCTTGTAGAAATGCTCAAATCACTGACGTGATAGAAATGAATACTGCTCCGGATTGAAACCGAGCAATTTTTTTAAAGAGGAATTTTCTAATATCGTGAAATCGTTCGAGATAGTCGTCGAAAGCTTTGCAATGATTGCCAGCAGAGTTGTTTTACACGTTTATTTATTTAATTTTGGCTATGATTGGAATTCCAATAATTTCAAAACACAATATTCACGTATATATTCTTTTTTAATTGCTAATAATATTAGGTTGTGTTCCTGTTACCATATTTTGACTAATACGATGTTTATGTTTCGTCAATAGATAAAGGGTGGATATTAAAAGTATGGTTCAATGACTTTTGTTACGGTCTTGTGAATTACTGTGATGATTTGAGTGCTACAGAGGTATGATTAACGCTGAATTATGACAATGATCAAGGTTACTCTAAAGTGCAAAGTATTACCCGTTTATTCATTTTTTTAATTCAACTATAACTTTATGACTCTGTGATAAGGTTTAGGTAAATGTATTTATTTATTTAAATGCTAGAAGTTGCTATAAATACCAGGTAGCAACGGTTGGCAAATGGAAAGCAAGTGAATGTTATTTTAATTCTCACCTTACATACTAAGCCTTATGTATTTAGAATATGAAAATGATGATTTTTATAGCATCTCAAAGAAAAAGTGAAGGAAAATCCCGGCTACCATTTTGATTAAAGAAATATCTAAAATCCTTGAGTCAAAGGATAATTAGACTAAATCTGGAATGAATGGGTAATTAATGTACTGGCAAGATTGCTAATTGTTACGAATCGAACTTCATTTCTATGATAGTCGAAGTAAAGAAATAGAAATAGGAATAGAAAAAGAACGATGTAGCGGTAATTCAATGGATGAATAAAGTTTGTCAGAAAATAAAATTTGATCTTAAAGTCGACGTGAAGATTGCTGAAGTGGATTAATCAAAGTATTGCTAGTTCTTCTGTATAAATAGAATCGATATGCCTTAAAATCGCATATTTACAGCAATATGTATGTCAGTGTATTCAATTTAATTCGTAGATCGTTAAAGAAAAAATAAAGTAAATTAATAAATCAAATTAATGTAGTCCGAGTAAGTCGTCCTCGCTTCCTGTTGAGGAACAGCTTTCCAAATAAACTGCCCTCCAATTGTCAACGAATTCTTTCCAAATCGCTTTAATATTTACTAAGGTCAAAGAAAATCAGCAGATTATTTTTTTCGGAGCTGATGAATATTTCATTCTGGATATTTTTGTCCTTGATTCTATCCCAAGCAAAAACGTACTTCAAAAAAGTCTAACGGGACCAGGAATCGAACCCGGGAGGCTGTTTTAACCATCTAAGCTACCCGGCCAGAACAATTCCAAAAGCCGTTTTGGGAACTCTGTGAGGGCAAATGTGGTTTCGTCGAATAATAATTCACTTGCACTTAACACACGAAGTTCCCAAAACGGCTAGTGAAAATGTTCTGGTCGGGTAGCCTCGATGGTCTACGCAGCCTCCCGGATATAGGAAGATCCTGGGTTCGATTCCCGGCCTCGTCAAACCTTTTTTAAGTCCGTTTTTTCTTGAGATTTTACCCTTATGTGCTAAGTACCTTTAACCCTTTCCACTTGATTTTATCATGAACTTACTTTAATTTAAATAAATCAAAGAAATCAATTCGAGTGTTACTTGGTGGAACTTCATTTTTAAAAAACACCAAAAATAAAAACACAAACACACTTGTACTAATTCCACTTTTTTTTTTTATTTGTAACTGTTTACCAGTTCCGGTGTCTGTTGTTTCTTGGCTTCTTGTTCTGAGGATGGTGCTGTGACACCGAAACCGGTAAACAGTTACATTAAAAAAATTTGTGGAATTAGTACAAGTGTGTTTGTGTTTTTATTTTTGGTGTTTTTTTTACTTTAATTTAGCTAGACGAAATTCAGTCTTCGATAAACCAAAATGTTGGTAGAATATAAAAGTTGCTGTGAAGCCATGTTCTTAAAAATTTATATTTATTTACTAAGTTATTAATATTCTAATATTCGTCCAATCCACTTTTTGAGAGCTGTTTAGATCATCTTTCAAACTAGAATAATATTTGTTGTGAATAATTAGGTAGAGACGAGAGCAAGAATATGCTTATTAAATCCCTCTCTCTATCTTATCTAATTTCAGAGAGTTCAATCGAGAACAAAAGAAACAACCACCAGAGCTTCGAGGAGAAGGATTAGGCTTCCGGAAGTGAATCCTTCATGCACGGCGATGCTACGTCACGAAAGGATTGCGTTCTCCAGAGATAAGGCGCAGTTGCGAGCTAATCTCGAGAAAAAGCGGGCATCCGAGTGGATTTATCTGGTCCCAACGCCGCTAAATTGGGATCGCTGCAGATACGTGACTTAGACAGGAAATAAGGTAAGAAAAAATAGATATTGCGTAGCCCTGGTGCTTTCCCTATTCTGGTTTTAGAGATCGATTTTTATATTACTGTGTGCTTTCCTTCATGTCAAACATCCTATAATGATGCTAGAAGCAGAAGGGTTTCCAGGAATCCAGAAGTTAATTTTTGAGGATGATATTAGCAAGTGAATCCTCGTCAATAATAACGAAACTAAGTAGATTTGTTTGTCTAAAATATAAGAATGTATTTCTGAATTACATTACATTTGGTGGCCTAAAGGGAATTGCTTTCGGCTTCGGTGAAAGCGGACCCGGGTTCGATTCCCGATGGAAATTAATCTACAAAATAACCTAAGCTGTCGAAGAAATTCTAAGAAACAACCCACAATATTTAATAACTCACTCGTTCGATGGTATGAGTAATCCTCGATAAATTTTAGATGTAATAGTAAAATGAAAAATAACGTTAAACGTTTCCAGTTAGGTTGATTCTTGCATCATAAAAATCCACTCACTCATACGATGTGTATTATATACCATACATGAAAGTTTTCTATTATTTTATTTTAACTTCGCTTAGCAAGAAAAATATCATATTCTTAACATTAAATCTATGTAATCTTAAACATCTCACGTTTTTTAGTGGGTAAACATGTTAAATTGAATCCAGCAATCGTATTTATTGACAAAATTGCAAGTTATTTTGAAACTTAATATTTTAATTATTTCTTTGAGATTCATTTGTTCCCGTATTTTGGAATTTAAACAATAATTCAAAGATTAGAACTCAAGTTCAAGCTCCGTACTAATGTAAATTTTATAAGATACAATTGCATCAAAATTAACTTTTTAAAACGAACTAGTTGTGAAATAACGTAAAATCTATCTTACTGGCATTTTTTTGTAGAAGAAATTCTGTACAACTACATTCAAGCCATACCGTTTTATCTATATAAGAATTGCATTGTTTTTTCAGAGTAAAAGTTAATGAAATAATTTTGAAGAATTGTCAATTAATATGTTACGATGTGGAAGGATACACAGGAAAACTTTTGTGACAATATCGGTCATTATAAGTCAAACCACTGGATCCAATCTTCCAGAGAGTTTCTTTTAGATAATACACCATAAAACACGACTCCCTTTAACCTTAAGGATGATATACTTGGAATGTTTTGGGCATCAAGGAAGTCGAAACTTCAAAATAAACAGGATAATTTTGGATTGCGATTCCCTTTTAAACTGAAAATTAAATTGTGTTCCGGGGTTTAATCATGATCTCTCGTTTTAGAAAAATGGTTCTCTCAAAGTTCCTTTTTAAATCTGAGATATACTAAATTTTATATGTCTATCATAGCTTATTTTGAATCGAAACACAAGGAAAACTAGTCATTAATCAAAGCTATAAGTAACCTTGCTGATGTTTTAAAGTAGTACACAGTTTTATTATTTACTTTTTTAACCATTAAAATTATATTATCATCATGAAAACATGTTTTAATTGAGAGTATTAAATGTTTCATTTGTTCATTACAAGTATACTAGATATTGATCATGGAAATGTACATAATTTGACCCTATATATCGAGTTAAAGTTATTTAAACCTTTTTAAGGGATCTACAAAGAATGATCGTTATGAGAACGAATATAACAAACTATTTTAAGTGTTACATAATAAGTTATAATTACATTTAAAATACTGTACGTATAAAAGTTTCGCCTTATATTTTAATCTTTTACAAAATCACCTATTTCTCATTCCATATAAACCAATATCAGGTAATTGAGCGCTTAAATCTAAAGATTTTATTTAGAACTCATTGTAAAGAGTACATCACTCAGCGTTATCAGTTAAAACGTTGACGAATTCCTAGGCCTTGTCACCAATGAACTAATGCATCCAGCCTTTCAGAGTATCCAATTCTTTCATCTCGACTGATGGCTGCGGATATACGTCCCGAAATTGAAAACGCGGAAAATTCCGCCAAATTCCCTCTTCCGTATGACGCGAACAATAAAAAATGGATGGGTAAAGAGAAGAACAAAAACTTTCGAACGGCATGAGATTGTAAACATATCTCGCGAACTCTCATCGAGACGGATATGGGTCAAAATCCTTGCATGGGCACTCAAACCCGAGTACCCGTGGCCCGGGACATTTTTCGGGAGAAAAAATGGAAGGACGAACTCCGAACGTTTTCTGCGTCCTTCCTTTCAAACTTCCACATCCCATCCATGAGTTAATGCATGAGACGACGGAGAATATTGACGCTGCAAAAATCCGGATCCACTAGCTCCGATATCTTCCTCGATACGTCGAATGGTGTTTTTTTTACCCAGCGGACAGGTCACGAACGTAGCACACCTTCCCAAGGAAATATATCTCATTAATTCCCTTATCCGTCCAGTGTCTATCCGTCCGTCATTAATGGCGGGAGTTGTTTTATTTAGTGACTTTAAGTCCTCTACGTCGTATCTGTGCTGACGTGAATGACCTGTTTTTCTTGAAACTTGCCTTCTATCTCCACTCATTTACAATGTCGTAAAAAACATGTCCATTATAACTTACTTCAATCCGTGATTTTCCGTTGTCGTAATGACTGCATTTTAAAATGTACTTTATCTTATGTATATGATATGTATAGATACATTTTTTCTACCTTTAGTCATTTTAATTTTTTAGACCATTTTTGATTAATTTCTCATTTACTAGAATATTTATGCTCTAGTTAAGTCTATTTTATTGCTGATGGCTCACAGGATTATCTTAATATATTTTTATAAGTGTGTTTTTTTATGTTGAAAGATTCTGTTATTGCATCTGAAACATATTGCCGTATAAAAATACATCCGGATTACATTTTGCGTACACAAGTTTCATACACATATAAGGTTAATTTCTTATGCCTACACTTCTTTAAATTGCATTATTAGGAAACAACCAGCAAAACTACAAATGTGTAGTAACCAATAATACATGAATTACTCTTTAGTCATTCAGTAAAAAGATTCCTTTAGAATTTTTTTACATGTAGTTGGCCCTATCTCCATTAAAAAAAAATTACTCTTAAAAATGGAAGAACAAATTACTCTCATAACAGTTTAATTCCATTACTAAAGATGCTTATTAGTGATTCGCGAAGCGAATTTTGTATTTTGAGGCGAAAATATTCTTGTAAGTATTTCCTATTTGCTCCTGCTCCCACATCTTGTTGAATGGTACATAATTCTATTTTCTTTTGGTAAAGGGAGAAAAAATATTTTCATTGAATTTTATCTTCAGTTTGCTCATGACCATCATAGCATAGAAACATGATGAATGGTCGCAATTCATCTTGGTCACCTAGTAACTTCCAATAAGATTGTTACTCCAATGGTCATTGTATAGTATGTACGAGAGCATGTTCCTCTGATGGAATTCTGAGTTCCCAGGAAAAAGGGCAACATACTTGAATAGCAAGTCCCATTCCCTCGCCTAAGCTCTCTGCTGAATGTGTTACTTAGTTGTGGAGGATACAGCATGCCTTTGGGCTGTCAAGTTTAAAAACAGATTAGTACTATTCAAGCTGGGAATATTAGACATTTTGATTCCTTTATCAATTAAAAATACATATAAATAACTTATAACAGTAAAAACGCTGATATAGAAAAGTAGACGCTAAGGAAATGCTTTAACGAGCAAATTGGTTATCTCCGAAAGAAATATATGATTAAGTTAGACTTAGTTGCTGGATTAATTCAGAGAAAACATATACGTTTTTGGAAAACGTAACCACCACCATACGACCAGCCTGCTGAAATTTCTCCAAGTCGATAATGAGCGTAAAAAATAGGAATAAATGCATAAAGAAGTTGTTTTTTTAAGTTTCTCTCTTCCGCAAACAATATGTTAGAGATGATAACAAAGCTTCATTAGTTCATACGCTTGGTATAAGCAAAGAAAGTTTAGAACATGGCTGTTAACGAGTTGGAAGTTTACAAGATCTCCAATGGAGACCCACCCTTTTTGCTGGTGCTCCGCGCCTCGTTGTAGCCGGTTTTTGGAAACACCAGAATCTCCGATTACCACAAAGTAGTTCATATTCTTGGTGTTTATACCTCCTGCCAGACGCCAAATGCGACTTTTGGGATATTCATTTAGATTTATAAATAAAACTAAGCTCGTCGAAAACTGAGGGCTTATTATTCACTTTGCTATTACTAGAGCATTCAATCCTACCCCTCTGTTTTGGAATAAACGGAAGAAATAAGATAAGATGGAAGAACAGGAGAGTATGGCAGTACCGCGCCTTGTAACGCATGAATCTTTTAATATTCCCCAACGGAAAAAGCGATACTGATCTCCCGCCTTCTCTCGAATGCGGGCATCACGGTACTTCTATCCGCACGACTTATCCGTTTTGTATCGCTCTGGTTTTAGACGCGTTTTTCCCCGCAAAACGGGCTTCCGTAAGAAAAAAAGCAGGCGGAGGCAAATTGCGTTCCCATGATGCTCTCCGTTCGCGGAGCGATTGGCCCGGATATCGAATGACCGTGTTCGATAGAAATAACAGCGACTGCTGCCCCACTTTCCTCCCGTAATTCTTTTCCACGCCTTTTTCCCCTTTGATAGACATGGCAGTTCCATTCTCCGGTCTTCGCGCTGTTTATCTTTCTTCCTTCTAGGGCTCTGTTGTCAGTAAGCTTAACTTCCTCTGTTTCGTGGATAATTAGTTTTTTTCGCAGACTCTATTGCAGCTGAAGCAATTTCAGACCTTTCCATAAACAACTGAGCATCGTGATAGGATTCACGTAAGCACACCATCGCTTGTTTGGTATTTGAAATAGGTGTTGGGTGTATTATGGTTCTCTGTATAGATTTTGAGCAGGGTGCTGAACGGAAAGAATTGTTTTCAGTAATATCTTCTTCTCGTTTTCAGTACAGCGTTTTTCTTCCAATAATACGTAAATTTGATCTCCTAAACTCTTAATTACGTATCAAATATGTTTTTAGGCTCTTAGAATCTTATTTATTACGAACTGCATCACTAGTTTTCGTTAATTCCTATTTCCCAGTAGCAAAATAACCTCTTCCGTCTATATATCTATCACAATCACAACCACTACTACTTTTTCTCTGTGGCTTTAAGTACGTATATGAATCGAGAGTATTTAGCTCATACAATGAGGAATATATATATATATATTACATAAATTTTCGAAAGAAAATAGTCGCGAACCAAATTTATTTACCATTGAATAGCAAATAAATCACTGAAACATGATTCATCATTTTTTCAACCTTGAAGGGCACTGATTAGATAGTGTATTACGACATGTTGCAATGAAGTCTTGCATAGCGCAAGTAAAACTAACTCTATTAGTAAAACTTACATTCTTCTAACGTAAACTCCAATTTACTGTTAAACTGCTATACTAATATCTTATTATACGTGCGGCTATTTCAAGAAAAACAGATTTTACATTACCACTACCGTATTTATTTATTCACGATAAGGAACATTATTTAGTGATTTTATACAAAACTAAACAAGGCATCTTACAATAATACAATAACACTCAACGTTAATTAGGAGAGTTTTTCTAGGAAAATTAATGTCTCTCATGCCTTGTTATATCCCGAAATTTATTAACAGGTTGATAGTAGAGTGTAACGCGCAAAGAGTTGATTGAAAGACGGCAGAATCGGGGTAAGAGCGTTATTCCAATTTTGAAAGACATTTTGGTTACGGAAAAGCCAGCTTTATCTCAAATTCTTGGCAAGCAATCCGCGAAGAAAGTCGCACCTCGTTCGACATACACTCCGTGGTCTATCCGTGTCCTCCCTTTGCCAAATGTAATCCCACAGTGCGGTTCTGTTCATTTTGAAAAAATCCAATATTTTACCCCGAATCCTGTGACCGTGATAATACGATCAAAATGGATGCACAGCACATACTTCTCTTTCTTTTATTCCACTGCGGATTGAATCTGGACTGGAATGTCGGCGATTACTGTATTTTGTCTACCATCGTCGCATCTTTTAAATGCGCTTTCTATCATTTTCTATCGCTGTCCCTCTTTGCTAAACACAATTGATCTAACATAGATCTCACATTCATTTTGTTACGTATGGCATATATGAAGAAATCAATTTTATAGATCTATTGCGCGTACCTCAACTTAGAAAGCAATATGAATATTGTCCAAGGAGAACTGGTGGAGCTTCATATCGGTTAATGCTTTTTAATACAATACTTGTACAAGTCCACGTAATAAAATACACGGGGTAACTGGTTCCGGCATGAAATTATGCCATTGCTCTGATGATGGCATAATTATATGCCTAAATTGGTTAACCCGTGTATTTTATTTTGTGGAAGTATTATAAAAAGTTTTAATTGGAAAGAAAGATAAAAAGAAGACATTTTGAAGAAGGTTTTTGTTATTAGTTATATACAATTAATAACCTGTATTTTATTTTATTTATTTTAGAAAAATTCCAATATAATGGATCTTACCAAGCGTTATCTGATGATGCTAAGCAAGTTACATTTGATTTGAAAAAGAGAAGTAAAGCCATGTGCTCCCAACTATCTATACCTAATATATACTTTTTTTTACTATTTCAATTTAAATCATTAACCTAATTAATATATAAATAATACATTCTAAAAAGCATCTAGAAACTTGCAAAGCGGCTATACGTATTTCGACTTCCAAGAAGTCATCGTCAGGCTAAGTTAGGCAAAGAAATGCAAGGAAGTCGGGAGAAGAGACGGCAAGGAACAAAATTGAGATCGTAGAGAGACAATGTGTCACAAAAGGAGAACGTTGAGAAACTATGTGTCATTATGAGATGGTAGAAATCTTTTTATCTTTTTTTTCAGCCTAACTAATGAATGACAGTTTATCAAAATACCTTTCGATGAAGCTTTTCTAAAGAGAATTTGGTTAATTCCTCAATTCCGATGGTATAATTATTTTTTTCAACCTTATTTAATGATTTAAACAACTTTTTCCCAAAAATACGTTTTATTCTTATGTATAGACTCATATAGACCTCACACTCTTTTGCACGTCTCGCAGCGGTTTACTCAAAGTGATATTCGTACGTATATACCCCAGAGAGCATTAGATACATAAAAGTTTTTATGTGTGTATTTCCCAACATTTTCTCTGGTATTTGTGGAGATGCATTTAAGTTTCCTCGTATCTTGACTGCTGCGGCGTCCAATATCCTGACCAAGGATGGAGTTCGAAATTCTGATCATGCACAGAACTCTGTGAACTAAACTTCGCGATGTAAAGTTATACAGAAGTCTGAGCCTAGAGCTGAGTTTACGTTTCTCCGTAGGAGTTCTCAACGTATCTTAGTTTGTCTAAACACATTTCTCTGTATACTTGTTTGTAGTTCTAAACTTAAAAGAAATGAAATGTTATATGTATAAATAAGACATCCTCAAATAATGCTTCACTGGGGAATACATCATTCAATCACATTCAGGTGTTATTTCTGTAAACTGTGTGGACAAGTTTACTTGGCTTTTGGTTACTTTGAAAATCTTTTTTTAATATTGACGAATTAAAATTAAAATCATTTCCAAAATCAGTTTCTAGAGCATTTTTTAAATTAAGAAATGTTTTAATAAATTGATAAGAGTTGTATCTTGAGAATCAGTGACTCTGTTTTAAAATGTATACTATCTTAGCTTAAAAATACTTATGCAAACTGACGTTTGAGAAAACGAATTAGAGAGATAACTATTTCATTGTTTACGAATAATAAAAATGGTAAAATAAGCCTTAATTTCTTGCATACTTTTTGTACTTTTTATCTGTGATATAAACATTTAATTGCTATAAATATACTAAACAGATTATTCTTCCAATTGCCACTATACTTGTAATGTATTTTTTTATCATCTCCTCTTCAAGGTATACTGAGGATATTTTTTACTTTCCGTTTTCAATTTCCATTTTCCCGACGTTTACAAAGACGTAATAGAAATTGAGTCTACTCAAAATAATTACTGCATCGACTTTGCGCCAAAGTAAATACACGTAGTTTATTAATCGAGGAAACTTCCATTTCTGGGGTTGCGACACATCTAATGGCATATTGAGATGTTCTGGACCCTTTTGGGATAAAATATAAGTTCAGAAGAGGCTTTGAGAACTTATATTCCATATACGTAAATTTTAAGCATCATAAATCTCAACTTCACAGAAATCATATCTAATTCTCATTAGCAAACTTATCCTCGAGCTCCGAATCCTGTTCAAACACCGTGCTTTTCAGGGAAACTGAATAAAAAAAGAAAGTGTATTAAGTAGTTTAATCCTATTAAATTTTACTTTTGCGATAATGACCACCATTCAGGGCTGCGTAAGCAGGAGACCACGCTATCGTAGACATTTTCCCGCTCACAATGCTGCTGGGGACGCCATTTAATAAGGCGAATAAATGAACACCTTTATTAATAGTTCGTGGAGGCGCCGAGGGAGAAACATCCGAATGCGGAATCCGCGCAAATGGGAATATTAAAAAGAGCGCCTTCCGGAAAAAAGCGGCGAAATGAAGAAACACGCGACCCTGTATTACGCAGCTTGCGACGGCATGGGAACCCCGCGGGCTCCTCTCCTTAGATAATAATCAAAAGAGCAGCTCCTCCTTCTCACTTTTGAACATCCTCTCCCCGTTCCTTTTCCCGTTCCTCTGCCGTTCTTCTGTTGTTCCCTTCTCCGTTTCTCTCCGCATTCTTTCCCCATTTATCCTTACCGCTCCTCCACCCCGCTGCCCCGCCTTTCGTACCGAAAAACACTTCATTCCAATTCTTCTCCCCGTTCCCCTGTCGTTCCTTTTCGCGTTCCTTTACGCGTTCCTCCCCGCGTTCCTTCCCATTCATCCTTCGCACTGCTCTTTTCGCCCCGAAAAACACTCGAGTCCTATTCTTTCTACATCTTTAATCTCATACTCCCCATCCTTTTTATGCCACTCTCGCTTTCCTTCTTATACTTTACCGCCTCATCCGAACCCCTTTCTCCCGCCGAGAGAAATCTCTGCTCTACTTTCCGAGCGCATTCTCTCGGTCTTTTTTTCGGAAATCCGAATCTCTTTCGGAGACGGAGTTGCAATCAAAAATTCCATTTGGTGGGGAAAACTTTTCAATATGTATCTATCTTTAGGGCCGCTTGCTCGGCGGAGTGGCAGCGGATTCATTTTTATGCCCGTGGTGGAATAGGGAAGCGTTAGAAAGACCGGTGTTCTCTTTTCTAATCACGCGGAATACACTCTTCGTATAAGTCGTTTTTTATTTTGAAGCCACTTCTCATCGGATACGAAAATGGCCAAGAGTTTAAGCGCTGAAGTCAAGAGAATTATATTTAAATAGTCATTTAGGGTAAGGAAAAGGGTTGAGGTAGCTTAGATGGTTAAAGCAGCCTCTCGGATAGAGGAAGATCCCGGGTCCGATCCCCGGCACCCTCAGACTTTTTACAAGTCCCTTTTTCCTTAGTTATTTAGGGTAGTCAAGTTTGAGTGGGAACAGGGGAAAATGCTGAATAAATAAGACAATTCCAATGAACTTATTCTAACGCATTGTATTCAGTTTGAGAATAAATGGTGCCTTGTTTAATCTGGAGATGGTAATAATTATGTAATTATGACATGAATTGTGGTCGAATGGAACCAATCATGCAATTAACCTTATTAACGACCATACCTTAATCTCCTAACCTTGGCGTGGTAAGGCAAGCACGCTAACACTTACGTCAACGAGGCTAGCTGCAAGAAGGTACGTGATAAAAAAAGAAATACGGATTCCATAATAACAGAATGGTTCATAAAAGAGGACTTAGATAGAGGGCATATAATTAAAGTGAAAAAATTAGATATTTGAAATAACCTTTTAATCTTAAGGGTGCTTCTCAAAACTTTAAACGATAACCATGCCAAAGAAACTACCAACCTAAAGATGATAATTAAGCCACTGTAATACGTATTGGATTCTTTTTCAGAACGGAGTTCATTCTCAAAGTGTGACGGTTTTCTTTACCTGGTCAGTGTGCGAGCTCTGTTGTAGTCCTAACGGCTGAATGAGTGCTTAAAATATATATTTTAACAAATAGTGCACAGTTTCATCTATTGCAGTATTAAAACAGCTTGACAAATGAGGTTGTGTGTATAATTTCAAAGGAATAGGGTTTCCGAAAGAGTGCTGGCTCAGTTTAGTAGATGAGATGTCTAGGTGAAGAGATGTACATGTATTTATAGATTTATGAACTAAAGTGAATTTATGAAAAATGCATGTTGGGTAGAAATTGAAAGAGGAATGCAAGGATACAAGAGTTCTGACAAGGAACATTAACGGAGTGTTACTCACCGATTTCATTCAAACTCGGTAGATTCAGAGGTGATTGTGAAAAAATAAGATCTGTGAAATCATTCGTCCCCTCGTGACCTAGGAGCCGAGATATTCGAGGTCAAAAATTGTAAACTGACCACCCGGGCCCCTCGCTAAGACGCCGTACTCCCAGACGCGGATACCGGGCGGGAGTGCCGTCGCATGCGGTCGCCGCGAAAACGAAGCGCGATCGGAAATTCGAATGGTTTTCGGCGGTTTTCATTCTACAATTTGTAAAGAATGAAATAAATTTCGATTACATGGATTCAAATTTGATTTGTATTTACTTCGTATTTTTATACACAAAAGTGAATTTTTTCAAAAAATCTTTGAAACACAGATTAAGTTCACAGTGAGCATTCACTTTATGAAGGTTGTATTCCCACATACAGTTTCGTCTTGTACATTTTCGCATCGACTTTCATAAATATTTTCATTAAAACAATGCTGCACCGGAGTGAGAAGAGAGTCGGGGTGCTGCTCTATATATCCTGATTTGAACCACACGCACTTAATAAAATTATTAAATCTGGGGCCTGGAATTGAAAATGAGTAAGGGATTGTAATTTTAGGATACTATCCCTCTGAAAAATGGAAATGTCTAGTTGATCTAACAGCACTCGATCAGAAACCTTCCGCACGAAGTCTTTCCAAATTCTAAAAAAATATATATCCAGTGGCTGAATAAGTCCCGTGGTCTTTGGAGGAATCACTTTAATGCCCACAAACTTATTTTGCGGTTTCACTTTTTCTATGAATTCCCGATCATTGTAGGATCCCCAGGAATCTACTAAAAGAATACACCTGTCTTTCACGTACGGGAAAGAACAAATTTAAATAATCCTGCATTAAAATATTGTTTTGTTAACAGGCCAGAGGTCGACGCCATGACATAGATATTTAAAACTTTAAAGATGCTTACATTTTTGGAAATAAACCATCTTTATCCTGTAAACAGATCGGAAGAGGGGAGAGAAGTTCACCCTCTACCGATTTTGTTGGTTGGATCGTATAAGAGTGTGTAGCTGCATGTATAGACTGGGCGACTGATTCCACTGTTTTTGCACCTCGAAATTCTGTCGTACGGCCGGAATGAACTTCTTTTTTAAAACTGCTCTGATCGGTATTTAGCTCTTGCGATGCGCCACTTCGGATCACACGCCTCACTTCTTCCACAAATTTCTTGGATTTTTCGATAATAGAGTGTTGTTCCAAAGAATATTTGTTAGAAACAACCTTTGTCACTTTCCTTGAAACTATCTTATTGGCCCTTTTTCATTTTCGTAGCCAGACAGATGTTGATTTAAAATTAGGGATACTATGTTCCATTTTTTTTATTTCCTTCCAGTGCCCACCTACGTAAGTCTCTGTCATGAACGATCAAGTGCTGATCTTTAGCTGCGTTGAAGAAGAAAAGAAGACCAGAGCGGATTATTTTAAACTTTTCTTTCAACGAACCAGCTTCCATAATCTACTTTTCGTAGCGATGTAACAGCATCCTGCTGGTTACGAAACTGAAGTTGTGTCGAACTGTATCCAACTTCAATGGCCCTTTCTTCCCAGACTTCCAAAAGTCAACAGCCATTCTCTTCTGATGCATCGATGGTTCTGGTTTCCTTTTTAAAATGGGGAAAGCTTCATAAGACGTTGAAGATGAAGGAGAAGTAGGAGATGTATCATCTTGTTCTCCCTGGGACTCACTGCTGATGTCTTCTTCAACTGTCTCATCTCTTCCATTACCCAAGTCAAACACCAAATCTTCTTCGATATCACAAAAATATTCGTCTCCTTGAAGGCAGGACTTACTCTAATTACTTATTATTATGAATTACAGGAGTTATTGTAATTAATGATTTAAGGATCCAGTTTAATTGTGATTCACCAAAATAATGACACGAGGGAAACAAAATAATGTCATTTACTTGTATACGAATTATTGATCTAACTCGTGAAATACATACATGCTAACCTTTCTGCAAGATCCATTTCCTTCTCCATTGGTTCCGAATACGTAGTTGCCGAGGAAAATTTTTTTCCCTACAATTTTAAAACGTTCCGTACATTTATCGCCATGACGATGTATGGAATAGAAAATGATAGAAAACTATCCGATCAAAAGTCCAATAGAAAAAATGACTAGAAGAAAAATGACCGAAAGCTATACGCGATGAGTTTCGACGGCAACGAGTGAAGTCGTGGGTGTCCGAGCAATCCGTGAACCAAAATGGAAATTAACAAAATTTTCTAATCTTTTGAGAGCACTCAAAAGGTGTGGTTTTCCCTTTCTTGTTTTCTCAGAATACCGGGGAATAAGAAAGGCTATTTACACACCCACCGGTTAGTGATTAAATTGATTCCTCCAATGATCACAGGACTTATTCAACCACTGGATATATATTTTTTTAGAATTTGGAAAGACTTCGTGCGGAAGGTTTCTGGTCGAGTGCTGTTAGATCAACTAGACATTTCCATTTTTCAGAGGGATAGTATCCTAAAATTACAATCCCTTACGCATTTTCAATTCCAGGCCCCAGATTTAATAATTTTATTGAGTGCGTGTGGTTCAAATCAGGATATATAGAGCAGCACCCCGACTCTCTTCTCACTCCGGTGCAGCATTGTTTTAATGAAAATATTTATGAAAGTCGATGCGAAAATGTACAAGACGAAACTGTATGTGGGAATACAACCTTCATAAAGTGAATGCTCACTGTGAACTTAATCTGTGTTTCAAAGATTTTTTGAAAAAATTCACTTTTGTGTATAAAAATACGAAGTAAATACAAATCAAATTTGAATCCATGTAATCGAAATTTATTTCATTCTTTACAAATTGTAGAATGAAAACCGCCGAAAACCATTCGAATTTCCGATCGCGCTTCGTTTTCGCGGCGACCGCATGCGACGGCACTCCCGCCCGGTATCCGCGTCTGGGAGTACGGCGTCTTAGCGAGGGGCCCGGGTGGTCAGTTTACAATTTTTGACCTCGAATATCTCAGCTCCTAGGTCACGAGGGGACGAATGATTTCACAGATCTTATTTTTTCACAATCACCTCTGAATCTACCGAGTTTGAATGAAATCGGTGAGTAACACTCCGTTAATGTTCCTTGTGAGAAATAATTTGAACATAAATCGCCTAAAGAGCACAAGCATCAAAAGGGAAAAACGTGAGGGATTTGCATGTTTCAGAGTAAATTTTAAATTATACCGTTCCGTTTACCTTAATAAACTTTGCTTACATACGACAGCAAGGAAGACCTCAACAATTCATTGTAGATGTTTCCGTAAGCATAAGTTCTATCCGGGGAGTACACATGGCGAACATTCTATCTGCTATGCATACACTCGTACATACATTACCGTCACGCTATTCCCTTTCACGATAAGTAGTCAAGATGCCTCTTTTATTCGCTACTCTCCTCCCAAACTTCCCATCCTTGAAAATTCCTTCCCTTCTAACGCATTCATACTTCTTTTCGTGGACCTCAATTCCAGTGACTGCAAACATCCTTTCCGATGCCTCGCGCCAAAAATTTTGAAACATTTTTTTCTCTTTTTCTGGAAACATTCTGTATTATATTTACTTTTTACTTGCTATCTTTCTATTTAAATTTTGAATTAGGAAGACTTAGATGTAAGAAATGGCTCATTATTTTGAACCATAACAATTTTATATCCAATCTATTATTATAATGAAATTATTGTTATTATTTTTGTAGTTATGCATTGCATGTATGCAATGTATTATTACAAATAGAACTAAATGTTAAGGTGGCAAGGGATTCAAATAAACACATTTTTGAAAATAAACCAATGTAAGTAACAATGAATAATTATTTACACTAGCAATATAGCCAATCACACAATATAAATATAGATTAACAATGATTAAATCAACGTCTGTCGAAGATTCACTGCAAAACACGTGACACTTATCACGTTCACTTTCAATAAGCCGACCAAAATCCACTACAACATTATCATCTTATACAATCAGCAGTTTTATGTGTAGTATAGACAAATAGTCAGAATTACAAGACTAAGAACATAGAGTGATGAAAACAATAGTATACGAACAATAGTTTGAGAATTGAAATAATTACAATATTGCCCAATTTGAAAGGGGCATCGCACTGCACTTAGGAAGGAGAAGGATATCTCCTACTCCTATAACTCTACAAGAATATAATTACTACTCGGTTATCAACATTTCATAATTTGTGATAAATGAATAATGTAACCCCTCATGGGTATCGGAACAGCCTTTTATTTGTCATCGAAAACAAAATAAATTACTTCATGATATTTTATTATGAGGTAATTAATTGGTAAACATTTTAAATTTTCAAAACACTACGGAATTTTGGTTCATCTTTAACGTTCACCAATACGCAAGAGAAGAATTCCATCCCCACCCGGTGATAGAACTCTTGAGCAGCGAGAGCCGATCGTTAGGGAAACGTGAGAATAAATTTATGTTAATTTTGAACGACCACTCATCTCGAGGAGTTACTCGCCAAATTTGATGACGTTTCACGAGCTCTCATTAAAAGATTCATGTTTCCCTGAATTAGCGGTAATTATTTAGGAGGGGCCCATAACATGCTCTGATGTGGATCAACGATGGACTTCACAGAATTCTCTTGATTTCGAAATCCCTCTTTCCGTTTCTCAGAAGATGATTTGCAACCACATCCGCTTCCTCTAATTCGCTTAAGGAAATTAATCCGATTATCTGCGGACATATTTCGCTCAGAGGAAGGTCTGTATTCTTTATAAATAAAACTGGAATCCCAGGAATCGGTCCGTATGAAAATAAATACGGAATTTAAATGTGAATCTCATGTACGTACAGAATTAATAAAAATAATTTTATAAATGAATAATTCAAGAGATATAATTATTCCACCAAATATTTATATTTTCAAGCAATAATCATGAGGAAAAAACGATTCAATAAGCTGTTCTGCCTATTAATACCAATACCTTTTACGACTTTTTACCCTGTCAGTTTTCTTTTCTATATCAGGGAGTAACTCATCTTTTTATTGAATAAAATGTACCATTCTTCTTCTCGTAGATTCAATGTTGTTTCTTTGTATTCAAACATAAAGTAAACTTATCATTGAAGATTAAGCTTTTATTCGTTCGCTGCTAAATGAAAACTGGGCTGAATTACCGAATGAATGAATATTTCATTATGATTAGGCATCATTCGTATTTAAATAAAAACATCGCTTTTCGTTAAAAAAAATTGGAGAATATTTTCCTGTTTTGCATGCCTCTTCGCATGAAGAGCAAAAATTGTATTTTTTCATATGTAACGATTAGTTTCAGAGCAAAAAAAAAGCACGTTATGACCAAATATCACAGCCAACTTCAAAGTGAATTTATTTAAAAAATCAGAAAATACGACAAAAATTAAATTGAATCTATGTTCATTGTTTGAATAAAAATGGTGATAATAGGTGTTATTTAATTTTTACAAAAATCAATTTTTAATAATACCAACCGGCCTTCAGACGATAAATCACGAAATCCATAAGAATTTTGCGATACCTCAACAGTATTTTGGTAAAACCAGAGCCGAAATAATTTTATTTAAACTGAAGTGAAAGGTCTATACTAATAGAACAGCTATCTAAATAACTCAAATTAAATCAAAGCTCAATATTTTTTATCTGGAAATAATTAGTCTTAATAATTGAAAAACCACCCTTGGAATCATATTGCCAAAATCCCAGTGAAAACTGTCAACTTTAAAATTCCCCCAACCTTAAAGGGTATTAAAGACGTTCCTTGTCTTTGACTCCGTGCCGATAAGAAATCTTTCTTATTCGTCTCCGGAATGCGGAGAGGAACAAAGAAGAGAGAGAAGGAAGGAAGTAAAATCACGGAAGAAAGCGGAGAGGTAAGGAAGGAGTGGAAATCCAATAAAGGCATTAGGCTACACCTGCTAAGGATAGCTGCGGGTCACACGGCTTAGCGTCCTTTGCGATGAATCTTCCACAAATACCCCAAAGGTCGCTGGAATTCCTCGTGCTTGAGGAGAGGGGAAAACTTTCTGGATTTGATTCGAACCGGAGTTATCTGCTTTGGAATCCATCACGGCGAGGCACTTGAGAGAAAGGGTGGTAATATATTGAAGGCTCGGAAAGAGGGAATCCGAATGGGAATAGGAATAAAGGTGAGACTGAAGGCTGAGGCGTAATAATTAAATGGTCTCCGAAGAGAAGTTGGAAACAGAGATGACGGCTGCCTGTATTAATTGTCATCTCAACTCCTTGGAAAGGTTTGATGAAGTATTTCCTCTATAAGTAGCTATAAAAATGATAGCGTACATGGATTATTCTCATTAGAAATGAATTTGAACGAAATACAGAACCTACTCTACTAAATATCACTCATATCGTCTTCTTGTTGTTATAGTTCCTCAAAACTTTTTTCTTACGGGAGACCTTGGTTTGAGTCCCAGCCAAGTCACGATTTTCACTTCCTGTAAAACCTTGGGTTAAGTTTCACGCTTTCCTGCGCTAAGATAATTTTAAATTCCATCATTTGTAGAAATTATTCATTTTATTGCTTGTAACACGCGTCCAGTATTTTTATTTGAGTGAAATACCTTTCAGCTTATAAAACCAAATAAATTTGGAAATCTACGCTGAAATTTTATGGAAGTCTAATTCAAATAATCGCATAGATTTTTACTTTTCCACAAAATATTAAATATATAAACTGTAAATACGGTTTTTATAATTTACATTTTTTTGAAAAATTGAGAATAAAAGTTTTGAAAAATTCTCTTTCATTAATTGTTTGGAATTAAATTATTTAAGTGTATAGAGGATCCTTTTCTCTAAGGAGTAGGTGAATCTTATTGAAGAGGTTACTTGGTTGTGACGAGAGTTGGGACACGGCTGTTAAGGAAACTTGGTTGAAAAATTACCGTTTTAGCACAGATATCGTAATAGATATCATGAAATATATGTTATAAAGAAAGTAATAAATGTAATATTCTTATTTTTTAACATTGATAAATTACGTTAAAATATTTTTTCATACCTTCATAAATTTTCTTATTTACTGGTCCTATTATTGGCAACAATTAATTTATTGACATTTTATTAATTGAAATATTTAGTAACATAATATTTAATACATAATATATAAATTTGGTAAAGGAGATTTATTCTTTAATTATTCAAATTAAGTCTATTTTTGTTTAATAACTTCTATGCTTATCCCTAACAACTCCTTTCCACCTAATTTGTACTTGAAACATTTGAAATTATTATAAAATAAATTCATTCAGCTGTCTTATTGCTAATGTTTAATTTTCAGCCAATTAATTGGCTGATAAATCCCTGAAAGGAGTGACTTGTTGAACATGAACCTATAGGATCGGTGTTCATAATTTCTCTGAGAATCCTGACATTATAACGAAATTATTAAAGTTAATTAAACTAGAGATGGGATTCCAACATTCAGAACAGAATATACTGTTACTCTAATTAGCTATTTATCATTGCCTTCCTAGATATTTGCCATGATAACCGTGCCTAAATATTTGCCAAGCAATCAATATATTAAAGGGGGTTTCCCTTTGCTGGATATCGAACTTCAATCCTACGAAAGGTCAATATAATTTTGATGACGTGATGTAATATTTACGCGTTTGGTTAATTAGATTTTAAGCTAATATTAATGAAATACGGAGGTGTGCTGGCGAAATGTAATACAAGCTAAAAGGTGACGCATGCGTAATAATTTATATCATGTAATCTAATTTATATGTGGAATTATGTAATTATGAAAAGGAAATTATAAGCACTCTTCACGAGAAGAAATGCAAACTGAATATGAGTATCCATGTAATTCAGTCAAAATTAAATATTATATTGTAATATATTAAAAAACGAATACTAAGCCTCATTATTAATGGGAATTTTATTTGAGCAGTTTTTATGTAGATATTTATATTTTTCGATTATGATAGCTTTTAATAGGCCATTGTAAGTTGTAAATAATTAAGTAAATAGTAAGGATGGATCGATTCCAGTTATTTTCGATTTCAAATCCGATACCGATTTCTGTGTAATCGATTCCCGATTCTCGATTCTGTAAATGCAAATTTTGGAGAATTTTCTATTTGCATTAAATTTAAAAACAATCAGGAGTAATAATAATTTTTTATTATTCTTAAGGTTTAACTCAAAAATTGAGTATCAGAAGGCAAGGCTTAAAGGTACTTTATATACCTGCTAAACATATTCGTTGATACTCCTCTGTAAGCCTAAGTGATTATGAATTCTAATAAAGCAATATATTCACTTTCTATTTCTAGCAGCGCCCGAAGGAAACTGTGCGACAATACGAAGAGTTCAAACTTTCGATTGTTTTTATTAAATTGTGAAATATTTTTTCGGATATTCTGATCTGTTTATAAGATTTTCAATCTCCGTTTGGAACTCAATTAACTTCCGAACGCTTCAATTTGTGGCTCTCTCGCTATTTTCGATAACTTATTTCAAATGAACAAGCAAAACATTTCCAGGTATCAATAACAAAGTTTTCATTATTTAAATATATACATGCCGCAAAAATAGGAAAATCTACGTTAATTTAGGATATAATTAAAGAGGAAACAAAAAGCTAACAACCCATAAAATATTAGTTACTTTCTCTCTTGCCTTTCCATTCCTTTATCGTACTATGAATTTCTTCCTTTTAAACGGATTTTGATGTATCGAAAACTGTTATAAACATTTCTCATACTCATCCATTACAATATATATATTTGAGTTTTAGTTGACTGTTTCCTACGCTGTGCAATCAATGCTAAATCAATATAGTAATGTATCGTCTTCAAAAATATATCGATGCAATAAATAATAATAAAATATAATCGACGATAAAATTACTGCGGTGCATGTAATTCCCGTAAAATAGCGGAATGTGGAAATACGGTCATGCCGCTGTTTTTACCTCTGTTTTCTTTATTTTTGGACTAAATATTGTATTAATAAACTAATTTTCTCAAACATTAATGAGACCAAATAGTTTGCGCCACGTAAATCTTTAGTAAGATGCATTTGAATGTTGTCCTGATTTATTAGGATATTCTTCGAATGTAAGAATCTGTAGTTCAGAACATAAATCTTTCTTTATGAGCCCGAAAGTTTATCTAAACAATTGCTGAAAGTAATCGTAAAAGTAGCAGCTATGAATTAAAATTCCAATTATTCACCGCTTTCCATAAAGTACCTTTAAAAATTTATATATATTCCTGGTCGATCGATTGGCTAATAATTGGATCGATATAATAGTTACAAAGAAATTAAAATTTAGAATTAATTTATTGGCCAACAGTATTAATGAAGAATATCTAAAAACCCAAACGCATTGCGTTCTCTGCTATTTTATATATTTTATATAGCATAAAGATTTGCCCTTAGTTAGATGCTAATGATTTTAATTTTATGATTAATTCATGCTTAAAAATGTTATTATTCGACATTTATTATTATTAAATCGTATGGGGATCAAGAAAAACAAGGGTTCGTTAAAGGTAATTAGAATTTTAGAGTAAACGTTTCATTTCTTATTTATAAATTGCCCATGCCATGTGTGATTTTATGCAAAGACAGTTATACTACTATACATTGGAAATAAATTTTGAATATGGAAAGGAAAGTTTTCTTTTTAATGAAGGAGCGTTGTCTATGACGCATTTCATAATGACTAATTGCTCCCAATGGGATGAGGAAATTTGAGGGATGTAGCAGAAAAGTAAAAGAAAAGGAATGTATATCACACGTAAGACCAAGTCTTGAATTTGTATCTACCGTACTTGTATGGGATCATTGTTGTCAAATAAAGAAAGTACATAAAGTCCAGAGAAAAGCAGCTCGATACGTAATAGGTAGATTCGGAAAAACGCACAGTGTCCCCAATATGTTAAAGATTCTTGGCCGGGATGAATTAGAAAAACGAAGAAAAATAAATAGACTAGGTTGCAATTACAGAACTATTACAGGTACTAACGGGTAGAATGGTTATAAAAATTCAATCGAGAAACCAGAATTCCCCGGAAAAGTCACAAATTTAAATTAAACCTCGATGACAAAGAACGGACGTAGCTAAGTAAGCCCAAACATCTTGAAGAGTAAAGATTTTTCATGGGAAGGCTGCAAATATCATTAGTACTTACGTAAAACTATTAAACTAAATGTAAAAACATCATATAGTATTTAAATGACGAATGCATTCAAACAGTTTAAAATAGAAAAAGGCCTAAGAAAACGAAGTTATTGAATAAAATTAATAATTTAAAGTAATGTAATAAGTACGTCTCTTGTTTTTTTAATCCCTTCCTTTGTTCTATTTCTACACATATATAGTTTTCTTTTAAAGTTAAGCAATAGTTGGGTCAGCAGCATCAAAATTTAAATTTCCATCCCAGGGAGCGTTGTCATTCTCTCTCCACTCGCATGCATTACTTGCAGACTGCACCTTTTTTATCTTCTGGTTCACTTAACTCCCTCTTGCTCTGGCTTCTTCAGATCGTTTCCCGCATGTGCGGCGCGCTAAAATAAACAACGCTTCTCGCGGAGCATCCGTGGGTCTGTCGAACGCATTGCGGAACCCCGTGCGGAACATTTTTGCGTGATTTGCTCCTCTCTAATCCCGTGGAATGTTCCATTTGCTCTCCATCTTAACGCTGTGAGCTCATAGGTTTGAGTGCTCTAGCAGCAGCGCAACTAGATAAAGAATCAAGCCACTGGCCGAGGATTAGCTTCGGCCTCCACGGCAGTTTCTCTCCTCCTCCTCAACTGAAAGCGCCCTCTTCCACTGGAATCGGTTTTTGTAGCTGGAAGTATTTAACAGCTCCCTGTGTTCTACGACACCGTTTGGTAGCAGGGATCTTGACCTGTTATATCACTCGATTAAGATAAATAAATAACTACGTACTACGTTTCTCAACCTAATTAATCTTATAATGTTTATTTATATATTTCGTAAATTTTTTTCTTAACTTTTAGTTATTACCTTCGGTATGCTTGCGCAGGTTTTTCACATTCTCCTTCTTTGTGGGTGTTTTCCTGTATTGGATTTTTCATAAGCATCTCTTAGGTTTTTTACATCGATAACTCTTCTAATTGTTACTATTATTCTCTATAATTTAATTATTCTTCAATAAATGACGATGGGTTGGATGGAAGAAGAAATTTTAGTCTCAATCTCGCCCAAATAAAAACGATTGTCAATATTATATTATTATTATAATGTGTATATATTTTGTCATGTTCCTTCTCAACTTTTACTCATTACTATCGGTAGATTCTTTACACGCCCCTTCTTTGTGAGTGTTTTCCTACAGCGGTTAAATTATTTTCCTGAGAATTTCTCAGTTTATTTATATCTACAGTTCTTCTCATTTCTCTTAAAGTATTTATAAAATTTAATTTTTTAATAAAATACGACTATGGGTTGGATGGAAGAAGAGACACTCATTCTCAATCTCGCCCCGATAAAGACAAATTATTATTATTATTCTTTAATTTCTACTACAGTTTTCAAACTAATTCATTGATCGAAATAAAATTTTTGTATAAACGAATAACAGATGCTGATAAGTCGTGACTTTTTTTATAATTCGATCGAATCTGGAATCTATTTCGACAAAACCGAAATTGTTTAACGATAAAAAGTGAAAAATGGCATCATTACTGTACTCGAACCCAGGTCTCCCACTTTTCGTTGAGTTGGTTTTGTAGTTAGAATACCTGCCCAGAAAGTGAGAGACCTGAGTTCACGTCCCAGTTATGTCTCTATTTTTCGCTTTTGTATATAATCGAGTTTCATTCGCACGACTTTACACTTGCAACGAAATTTTCTTTCTTTGTTCCTTACTCGATTTACTTTTTTGCATCGAAGGCTTATCAAAATATTTATATAAATCCCGACTTAGATTAAAATGTATCTTTATAATACGGTAATCGAGCTACTGCTGTTATAATAATATAATGTGGTTTAATGTGGATAATAGTGGTTTGATCATAGCCGAAGAACTTGCTGCCTTCCAGTCTCTGTTTGCCTTTTCGTAATTTTCTGAAAAAATATCCCTATATAAATAATTTTCTTTTCTAAGCTTCTTTACTCAAGTGAAAATAAAGATGATCAGTTTACCATGTGAATGAATTCGTTTCCTTTTATAAAATATCGATACTGACCTGCTCTGACGTAGGCAAAGCGCAACATAAAAGTAACTTAATGGATCGTCAGCTGCCTTTATAATGAGATCGCATGTTAAATGTAGTCCTCTTATGGGAAAAATTTCCCCATCCCTGGATTAGATGCTACCAACGCAACACTGTTACACAAATTTGGAATCCTTGCTATGGCATTGCTGTTTGTGAGGGCGATTTTAAAAAGTCGATACCAAGCGGGACCCATAAACTAAATTTCCCTCAAAGAGGTGAGATTATTTTTATTATATCTCAATATTGATGCTTGACCTCTTGAAAATGTTAAATATGATTGGAGAGATCGGAGTCCCCAGATTTATTAAGTGTTTGATGGATTTAAGGTCAGGTAGCGGATTAGTGTTCTCATTAGCATAGTGGGGTCACCGTGATGGATGCGGTATGAGCATGCATAATACAGTATATATCTCACGGAAAACTTTTAGACTTGGAAGAGCGATGTTAAGTGAAGCTAAAGAAGGAAGCAGAAACAAAAGGGTAGACGACAGAATTAATCCATTACGTAAAGAAGGATAGGAAAATGAGAATATTAGATTGGTCTCCATTGAAATTATATATATATTGAAAGGCACGTCTTGCGTACATGTTATGTATGCAAAAAGATGCATTAGCATGCACCTCAGCTATACCGTAGGAAAGGGAGAAACTTTAAATATTTTTCAAAAAGTGGATTTCATTCAAATTTTTATACTTCAGCGAAGTATAAAAAACCTATAGTGGATAAGCTCTGAAAATCAATATTCAAATAGTACACGGGAATGAAAATCAGCATTCTCCGTTTAATATAGTTGTTTATCACCTGAATCCTACAATATTGTTTTTTTTTCATGCTAAGCCACTATTACCCTTTATCGGTGAAGTCCTCCTAAGCTCTCATGAACATAACAGGAGGTAAACCGAGGAAACAGCAACAACGAACACACACAACTGTTGCCACCTGGTATTAATACCAAATTGCAGCGTTTTAATAAATAAATAAATAAATAACCATTCCCTGACTGGAAAATTCTGATCAGCCGGGATTCGAAACCGGGACATTAGGGTTTGTCATGCATGTATATGCATACCCTTGCATAACAATCCTTAAGTTAATTTAGCATCTGAAGTTTCATTAGTCTTTAAAACGACAAAATGATTTTACAAAATTTTATAAATATAATAACTATCGATCAATATAATTCTTTGCTTTCCAATTTCTTTGTACGGAAAGTATCAATGAAGTAATATATTTTATGACAATCTCCAGAAGCATTTCTTTTCATTCCACATGTATAATCACTATGGGTCAGGCATTACAGAAAGGTGAAGGCCACTCCATTCTCTCACACGTATCCAATTGATACGCATGGCGAACTTTGCTATTTAAGTGCGTGTTGCACCTGATATGCTTCTGTTTTGTTTTAATCTGTTCAGCGTACCGATCGCCTTTCTCAGCCGGCATTATCATTCTCTCCCAGGACTGCGGAATGTCTTCCGAGTTCAAACTTGTAGTTTTGAGTGCGCCCCGCCATTTACATCCGACCGACACAAGTAGAAACACCGTTGTTTCCAAACTTCGTCTCGCCCGAAACCAGGTTTTACGATAGCGGCGACAAGCAGCGCCACCACAGCACTGTGGCCCCACGCGGAAACACAGACAGCAATGCGATTTCGCATTTTTCGCCTAAGAGGAGCAAACGAAGAAGTCATTCCACGTAAACAAACTTCGTAATTAGGAGAAAGCTGTGCATTGCACACACGGTTTCGAAGTAACTGCAGGTAATGGCATAGAAAGTCTGAGAAAATATACACTGCGTCAGTTTCCTCGATGCAATTTTAATTGGAGGGATAATTCCATCGGTGCAGTGTTTCCCGTTCAATAAATAAGCACATAAACCTTGGGGAAGGAACGTAAACGCAAAATGTAGGCGTTAGAATGTTTTTACTAGCTTTGTAAAAAAATATAAGGAACTATTTAATGAAGAAACGGTAAAATTCTAAAACGTAATATGAACAAGTTTTTTTTATTGAGTATAGTATGTGGATGAAACATACATACAATTTTTTATACAAGAGTACTTAACCATTCTCTGAATTCTATGGCACACTTTCATTCTTATTTAAACTTTACAATAGACAAAATCAATCCCTGATCATTTTAGTCTAAAATAAATTAAAAAGAAGAAAATATAAGTATGGATAAGGTATGTTAGGGCTTCATTACAAGATATAACTGAATGAAAATATATTTTGCAAAAAGGAGCGAAAATAAAATGCCAAATCCTAATACGGCGCGGTACATTAATAGGTAATCAATAGCTCGGGGTAATGATGCACTCCAATTCGGAATGTGCAGCTCTAGAGTGAATTCTAAACTAAATTCATAATGCCTGCTTGGGAAAGCTGGCAATAACCCGTATCCTTCTTTCTTTATAATATATTTTATAATGAAAAAGATTTGTTATCTTTTGTCACTAAGCTGCTGTAGCTTTTAAGGTACGATAGATATCCAAAATAAAGGTTTTTCCTCACATTTCCTGAACAACTTCCTCTTCAAGTTCGCATATTTTTCCTATGGAAGCTGAATATCTTTTATCCATACTACTAAAATGGTACATTTATCTTATTTAGAAATATATATTATATTTCCTGGTTTGACTTATACATAAGCTCTGAAATTCAGAATTACATATAATTTCTGAGCATTTTCTTACTCCCAGAGATATTTTCACTTTCAGAAATTGGTTTATATTTCGGGAGTCGATTATAATTCAGATAAAATTGATCGGGGTAAGAACCTATACAGAAGCAGTAATAGATATAAAACATAAAAAATACTCGTTGAAATAGTGAGTTAACAAATACGGCATATTGTCAAATATGTGAATTAAGTAAAGCTTAAATACATCAGTCTATTTTCATCGTTCTTACCGTTCGTAAAACTATAATAACTTTATCGCTTGACGTTTCCTGTGTATTATTGCATCGTCAGTGATTGCTTTGTATCATTAGCTTTATGGTCACTCATTCGTAAAATCCATAGGACGCCCATGCTCTTTCATATTTGAGGGCTTCCAAGCATTTAAAAAGGGATTTTGGTGGAGATAAACGTTAAAGACCCCTTTTTTATACACCTTAGGTTATAATGTATTGTATGAAATAAATGAAAGCAGCGATAATATGATATAATCTGGAAAAGACTGTTCTTTACTCCTTAATGAGATCAATCTTTATATCCTTTATTTGGATTTAATTTATTTCATCACTATCTAAATTAACTATACAATGATAATATCAATGTATATAGGCGTACCTTCTCCATAAATATTGAATCCTAAACTGAATAGACTCACATAAATACTGTTTTTATGTTGTTACATAAATTGAATTCATGTAAGCCTTCTAATTTTTCATACTTCAGTTTTACGATCCATCTTCGATATTGTTCTCATTGCCTCAAATTTTGATTTATGATTATCAGACAAATATAGTGAAAACAGGAAACTTAATATTGCAAATTTCTAAAACTGAGTAAATATTCATTTAATTGAATAGTTTCGATTTACTCAAGACTGCGTAAAATACTCGAAATTAAATCGCAAAAATTAAATTTTTATCGCAAATGAATACATTTTGAGATAGTAGAATTTTAATCACTCCTAAATTATTCATACGTACCCTCGCATATACATAATCTACTCCAGTTATATGCATAGTTAGAGTGAACAGGCACAGAAGGATGTAAACTAGACTCATAGAACTTCACGCCACAGTTTCATCAGTGATATTCAAATAAGAACTAGCTTGGGTCAGCCAATGTTTCAAGTTGCGCTTTCCCATAGAAAACGAATTAGTTCTCGAGCAGGAATTGCTAAATTAATTTACATCTATATGAAGCTTCTTTTAAGGAACTCGTAGAGGCAATCGCATGGAAAGGCGAGATCTCGGGCGCCTTTGCCCATCTTCCCGGTAAATTTGACAGATTTCGAGGAGGGATGTAGGACGAGGGACCCAAAAGTGAAAGTGAGAACGTTAGAGAGAGGAAACGTGGAAGGATGGAGAGAGATATGGATACCGTCCCTGAGAAAGCGTATACATTCACCGCTAAGCCCGAAAAAGATGTTTTTTCAATGACTGCCCTACGCGTTTGGTTTGCTACCTCTATCCGTTATAGAGGTGGGCTCGCTCAGAACTCGGGTAAACTTTCTACAAACACCCACAATATCAGAGGCACAGACGCCTTTGAGAGCGGAATTTAGCAACAGCGAAAGCACCGGGAAAGTCAGGAGAGGGGGACGAATCCTCTGCCCCGCATCTCTGAGGCAAACAGAGACGCAGAGTAACAAAAAATGCTGAATTAGAGTTCCAAACGCTGATAACACTGCAGATGACAAAGGTGATTTAAACGTGATTCAAAAGAAAATCAAGTATGAACTACCTTTAAATTCGTCATTTTTGTATCGGAAAAAAATTTAAATTTTACGTCGAGAAAAACAAAATGGAAGTAGATACTTTGTCACCCACGAACTTAGTTTCAGCTACCTTGGAACATTTATATCATTCCTATTAAAGGTGGCTCTCCACCGGGAATCGAACCCAGGATCGTTTCCATCAAATGCCAAAACGATACCCAAATTGCTAAAATTGATATAGTCAAGCGTTACCTGCAAAAAATTGACATCTACGTATTTACCTCACAAGCCGTTTATTGGCATACAGTTGGGGGTTGGGGAGGATTTCATGAAATGGACAATTGCACGTTTGGGGTGTAACACATACACGATGACTTCTCTTCCTTAATAGATTACATCTGAGTATCGTTCGCGGAAAAGAAATGAATCTTTAAAGCGAATCGTTCAAGGATTTATTTCCCTGATTCTCGTTATCATCAAACTTCGTAATGTCCAAGGCACAATTTAGAGTAATTGACGAAACTGATCGTAGTAATCCATAAAGAACTTAGTAAACATTTTGTAGTATATTTCAGTATAGAAACATTTGTGCAAATTAAAATATTTTGTAAATTACTAATGATGTACTTTTAAGTGTATCCACTTGACAATACTGAGGCTAACAACGTAAGTATGTATAATATTCTGTGATATAGCTTCATATGTTTTTAGAAGTTGACAATCTGACGATTTTGCAAAATTGTGAAGGCGGGTTATGTAATTCAAAGGTAATATTGAGGATAAATACAATGCCGAGTAGAGACAAATACTGTAAAATGAGAAATTTAATTGAGATGAGATTGTCAAAATAACTCAGACATATTTCCTTGGAAATGCATTCCCTGTATGTAACGGGGCAACAGATGCTAACTGTAGCATTTGATTCCAGTTTGGCTCTGAGCAGTCATTATTGTTTCATCTTATCTGTGATACCAAAAATAATTTCTGCGCTACTGATATAAGCCATTGTTAAACGTACAATAATTAAATTCTTAATAATTTATAACATTAATTTTAGTAGTTATTTCTTACCTCTAAGATGTTTTTGTCAAGTTTAAAACCCATTTTTTTATTCTATTTGATTTCGGTTTCTTGATGCCAAAATTTGTTTGACATATACTACTTTTGCGGGCCTCTAATTCAAACGAAGATAAATTTATAACCACATACTTTTGTTACATTTATGTTATTAATTCACATCCTTGTCTGCTTTTTTTGCATACCGGGTTGTTTGTAGTCATTCCACTTGATTGTTAGTTCAATTTTTGCCTAAAATTCTTTATAACTCCATACGATGATTAGTTCTCATAAAGCTCTTTCAAATGAAAGAAGGTTGTGAGAATCTCGGCAAAACAAGATGTTACAACTTCACAATTAATTCGAACAGTGAAACAGGAAAAAAGGCAATTACCTAGCAAATTAAAATTGCTGAGCTTACGACCACTTTGGACGTAACGACGCCATCTCTTGTTCATCACACACCTGAAGATGACAACGTTACATCGAAAACGGGGCAGTTGAATCGAAAGTTTTACGATCCTCTCATTTTTTCATCGCGAAAGGTGAATGAGAGTAACATGCTACGCCGTAAATTGTGATTTATACGCCCCGGGTGATTTTTTAAACGTGCCTTCTTCTCATTAAAAATTCCATTACTTTCATCATTTTCGATTCTGTCACCTTAAAAAAAAGTCATCCGGATTACGACTCTTGCTTCAACATACGACCAAAAACTACATCATTTATTTATCATATGAGAGGCTTAAGTACTTTCATTACTGCCAATTCATCCATGACATCATTAAATTTTATAGACCCTGCTACGAGAGGCTCTGCAGTACAAATTCAGTACTTTATGGCTGTGATTTTCAACTGGTGTTCCATACCAGAATGGTGTTTCGGAAGCCAATTTTTCTCAAGCGGTGTGCCGCGAAACATTAGCATGCAATAATTCTTGCAGTATCGCAGAATAATGCTTTTTTCCAATTTCAATTGACACTGTAAAATAAAAACGATTTAGTAACGCATAACTTTGCGGAGGTATATCGAAATAAATAAGCTTTATCTAATGGAATGTATCCTTAACTTTTTCAACAAAAGAACCAAAATTTGATTATCACAGAATGTGATAACTTTCTTTGGCCATAGATTTCTGTTTCTTAAGTTAATAAAATCGAGCTAAAATATACATGTGCCTCGGAAGATAACATTCTTGGAGGTACTGCCATGCGCTAAGTCCAAGTTTATGTCATAGCATTTAATGTCCAATATCATTAGAAGTTTGTAATTCTACGTAATACGTGCCTTTTATTTCTTTATTTGGTTTAACGTTAAGAAAATTCAATCCTGACTGTTTCTATTCTATAGATATTCTCCTGATTCTTTGTAATTTTAGTTTTAACAAAGACTAATTATTCAATACTTAACCGTAAAATATACTCATACCAATGGAAGGAAAATGTAAACGAAACCATTTCAGGGTTAACATTATGGTACTTCTTAACTTGTAAAAAATTCATGGTACACAAACTTTTACTAGACCACTAATTTAATATCCGAAAAACACGACCTAGGTTTCGTAGCGTCGCTACATCATCAGGTCATTTTTTTAGAAGGAAAATGTTACTAAAATACTCTTCAATGATACCCTCTGTGTAATCTCTTTAATTTGTTTATAACAAGCAACCTAGTTTTTTAAAGCTTAGGGTGGCCCTACTTCAACGACACATATGAAGGAAGACTTTAGAGACGTAAAAGCTTTGCAACCATTCTTTTGGGGAAATCCAGCATCCATCACAGGGCTCCTCAAACTTCATTTCAGGCTGTCCTTTGGGATTCGGAATGACGCCTTACCGCTGAGGCTGCAGATCTTCGATCAACGAGTGATTATGGCGTGACACTTGATTTCCAGCCCATAAATGTTTGCGCTGCGAAAGCCAATTCGAAGGAGGGAACGTTTACCCATAACCGGTGGCATAGAAAGGAGGTCTTCTCCATCCCTGGATTCCATTGGGAGTTCCAGCAGACGCCGAGTAAAGCAAACAGAGAGCAGAATGTCTTAGTTAACACAGACGATCTAATGCCACTCAAGTCTTTCTGGAGGTCATGTCTGTGTTCCTTTGCGGAGGAGATCCTGCGTCGGTTGCAGGCCTCCCCGCTTATATCAGCGGCATCCATAACATCCCAAAGCTCAACCGGAACTAATTCGAAACCGCGTCTTTTAATCTGCAAGCTCCCCCACATAAGTCAACCTTTAGAGTCAACATTGACGGTTCTAAATTGTTGATAAAGTATTTATGAGCGAGTTTAATAAATCGGTTCAGTAGGTTAATTATGAATCCGCATTCCATTTTGAAGAGTTTTGAAGAAATACTTGTAGCAAGAGAAATAGATCTGTAATGAAGCACCCAGCATGCAATTCAAAGTAAATAGTATAGAAGGTTTTTCCATTGTCATTCTAAATTGAGTTCTGCATTTAAAATTGTGTAAAGAAGGAAAATAAATACAAATAAATAAATTAATTGAAATAATACGCGAGAATTTAGAATATTGAAAATTATTCACTGACATTATATATAGACATATCTTGTTTGGCATTTATTTGGAAAATATTGTCATAGATAAAGCTAGATTTCAATTTTGATGCCTTAGTGAAAAAACTTTATTCGAAAAATCATGAATATAAAATTCTTGTAATACGTGTATGGGTTCAATAGGTTTGTTTAATCCCGTCGGTACTGTATCCTATTACAAAATTTGTTTAATATATATTTATACAATCATACAATCACATAACCTGCACTAACCGAGCTTGCGTATTTAATTATATGGAATTCATAGAAATTTAATCTCATTTTCCTCTGAATTTAATTTACCCCTGATGAGCGGCTTTACTTTGAAATGAATAAATGTGCTGCAAAAGTACAATTTTAAATCCTTTGTCACCAAAATGAAAGAATAAATCTGTATCCTCCCTATACATGAACGAGTACCAAATACTTGCTTATCCTTTTTGAAGTATAGCTTAACCAGAAACAGTACTAACTCATTCCGAAATAGTGTTCTACGGAAGCACTTCTTAGAATCTCTCGAGTAAATCAATTCCTTACCTAAATGAGAGGACCAACGTCAGATAAGGTGATAACACATTGCGTACCTCTCCATAGGCTTTTTGCAATGCAACGCCCCAGAATACCTGCGCTTAAGACTAAAAGAAAAAACCACCAAAAGAAATCCACAAAATCCAGATTATTTCGCTTCCATCCCCCTCTCCCGAAGAGAACCAGAATTTAATTACGCCCTCTCCATATAAGGCTAGCGGCTCCACCGTTTTAGACGAAGGGAAACTGGGAGCTGACGTGGAAGGGAGCAAAGGTTTTAATTAACGTAGATAAAGCAGGAGGTGAAGGGGTGGATAAGTTTTTATGAAAAACAGAGGCCCGAAAAAGTTGCCTTGTGGTACTCCCGAATCGGAAATAGCGCGGGTTGAAACTGGGAACGGTGCCATCTCTGGGAGACGCTTCGTATCGCATTCGGGGATCTTTTTCTTCCGGAATCGAGAATGATGGAAATAGTAAGGAAGTTAATGATTTTGGTATTGATGATCGAAATTCGGTGACTAGAAGGATTCCGCGGTAGGAGGATTTTCTCAACCGATTTTTGGGTACGGAAAAATTTCTTGGAACAAAGCCAGCCTTAGTTCACAGAAAGGTCTTGTATGTTAGGGTGGCTAAAAAACCACTGGACTGGTTGTTCTTGTATTGGATAGCAAATACTGACCTTTCTACCCATTTTCCACTTGTTACGAATGGTAGGAATAGAGGGGTGTTGATATATTGTTTATATTTTTCTAACAGTATAGATACCGTTGGTTCATAAATATGTAATCACAAAAATTACTTGTAAATTTATAAAAGGTTGATTCTCTCTAAAAGAAAGAAAGAGATTCCTTCTCACAGATAATATACCTGAAAGTTCTCCAAGAGAATTTCAGATATTCGTTAAAATATCCAGTGAAGTTCAAAACTACTGAATATTGGATTCATTCTAAGTAATTTTTCTTACGTCCGTAGTATTAAAGATATACCGCTGATGGCAACGCAATAGAATACATTTTAAAAAAATTTGCTTCTAAAGGAAGCATCTTCAGAGGCATAAGGTGAATGGCAGATAACCATCACATTTTGCCTCTTAAGATGCCCATTTTGGAAGCTAAATGCGCGTCAGGCAGATGCAATCATTCATGGCTTTGGTATTTAGTGACAATTTATTCTATTACGCTAGTAGGAACAGGATTAAATCTTCACAACCACATTCTCACTACCTACTGACTACCAATTCCTAAGAAGCGGTGGGGTAACATAAGTCTGGTCTTGACTTTTACAAGAAAGAGAATCAGATATTTTCATAGAGTTTTAAAGGAAGAAAAGTGAAATTAAATGTCAGTCAGGGAAATAACCGATTTCATAAGGGAAAGCTTGAGATGCAATAATTGGAGTGGAAGGGAATATATCCTTGTTCCCTCGGAGTGAACGTGTCTGTACACAAGGGCCTTTGCTAGAGGATAAAAAGATCAGCTTACCGCGGTTGGCTTGGCAACAAGGGGAAACGGAATCGGTACCTGGAAATGAATTCCGGAGAGGAATCGGCTTCTTCTCCCTCAGTTCCGTATATTCGAAATGAGCTTTTATTTTTTGCGTTCGAATTATTTTGGGAAGAAGCATTTCTCAAGCTTTAACTTCGCGTAAAATGAACCAATGTTGAATGTCCTATCTTTTGGCTTCTGCAGATATATAAGAAATCAAATTTAACTTTTAAATACAAAATACTAAATTATATTCGGAGGCATTGATTTTGTGTAATATATTTAATCCGGCCCTTTGTTATTACCTTAAATTATATACAACCGTACGTAATACTAAAACTAGCTATTTTACATAATTAGATAATACAAGTTACTACATGGAATGCTTTAGGTTGTCTTGTAATCTTTGCTCTATAAATAAAATGCAAGTTATTGGAGTTTAATATTTTTAAATAATTTTCGAAAATATATTATATCATTCCAATAAAAATGTCATCACAAAAACTAGTAAGTTTTAACATCCTCATCAATTATCGACTACATTGCAAAATAAATCTGTTATTAATTCATGATTACCTATTTGTTATATGTTTTAGGAATGTCCTACCTACGATCACACGAACACTTAAGCGAATAATTTATGAGCTGCCAACACACCTTCTGCATTATCCGATTCAGCAATTGTTGGATTAATTTTTGATACATATATTTGATATGATATTCACTCTCATAATGTAACATCAATGTAATGTAAGTAATTATTTATACGTCAGCATCGATTGAGTTAACTGAGTGCTTTTGAAAGAACTAGAATTTACCAAATTGCAATAGAACTTTTTAACAGTCTTCGATTTATACCCCGCCTTACTAATTGAAACATCTCATTAAAATGCATTCATCGGATTTTTCCAGTTACCATCTTCAATTCCTTACAAAATAGGCTCTTGAAAGATCTACTACATTAAATGTCCTGAATGCAATTTAGTATACATTGGCCAAACCAGACGAAATTTCATTACTCGTTTTAAAGAACAAATTGCGCATTTCAGATTTGGGAGATGTCATATGTCTAGTGTGGCTAAGCATATGAACGACACTGGTAATAAAATTTCTTTGAATGATTTAAATCTTTCGCATTCTTCACACACTCATTTAAACACCTTGGAAAATTTGTACATTTATAAAAATAAAGATATGCTAATGAACCAGGATTTAGAATTTAACCAAACTCTCTTCAAATTAAATGAAACATTGTCTCTCTACGATCTCAATTTTGTTCCTTGCCGTCTCTTCTCCCGACTTCTTTTCATTTCTTTGCCGACCTTAGCCTGACGATGACTTCTTTGATGTCGAAATACATATAGCCGCTTTGCAAGTTTCTTGATGGTTTCTGGAATTTATTCTTTATATATATAACATATCCATCAGCAGCTGTTTTCTGTTATTGCCAATGATTAAAGATGGCAGTCAATTCTAGTGTCAAGAGCCACCATTTTCTTATATACATAAATACCAGGACTATTATTCTCGATGCGCTTTACAGAATATAACGCAAAAAATTAATATCAATATACTTTCAAGCTTCAAACTGTTTTAAGCCGGTATATCTAAAGAATGCGACCAGAATAACCTTCCAGTTAGTCCTCGTGATGCGTGAAGGAAGAACAAGTGGATTTTTCCTCGAGAAGGTGAAAATGAGGCAACAGAACGGATTGTCTCACAAGAAGGAAATGAAGAAAGGGAAATAGAAGGAGAAAGAAAGGAAATGAGTGAAAAGGGAAGGGACGTTGAAGTGGAAAGAGAAATGAGAGGAGCTCGTTAAGATGAAGGAAGAATGAGTTTGCGGGGCAGAAGGCAGAAGAAGCCATTTGATCTTAAAAGGAGCTGAATATATGTTGCTATCTTTGCTTTACAAATTTTGCGGGAAAACTTGTGTGTGGCACCCAGGATATGTACAAGGCACAACAACGAATATTTTGAACGGTCGTTCGAATAAATCCTTTTCAGTGATTCATTTGATGGCATAACCGGCTTATATTTTTTACATTGATAAACTTCTCAGAATCAGGAAAGTTATTGAGATAATCCGTAAAGGAAAGAATCTAAAACTGATTTGTACTTTTACCACAGATTTTATTTTTAATAAAACAGTCACACAATCGGTTTCGAACGATTAATTGTCTTCTAATTTTCTAAAAATCAAAAACAAAATAACCTGAACTCCTTTCCTTCTCCCTCCCTTTTCCACACTTAGCTAGCTGGTATTTAAAGGTAAGGTTTTTAGAGTATTTTCACTAAAATACAATTCGTGGTAAAAGAACAAGTCATTCTTGAATTCGTTCGTTTTTTAATTTATTCTGCTACTTCAATAATTTATAAAAATTTCAGTTTAATTGGCTAGATGAAAAAGTTAGAAATTTATAACCTTTAATTAGTCGTACTTTGAAGAAAACATGTTAACTCTATTGAGAAGATCTACATATATATGATAACATGCACGCAGTTGTGGTAGATGGTTTTATCGCCGAGTAATTGATATTTTTTTTACTCGTTACGCTCGCATATTTTCTACATAGATAACGAGTTCTCAACACGATTTTCCACACATCTATCTCTCTTATGTTCGTTTCATTGCCGGTTCGGCTGACATGTAGCTGGCTCTATAATACCGGTTAAGTCTCATACAAACGCGATGTTTCTAAACAAATCCAGCTACCACAGCCAAAATTCAAAACTCCTTCCTTTCTTGGATTCCAAACCCGATTTCAAGGAAATGTTTGCTGCGCATTTCATTGATTTTAAACTGTTTGAATATTTTATGCAATGTCTATGACAATAGTTTTCAGATAAAAATTGCTGGAAATGTAAAGACTGCAATACTTTTTGGCGCGTTCTTTCAACATCAAATTCATATCGAATGAACAAGGAAAACGTTTATCACCATCTCATTTTTGTTCACGTAATCAAATGAGAAAATATTTATAAAAAATGGATTTCGTAATGAAATCAGGTTTATGTAACCACTTTTACTTACGTAATTAAGGTTGGAAACATCGTGATCTTACGTAAAAAAATGATGATATTAATAGATTTCCCGGTGACCGAATCCTCATAGACTTCGCTGTTAAAATTAGTTTATCGTATCTCTTGCGCTGTTAATCTGCTTAGAATCGAGCAATTCCCTTTCACGGAGTTGGAAATAGACTTTAATCGTGATAAACTAGTGAATTGCATGCCGTTTCGAGATGTAGCACCTCGGCGGAGGATAATAAATGGCCAAACAAGGGAAAGAGGATGGAGTGCAGATGATTAAATAGCTCCGAAATTAATTGCAGGCGGTAATCGGATTATTTGATGATGTACAATTTCAATGCAATATAGGAGGACAATTAGTTTGCTATTCGTTTTCCAGGAATTGTGTGTGATTTGGAAGAACTTCCAGACCAGATTATTAATTAACTAACTTTTCTTCCGTGGCATCAAAACATTACCGACAAATTAAATGGATTTTCCCATTTTATTTGCGATTTTTGTGATCTGTAGCATTACAGAATAAGTATATCTCAGGCATCTTTACTCTATTTTGCCTGAATTCTATAGTTTAGGTATTTTATCTATTTCCATGCCGTAGAATATAAATTCAAGAGAATCTATCTTTTTAATATTGTAATTACTTCATACTGAATCACAGTTTTGAAATTGTGAAACAGTTTTGGACATGTACAAGAAGGAAGATTTGAATTTGATGGGAATATACGTCACGCCACATAATCATTTAAAGTTTTGTTTAAGTTTATTTCTCTAGTATAGTTATCTCCAGGATTGGAATTTTCTATAGAGGAATGTAACAAAGTATTCGCTTTTAGAGTATTAAAAAGGGAATAATAGCCGAAACAGTTACTTTAATGAATTCGAATTTAATTTACAATCGCCTACGCCAGATGAAGCTTAAATAATAATCTATGTCAAGTACTTAAAAATAATTTTTTGCCTGTGGCTAAAAATTCAGAAAAGCTAGCATACATATCCAGCTACGGATATGAATTATTTCGAAAATTATTTGACTAAAATTTAATCTGAGATTGAACAGTATAGATATTTTATAGTGAAAAAATTTCAACGATAAATATAAGAACTCAATATAAGGTTAACTAGTTTGCGGAGAAAAACATAATTCATCGGTTCTACTTTCTTTTTTGTATCATTATGGGCTTTGTTGAATGCACGAATTATAACCATTTTGACCGATGGAATAGTTTTGTATCGAATTCACTGAGCGAAGTGAATGCTAAACTGCACGGTTAAATTATACTGAGCCCTTCCTCAAAAAGGACACCGTGACTTAAAGTTAAATTTGAAATTCTAACAAGTGAATTTAATAAAAAAGAGGAGAAAAAGAGGTTACAGAGAACTCAGATATATTTTCCAACTTAAATAAGTTACAGGCACAGAACCACAGTGGAATAAACAATACAAATCTATCTGCCCTGGTTCACATACGCGTAGAACCTAAAAACTCGTAATCTGATAAATTATCTCTTTTAGTAAATCCCAATACTATTGTACAACATACATAGGTAAAATGTTTTAGTATAACAATATCCTTTAATATAGTTATGAGAACAGCATTAAAACAATGCATAGAAATGAAAGGAATTATAAAAATACATATCTTAGATAACAAATACGTAAATAAAAATATAGATTTCATATATTAAAGTTTCGTGTTAATAATCTATTTACGCCAAAAATAAAAAAAATATGTAAATAGAAGTAGAGAAAATACTCCAAACGGAAGGTTAATCAAAAGTAAATTCACACGAAGAGAGAGTAATGATAAGAAAGGCTTCGTTGTTTTTAACAGTTACTTATCCGTTGAGGAACTGCTGATAAATGCAGCTATCCATATATTAATATGCAAAGAGAAAACTTTGTGTCCTTTTTTGAGAGTACTGCGCGCACGGAGCAGTGTGAGATTTGGAATGCTTAAAGTTTCTAAAGAGAAGGATTGGCGAAAGCGAATATCTTTGTCCAATGTATCATTGGTTCGACTCTGGGTGATTCGAATCGTCCATCATAAAAAATACACGAGAAGTTCATTTTGATCGATTGCAGAAATTCTCATTAGAATAAGCGGGGATAATTTCATCTCTGTACAGGATTAACGGTAAGGACTCATGGAAGAAATTTTGAAAAGAGGGCAATTTACTTAGATGTCAACATATGAAAAAATGATACGTAAGTGGCAGGGAAAAAATTACGGCCATTTTACAGTTCCTTCACAAAGATTTTTAAAAAACTTCCCTGTAGAAAAAATAATGAAAAATCACGGAAATTCCAGGAGATGTACTATTCTGCGTGCATTAGTAATCATAGAAATGTCACCAAATTTGCGTGAGTTCGACTCCAGGTGGGTGCAAAACTCCCGTTTGAAATACACCGCGGTGATTTTTAAAAATTTTTCCCTAACGACAAAGCAAAGGTGATTGATGAACTCGACTCCCATGTGAATATATGGGAATGATAGAAGATATTAGAGAATGTATAAGAATAAAAATAAAATATAAGAAAGCTTTGGGTATTAAAAATAAACTATATATTTTACAAATAATATCAACTTCTATAAGTAGGATTAAATTTTGGCTTCATAAATAAAATTTCAAGTGATTATTGTTTTCGTTCTCAAAAACATGGAAAACTTTGCTGTCGAAATCAACGGAAAGACAGCAATGTATACAAACGAAGTATTTTCTAGCAACCAAATAAACAAATACTCTATTATACCAGTTGACAAGTAGTATTTGTGTCAACGGAAAATACACTTTAACGTTAGAAAAGATAAAAAGATGGCTACAACTTTTGCTCAGTTTTAATTCCATCATTTTCGACGGTAAAATCCACTTGCCTATTTATTGTATAAGTTATATATACATTTAATTAAATATTTCACATCAAACTATTGATTGGAATTATATTGAGGCAGCCAGTTTTTTGCACATGGTAAATTGTATGTAGAAGTAAGTAGAGTTCGGTCATTCGATGCTTTGAGATTTTCTTTTTCCGAATATAATTGACAAGATATTCATCAAACGATGAAAGAGAGTTTTAAATTTGGTTTAAATAAGCTAAACCTCATTATTCCTATCTTACGCATTTTTCAAATAACTCGAAATTTAATGTATAGAAAAAATTATATAAGAATCTTAACAAAAATGAATTGTAATACAAATACAGTTTATCTTATCAAGTCTCATATTTATTACCGTTTATTTGATTCAATAATAATACGGGAAAATTAAATTTGGTAATCATTTGTTTCAAAAAATAAATAGAACTACAAGCCTTAATTATGTTTTTTTTCAACTGTTTTCTGACATTAAACTTTAAATTTCGTAGGTGCCGAAGTGAATTAATGCAAACAACACACCCTAATGGCTTATTTATACACGCTTGCAGCTGACGCAAGAGAACTAACTTCAAAATTATGATATAAATGATTAAAGAGGTATAACTATTGAAAAGAGAACCTCATTAACGTTCATTTTAAATATTTATTGAAATATGGCCGAATTTCGACCACTGTGCGATCAATAGTAATAATAGAAGAATAAAGACTATAACAACAAAAACAACACTTTAATTATCAGCACGAGCTGTTTTGGAACAATTCTTTTTCCAGAACTCAATTGAGATTCGCTTAAATGTTGTTATAGATTAGCTAGCTTAATCTCGGCAAGCTTACGTGAATTGACGTTTCAAGTGTCGGATTACCCAATAAAAGAGAGAACAAAAACCGTAAATCGCTAATGAGAAGCATCGTTATTATACAAAAGCAATGAAGTAACTTCATCGCGGGTAGTAGACCCTAGGCAAAATCTGTGAGCACGGAAAGCAGTAAAGCATCAGCGATGATCGCAATCCATTTTCTTTCCTTTCTCCTCATTTTTATCGCCCCCCTCGGCAGCGCTGTTGCTCCGGCAACAGCATTAAAAACATCGTCCGCATACTGAGAGAGAAGGCGGATGACATAAATGGATCTCCCTAATGACCTACGACAACACGGCTTTATGACTCCAGGCAAATATCCTGCTCCGAAACTTGGATGCAGACTCATCCATTCATGGCCCGTCATTAACGAAGGAGGGTACACGATACCCCACGAGAACAAAATAGTCCGATCCCGTTCAATTATAAACATCTCAGAGCGGAACTTCGTTTCGCGCTTGTCATAAAACTCGGCGGAATGGGGAGTTGTCGCCTCGAGGCGTATCCCATGTAACGAAACCCTAGTTTCCATGTTTCGCTGATGTTTTCGGGGGAATTTCAAATTGCCGCTGATGAAACAATGGTTTCTGGATGAGAAATAATCCATCGGCGATTGTCTTCTGGTAACAAAAGGTGTGCGGCGCACTTGACGTTACTTGGGAAGACAAGACTTAACTAACTGCATGGATTTACGTGTGTATTACAAGTATATGGGTCTAGTAATAGCGCATAAAAATTTTTTCTCTCATTCGCTAATAAGAAAAAGTATCGAATATCTCTACAAAAACCTGGAACTTCGATTTTCGGAACTTAGATAGGTATTTCATTATACACATGGTGTATTTCATAATGATCTGTTATTCTATATCTAAATCTTGGAAACATCATTGCAGTGTAATAACCGTATTAAATTGTTTTACTTCTGTTTATTATTTATGGATAAGAAAACTAGTTTTTTAAATGAATACTTGTTGTTAAATACGTATGATCATGTAAAAAACTAACTTTTAGCTCTCGCAATTTAATTTAAATTGTTCAAATTGATTGCCCTGATGCATTTCCTTTAGCATGTCTCATCTGACATTGGTATAATTTGCTAAGTATGGATATTTTCAATGAAAATAAATGAATTCTTTATCTGCCACTTTATACTTATCGGAACCTTTCATGTTTGCTATGTTAAGGGCTCTTATCTGAACAAAATCCATGACTTTGAAAGGAAACCCTCTAAATCATAATGTTTCTGCAATTTGTTAGTATTTCCGAGTTAGTGGAAGAAATATTAATGTTCGATGAGAATGAGAAACTTATCTCAATGGATCATCCAAGACTTTTTTCGAATGCTTGTAGTGGGTAGTGCAGACATGTTTGTATTCATGATGTTTCGAAAGGTTCACCCGAGTTCAAGTCAATACTTGGCTCGTTTGTTATAAAGTTTATCAAGAGAGCAATATTTCACACTTAAGGCTTGATTGAGTGCCGCGTTTGAACTTGCTCGAGCGCATCTCTCAACGCAAAGTTAACGTAAATGGATCCAAGACTTCGGTACGGCGTAATGCACTTCCTCAGCATCAACTCGGGCAATTGCGCTCGTAACCGATGAGGCATGGACCGAGTGGAGCGCACAAGTTTATGCTCTAAGAAAGCGACGCATAATTCAGATCGAGGAAGGAGCTTATTTCATCCGAGACGAAACTCAACAGCGCCCCTAGCGGCCGGAGGGGGAAATGAAATCGCAGCGAAATTAAGAGGGCTTTAAAAGTGGGAGGAGCGATTCTAATTACGAGTTGCCGACGACGGAGAAATGACTAGACGGGAAAAGAAGGAGATATTCCGTTTTTCCTCAGCGACTGACTTCCCACCCAGGAGCAGAAACCCTTGGCGAGCAAAGAAGGCCACTAATGCCAAAAAGGGATTCGCATAGAGGATAAAATATTCGCAGCCGCTTTCTTTTGTTTTCTCGACAGGGTGCCGTAAATGCGGGTAAAATGAAGGGTTAGATAACAGAAAGAGAGGCAAAACACAACAGTTGCTGGGATAACGTAAAGGGGTTGAAAGCAGAGGGAATGTGAAATGGAAGGAAAAGCGGAATAAAAATCAGGAGGAACAATATAAAAGAATGAGGAACTGAAGGAAGAGGTAAAGAATGAAGCATTTACGAAAAGGAAGCAAAGGTGAAGCACAAAGAGAGAATATAGAAACTATTAAATGAAGACTGAACTGAACATCAGTAAATGAAAAAAAAATATTCAAAACTGTCATTTAGCGATGTATTGACCTCTATAAAGTTTTAATCTCATATAAACAGTCATAGTTTTTGGGATAAAGCTTATTAAACGTCTTGATTTTCTCTTTAAAGGAACCAGGGCATTTACTTATTAGTGATGATTGAGGGTTATTAATTTGTATTTTGATTTACGAATCACTTATTCGTCCTGATAGATATAAATAATATTTATCTGTAAAATCATAACCAGTTAAGTTTATTACTACTCAAAAAGAACTATATATAAACTACCGTTAGACGTTAATTGTAATGGATTGGAATAGGTGAAAATGAAATTATATGTGCAGTAAGAGTAATCAGCACGGTAATAAAGTGGACTATCAGCTTGGTGCATTTACTACACTCCGGAGGCTAATATTAAGATTAGAGTTCAGAACCATTTTGTAATTTCCATAAATAGTATTTGGGAAAACATATATTAGAAGAGACCCTATCCATTGATGTTTCGGCTCAATATTAACATGCTCAGCACAATGGCTTCGAACAAATTATTCAAGGCAGTCACAAATTGATAGAAACACAATTGTGTTCTAATACATCCAGCAAATAGTTTCCTCCAAAGCCAAAAGTATTATGCTATAATATAATTATACTTATAAATTGTTATATTAAGGAAATTTGTGGTAATTTGTTGCGTGTTAGATGTTTTGAATCAGTTGTGACTCATAAATCACTTACTAAGAAACAACAAACTCAACTAACTTCACTAATTAATTTCCTACGTTGTCAGAAATCAATGCTTACCCATCCCACTTCCACCAACACATATTACTCCTCCCTTCACAACTACTCACTTGTAAATATATACATTTGTCTCCTGAATCTACGCATGATGATGAATATTAATCAGTGGAAACCGGTCCCCCTAACTAAAACCCTAGTTAAATGTTTACATTGCTTGTTAACTGTTACGCCTTATAGAATTCCATATGACTAAGGATCCATGCCTTAATTTTCTGAATTGCCTTGACTCCAAATACCAGAGACTAAATTTAAGCCATCCATCATCTCTAATTAATTAATTATCTCCGATATACTCTATTCAAAATGATAAAGAGTAAACAAATCCAGCAAACTTTACATGGATAAAAGAAACAAAGTAGAATGAAAAGAGTAGAAAATAAATTGAAGGAGAAACTGGCGAGACAAATGTGTTGTCAAAGAGAGGAAAAAGGGAAATTTAATTGAAGAAATGAGGAATAAGCGCACCTGAAAGTAGTTAAGGAAAGCTATGGGTAAGGCATGGGAAATAATAATAATTTATGTAGAAATCAAAGAAAGATTGATGATATAAATAAAAGGATGAAAAAAGCACGAAGAGGGGTAAGATATGGTGAGCACGAATTAACGCGCAGGAAACAGAGAAATAAGACAGAGAAGACAGCATGAAGATTCATTCACGCCGATAAACTGCCATAACAATCAAAGAGAACGAAATAATTATGCAAGGAGGGATGTGAGAGGCAAAGAATGATATCGAAATGATGCAGGATACTCGCTTCAATAATAATAACTTTGACTCTACTGATTGTATTTTAGTCAATGATAAACCTTCAAACAAAAGTTATTCTAGTATGATCATTCTAACAATAAATCCTTCTAAAATTTGATCCTTTTTGGATGAAAACAACCATACCCAAAATTAGATTCAATCCCGGGACCTCAGCGTTATTAGGCTAGTAGAATGACTACTACTGCCACAACCACTAACAGTAATTATTGAAGAAGTTAGTGCAGGCAGAATAGAAAATGGAAATTTTACGCATTTGAAAAGATATCTTGATAGGATAAAGTCATACAATGCATAGAAGAAATAGACCGAATATAAACATCATCTTCATAGTTACTAACGACTTAAAACGAGTAGGTAAAATACATATTAAAACTCAGTAAATACTTATTGAGACTTCTTATAAGGCTAGTACACTAACTACTACAATCACCAAGACTAGTAATAATTATAGCAGTAGTAAGTGCAAGCAGAAAAGGAAAACGAGAATTTACGTAGAAGGAAAGACTTGTTGAAAGTATAAAGAAAACGAAAACGAAATAGACGGAATATAAACGGATGAGTAGAAAAGTGGAAAACGGGAACAGACGATAAAAAACAAAAGAAGGAAAGTAGTGATAAGAATATGAGAAAGGCTGCGAAGGGGCAATGAGGCAGAAGTAGGTCAAATGCTCGGTTTGAGGCGCCTTTTTCAGGAGGAGAATGTCTCGAAGGTTAGCGCGGTTCCATCTCAGGGAATATAATGACGGCGGTGTGGAAGATTTGAGAGTTTGGGGAAAGGAAGGACGATAACAAAGGCGAGGAATTGAAGAGTCTAAAGGGAGAAAGCGCTGAGAAGGGGTGGAAAGACCTCCGGTGATGAAATTTCGGACGCGATTGATGGAAAGGTGTTCAAGGAAAAAGAAGATTTATGGAACGACAGCTGAGAACGTGGTTCTTTGTGGGCCTCGAAGGAGATTACAGGTTAACATGCGGCCTTTTCACTTCTCGGTTTTCCTTCCGAGAATCCTGGAACCTTCCCCTGCATGAAAAAGGCCAATATGTCTGCTTATTCTATCCCGTCTACGGACGTGAAATATTTTGTCTACAGAGGCATCTGAAGAAGCCATATTATGTGGCCAAAGGACGAGACTGACCTTTTCTTGGCATCCGACTTTTATATGAAGACGTTGGATGAAATATTAATCTTAAAAACTACTTATTCTTACTTAAAGTATTTATCTATTGTTATAAGAGAAAAGAGAAGATAAATAAATAAGAATAAAAGTCTACAAATATATTGATGCCTTTTGGAAAAGTATTTACTAATTGAATGTTTATGAATAAAATTACAATGTGTAATAACTTTTGATCCACATAATGAATATTTCAGATGTGTAATAGTGATCCCCAAAATTATTTATCCATGCATAAAATGTTTTTTTCTAAACAAAAGTATTTTGTAAAAATGCAAATAATTGCTAAACACAAATATCCGTATCAAAATATTTACAGGCTGTGAAACATGAAAATGTTTATATCGCGCATATTCATTGTCACTTGAGCTGAATATTAATCGAGCGAAGGTTTTTTGCATAATATATTAGAATGCATGCTCCTCTTGTCAATATTTGAAGGTAATTATTAATTCATATTTCACTGAAAGTAACTGGGTACATAAAATGGACAGAATCTTGTCTTCTTTCGCAATTGATACCTTAAAATCGCCAATAAGGGATGCAAACCTTACGTATTTCATGTTATCTACAATATATGAGTTTGTCATTAGCAGTGTCGTAGATTGAGCAATTTAAGACATTGTGCCTTCAATATAGCGTCAACGTACTCCATAAGTAATAAACAGACAGCTATCTTCTCAAGCTATTCGAATACAAGATGATGGTAAAAATCATAATTGGAGCAAAAATATAATTCCCGGGCTCCCGTATAGTCATGTGGACAGCGCATTTGCCTTTGACGAAAGCGGTCCCGGGTTCGATACCCGGTGGGCACCAATGTGCGAAATGACCAAAGCTGTCGAAACACTTTTAGCAATAATAATAATATATTTCCCTCATCAGGAGAATTTCCACCAAAATGAATCCCCACCTATTCATGGGCATTTCATATTAGTCACACAGCATAAAGTGGATTTTAGTTATTACAATCTTTCACTGCTGTTAAACTTGAAAATTCGCACAAAAATATCGATCTAAAAACTGAATCGGCTTTCGCTGCGAATATTACGATACACAACATTTCAGTTACGGTAGATTACAAGATGTTATTGAAAAACTATTAAGTACGGAAGTAAAGTCACCATGAACAAATAAAGCGATACATACACGTGTGATTATTATATTAGAAATATGCTATGGTGTAAATAGTAGAGGTATACTTCGAATATTTTGCGGCACAAGAGAAGAAATTTAGATAATAAAAGCAAAATAATGAATGATTTATCTGATTCTTATAATAAAAACTCAGAAGGAAATCCATGTACTGCTGCATAGTTTTGCACGATATACACGATAAATTATACTTTACTTTTAATATGAAGAAAATGATTAGTAACATTATAACAACATGGTTATTTTCCTAACACCCAATAGATAAAAAATTCATGGTAAACAAACTTTTACTAGACCACTAATTTAATATCCGAATTTTAAACCCTCATTCCTTAATATCCATCTACCTTTCCTAGCATCCCGCCCATTGCCCGCCTCCCCTCCCTTGCTCTTCACCTTAACTCGTTGCATCTTCCTTGATTTTAGTGATTTTAATGACCTTTGCCTTACTTTGTAACTCTTGCTTTCCTTACTTACTTTGTAATCCTGTATATTTTGCAATTCAACGGTTTGTGATTGAGAACCTTTGCTATGTAACCTGCCTCATCCCTTACCCCCCCCCCCCATCCCCCATTCCACCTTCCTCCCCCTTTATTCCTCCTTCCGTTACTTGCTACCTTCTCTCCCCTTCCCCTTTCATGAGTGTATATATTCGGAAGTGTGTTTTTATTTTGTCACCTGATGATGTAGCGACGCTACGAAACCACGGTCGTGTTATTCGGATATTAAATTAGTGGTCTAGTAAAAGCTTGTTTACCATGAATTTTTTACAAGTTAATAAGAACAATAAAATTAACCCTGAATTGGTATCGTTTACCCAATAGATAGACTCGGTTGCCCTGTCTAGGCTAGTAGAAAGTTCTTACCTATGTTTAGCTTTTGAATATCCTGTTTCATTATTTTTGGGAGTGAATTACGCGCAGATATGCAGAACTATGACCCTTGGAGTGTTTTCCAAATGGCAATAATGTACTATTTATTCTTAGCAAAATCCAAAAATGTATTTGGTTGATTTGAAAAGTAGAAATAATATTTTTCTAATATACATATTAGGGTGTCCCAAAAAAAATGAAGTCATTTTTTCAAACGCATACCCTATATTTTTTTCTATTTGGCCTTATTAACTCACCTAATAAATATTATTGCGATTGGATTATGGTACCCCGCGCCGACTTGATGCCAAACAATTTCGATAAATGAAAATTTTCACCGACAAGGGAAATACCAAGTTTGCGGGAAATGAACGAACGGATTCGCTCGAAACTTTCAGGGCAAGTTCTTTGTTTTAAAATAGTAGATAATGCTCGCCAGTTTAACTCAATGGGCTTTTTTCATAAAAAATAGCAACGGAATATCGTAGTTAGGCAACCACACCACACACGTGCATTACTATGCGGATCTCGACTTCATAGGAAATTATTTTCTTCCATTTCTTCTACAAGTAATTAAGTGATCGACCACTTAAACGTAATTACTTAAGAGCTCTTCCTTCTCATAAGACATGCGTTTGAGTCAATTTAAACGTCCAATAACCGCTTCGTGAGATTTATATAATGGAGAGGTAACTCAACTTCGTCACTCAATGAACCTTTGGATTTTTCTTGTTCCATAGCTCACACTCTATAAATTCGGGAAAGAACACTCCCTCTATATTTACGCTGTACCTCCATTACCAAGCACAACTGTAGCACCACGGAGTAGCGTAGGATAACGCGAGCGCGTACCGAATCCTAGATAGCGCCTCCTGATAGCATTCATTTTTTCTGCGCGTTTTTCCATAGTTAAGGCGCTCGCTCTATCGCTTTAATCGCGAGCGATAGAGCGCTCCTGATATTTCAGTGGGAGAAGCAGCTATCGCGGAGGTCACTGCACGCTGATTTATGCACTCGTAAAAAAGTAAAGGGTCAGCAGAGTATAAATGCACGTTGGAATACGACGCATCCACGCTTTCCCTTAGCAACTTATCCTGTTTTTTATATGCCTCGGGTGCGGTGCGGCTCGTGCTTATTTGCCTCCGGTAATATTCCGCGGAATTTAAATCTCCGTTGGTTGGGCAACGTCAGATAATACGCGTGCAAGAAAATTTACGAGCAAACATACACGGTGGGTGAAAATGCAATGAAAGACTAATGCAACTGAGAATGAACCTCCAGTATTTCAATACGTAATGCGCCAATAAATGCATTTATGCATGTGGGGTTCAGGCATTATTAAGTTGCGAATGCTGTTGTATGTTATTCTACCGTGAATTTATATACGTTACAGTAACAACACCGTTTTCAAGGTAACACTATTATTGTAAGAACAACATAACACCTTTGAACATCTAACCACAGGAATATATGTTTGGTAGTAATTTATGTGGTTCTTTCACTTTAGCACTTGAATGGCTCAGTTAGGGTATTTTGGACTCAAATTAGACTCTTGTCTGACTTTTTCAATATAATTCTTAATATTTTACATCTAATTGATTTTTTTCTCGATTGGGTTTATATTTATAACATAATTTTGCAGTATTTTCAATGATAATAACTGTAGTTTATTATTTGGAGACAAAGTCCTTTGAAACATTTTACTTTTATATTACGAATGAACATTATTATGGAGCGAATCGAACAATACGTACGAGATTTTCCCATAAAAGTATCAATTTCAATTTTTAAAAAATGCATGATGAATGACAATAATAAGTACAAAAATAATAAAAGGACAGAAATAAACAAGAAACATTATCTGTGGGGATGAGTTAAAGAAATACAAGTCCCTGTTTTATGGCCGATCAATTGGGAGGACAAAAGGGCTGAACGCAGACATTCCCAGCAAATACAATCCTGAGGCTTTCATCCATTATATCCTCAAACCAATTGTCTTCTTACGTAAGAATCCTTTCTTAATACAATTGATTGCCAAGAAAAGGGTTTTATGATCCTTGGGTTCCCCCAGAGGGATTTTCCGAGAGCGATTCTCGTACGTTACGAGTATTTACCTTTGCGAAAGCCTTCAAGTTGTTCTTCCATTATCATTTAAACTTATTTTATTATATTTTACATTAGTTATAATTTAATTTAAAAAGTAAAGTGAAAATATAGTGGATCAACTATGACTCACCATCCACTGTTTACGTCAACTTTGTTATGTACATCGCTCTCAGTGTTAAATGAAATACATTCTAATTTTCAGTAGCGGATAACGTGCCAAATGTTAGGGAGTAAACTCTTCTGCGAGGAAATTGTTTAAGGAGACATAACTGTTAATCTCCGGAAACCTTGACTCTTCACCACTGATATGGAGAGTTTTGTATTTACAATCAGAATATCATTTAATGAGAACTAAAAATAAGGAGCTTTAAAATATTTAATTATTTTATGTTTATCATTCCACAAAATCACTTTAATGAAAATCCTAAATTGGAGTTGTTTCTGAAACAGTTATCCTATTGAATAAAGCAAGGCGGATGCTGTTGGTTATGTTATATAATATAGAAACAAACTCCGAAAACCATCAAATAACTTACTGTGTAGCTATACGTAATTCGACTTCAAAGAAGTCATCATCAGGCGAAGGTGCAACGAGGTCGGGTATGAAAAATACAGGAAACAAATTGAGATCGTTGAGAGACTGTGTGTCAATTAATTTATAGAGAGTATGGTTAAAAGAAACCCGCTCCATTGTTTCAGCCTTCAAAATTTGATATTTCTTTGTACATAGTCGCTCAATTAATACCATCAAGAAGCGTTCAGTTGCACTAGCGCTCAATCATCGTAATACTCAGTTGTTGGATAGTTATATACCCTTATATAATCTTTGATATGCATTCCTCTTAATATTTAAAAAGTATTTTTATATTATATTTCAACTGAATAGTCCAGCATTCGTATCTCCCCATGCTTCTACTAAACATTCTAACTGAAGTTCAGCGTGTGAAATAAACAGGCTAAAAAGTTCACATTTGTAGTGGTAATAATAAATCTACGTGTATGATAACATCTAATTTTGCAGTCCTATTGTGTCAAAACACAACAGTAATTCTGTAGTTAATATCTAAGATAAATCCACCGAAATGTGTCCGGCAGTCTACCTCATTGATTTTAAGCTAAGAATTTTTTTATCATAGCTATATAGTGATTATCTGAAGTATAATTTATCGGCTTAAGTTTCTTTTTAAATCACGAGCTTTCACAAAGAAACCTATTGGAGTTTTATCAATCAGTAAAATTCCTGGATTTCCTTGTTTTGCTTCTGTTTTTACGGAAATATATTGTTCCACTTATTTAAATCTTTCTGGTTCAATGTTATTCCTGGGTTGTCTTTTGACTACTTCCGGACTCCAATGAATTATTGATTTGAAATTTGTAAAAACTCAAAGTACGTGTACATACCTAATTCAAATCAATCGATACCCAGTTTTGTCTGACTTCAAATGTATTTTGGGGTGCGAAAAGCAATATATTGACGTTCATTTTTAGCAGCGCAAAAAACCCTAAAAAATACTTAATGTTTATTAATTTCATTTTCACATTAATCTGAGAATATCGCAAAAACAGTTACATTTATACTTCCTCCGTGTATTAAAATCAGATTCACAGAAACTACATTGGTATATTTCTACATTACAAGTAAAATTCTGGTTTCTTGGAAGAAGAAAGCGATAAAGTAGTATACTATTCACACAGAGTGCTCATAAGTCACATTTTTACTTCCTCCATATACGAAGTATAGAGAAAGTATTGTTTCCATGAAAAAATCGACTTCGAGATTTCAACGGAAATACATGTTTTGGGGTCCCTAGAACACGTTTTGACCATTATCGGAATGATGTCTGTGTGTATGTGTGTTTGTGTTTGTGGGCGTTCTAACTTAAAACATATTAGTCGTATCAATACCAAAGTTTATATGTAGCACTGTGGTTGGTGCTGTCAGAGTTTATTAGTTTTTGGAGAAAATCGGTTAACCGGAATTCGAGCTTTATTCCTCGAAGTAAATTTCCGGTTTTGCAAAATATCTCCATTTGTATTAAATTTAGGTATATACTATTATTTATAAAAGTTTTAGAAAATGTAATTTACTATAAATTTTGTATTTAACATATTTTTTTCTTTTGGTTACGGACTATTAATAGAGAATGTGACTATTAATACTATTTGTCATCTCATTAGCTCTCTACTTCTCCACATAATATTCTCATCTTCACATTTGTCTCTCTTCATATACTCTTTGCATTCTTTGCTATCAGGATTTCGTCCTAAGAGTTTTGTTTCTTTTTATGCAAATTGACAACCAAAACATATTTTACCTAATAGTTGTGGATTCTGAACATATAAATACAAATATTGCTGTAACTAGAATGAAATTAACAGTACTTAGGGACAATTTTAATATTTATTTCGTAACCTACTCGTAAATAATGCATTAATAGATGTAAACCGTGATTTTTGTAAAACATTTATTAGATTGACACAGCAGTTTCCGAGATTCAGCCAAAATAGAGAGTGCGCGTCGTGCAATTGGCGCCATGACTTCGGCACCTCCGCCCAAATCCATGAAATTCATCAAATTATGCAATGATAAGAAAGGAAATCAATTAAAGATAGTGAGACCCCGGAATCACCTGTGATGGCCAAAAAAGTCCAAAAATGTTGAAAAATAAAAGCTTTAAGTGCGATGTGGTGGCGTCTTTTCGTTGTCCGATTTAAATAATATTTTACACAGTTATTTTTACTTTCTCGCTATACGTAGTATAGAGAAATTATTGTATTTGCAAAAAATTCGACCTCCAAATTTCAACAGAAGTAGATGTTTTGGGGCCTATAGAGTTCGTTTTCGCTTTTTATCCGAACATGTCTGTCTGTGTGTCTGTGGTAAAAAATATTTGCGGGCGCTCCATCTTAAAAATGAATTATCCGATTATTTCCAAAATTCATATTTAGTATTTTCCTAACAATGCCAAGAGTTGATTAGTTTTAGATGAATGCCGCTCGACCGGAATTTGCGGTTTATCCGGAACAAAATATTGTTTATTAAATATCTCTGTAAGAATGCAATAAAGGTATATACAATTATAAGCAAAAGTTACAGATAATATACTTCACTACAACTTTTGTTTGAAACAGTTTTTCGTAACACTGATTTCTTAGGAGCTATTCTTGAATAATGGTTAACCGGAAGTTGTTGTTTATCCAGAAATGGAAGTTTTTCATACATATCTCGGTCAGAATGCAATTTAGGTATAAACAATTATTTACAAAAGTTATAGATGATGTATTTTACTACTAAATTTGTTTGGAACATTTTTCTGTAACACTCATTGTTTTGGAGTTATTTATATTTTACCAGCATAGGCTTCTGTTTTCAATAAATATGGAGAAATTCATGTGCTGGCCGCATCAGATTTTTTTCTAATCAAATGGAACAAATGTAGGGGGTTTCTGGAAAGAAATTCCAAAAAAATAATTTTTCTACTATAAATATGGGCCACCCTATTGGGCACGTATCAAGAGAGAATATCAGAAAACCCTTTTTTGTAGAGAATCAGTTCGAAATAGAGTTCATCCTAGCGAACGCTTTAAAAAAGTAAATCGATGCGAAAGCCTCGTTTTGCACATCGAGAGAAGCGAAACCAAGAGGAAATGAGTCCATTAAACACTGATTATCAACGGATCGCGGACGATAAATCATGGCGCAGGGAAAGAGGTATGAAGTCACGGTATGAGAGTGTAGCCGAGGGAACGGGGATATTTAGGGAAATGAGAAAAGTTGGGAGGCATTGGAGAGTTTGCGAGGAATTGAAAGAGGTTAATTAGTTGGCGGAGTGCTTTTTCTAGACGTCGGAAGAAATTGAGAGCTCTTCGAAGGATTCTTAGGAGAGAGTGCATAGGAAGGATTCCCGCGGGGGAATTGCATCAAGTGGGAGGGAATTAAGACCAGGAAATTTTAAAAATGTGCTCCGGAGCTGGCTTCCTCACCTTAATGCGTATCGAAAGGAGAATATGATAAAACGGTCGTAAATCAGCCTGTAAGATAAAGCGAAGAATTTAAATATCGTTTACTTTAAAGGAAATGAAAGAGGTACCAAATTCGAAAAAAATATATGCGTCAGATCAGTTTGATAGTTTGGGTATGTACTAATGAACTGCAGAACCGAACTTCTTAAACAAGACACAAATTCACGCTTTAATGTATATTTAATGATTTAGACTCGCTATAAATTGTTATAGAACATGGAAAATGTAAGAATAAAAGAGCGCATTCAGTATTTCTCAAGATGCATATTTTACTAAATCATGAAGTGAGGAATAAAGGAATTATCCTGCAGATCTGTGCCGGAATAGGTTGTTCTGCAAATATATCTGCTAGAGTTATGTAGAGTTATGTAAAGTATTATCTTTATTCTAACATATTCCAGTAATGGATTTTCACTCATTGTCAGTAAAGCAATCCGCAGTTGATTTCATATTATCAAACTGTTACATATTAGAAATTGGAATAATATACTCGATCAAAATAGATGCTGATTTGCCCCATAGTTTTTTTGCTAAGAAAAATGTAAAGAGTCGGAGTAATCTTGTTGGTAACGTAAAGACAAGTACGTGTATGTATGTATAAGTGTATGTAATCCCATATTTGGTGAATCTGCAACCTTGAGTCTCTCAGCACGATGAAAGTTGGCGTGTATTAGGAATGTCGTTTTCAATTTCGTTTCTTTTATTGAAATTTCAGGCTAAAACTGTGGAAGATATTCTAATACTATTTTGTAGAGTTAAAACCTCTCAGTGTTATCTGTGGTGAGGAAATAATCAACACTATCTTAGCCAATGTAATGTAGATTACGAACATATTGGAACGACAGATATCTAGGTAAATTATGTTATTGAAAATCAGCTGTAAAAACGCTAAATTTTCAAACATCTTTGTTCGCATCAAGAAAAAGCGTAAAAATGCTAGAATTTCTAAAAAGAACGGGGTTTAATCTCAAATTTTCGCCTTTTATTCATGCTAAGCGCCCCGAGAAATTAACTTAGAGGTGGAAATGGAAAAAACGGAGTTTACCGCGAAAATCAGCCAAACACGAGGATGAGAACATCGCGGGACACTCCGGAGATCGGAGATAAAGAGTCGGAGAACCGTGAAGTGAAGGTGTTGAAGCGGAGGGCCGATTTTAAAGGAGGTCAGTATAGATTTTAATTGGTCGCGAGCCATTTCCAAGGGAGAGTTCCTCTGGCTGTAAAAAGGATTAGATTATGCGAGTCCCATCCATGCGAGGGCAGCACAAGAAGATAAGGAGGGAACCAATTAGAGAAAGGGTTGGCTGGCTTCGTGACCCGGAGTAATTCCGCCGGAGAGGGCGAGAAAATAAAAATAACCGAAAAAATGAAGGCGGGAAGGCGCGCGATTGAGCTCCTCGTGCGGTTGGGAGTGGACTGCCTCTATATTCCCCCGGCGAACAAAAAGCGATCGATTGCGATGAAGGAACCACAGGCATTGCGCCGTACCTCAAGCGGTTTTTTCCAGAATTGGGCTCCGTCGCGGACTTTAAACTTCGATTGGTCGCGAGATACCCTAATTGAGAGTTTTGTACCTTTTCTTTTTTAACTTTGGAGATTGGACGAGAGTTGTCGCTCGTTTAACGCATGTACTGCTTTAATTACGTCTTGGGTGTTTTTATCTCATGAAACCATTCAAAGAAACGGTTTACATTCCCAGAAGTTATTGATGATCCTCCAAAAATACTGAGATGAGTCCTTTTCTTTCCGGATATTAAAAGAACGGGTTTAAACTGATTATTTAATCTGTTTTTTTTCACCCTCCTTAATTATCTGCAGGGATTTAGATGTTCGTTGCGATTCTCTTATAAGTTTCCACTCTCTATTTAAGATCTCTTTCTGGATATATGTTAATTATTAGCATTTGAAAACTCCACTACTCCTTCAGGTGTTTACTGGGATATCGAATTCTTATAGATACTCCTTAGTTTATCCATGCCGCTTAACCTTGACCTTCACACTATTGATTATTTAAAATTGTCTTTGAACCGTTGCAATAACTTTTACTACTTAAATAATGTTGGCTAATTTTCTCATATATTGTTCCTTATATTATTTTATGTTTCTATAATGCGCTAAAATATTAAAACATATATATTCATTCATAATTATGACACCAACTGTCGACGTAAGCCAATATTTATTGATTGAATTAGTTTATGCATAATAATTTATAAATTTTAAGGGGAATATATCTATTAGCGTGGTTTATTAACGTTGTTTAAAGATGCCTGTTTAGTAATAGCTACTCATTTTATAATATTGTAATTAGTGTTGCATATATGCATATTTTTTGCGTGCAGTACTCTATTGCATTGCTGGATTATCGCTACCTATGTAATCAACAACGTTGCCTTTACACTATTAGTTCAGCTGTAAGAAAAAGATTGATAATGATAATCAAGGGAAATTTACCCATGCTAGTGCTAAATTGATGTAGGAATAACTTAATCCATAGAAATATTAATTAATTAAAGTCATTTGTATCATCTGCGGTCAGCCACTGAGAAGAATATGTTTTATTAATTAGTCAAAAACTCATTTTCTTTTCGGCTCTGATTATAGCTGCCTCTTAGCAAAATTGGTGCACGTTTTATGCCTTTTGATCTACGCAGCATCTACTTCTTTATCAGACGAAATAGTATTCCAAAGCAGGCAATCTAAAAATGTTCGTTCCGTTTTTCGTTTGAAATGGGAGGGAAAGCAACAAAAGCTGCAACGTATACTGCAGTATCTAAGGTCAAATGAAAAAATACGCCCAATTTGGCTCGATTACGTAAGCATCTCTCATTACTTTTCAAATATTCCCGTACAGTTTCATTAAGAAAGCACAGACGCTTTTATGAAGAAGGCCCGCAGCTAAAGGAGAATTAGTTTAATTAAAATCCGCTGTCTTCGTTCTCAATGAATGCTTGAGTATGAAGGCCGAAGATGAAGTGTTTTATCGACGGAAATGAAATACGGAGAATAGCTAGTTTCATTACAGTATATTTTTCTTTATTGACGAAAAATTTATTTCAATTACTCGAATGTGTTTCATTTAATTGATTTTCATTTATACTACATCGGTTTCAGAGTTTGCATTTCCAATCATTATTAGATATTTAATAATTTATGTTATAATGAGCACGATTAATTTCTAAACAATGCGATTACAATTACTCTTATCCTGCTATTAAAATTATGCTAACCGTGTATATGTATCTATTCAATGATCCGACTATGTACACGAAAATTTTATTTCTTATTACGGTCTTTTCATTTTCTAAATAGTAATTAATAATAATACGTATACGAAATTAGGAGCTATACCAAAATAATATATAATAAACTTTATGATTTATAAAATGAAAGGTTAGTTTCGATGTTAAGTAATCCATAAAAAATAAAATAAGGTGTTATGTCAATATTAACTACTTCATTTAATTTAAACCACAGGTTTCTACTTCTTCAGAAAATTAAACAGTGTATATTTTTGGCTTAGATGTTTAAATCAAGAAGCGTATCTGAAGATTTCAAACTAACTCAAGCTATCCGTAACCTTACGTAACTCAAAATTCTTATAAATACTAATCGGAAGTCATACGTCTCAGGTGTATGGTATTTTTAAACTTTCTTCTGAAATTTAGAGTAATTTTCTAAACATATATGATTAGCCACTTTGTTTAAAGACATACCAAAAAAAGAAAGTAATCATAACCCAATCCCATTAGGTATGAAACTATACTAGTAAATAATTTCGGTAACTATTATTGGGCAATGATTTACGCTTAATGCATATTTATTTACAAATTCCTGAATAACTATCCGATTTAAATAAAATCTTGAATATCCGCCTTTTCTATTAATTTATTTTCGGCGTGATTTCATTTTTTCAGGGCCGGTTTAGTGAAATTCCTACCTGTATTGGAAAATCGGTAATTATCTGGACTGAACAGGTGCTCAGGGAGTCAAAAGGACTCGGTAAGGGTCTCATTCAAACGAAGGAAAGAGGAACGATGGAATGATTTGGGAGGGAAAATGAAGACTTGAACTGCTGCTGACAAGTGAACAGAAATATAAGGGATATTTTTTATACATACCTCAATTTATCCCCAAAATGTCATAAGATATATTTTAAGAGCTCAAGTTTTGATGATCTAATCAAAACGCTAACATGTCATATCGAATAAAGTTTGAAAAACGATATCTGTAGCATTTATGTTATTTAAGTACTTTCAATGAATAGAAAACAATGGATCAGCTAGTAACAGATGTAATGAAAGTTATAAATGTGAAATTCCTTATTCATCCTTGATCTTGATTATTACATACTTTATCTTTGGTATAAATTGCTGTAAAAATGTATATTTTTCAACTCATTAGAAATAAATTGAAGAAGTAGTGAAAGGAAAGAGGCAAGTACTGTACTGTTTGCAAAGTTACTTTCAATGAAACTAGAATATAAACGTTTTCAAATATGTGCAAGAAGTTCTATAATAGTAACTTTGCATTTAGAAAGACTTTAAGGAAATTACGAAAGAAGAGCTATATAATCTTTTGATATGAAGGAGACTTTGAGTGAAGCATAGGTTATTCAAATTTTATTAATTAGTAAGTAAGTTGTTGATTTTCTGATGAAATAAAAACGTAAGTTTTACTAATAAATTTGATGGTTTTTGCTTCTTCCAAAGAACTGAAGATCATACGACGGTTATAGTCGAAACCAGTTAAATTGCAGTCTGTGAATTCGGTAAGAATTAAATTACATTGCGATTGATATTATAGGTGAAAATCCAAGTTGTTATTTTGCAAGGAAACAATTTCTCATTATTAGATGCCAAAAAAATCAGATCGCTTCCATGAGTTATATCGATTCATTCACCAATTTATATAACTTTTCTTAAAATTATACAATTATCTTTACGTTGATAGCTCTTACTTAAAAGATAACCCCCAAAACGATTGCAGAGCTCTTCATCGTATGCAGACTTCAGAGTAGTCAAACACGCTTATGAAAAATCTGATGTGGCCAGCACATGACTTTCTCCATATATAAGATGTAAATACTTATCTACGACTGTAATTTCGAACTCTAAACATTATAAATAATGTTGTTCGGGACATGCTGGATGAAAAACGATGAAACTGGCCTTTCGCCCATAGAGCCAAGAGCGCCCACAAAGTACATAATCAGCAACTTCCGGTTTATCAGTATTTCAGGAATAACTCCTAAACAATCAGTGATACGAAAATATGTTTCCTACAAAAGTTTTAGTAAATTTTATTTTCTAAAACATTTATAAATAATAGTATATACCTAAATATCATATTTATGGAGATATTTTGAAAACCGGAAATGAGCTTTGAAGAATAAAGCTCGACTTCCGGTAAACCGATTTACTCCAAAAACTAATCAACTCTAAGGACTGTAATAGAAGTAATACATATGAAATTTGGTGTTGATCCGCCAAATAGTTTTCATGTTAGAGCGCCCACAAAGTACATAATCATCTTCTTCCGGTTTATCAGTGTTTCACGAATAACTCCTAATCAACCGGTGATACAAAAATATGTTAAATACAAAAGTTATAGTAAATTAAATTATGTAAGACTTTTATAAGTAATCTAATATACCAATATATCATATTTATGGATATATTTTGAAAACCAGAAATGAGCATTACACAACGTACATAATCAGCAACTTCCGATTATCAGTATTTCATAGATAACTCCTAAACAATCAGTGATGCAAAAATATGTTTCATACAAAAGTTATAGTAAAATCAATTTTCTACAACATTTATAAATAATAGTATATACCTAAATATCATATTAATGGAGATATTTTGAAAACCGGAAATGAGTTTTGAAGAATGAAGCTCGACTTCCGGTCAGCCGATTTACTCCAAAAACTAATCAACTCTAACGACTGTAATAAAAGTACTATGTATGAAATTTGGTGTTGATCCGACAAATAGTTTTCATGTTAGAGCGCCCACAAAGTACATAATCATCTTCTTCCGGTTTATCAGTGTTTCACGAATAACTCCTAATCAACCGGTGATACAAAAATATGTTAAATACAAAAGTTATAGTAAATAATATTATCTAAAACTTTTATAAGGAATACAATATATCATATTTATGGATATATTTTGAAAACCAGAAATGAGCATTACACAACGTACATAATCAGCAACTTCCGGTTTATCAGTATTTCATGGATAACTCCTAAACAATCAGTGATGCAAAAATATGTTTCATACAAAAGTTATAGTAAAATCAATTTTCTACAACATTTATAAATAATAGTATATACCTAAATATCATATTAATGGAGATATTTTGAAAACCGGAAATGAGTTTTGAAGAATGAAGCTCGACTACTGGTCAGCCGATTTACTCCAAAAACTAATCAACTCTAAAGACTGTAATAAAAGTACTATGTATGAAATTTGGTGTTGATCCGACAAATAGTTTTTCATGTTAGAGCGCCCACAAAGTACATAATCATCTTCTTCCGGTTTATCAGTATTTCACGAATAACTCCTAATCAACCGGTGATACAAAAGTATGTTAAATACAAAAGTTGTAGTAAATATTATTATCTAAAACTTTTAATCCTTATACAATATACGTATATATCATATTTATGGAGATATTTTGAAAACCGGAAATGAGCTTAAATGAATAAAGCTCGACTTCCGGTTAACGGATTTACTCCAAAAACTAATCAACTCTGACAGCACACACAACAGTACTATATATGAAGTTTGGTATTGATACGACTTTTAGTTTTCGAGTTAGAACGCCCATTATCACACACACACATACACACACACACACTCACACACACACACACACACACACACACACACACACACACACACACACACACACACACACACACACACATACATACACACAGACATCATTCAGAAAATGGTCAAAACGTGTTCTAGGGACCCCAAAACGTGTATTTCCGTTGAAATCTCGAAGTCGAATTTTTTCATGAAAACAATACTTTCTCTATACTTCGTATATGGAGAAAGTAAAAAAGGGAGAATAAACTGTGCTATGTAATCTCAATAAGAAGCAGAGGTGACCAACTGGTAAAGGGAAGGCGTTTATCTGCCAGTCACAGCGATGAAAGTGAGGGATCAGATACCGTAGCATTGATTGATGTCTGTGTAAAACCTGTGTAGACACTCTTATTGATGGATGGTAGCGTATGTTTACGTGTTATTGAAGAACGTTCGTGAATTTTGGATTTGCAGGGAAAAATCAGCCACAAGATCCTAAAAGGTTATTTTAGAGTAAGGTTTGTTTTGAAACAAAACTCTGCCTAAGGTGCCCTGAGCAACATGGAAACAACGGAAAAGTAAGATTTTTTTATTAGATCTCATTTTTTCTCTTGACCGGTAGTTGGTGGGTCAAATTTCATACCTAACCTCCGGGTCCGTTTTCATGCAAATGAAAATTTGATAGAAAGTGAACCCGGTCATTGTATAAGCACGTTGAGATACTTTATAAAAGATAAAAAGAAGCGATTAATCACTTTTACTATACTTATATCGCAAGGATTATGCATAAAATAAGTAGTATGGTGATGGTTAGATAATCTTGGCCATGATTTTTATTATAACTGTTGACAAACTGATTTTTTCTCTATTAAATAGTGGATTCCAAGTAGAACATTTTTTTCTTCTACTAAAGTTATTTGGGTTATGATTACGTTATTGTATTTGTAATGTATCTTCAGAGATTTTGACGTAATATTATTTTATTTACATTATAATGAGTAATATAAATTGTTGTGTGTATCTGGAGCAGGATTCCAATTTCTCTTGACTCCATTCCATGACTCATGGCCAATAAAAATAAGAATAACAACTCCATAGAGTCCATAATTGGTTGTTAAAAACCATAGCGTAGAATAAGTGGTTAACTTTTTAGCTATTATGAACTTCTTTAGACGTAGGTTTTACTATTTATGAGTAAAGATTTATAATCTGATATAATTTTATTATAAACTAAAACTTCCTCTCTGTAGAAACCAATATATTAAATTTATCGGAAAGGAAAGCTATTATATTTTGATTAAACATAGAAAGCACTTGAAATTGTTCTTTCCGGAAATGAAAAATTAGGAAATAAAAACAAATACGGCTTTTTAAACTTAATTTTTTATGTAAAAGGAAAAAGATTAAGTAAAGGCAGATCTTGTGGGGAAAGAGATTTCGCAATCGCGATAAGAATACAAAGGAAACTATAGCGGATTGGAAAAGAATAGAAAATAAAAGAAAGCGGAAGAGGAGATGGAGAGATTAGAAAAGAGGAAGAGAGAGAAAGTAGAGGCGTCTGCGGGGAGACCTTAAAGGAGAAGAAAGCTCACTTCATTACGTAACAAAGGTCACGTGATCTGCGGAGGGAGTGATAGGCGGGAAAGATAGTGGGTAGGGGACTGCATTGTGTTCCGAGAGGCGCAAATGAAGGAGGAATAAGGGCTAACACGCCCCTCTTGAAACTTCAATGGCTTTTCTCGCCCCACCTAGTGGTGGCGGAGGCGATTTCGAGGCGGTGGTGGCCCAGAAGGTATCGGAAAGGTCAATCTCCGGTGAACACATTACGACCGTGTTTAGTAAGCATTCATTAGCGAGATGTCAACGCGTCAAGATGTTAACGTCAGGCGCACGGTCTGAATGGACCAAATGAATCTGTTTCGACCGAAAAATGGTAGCCGCTGCGAAATGTTTTAATCTCCGCATAATCCCGGCTGATGAAGGCGTGACGTGCGACTGTCTAAAGCGGCTCTAAACTTTATGCGAGTTAAGTTTTAAATGGCGAGCGCTTTCTTTTGGAGGTGACAGTTTCATGGTCGTTTTCCGTGGAGTTCATTAGCGTCAACAATCCTACAAAGGAGATTACTGCGTGGTTCTCACAAAGCCGCGAGGGCTTTGTTACTCTGTCCAATAAAACTGAAATCTCGTATTTTAGGAAGTGATTTCTTGAAGTAAGAGCAAAACGACTCATACGTAGATGAATGATATTGAATAAGAGTGTGTTTCTTTGACAAATCCAACCAAGTCCACACCCCTGCTTTCAGTAGGGAATGTTAACAATTAGATGATAATAATTTTCGGAAGACTTGTTTGTTATCTATTCATCAAACTTCATGGATTGACTCTACAGATTTAATTACCTACCATTCTTGATTAAATTATGAGATCAATCAGATTAATAATTATCGGATTCTTCGCTAAATGTATACATACTTCACCTGTTCAGGTTATACCACATATATCGTGGGTATTTTTTCATCCAAACAGACCTATAGCTTTAATGTCCTAGTTATTACTCGCTATAATATATAATTCTTTAATAATATAATTATAATTATTCTTTGGCTGGAAGAAACGCAATGATACGGATCGGACGTAGAGCCCACTAGAGGAAATAATTCAATTTCAACTTAATATTCCTTTCATGATAGTGATTGATATATTCTTTAAAAATAAATCTCATTTTCACTTTTTAACATTTATGTTGCAGTCCCAATGTTGATATTTTATATCGTTGATTGAAGAAAAATATATATAAACTCATAAATATTACATTCTAATATGACATCTCTACTCTTAAAAACTCATTTCGGATTTACATTTTTGATACTATAGGGGCTATTTTCAATATGAGATATTTTATTGAGTTTTAATTAGTAATTGCTGTACTCATCCTCTATATATGTGAATTTCGTAAATAATTTTGAGTAATCCTATGAATTTTAAAGACACATGACTGCATTAAAACATATCTTCTTGCTCAATTCTGGAGTGGGAATACTTTATTACTATTTTATATTCTCTTTAATTTTCAAAGGTACCAGAGTGTCTAATTTTATTACGAATCGCTCTATATTTATTGCGTAGCAGATATTAATTTCATTAGCAAATACGAATAAATGCAAGCTATATTCACTTCAAACTCCAAGTAACATGATATGTACAGATTGATCATATCTCTTTTTTAGGTTGTTTTATAGTTTTTGAATTTAAAAATCAAGTGCATTTTTTTGGGTTTATTTCAGATTAGAAAAATAATACTCCAAATATGGAGAGTAAAATGGTTTATTTTCCCTATATATACAGAATTGACGGTTTAATATTTCAATCCATAAGCAAATTCTCCCCATGATTATTACATGGTTTCTTCAAACCTCTAAATATTTATTGAGAGTAAATCATATAACCAATTTTAACAGGTATATTTCATAACCTTAATGTTACCATATGACTTATACAGCTTTTTTCGATTTTTTCATTTGCACAACACTGTTGCCACTCGAAGCGAACATCATCTTTGTTCATTCGAACAAAAAGTAGATACCTCCAAATCTGGAAACCCACACAAATATATTCCGCATTGGAATCGGAGCGTACGAATCAGTACCAGATGCTGCCACTCAAAAACGTTGTAGAGTCCATGAAAGCACGAATCCTAGCAGAAGTGGTCCCTCGACATACTGTAACTATCTGAAAACACGTCATAAAACTCTGTACTGCGGATTATCTAACCATCCGAACGCCTCGTCCAACTCTTAATTTTATAGTGCTGAGCACCGTTAACACGATAATAAGAGAAGTTAGAATTCGAAACATGTAAAAACGCTCGCGTTACGCTGGAGATGCAAAGTCGGTTCGATAAAACAAAGCGGTTTCATTCCCACAGCGCCCGAGCTGTTTCCATGGCATTCGATTTAGAGGGAGAAGGAGAAAGCTCTATTTGGCTCGTTCCTGGCCTTGGAGGGAACAAAAACCTGTAAATTTCGGATTTTGCTTCGATCGTTGATAAGTTAGCTAGGTTAATCTGTTCCCGAGGGAGGCGAAAAAACAGAATTCGTGATCGATTACAACTCCCATTTATACTTTCCACGTACTCCAAGTTGGAAAAAGAGGTTTGAAAAACTTTAACGCTTTAATTTGAGAGGAAGTAAAGTAAATTGGATTCTCCCAATGTTAAACGAACTCGCTTCAATTAAATTTCTTCCACTATGTATAACAGTGGTGGTGCTTTCTCAATGGCTACACATGGGATATATCCAACATATTCTTTTATAAGTCTTTCACGATAATAAATGTAGCTGACTAATTCATTCAAATACATGCAATCATGATAAATTAGGTGAAAATTCTACTAGTTTCTACTCCATATTCTATATGTTGATATTCATCATAGCATATCGTATTAAATTTCTGATTATATACAAATGCATATGTATTATACAAGTCGCCTTCCGTCGTTTAGAGGGGGGAAATATATTCATTTTATTTTAATTTTTAATATCTGTATTATCGCATGATCGTAAATTCTCTAAATAACGAAACGTAGAAGCGATGAAAATGCAGAATTTATTTTTCACATGATTTTCTTCGGATCCGAGAATGAAGCTAAAGATATAATTTGAATTTTAAGACGTTTGCGCAATTTTGAATATAAAAGTAATGACTTAGAAGAAAAAAGAAGGGTTGGCTGATGAGGAATGTTCACTTAAACTTTTAACTTGATTATGCGTTATCTACGCTACGTTTTACGAATAAAATAAATGGAGCGTAAGCTGCTAGAAGAGATTTCCGAAAGCCTCTTTCTAAACAGAGAGCAGTTTGTCTTTTTTGTAAACGCTGAATGCATCGACTACCTTACGATAAAGTCCTTCGCGGAATTTATACCTCCTTCTAATTTCTAAACATACAATTATCTCGTAGCTTTTTATTCTCACATTGGTGCCTCCCCTAGCATTTTCTGAAAATAAATCTATTGGTTTTAGATTTTCTGCTTTAAACATACGAAAGCATTCATTCTTACTTTTCTATCCATTTTCCATTCTTTTATTCTTTCAACCTCCACCGGAGAAATGTTAACCTCCACGACATTTTCCTGCTCAGAATTTCATAATTTTCAAATGCTCACATATCTGCTGATTCACTGTGGACGCAGCACTACTTAAAAATTGATATTATTTCTTGACCAAATCCTTTTTCCATTCATTTATACTCCTGCCTTCATTTTATATGATTTTTACTCTCAACATTTAACCAATTAGTACAAAACACATTGTTATATTAAAAATTTCCTGAAGGCAAAATATCATTGCTCTTATTAGAAGGGAAAAGATGTATTTAAGTTAAAATCAGTGTAACTGTTGTCCTATTTGTTTACTCGAGGTGAAAGATATAAAAGGGAATACAGTAACATAACATTTATTTAGTTCTAAGTCATTATAAAAAATGGCAAAGATGAAGGAAAGATATCGAAAAAAAAATGATCGGATGTAAATGAAGAAGCATTGCTGATTTCCTTTAATTTGTTTCATTTAAGGTGAAACTCAAGGAATTGACATAAAAGACTTGCATTTCGGACTTGGATTTTATATAAGCTAGAAGAAGCCAGAATTTTCAAACTTTTTATTCTCCATGTTGAAACAAATGTCCTTATAAAATTATAGTATCTCAACACTTTCCCCATAATTTGGTTCACGTATCACAAAAGCAGTGGTTATGGATAGAGCAATTTTATCGCGGGGGCAATCCACTAGCTCAACAAAAGAATAAATCTACCTAACTAATTAAAACTTCTCCGGCAACTCTTTTGTGTAAGTTGACGGAGGAACTTAACAAGAGCAGAGGTATCTTGGGAAATGTTCTTTTCTCTGAATGTGGAGAATTCCGAAGAAAAACAAAAGCTAGCGCATTCCCGCAGAACTTTCCGTATCATTTCTCTTTAATTCTTTACTCCCCATTGTTTTTCGGCCTGTACGGCTTAAACTGGAAATTCTCGAATCCGCATTGATACCCTGCAAGGTGCCTATTGTGGCAGGGAGTGTTAACACCCAGCGATCAACCTGTTTCTTTTGCTTGCTACTATCGCGAATCTATTTTGGAGAGAATGAGTTTTTGAAGCGATTTTCCTAGCGTATATTTCTCTTATTCCGCTTAGTTGGTTCGATGTAAGCAGCTTGGGGGTCGCTTAATTCTGACTATATCATTAATGGGAATTTGCTATCTTCAGTGCACGAGAAACATTTCTGGGCGTTGAATGTTGCCTTTTAGTTACATCCTGATAGAAATTCTCGCATTGAAATATTTAAATAAATTTTCTTCCCGATTTTGCTATTTATGTCCAGTGAAATCAAGTGGAAGATGTTTTCCTCCAGACATCTCAGCGAATAATTGCGTTTTCTTTTACAAAACTTCGGAGTAAAACTATTCAAATTTACGTAAAATACAGCGCAGTAGCGACATGATTATTTCTCGTGTGGCCTTTATTATGCGACCTTTATTTCCGACGAAAAAATGTTCCCGCTCTTCGACTACGTTTTTACAGATTAACTTTTAATGAATTTTTGAATAAATTGAAGAAAACATTGCAATATTATCTCATTTAATGATCTCAAAGTGTATTGTATAGAGAGATAATCGAAATTAAATTCAAATTAGCACGAAGAAATGTGCACCAGAAACACACAGATAAACAATTTGTGAAAAATACTAACATGACCAGGATTCGAACTCAGGTATCCCACTCTCCAGGCAGGTATTCCAAACACTAAACTACCAATCCGTGTAAAGATTCCATATACAGTATTGGAATTCACGCGGCTAATTAAGTGGTTAAAATATGTTTCCGGAAAATAGTAGAACTGAGATCAAGTTCCAATCATGTAGCTATTTTTCAATTCTTTAATTTTAGAAATTCTTGAAACGCTTGATTCCTTACCGTAAAATTAATCAACAAAACGTATCGCCTTGCGGCGTACCTTATCAAGTCCGCTGGTATACTATTCATCGGTTGGTTCCCAAGCATTAGTTCATATATTTCAGAGGAAGATAATTTTTTAGTAAAACCGCGTCTCTTTTTCTACACTTTTATCATGTATAAAGACAAAACACTTTATGAAGCAGAGGTTTTTAATTGCTGGAACGCAGCTTTTTGGATTTGCATTCACCAGTTCTTCGCTAGAGCTCATATTAGAGAGAGCAGAAAAGGAATATTTTCTATGATGAAATGCATCGCGCCTAGGTTGAGCCTATGGGAGTACTTCTATATCTGAGGAACCCTTTGATGGTATCGATCCGCTGGACAACGCGAAGGAATACTTTTATCATTCAATTTTTTTAAACAGCGCTACAAAAATAAGTGGCACAAAAGGTTTTTCAATTCGCACACAGTGGGACGCTACGGTTTTTCGTTTCGTTTAATTCCGTCTACCCCAGGGCAATATCGCATTTAGTTTCTCCGCAAGTGTTTGCTTTTGACAAATATCTGTTTGTGTTTTCCACTCGGAGCCTTTCTGTTTGTCCCGATTCGTGCTGGTCACTTTTTAAAGTCGACGTTAGCACGCGGATGCGTAGTCACTCTCAGGATTAACGACCAATTCGCATAATGGTAACCGCTGTTCATTCGTTATTAGTAATTCGCTCTCAAATGTTGAATCTTCCTTTGAATCGATGATGATGATGAGGGGAACATTTTAATTCTCTTCCACGAGTGATCTCGACGTGGTCATCCATCGTTGGTGATTTATCCCTTTATCAGCTAAACACCTCAATTTATATCCCTGATTGATCATTTGAGTTATAATAGGATTTTAAAAGTTTGAATATACATAGGTGGAGATTTTTGATGCCTTGAATTTTTATTATCTGAAGTCGAATTAACCATTTCATAGTTAATTTTTATTAAATATGCATTTTTTCACTTGATAGTTTCAATGGGAGACATACTTTGAATACCATGAGGTATTTAAATAATATCCTTTGAGTAATTTTACCAAAACGTACTGGAATATGTAGTAAATATAAATAAATAAATTGTGATTTAGGTTTTAGCGATTGCATCAAATGATTAGACTGTCCATTATTTCCGAAGTTTATAATTTACTCACCTAATAAACTTTCCTTAGATCTGTTTTCAAGAAACAAGGTCAATAATAGCAAATATTTCTTTTATCATACATAGCTTTATCATCAGCCGAGCTGTCGCACTTTGGAATTGTTAAAACAGGAGTAGTATTGGTCTCCCTTTTTAATACATAAGTATATATTAAAGAATGCTTCTATTTACTCGATAGCTTCAGTAGGAAGCATAGCGTTGTGAATTGTAAAACTATTGAGTCTATTGCTTTATATTATCACCTGAAAGAACATACATTGATATAGCTTTCCATGAATATGTAACCAGTCTTCCTTTATTTACTCCCAGGCATTTCATTTTATTTTCGTCTGAATTATTGTTGCAGTATGATAAAGATACACCTAATGCAAGCACGTACCCAAGTCAATCCTCTCCTCTTGGATAAATATCGATTACCCTCCATTATCAAGTTTAGAGTCTTTTTGAGAAGTAGAGTTGCGATGAGGTACGGGATTAAGAATTCGGAACATACATTCTCTTCTAAAAAATCCAAATTCATCTGACAAAAACATCTCACAATTTTAGATTCTACTTACTGGTTTTATTACATCTTAATAATTTTATTATTACTCCTGATTTCATGAACAAACGTATTTATTTAAGTAAAGGTTTGTGGTTAATATGCATAGGCCCAAGGACAAACTGTAGCTCTAAATATGTGACATTAACAAGAGCCATCTGAATAAACTGAAGCTCAAACTAAGAAAATATTGTGAAAGCTTACATCATATTCAGAACTCGTAGACCATCACCATAAACCTATTTATTGCGTCCCAATAATATTCACGGCTAAATTTAGAATATTCGAGACACATCGCATCCACCGGAACGTGTGGCTTGGGTATCAAATTCAATTAAAACCTCCGACCCCAAACCTGCGTTAGGAACGCCTGTTTAACTCGTGACAGAATATTTGACGTCCGATTTCATTTTCAAGCGCCGATCAAATTGGACGGCGTCAAAAAATCGTTCCGCTGGCCGTCGCTCACTTTTTTCGACCAATTTTCCCTTCTCTTTGAAAGAATTCACGGCCTGTCATTTCCTGGGTGTCACATAATGGGGACGCTAATGCACGTCCGACCGCACTACAAATACGGACCGCAACCGGTTCTTTCGCCGTGGTTTTCATTCCGTGGGGTGTTTTAAATCGCGGGTTTAACTTAGAAATACCCTCGTTTATATTTTTACGTATTGTTTTACTCCATTGCGAAATTATTCATTATCACTACGTTTATATAGATAAGCCCATGGGATATGGAAGTATTAATTAACTTAATTAAATGAACATTACGTAACCCGGTTGGAAACCCGAGAAAACTTCCTTCAGCTCCTACACCGGGAAAGCACCAGATCTCTCTTAATATTACGTAAATGATCAAGTGATACTATTTATGCTATATTATCTTATGATATTTTTTATTAATATGTGCTATGCATTTTTTTATATTTAGTGATGGAAGGAAATGAAATTACATACTCAACTTTATATTTTTGCGTTATTAGAAATGAGAATTGTCTCCAAGCACTATTACAGTAGTATGAATTTGCCTGTTTTCTAGTTTAGAGAACAGTTTAACTACCATTCAGACGACGTCACTGCCATCTGATATTTAAAATGTGAGATAAATGCACCAAGCCCTCTATGAGTATATGAGTCGCTACTCCTTTTAATTGGAAGAAACATTTGTAACCAATATTTGATGTAACAGTTGCATAGAGTTGCTTTATATGATGAAGATGATTTCATTGCTTGATTATAATGTATTGAAAGTCGCATCTATATCCAGTCTTTAATGAATATTGATTCAAAGTAATTAGCAAATGGAACAGGTTTAGAATTTTCATTGTGTATCCTTCTTCTGTTTAACTATGGTGCGCATGAAATACCTATGCATGTGAAGCAAAGGACGGTTTCTGCTGTGAAAACTCCTTTATTGCTTATTCCCATGAAAGCGCTCATAAAGTGTACCACGATTCAAGTTAAATACTTCATTTTCTAAGAGAACGAAAACTGTTACACGGCATTCTACTTCCTCTCCTCGATTTATGCAACAGGAATACGGTTGTGTAAGCGTAATTGCCTATGCTGCAGGATACCTTGGTATCGGGCCATTTTGGGTTTCCGTTTATTTAACTTTTCTATATTTCCTATACTTTGCTTAACATCCACTACTTCACTTTTATGTTCATTTTGTTTAATGTCCACTATATTACTTTCATTTTAGTTTTTATTGATGATTTTTTTACACTTACCTATATTGTAATTTATTAATTATTTACTGTTTTTACTGTTTATCGCTAAGTAAAAAATTATAGATATTTATCTATGTAAATATGTAGCTTTATTTTTTTTACTTTCTTTCAAATCTCTCCCCTTATTACTATATATTTACCTAATTATCAGTATGTTTCACATGTTTTTCAAACCGCTTCTCTCTGGTGGTTTTTTTTATTGATATATCTTTTCCCAAATGAAACCTCACGTTTTTAAACTCGTAAAGTATTATCCATTGTGTATTTTTATCAAGCCTTCTCTTACTTTATGAGTTTATATGATAAAAGGTTAAATATAAGACGAAAAACATTAGTCTTTATCTCATTTCGACATATAAGTCGCTTCAGTATTTTATTTTTATACCGGTATTTGTCCTAATTACGTTAAAGTGCATCTCACTTACAATGGATTTAAAAATAATTTATTGCTACGAGTAAGAGTTTACACCGTAAATTCATAGTGGTCTATGAGATAATGGATTTCCCAAGTCACGCATTTAAAGCTTAATTTTAGGTTATGCCTTTGTTCTCTAGAAACAACTCCTCTCGTTTGGAGAGAACCCTTTTGTTAGCTCTGTTCAATGATCGTGATGCGAGAATAGATAAGAATGAAAATTCTTAAAACGTGCATCATTTAAAACTCATCCTCAATAGATCCCCCAGACACTAAGAGCGTTCACGAGATAAAAGCCTCCATTGATACGCCATTGAAGTTACCCAACGCTTTGTCTTAAAACTCCTCAATCTCTCAAATGATCCTCCTCCTTAATTGAAGAGATCGATAGGTTTGGAAGAATCGCCTTTGTTTTTCGGAAGGAGCGCGAGTTTAATCTCGCTCAAGCCCTTTTCTTGCTATAATCCCATCTCCCGATTACCTCACATGGTATCGCCTCCATCTTGTTAACGCCTCTTCCCTTCAAACACAAGAGATGCTCCAATTTATCTGATCAGTATCAGGATATCCCCATTGAAAAAACTTCAATACTTCCTCCCCCTTGGTTTCATCGAGACTCAGCGATAAATAATATTAAAACGGGGGATTTTTTCGGGAGATAATACCCCTCGGTCGAACGCAGTTAAGAGGCGATTGGAGTGGAATGTTTTTCGATGGGGATGAGCGAAAAATATATAGGAATTTTCATCAATTAGACCCTCCGTCTCGATCAAAGTCGCACCGCCGAGCTTTTTTTCACTGCCGGGGCTTAACTACCTTGATCTCCGCCAGAGGCGCCACTCACTCACTGCTGATTCCGAAGATCGCATTACCTGATTCCTTAAGACCTCTCCACTCAAAGTTAATCCCTCAGCATTCATCGGATCTGAACAGCCGAAGATAAAAGCCTCTCCTATGAAGGATATTAGAGAGTAATTCATCTCCAGTGGGTCATGCTCTGCGTTGTAATACTTATCGAAAAACTTTTCGCGTTTTTATTTTGGAGAGTTTCTTTTGGAAGATGAGAGATGCTCGTTGCAGGCTGAAGAACGTAAAAGATGAATAATTAATTTTCACAAAATACACCAAAGGGAAGCTCTTAAGTAAATTGTGGTTCTTAATTACCTAGTGGATAAGATATTTTACTCCTAAACGCTTAATCTTCGCTTATGTTAGAAGTGCATCTATAGAGAAATAAACAAGTAAAATTTTAATTGGAACCTTGAATGAGGTACATATGTATTTGCTTCAACTTTAACACTTGTGAAATACAGTAATTAAGATCGTGTAGCCACTTTAACGAAAAGCTACATCTGGTACAGCGATGATCTATAATATCGCGCTTTTTAGTATTTCAGCTAAATTAGCGTCTGTCAATCATAATTTATAATTATATAACGTTACTTTTAATATGTTAAGAGATATTCTTTAAAATTTTATAACGCTTTTCGATTTATTTTTGCACTTAGACTTTCTAATTAGAAATTTGGTAGGGAATTTGATAATATATTGCGAGCCCCACTAAAGGAGTTTTGAAATTTAGGACTCTCATTGGCGACAAGCGATATATTTATATTTCAATTTTCCAAGTTGAAGAAACTCATTGACCATTTGGTGATTTACTTGGGCCTATACAAATCATCGTAAAGTTATTGAAACCACATAAATATAAGGTAAGAAAGAGTAATTTATGCTGGAATTTTCCAGTTAAATCATTTTCACTTGGTCAGAAATGCAAACTTGAACTAACTCACTTATCATCTTGTCAAGTTGCCATATTCATTTGCGACCTTTTTCAGTTTAACCTTCTTATGGACTGTGCAGATGGTCGTTATGTTTGTATAATCGAATTATTAAAGGAATAAATGACCAAAGGATTTGCACATCAAATAATTTTGTTTTCAGTTAAATAATTACCGTTAATCACTTTAGTGTGCAATTCAACAATTACTTGAATGAGTTTCAGATGAAATAGTTACTTAGGAATTCGTTTACATTGGTAAAGATTTAATAGGAATTATCTCTACGCATACATCATATAATATGGGTTAATTGGAGTAATAGCCTTCCTAGGCTAAAATTCGCTAAAAAATAAGACGTCATTTTTATTATTATATCAATTACAAACAAACTGTCTCCCTGGGTAGGCATGTGGACATTGCAATGCGATAGTGAATTGCCAAGTATGTTTTCTTCCTCGATAAAGAATTCCGTCGAAGCGTCCCGGTAACTGCCGAACATCGAAAGTCTGTGGGTAACTACCATTAATAAGATATGAATTCCGTAGCATTAAAATCGGCCGCACTGAAACAACGACAATTTAAGTTTCCTCTAATTAGATCGCGTATCGGATTTATCGGTTCCCTTTCACCGATAAACTTATATCCGAACCACTTGTTCCATCTAAATAACTCAGTGAGAGGCCCCTGCTCTCGCTCCCACGCAACCGAATTAAAACAGAAAGAAAAATCTCACGCCGAGCACTAAACGAACGAGCGAAAAGGAACTCGGGCTCTCTTTTCTCATCGGAAAAATAGAGCAGCGGGGATCAAAGGATGTGCCCATTATCCTCCTCCTTCTTCCTTTGAAGTCGCACATGAGGGAGTAGAAATGGAGGATATATAAGGAAGGGAGTCCTCCCTCTTCGAAATCTCTTCCGATCCTACCTTTTTATTTCTGATTACCAAAAGGACGTCCTCGCAGGGAAATCCTATCAGAGGGGATCCGGAAGGGACGGAAAAAGGATGATGGTCCAGGGAACATATGCGACAGGGGGATGGAGAGAAAGACAGAGGGCCTGGGGAAAAGGAAGGGATGGATGGGGGTTGAAAACCGGATGGGGATATAGTGGAGTGTCCGGCGAGAAATACTGACGAATTTAGATTATCTGAGGAAATGAGTATCTACTGGAAGCAATGACAAATGGGCGTGAGATAAGATAATGGAATTATTAAGGAATTTGTTTTCCCCTTAAGAAAAAGATGTACGCATCTTCCTTTGTACAATAATGTTGCATGAAAATGCGTTCAATTTAGTTAAACATCTCAACATCGATCTATGTAGACGTTCTTCAAAAAAGAGTATCATCTGACTTGAATTATAACTATAATTTTAGTAAGTTTTCCAAATAATATTTAATTGCATTTGCTGTCACGCCATCAGCCCTGATGAACTCCACGAATAGCGGTAGGTTACTAAGATTAGAAACTAAAATAACGAATCCAGTCGTATTGAGATGTGAGAAATATTTGTCTCCTCTTTTCATGCCTCAACTAAAAATGAAAATATTTTATGTTGTAACAGAATTATGTGAATAAGCATGAAATTACGAGTGGCGAATTTCATTGATAAATTTTACGTTGTTAACATCAGGAGTTGCCAGTCGTGTGCAAGACCAAACCTTTCAAAGGTTTTCAAGTCCTTAGAATGGCATAAATAAATTCCTAGAAAGTTAATAAATGCTTTTCTAGCTCCTTTCGTGTATGTATATGCGTCTCATCTCGTAAAAATATTGGGTATTTCTAAATAAAAGTATTGGAATAATTTCTAGCAACATAGTTTTGTAAATCTTTTTTATCTGTGGAGAAAAACGGAGTTGCTTTTTAATCTGAATTTACTACTCTCAATGGAGACATCTTTCATAATTCCCAGGTTCCTTAAATAATGTTTCTTGATATTACTTTCGTCATCCTTCAATAAATTCCCATCCATCGGCACTATACGGATTTATATTTATCCAGTACCGATAGGATGAAAAATTTCATGATGAATGTGATTTGATAATACAAAACAATAAAATATCACGACCAATTTGAACCTTGGATTAAATATATAAATTAGATTAAGTCCGATAAAAATTTGAGCTAGTTAAATTACTGCTCGTCTCAAGTTATGACTAAATCTTTTTGTATATAGAGAATATATGTAAAAATGAAAGCCTTGATAAAATTCCCACATTCATGAACTAGCTAAGTTATTGCTATCATTAGATTATTAATAAAACCATATCTAAAGAAATTTAATTCAACAATAAACCAATAGTTTAACTATCAGTGAGAGAGTGAATTTATGACAAATTCTCACAAATATATCGTCTTATTTCGCAAATTAAGTTGTTACTTAGTTAATTTTTGTTAAATTAATTGCCTCTCCTCAACCTATACTCTTACAACTTATACAACTTACTCTTATACAACTCTCTAACTAAATATCGTCTTACTATAACATTCCGAGATCAACATGTCTGCCAGAGCTGATCGGACGCATAGTATTAATTGCTGACTGAAATTTCAATGGAAGAATGCCTCCGCATAAATCTGCGAGGGCCCTCGCCGGATATTCAGCCTTCGCAAACACATTTTTTGCGCTGAAGTAGGGAACTGGGGGAAGCGGGGGTGTAAGGGTTTAAGATGGATGGAAAGGGTATGGAGTCGGGTTAAGTGGAGGGAAAAGGGACGGAAAAGACGATTGAGGGGATCTATTCTCCGGGAAGGGTAGCCCTTAATCGGCGTGGGTATTCAGGGCCGGCTGACCCAAAAGGCCGCCCTGATTGGGTCACAGCATTCGGACGCTGCGATTGACGATTGGCTCAAATCAAGGGGAGGCTTTTGGAAGTTATGTGGGCAGCGGAGGGACAGTTTTACGGCGGACACACAGATCAGCGGCTCTCAATCAAGACGTCCATTGCGTCCGCATGGAATCTAGACAGCGGGTTTGGGCATTGTCCCATTTCCATCGAAGGGCAATGCGCTTTCGGTAATCCACTGGTCTAATGGCTAAGAGAGGTTGAAACTTAAAAAAGTTGACGGGAATGTTTGTGGCTAAAGATTTAAACAACAGGACGCAAAAGGACACTATGATCATCACCGATTTTATAATTTTATCTAGAACTAGTCTGTAAAGTATTGAGCCCGAAGGCCAGTTGCTGTCTCACCCTCTCCAATAGAAGGTACTAAGAAATTGTAAAGAGGAATGAGGATCATTTGGCAGGATGAGGAGTGAGGTAGTTTGCCATTGCTTTTGTCACTAATCCAGAATGCTATAAGGGGAATATCTCCACGAAAGTAAATCATAATGACTCTACGAGTAACTCTTTTGTTATCAGTCTAAAAAGAAAAACCTTGATTAGTGCATTTATCCACTCATACCTTGGTAGGTTACATTTCATCACAGCCGTGACCAAAACCGTGATAAAAGTAGGTATATGAAAGATTAATTTTTCACTTTCCTGTACCAAATGACAAATGAAAATATTCCATTCATCAGCATGTGGTAACAGGTAACTAATACTAGTAATGATTATTACTCCATTGGGTAAGAACGAAAGATGAATCAGGATCCTTGAATTTGTTTCTAGATTTAGGGAATACAAATACAAGTGCTGTAAAAAAACGTGGAAACGTTTCAGGTGGAACGCGTGGGTTGAAAAAAATTCAAAAATTAAAAATCAAATCTATATATATATATTTATTGTTTTCTTGATAAAGGGTTGAAAAACTGAAAAACGAGTGCATTAACCATTAAATATTAAGCTTATTCAGTAATAAAATTATAACTAAAAAAGCCATTGCACACTTTTCTGACAATAGGTATATATAGGTATATATAGGGTTGAGAACCCCTGCTTAAGCGCTCAGAACCGCGGAGTTTTCATAACCTAGACCCAGTAAAGCCACTGAATTACATATAAATGGGACTGTTCTTGATTTTAGGCTTTCAAGAAAACTGTTTTCACGCACCTTTAACAATGAACCTGAACTGAACTTAGCATTTCGCTAAATTCAATCCGAGAAAAATTATTTATAGACTTAAGAATAGCCATATCCGCTATTCATGTATTTGTACCAATTGAGATATTATATAAATTGGCAGTTGCTATTTCCCTATATAAAGATTAATTTCAAGAATAACCTAGTTTTCCGTATTGTGCGCATACTGACCTTTAATAATATTAATGTTTATTTGTCTGAGAACCATATATTCAAGATGTTAGACATTTTCAACGGAAAGTAAAATCATAACATTACACAGGAATGTAAATCACAGATATAGTTATTAAATTCATCCAAATGGTACATATTTTCTTCAGAAAGAAGAGGAAATAACAGAATAAAGCCTGTTAAAATTTAAATTGTGAATATTTATAGGAATCTTATCGTTACGAAACAACAATAATAGTGGTTGAAATAAGATACTCATATTTTGATCCATTCTCAACAATTCCTCAATAGTATGTTCATTCTATTCAAGTATAGCTCTAAAGATATATGAAAGGCTCCTAAATACATCATATTAGTAAGGAATAGATGATGTATTTATTTCATGACCATTTTATTACCCATATATAAATGTGAACTATTCTTCACTCCTGTCCAGAACTTTTTTCTTAGCTACTCTTCTACTTTCATTAATTATGGAATCAAGCTTAATTTAGAAACAAAATTCTTGATTAATGGATTCAATTTCCGTAGTTGAAGCAACGCTAAGCAGAATTTGCTGCGGGATATTCGTGAAAACAACAGAAACGTAATTGGGAATTTAATCGTAACTGACGTATTTATCCTTTCCCCTTTGTCTCTCGTAATTCTGTTTGGCAAGTCAATTTATTGTCATCCACTCTTTTTGTGTTTAAACAACGGAAAGTGCCTCACTTCTACGATCAAATTCCTAGTAATTGGAATTGCGCGCATATCAATCCCCGCGATGCTCAATGAGCTTATCTTTCCAAGGAGTGTCTGCGAGATAGATTTTAGATACAAAAAATTTCAGCACAAACAATTTAAGTTTGAATTTATTACTAAACACGCATCTTAAATGGTGCAAATGGAAGCATCTGCTCGCTCTAAAATTGAATGTGTCTTTAATCAGAATATTTGTTTGGAAAACATTTGGTATCCAAACAAACATCTCTCGCGTTACCGTAAATTACCTTTGCGTTTTAATTTTAAAATATTCTCCTGGTCCTTGGTTAAAGTAAGCAGAAGAGCTCGCAGAATTAATGGAAAACCGAATTATTTGATTAATTAAGCACTATTAATAGCCAGTGCACAGCAGAGAAGCCTGTGTTTGAAAGTAGTTAGAACAGAATGGAGAGTTTGAATTTCGGTATGAAGGCCGTTACACGTTATAAATAGCTAGGTATTCATGAGTAAGATTATTATGGTAAATTCTTTTTAATTTAATTTAATGTTTTTTTACTTATAAGTTGAGTAAGTTGATAATGTGAGTTGAAGCGGTTGCAAAGCAAACGAGGAAGTGCTTTTGAAGGTGGTAGGGTAAAGTGTCGCGTTTGGAGATAGTGAAATAAATTTTATTTGTATGGGTTCAATAAAGGGAATGAATAGCAAACAATAGCAAAATAAGGCAGGTTTCCTCAAAAATCACATAAAAGGATTATTTTATGATGGAAAAGAGTGGTTGGATAGTGCAAAGGAAAGAATATCTATCACAGAGAAATGAAATTGCAAACAAGTCAGGGTTGTTAGAGTGATTGCCTTATTTTTTAGTACTCTCTTGCTCACTCCTCACTTATATCAAGTATCAGCCATAGTTATTTCGCAGCAGACATGTCAGTCAGGGTTGATCAGTCGCAGAGTATTAATCGGAGAACCGAAAAGGCATTATAAGAATTTGTATAAATAAGTAAGGGACATTCTCTGATATTCCGCTTTAGTAAATATATATTTAGGGCTTTTTTTAATATGGGAGTTAATTCTGCATTAAATAATTAAGAGGCTTTAGATATTGGAACCTGATAGGCAGAAATATCTACATAAATGTGCAATTTGTAAATACTTAAAGAAAGACTCGTTGAGTACAAACACCAAAGCGAAATTTTTTGCTTGATTCCCCAAAAGTGAAACCTGCTAAAAGGGTCAAACAAACTTATAAATTTCTACGGAATAAGTTAGAAAAAGGCAACCAGTTTTGTCTACTGTCAGACATCTTAGAGCTTGCGCATACAATTCATCACTGTGGCAAGGCGTGTTTCGGAACATCATCATAACCTTCGATAAAAATCTTCATTTTGTAAATAATTAAACTAAAAAACTCCCGTTGAGGGGGGCAAACGTCTCCTAATTGCCCGCTTACACCCCCACTGGTAGGGCTTCTTTCAGTACATCATCAATGGAACGGCAGTTAAAGCATGAGGCTATGCTGGAAGGATTCGTGGTCAACATACAAATACCCCATAATATTAAAGCGAAATTTACGGCTAATTTGCTCCGAATTTGGAACCAGTTGAAGGGGAAAGGAAGGGAAAGTATGTTAAGGCCGAGGAAACGGGAGAAAGAGGATCTTCCTAAAAAAATGATTCCGCATCGATAACCACCGGCCGAAGATCCCACTTAATCTACCTAGCAAATTTTAATTGCCAATTTCTCCTGGCGTTCTTTTCCTCGGCCCCTCAATCAATCAATGGCCCCTTTTTATGGCCCTCGTGGAGACTAATTTGAATCCCCTTTCCATCGACCGTTGGAGGGTTAGAGGATGACTCTTCCCTGAAACGTAACGGGAAGACCTCACGTAAAGAAAATCCATCCCTCTTCTAGAGTTAGGGAAGAGCGGGAGGGGGAGAGGAGGAATTGGAGGCGGGGGAGGGAGAGGTAAAATAGGGGGTGTGGGCGAGTAGAATGGGGCGGAGATCGGATTGGAGAAAGGGGCGGTTTGATGAGGTTACGGATTGATGGGGGACATTTTTTTGGTGCGACGACACGGCCACTTTGGTTGAGAATCGAAGCAGTCCCTCCCTTTATCTCCTCGCCATTCTCAGCCTATTTAGCTTGTGTCCCTCTCGGCATTCGTCTTTACGGTAGCACATCCCCTCGCTTCCTTATCTGGCGAATTTAGCATGATTTTCAAACCAGGAAATATCAGGAATTCAAGGAAAGTTGTGGAGAAAGAAATCGGAGCACGACTTTTTACGAATCAGAGTTTCAGAAACTGCTCAAAAGCCGACTTTTCCAGCGTTTTGTATCGCCGTAAGATTCAATCCGGATACAACGTAAAGGCCCGGATTACTGATCTTCCGAGAAGCACCCGTTGTACATTTCATTAGCTTTTAGGAGTAGAAGGAAAGCACAGGAAATTGGGGAAAACTTGAGGGGTAGATTGTATAGGTTTTCCCTCAGTTAAGTGCAATGGACTTTATTAGTGTGTTCTGCCAATAATAAAATAGTCCAAAAATATCCATAGTAAAAAACTTTTACTAGACCACTAATTTATTATCCGAATAACACGACCCAGGTTTCGTAGCGTCGCTACATCATGAGGTGACAAAAAAATGATTTTTTTATTTATTTTTTTTATTCTTTTGTCACCTGATGATGTAGCGACGCTACGAAACCTGGGTCGTGTTATTCGGATAATAAATTAGTGGTCTAGTAAAAGTTTGTTTACCATGGATTTTTTACAAGTTAATAAGTACCACAAAAATAACCCTGAATTTTGTACCCTTTTTGTATTGTTCCCAAGGAAAAAACGGACTTGAAAAAAAGTCTGACAGGGCCGGGGCCGGGCCCTTGCACACAAAGTCCCCAAAATGGCTTGTTGAAATGTTCTGGTCGGGTAGCCTAGATGGTTAAGGCAGCCTCCCGGTTAGAGGAAGATCCCGGGTTCGTTTCCCGGCCCTGTCAGACTTTTTTCAAGTCCGTTTTTCCTTGGGAATTTTCCTGGGTGCACGCCCTTATGTGCAAAGTCACCTTACCCTTTCCTTACTTTTTGTATTGTTTATAAAATAGTCCTTTCGATTATAGTTTTCGATACGCTATCATTTCCAGAAGGCTGGAGTGTTTTGTATATTAAATGAAATTCAGGAAGCTCCCGGATAGTCATGTGGACAGCGCGTTTGCCTTTGGTGAAAGCGGTCCCGGGTTCGATTCCCGGTGGGAGCCAATGTGCGAAATGACCTAAGCTGTCGAAGCACTTTTAGCAATACTACTACTACCCTGAAATTCAGAAGTATTGTTTTTAAAAGTTTCACAACAGCAACCGTTATTTTGTACAAGTACAAAAAGAGATAGGATATGGGCAAATAATGCAACTCAAAAGAATCTCAATTATGTTACCTTACGAAGATTCTTATTGCAATTGCCCTTATAATGTATAATGAACCTTTAACCCATTCCAAGATTCTTAAATCTATGAATGTGACTTCTAATCCATCTATGAAACTTATTGTTTGGTCTAAATTAATAAAAGTGGTTGTTTAACGAGTAAGAACTCAGCAATATTGGCCTGAATCCAATCAGAAAGAGTGACTCTTTCCATAAAACATCAAAACTGCTATGTATCAGTAGGAGACATCTTCAGAAGCAACTACTCCGTCAGGCATGTTTAGCAAAAATTTGACAGTGGTTTCTTCTACAAGCATGTTGTTAGAGGTGTTAATGATAACGTTTCCTTCGGACACAAAGTATTGTTCCGTTTTAAACGCTGATGATAGTTCTAGGAGTGACTTCTTATTCCTACAGAACATTTAGTATTATATTATGGAATTCTAATCCAAAGTTTTATTGAAAATAGCATAGCCCTGATTTCCTTTTTGATGGACCACTTCCAAATTTTCTCTGATTCTGTGTGGTTACATTTTCGAAACTTCTATTGTAATAATCTTCAGAAAGAATCATTAAAAAAAGCGTTCAACCTCATGTTGAAGTCATTTATATTTATTGATTTGCTCTGCATAGAAAGAAATACGTTGTAAACATGGAGCGTTGAATTTTAACGTCCTTTTCCTGCAACTGAAATATCATGAAATAGCCTGAGGAAAACTGGCACTGTGAAGCACACTACCGCTTCTGCCAAATACTGCGATTCCGCTGAAGAGATTGCACCCGTAAAATTCTCGCTTTCAAAATTGGTTTTGTCATGTTTGCACGTCATCGAACACAATGGTTTCGGCACAATTTCCATAAAGTCGCGCTCCGCCTGCATTGCAGCGGATTCTTTCATATCAGACCACCGAGGTGATTCCCTTAGTTAGAGATATTAGAATCGCGTCGGAGTCAACCGTTCCGAAATTAGGTCGTTGCGTTTGAGCGACCGAGATTGGCAGCGCAGTTTTAAAATGGAATTGGAGGTGCCAAGATCGTTTTCACTCCGACTGCCAAAATCGTTTAGGGAAAGAGATGTATCGAGGCGAAACAGCATCGATTGACACGTGGAACTAATCATTTGCTTTCGGTAGAGGATATTGAAGTTCGAAATGAAAAGAACGTTTGAAATAGGTCCTCGGCAATTTCACGCTGTCGTTGTAATTAGCTACGGAGAGAATGGCCCTCATCAAAAAGTAATTTGAACCTCTTTTTTTTTGTTTTGACTAAATGCGCTGACATTCCCAATCAGTATATTTTGCGTAAATATTTACGCTATTTTAATCATTCTGCTGCAAATCAAATGTTTTTTTCTCCCCACGTTTTTCATCGATTTGGTTTAAATATGATGTTTAGTGAGTGCAAAGTTAATAAAAGCAATATTAAAGTTAATGATAATAACAATAGTAATAGAAATCCAATTTTAATAAACTTTTACTTATAATTGTTCCCGTTTTCTTCTACTTTATCCTCTTGAATGGTGATATTCGTACTAGTTTGTAGGTATTCAAAGTAAAGAACGAAAGATAAACGAATTCCACCCAAAGAAGCTTCAGTCACCTTTTCCTCAGTCGTTTTTTAACTCTCGCAATGGTGGATATTATAGTTTCCAGGAGAATATTGGTTCATGCAAAATAATTCAGCATTGATCAATCGTGATTCTTCTTCTGAGATACCTATATATAGTTAGTTCTGTTTTTCAATCTTCCATATTTTTATAGTAAATAATTTTATAAAGTATTGATTCAAGTACTCAATTATTTAAATATTGCTTAATCCAGTGTTTCTACTGCTTCTATAAAAGGATAAGATATTTGAAATTAACATTTAATACTAGGAGAATACATGTTTGAAAATATCCTGACTTTCTTTTCCGTTTGACTGCTCATAGCAAGTAAAAACATACGGGGAAATTTCGGTAATCGAACCTTCGTTTGAAATAAACGCGTTTGATTTTTAGTTTGAATGAAAAACTGCTGAAAGGAATTATTGGGAAAACGTTATTCGTATTAAGGTAGACATGCCTCGAGCTTGAACTACAAAGACCGGTGAACATTATTTCGATTAAATCAAGAAATTCTGCTAAAAGCAGTTTAGCTTGCGTGTATTTGTGTATTGGTGTATATGTGTATTGGTTAGAAATAATATCCACAATGTCGTGTAATCACATTAAAAAGCCTAACATTAACTTTTACTTCAAACAATAAAAGTTCCTTAAGTAACTGATTATGCAACGTATTGAGCAAAAGTTACCTCATTTTTTTAATTACGCTTAAAGCTCGGAGTATTTTTTTCAAATTTCTTCTCAAAGCGTATTGTTCTTTATTCCGAAAGTTTGTAAGGTAATTGCGAACAATAATTAATGTATACATATTTGGATACATGAATTATTCTTAAAAGCTGCAATTTTGAAATCATTGCTAATGTTTACGAACATAGTAGAAGCTGATAACTTAAATATAACATCAGGTTGAATCATTACATTACATAAAATAGTAAATGAAATCAATGAAATTGATGATGATTGATGAAATTCAATGAAATTCTTTTTTAATATTCAAGTTTAATTCTTCGCGGATTCCTTATTTAGGTGTTTTAGTTTATTTCGGACAGTAGTTTCATGTTTCACAAAGTAAAAAGTTGTAACATATGTTTTCCTTTCTGGTGTATCTTTATCAATTCCCTAGAACATTAAAAACTTAGCCTTTCCTTTACATTATAGGAATGTAGTGGCAAACTACCGCAAACATCACTTTTCATGTCACCTCATATCTATTCTAGAGATTTAAGTAACTTGTAGTGGAGGTATGAGCATCAAAATAGACCTATACATACTATTAAGTCTCTTAATAAAGAAAATTAAGAAAGAATTGCGACTTTTTTCCTGGATGCTACCTCGTCAATCATTCATGATTTCCATAGTTTTCTTGATTCATGCGACGTGCCTTTAGATTCGTAAACGTATCCCTCGCGTTCATACGAAAAGTAGGACGAAGTCTCCGAGATAAAACGTCCTCTTCTCCGCAAAACCTTCATCCCAAGACTGAAATAAGGAGAGGCATAAAAACGTGTCAGACACGTGTCTTCATAACTACTTCGATGTCCATCAAGGAATCCAATTCCCCAAAAGCCTTCCTTTCTCTACTTTCAGCCGCGCCTTCGCATCAACGACCCCAATTCCTTTCCTCTAAATGGACCGCCGCCTACCATTCCTCTTCTTATACCTTCCCCTCCAACACCTCATCTCCCGTTCCTCTTTTGATAGCTTCCCCTCTAACACCCCATCTCCCATTCCTCTTTTTATACCTTCCCCTCCAACACCCAATCTCCCATTCCTCTTTTTATACCTTCCCCTCCAACACCCCATCTCCCATTCCTCTTTTTATACCTTCCCCTCCAACACCCCATCTCCCGTTCCTCTTTTTATACCTTCCCCTCCAACACCCCATCTCCCGTTCCTCTTTTTATACCTTCCCCTCCAACACCCCATCTCCCATTCCTCTTTTTATACCTTTCCTTCCAACACCCCATCTCCCATTCCTCTTCTAATACCTTCCCCTCTGACACCCCCTCTCTCCCGCCCCTCACCAGCTTCCTTTCTCCGCATTCCTCCCGCCCTCACCTCAAAGACGACTGATACTAACCCTCTCATTTTTCTCACCTATTTGACACGTGAAGGCCATCTTGTCTTCAGAATTTTTAATCGATTCTTAGATCCTACGAGTAGATGGTCGGCGATACACTTACCAGTTTATTATTTATTCTCAGTATTATGTGAATCTTCTCCAGGTTGTATTTTCCATAACGAGAATCTGTAATATCATATTTTCGCATATAAGTCCTCGAATTCGGAAAATTATTTCAATTACTTGAAGCTACTTACATATAAACTCTAAACACTTTGTTCTTCTTTATTATCCATTATCTTTTTTAACTATATATTCTATATTCATATTCCCCATATGCCTTTCTTATATTTTTTCAACGCTAGTTTGAATCAAATATATATCCTAGTGATAAATGCTTTCATTTTCTGTAGTTTTGTGATGAACGCATAGTAAAGTAAATCATAAGGTAAGATGCCTAAACCAAAAGAAACAGATGACTGGAAATACTCTTTTCTTAATAGAACTAAAATCAATTGACGAAGCTGTTACTTTGTGGAACTCCATAACGTAGGAAAGGAAGAGAACACTTTGTCTTAGTTCCACAGTAAATTTATTGTACTTAATAGAACTATCAAAGAATGGAACAGTCTACCTGCAAAAGTCTTCGAATCTCTCCCAATAAATATCGATTTTTTTACTAAGGTTATAAACAAAATGAATAATCAGACGAATGAGCTTCCTAGTAACGAAATTTGAGACAAGTAGAGGATTACCTGGTTGGGTTATCTACGGTGGGGACTTTGTGGGCCTCGTGGCCGCTACGGTAGCCGTGAAGGCCTATCAGGAACTCGGAAAAATCTAGTATCATAAGTACAAGACAAATAATGTGCTGTGTGTGTTTTTTGTAATTCATGCATATATTATAAATTTATATTTTTATTTTTTTATTATTTTATTTATGCATGCTTATATTGTAAGTTGTTGTTTTTTTGTATTTAGTCTTATAATTTTTTATTGATTGTTATATAAGTTAATGTCGCCACCTGTCCTCGCGACTAACTGCGCTGGTTTTGTCCAATAAATAAATAAAAAGAGTTCACAATGAAGCACACGGTGTGACTGTTTCAGGAGTAACTTTATAGAACTCCTTAAGTTTGAATGTAGTAAAACCAGATGCAAAGTTTAAACCCACATTAAAGGGTTAAGGTGACATTTACTTCTGGTTTTATGATTCATTTTATAAAGGACATTATCCTTTTAGTAATGGCATCGGTATACTGTCATTAGAAGTCTAAAACCTAAGAAAAATTAAGTACGTAGACTATTTATCATAGTCCTACAAAATTATGTATTATTTTTCTAATTTCAAACGTGATGGTTTTCTTATCAAAATTAAATATTTTTGGAGCTAAATTATATTAATGCTCACACTCGTCATGACCAATTTGATAGTTTTTAGACGTAATTAATAATTCAGATATATAATAAGTAACTCAGTAAAAGTTCCACACTATATTTATTCGATCGACATTATCACTAAAGTGAAATCACTAAGTCTGCGATAAGGCTTATCCTAATTTAATGTATCTCCATTTTTTTGATGGAGTTTCACACGGTTCCGGCTTTTTAGGCTGATTTGAAATTATGAGATCACCAAAGGCAAGAGCTCTAAACACAAAGAGCATAAACTACGATGGTACAACTTGTTAGATTAAAACGAGTTCAAATTTTAAAAAATATCATGAGCAAAATTAGCCATCGAGCAATATTTAATTTAAATTTATCCTTTTTCCGTAAAAGAAATAGAATGAATTTATACCATCTTTTCCCAAAGTCTCCATTTCAAGCAGTTCCAGAATAGGATAAAAGATTTCCCCATCGGCCTTCCTCTCAGCACGGAGTCATCCATCACGCAAAGTTTTCGGTAAATAAGTCCAGAGCGTCCTGGCCTTTTTTATAGGGAGGAACAAAAAAAACCGTAGCAACAACACACAAGTCGCCAATATTTCATCAAACGACACGTTGAGATAAAAAATCCGGGACGACGATTATTGCTGGGGGCTCGCGAACGCTCTGTGGAGCACGAAAGACTTTATTCCGGAAGCAGGTGGAAAGGGATTGATCCGGAAAGAAATCATCGTGAATTCCCTGCACCACCTCGAGCTGTAAATTTCCGTGACAGGGCAGAAAAGGGGAATTTGTTGGGGGAGAAAAAATAGGGCAGTTGGGAGTTGGAAAAGGGAAAATGATACTCTCCATTCACTCGTCGATAACAACTTCGGGGACTGAGATTGAGCATAAGGAAATGTCTACCGAATGCATTTTCGACTCCGAGATGCAGTTCCGCCTTCAACAACTGACAGACCAGTACTGATCAAGGAGTCTGATGAGAACTTAACCCACTTTTGGATATTTTAAAATAAATAAAAGCGAAAAAAAATTTGGAGTAACTTAATTTTTGTTCTTTTCCTGTATTAGTTCATATTTTTGGAGAAATCTCGAAAATACGGAAAATTATCGAAAAAAATTACCGCATATTTTTTTTCAAAACAGCCGTCACAACATTATCGAAAAATAATATACAACGGAAGTTTCGCTCTTAAGATTAGCCTTTATGATAATCGCTCGAAAATGAGTATTTTCTCGTGATCCTAATCTTATGATGTAAGCCTCTAATTATAACCACACAATAAATTCAACTTGCTCTGATCTTTCTTTGCTATCTTGTAAGGTAAGCACGAGGTTTCCAAAACTGCACTTCATTATGAATGTTTTGTTGAAACATTTAAGTAGTAAAATTAGTGCTAATTCTCTCATACCTTGGTGGTATCATTTACTTCACGCTCTTTCTTGTGAGTTTTCCGAAGTGACCTTGTCGTGCAAAGTCACCTTTTGCTTTTTTTGCCTTCATTTACTATTTATTGCCCATAAATTGATTCTAAAAGGCTCATCATATATTTTAAACAATTTTTTTATTTATATTTTAATGACGTGGATGTTAATTCTGTCTGACAAAAGATTATCCTCTTGATTATTTATGAAAATATTCCAGTATTTTATCATCTCTTGATGTAAGAACGTGCAACACGAGTCGAAGTGTATGAATATTTTACAGATTTTTATTTTAATTCCTTCATAGAAAATTTGAAAATTAATTAGTTTTCAAATACGCCTGCATAAAAAATAAAAAAAAACTCGATTTAATCTTATGGATATAAGTTTTAATGAAGCTATGATTTTATGTTTCAATCATAGGAGTGAGTAAAGCTTAATTTGTCATTAATATTGTTTAAAATTGTTTCAAAAGGATGTTCCGTTTGTTTTTCATTGTCCCTGGAACATTCACGGAAATTTAAAATAATATCACGAAAGGAAGCTACTTTAAAATTGCTAATGTAATTGAAAGCAGATTCAGATAAAAATAAAGTTTTCAATTCTTTTATTCGTTATGTACCCATTAAAATATTCCTTGCAAATCTCTATCCCTCAGTACACCTTATGAAGAATAAATTGAAATTCTCCGAGTCTTTGGAATTGCACGAAAAGAACTAAACACACAGGTGTCGTCAAACTTGTATGAGGAAAAAACTCCATTTGGGTCAAAATTTCTACTCGCTAGTCTTATGCGGGACTAGTACGTGTGGGGAATAGTAAAAAGTTAATACGCGAAAATTCAAAAAGGGAGGGGGCGTTTTTGGCAGGGTTTGTGAAAAACATACGGCAGGCGGCGCACAGACTTAAATCCGTAATCCGACAGAAGATCAAGAGCCGAATACGAAATAAGACATGAGAATGCCATTTTAGCAGTTCACACCGGAAATCACTGCGCCAGCTAGGAAATATGGCAGGTCATACAAACGAATGAATTTCAGATGACTCATGCGCAGGCCACTCATTTTTTCAAGCGATTAATACTATCTGCCTTTACAGTTACATTGCTGATGCATGCGTATATCCATGATTAATTAGGATTTTCCGATGTAATAATGGTTTAGCAAGGGTCGCGCGTGGCTAGAGGAAATATAGATTGTCGAATCATTGCGTTTCTGTAGCTTTATTAACGAATGTCTTCCTCAAAGCTTAATCAAAATCATAGTAGAGAAGCATCCTGGGAACACATGCTGGATACCATCTAAATCTCTAATATTTCCCTTTGACCGAAGGTGCAAAGTTCTAGCGTGTACTAGTGTGCTCAAAATAATGCAAAATTAAAGAAATTGAATTACTTTAACTTAGAGAGGTATTACTTTTCTTAATTATTGCTCTAAATTATGTATTTCCTAATATAATGTATAAATGATACAAAAAATATTAGTATTTTCCTATAATCCCATCCATGTTGAGTATTCATGTAGATGTTAATTATTCTAATACAATTAGGTTCTTAGTGTATTAACTTACGTTTTATGTCCAGCGATGTATATTTCTCATATGAATTTTATATCTTTGTAGCTTTTAGACTTCTACTCTAAGTGTTATAATCTATATCTATCAGACTTTTTTTCTTTCCGATAACTTATGTATGTATCTCGCCCTCATTCATCTTCGTGATTTTCTTTCACTACCGGAAACATTTTTCCATGATCATAGAGCATCACCGCGGTTTTTACGACACAAGAACTTTCTTTATTTCCTCATAACTTCCCCTAAAATATTCCCATTGATGTTGCCTGACCTTAACTTATGCATATTTATATATTCCTAATAAAAAATTAAATGATGCGGTGTCTCTGGACCGTAAGGAAGGAGATGAGAATCAGTTTCAGCTGGATACATATTATTGAACACTTCTATGGTGTAAGCAAAGCACAGAACTGATTCTGACTATTAAAGTTGTTTTTAAGCTGTAATGAATTTTCGTTGAAAGTTGATGAAAGTTGAAAATGAAAATTGTCGGATAATTTATTTAAAGCTGCATCATTTCAGTAAAATAAAATCAATCAATTATTAAAATGTTACTTTTTCATAGTAGTAAGCTAAAGAAAAGATTGGATTATAAGCTAGATAACTATTTAAGAAATCAATTCCAGTGTTAATTAGTGGAACTTCATTTTAAACTAACAAAAGTAAAAAAAACACAAGTGTATTTTTACTTTTGTACAAGTGTGTGTGTGTTTTTTACTTTTGTAAGTTTAGATAACTATGTTGAAAGAATAGATCAATTTGTCTGTTCTTTCCAACATGAAACTTCAGCGTTACAATGAGAAAAAACCTCTTTGGATTGCCAGGGGTGAAACGGTTCGGGAAATATTTTTTGGGAAATAAAATTATTTAACTCATAATATTCCCATAAATAAAGCGAAAACGAACAATAAAAACGAAAATCCACCTTCCGATTGCTTGATATTTTTCCAACACTTCCGTTTCCTTTACATATCATCCAAATCTTAGAAAATAACGTTTTAAATTATAATCTTTGCATTTATAATCAAATGAAATGCCCGAAATAATATCTTAATCAAACTTTCCCTATTATTTTTATTATCAGCAAGCTATAGCTTCTATGTCACATTAGTTTAGATATAGCGTTTTAATCGCTTAGCATTAAATGAAAAATGTTTCAATAATTCACAAAGCTTTGGGATGAAATCATTTTTAATGTAGACAACGTCCGTTGTTTGTGCATCCTTTATCAAGTTATAATTAGTGCTAATTAGGAATTAACCCATCCATACCTCAGCCATAGAATACTGAAACATTGAACGCTCCATTAAAATATAAAAATGTGCAAAACATCGGTAAGATTTGGAAACGGCCAAATTTGTGCATAAATATTTTAATTTGAAAAATAAGCACTTCGATCGCTGTAAATATGGATCAAAAGTTGTGTAAAATTAAAAACATATACACATTTTTAAACTAACCTAATATAGCTAAAAAATAGTTGGATATAGATCGACATATCATCAATATTTAAAGAATAATTTGGAAAATATTTGTAAAAACTAGTTAATTTTGTGGTAAATTTTCTTACAAAGTCATTCGGGTGTTCCACGAAGTCTTAGACGAAGTATTAGATATTATTAGTTATTTAACTTAACCCTTATTAATGTGTATATTACTAAGAATAAATTTTTTCACTGCATATATTTAGCGTATGTCTATGTTTTTTCAGGTTCTTTTTACCTAACTTTTAGTTATCACTATCGGTATGTTTATTTCACAAGTTTTGCACCCCACCTTCTTTGTTGGTGTTATCTTGCAGTAGATTGTTTTTCCTAAGAATTTCACGGGTTATTTACATCCATAATTCTTCCAATTATTTCTCATACTATTCTCTTTAATTTAATTATTCTATAATTTACCACGATAGAAGAAGAAACGTTTAGTCTCAATCTCGCCAAAATGAAGACGATTATTATTATTATTATATTTCTGCCGAAGAGTTTGTTCTTTCGCTCCGTTGCAGATCCATCTACTATGACTAACTACATCGTATTAAAATACAACTGCATCACCGTGTAATTATTTCTAATTTTATATCCGTGATTATATAAAAGACCTAGATTACTACTATTAGCATAAGTCGTCCTCTACAAATAATGCTTTTCGATGCTCTTATGAAAGCATGAAAATGCATTTAACTGTGAATGAGATTCACGAATTAGAGGTTAGAAATTACAAAATGAGCCCATAGAAACAAATTGGCAATCATCAATGATAACAGCATAAATACCGCGAACAATCAACTAGCATTCCGCGTAAAACGCTGTAGATGTGTTCAAAAAGATTGTTTGCTTTCTTTGCAAGTATTTTCTTAAATTTAAGAAGATTCCGTGAACTTCTCGAAAATTGGTGATAAGAAGCTCTTACGTAGACTTCAATTTATATCCCTGATTATAAAAGTATAAGTATATAAAAGTCAGAGTGCTACTTTTAGCACATATAACTTCTTGTACCCCTCCCAATATTTTGAATTCTGCGTTATCCCAATAACACCCCTAATGATATATATTTTTTTAATCCACCCTTGAGTATGTTTTAAAATTATTAAATTTAAGATGTATTTATGTGCATTATTATGTGCAAATTTATTATCTTTTGTTATTAGCTGTTATTTTTCTATCCTTCATAGAATATTTTATGCCTAAATTTATGAAAGTGATGATTCTCTACATTATATAACTGTTACAATGTATATGAAGTATTTTTACTCTAAATCGTGACTTATTTGCTCAATTTATTCATTATCGTTGTCATAATGTCTCAAAAGTCATTATAATATTTTTTTACATATGTAGCTTTGTGAAAAAGGCCCGTCAATAAAGCATTACACCTTCCTCTAGAAATTCGTTCCTCAAAGCAATGACACGTAAGAACCCAAGTAATTTTATTGCGGAACGAACTAACGTATTACCTTCCTTCTCCTAACCTCACCCTCGCTACCATCGTAGCTCTCCTCGGGGGAAAATTAGCATCTGAGAGCCCCAACATTTCCTCGTCATAGGAGATGAATACGATCTAATCCGCATCGCAGTCACCTCGTTGCCGCAGGAATAAAAAAGCCCGTGTTGCCCTCTCGGCTTCCGGGTCACTCTACCGGAATGACGTATCGTGACGCCGGCAACGTGGCATTAAGACGTGCGGGACATCGCTCACGTGCCCCCTCTTCCATCAGAAGCCTATCCGTTTGCCCCGAATAAAAAGATGCAGGAAAAGAGGGAAGGAAGAAACAGATTTTTTTGGAATCGCGAGTCGTCGAGGAGGTACGTCACGTTCGGTCATTCATTCAAAGGAGATGTTGCTTATGGGGCACGGAATGGGAAGAGATATGCATCCGAGATTTGAGTGACGTGCCAAGGCAATTTCTCGGCTATGATGACTCAAACGACATTTTTGAATTTTTGAATGATTTTCTGTAATGAAAGTTTTGCCATATTCAAAAGTGAATTCTAAGATTCAGAACCGAAATTCGACGTTTTGCCCATCGTAATCGCGAATAAACAGCGCTTGGAGAAGGAGGTTCTTAGGGATTCAAGTTTCAGATACAAATAGGCCAAGAAGTAGATAAGAGGTTATCACATTGATTTTATACCCTATCTGAAAATATATTGTATTGTATATATTGTATTTGGTGCAAATTTAGGAAGGATGGATTAAAACAGAATATTAGCCCTCTGATACCAAGAATTTCTATATTATCGTTACTCCTTAATATTGCCCCAAACCCCTACGTCGGTATTTTGTGAAATATTTTGTTCCAACAATATGTATTACTATATTTGATCCAAAATTATTATCCACTATGAACATTAAAAATATTCATGATTTTGGTCCACTATACATGCAATTGGTATGAAATGTGTAGCAAATTGGTGTTCAAAATGGCTTTGAAACATGGACCTTAACTCTTCGTAGCTCGCGTGAAATACTCCCGATACTTCATGAAGATCTTTTGCGAAATATGTTGCTTTTACAGTACTTTATTCATACTCTCGAAAACAGAATAATTCGACGACCTTTTCAATGTTTCCTTATTGATAATTTATATTACAAATATCCATTTTTCTTATTAAATAAGTTTCGGACATTGGGGTATAAATTGTCTGAAGACGTGAGACACCTATTAACAGTTGATTCGTAAATAAATATGTAAATAATATTGGTATATGTAGATTATTCTGAAAATAATGTATACAAATGCTTTTAGCTGCCGATATAAATGTTCACACTCACATATAAAGGCTCCATAAACACCGAAATATAAGTAATTCTATTTTCTGTATCGTCTCCTTGTCACGTAAACAAAGTCTTCATTCGAGATTTATGAAAACAAAAATTCAGAGATGTTGGAAACGATAGGAAACAAACACAATTCCAGCTTCTGAATGGTGGAAGTCATAAACGGCAAAACCAAAGAAACTGCAGTTGAAGAAACGCCGATTGTCCACGCAAGAGTAATGGAGGGTTAAAATGGTGTAAAAGGGGTATTTGAATGGTTCAGAAGGGGGAGGAAATCCTACAAAAAGTTAGTAGGATGGAAAGGAGGCAATTCAGAAGAGAAATATGTAGATTTGAGAATAAAATGGAATGTATGGAAGGATATATGGAGATGACGCAGATAAATATTCGTTCAGGTATAAGAATGTAACGAAATTACGTAGATAACTGAGGCATATAAGTAAATTACCCCCAAAGAAAAATTTTGAATCAAATGGGTGTACTTGTTTTTGCCGATTCAAAATAATACAGTATGTAATGTAGATAGATTCTTCCTTCGATAAGTATTATTACGGGAAAGATATGTTCAGAGGTGAATTCATCATCCTTATCAGCAAAAAGTGTTTTTTATTCTTAACGTTTCCTTTGTGGAGAGGTGTCATCAAGGCTATTCCCTCTTGTTTTCATAGGATAAAAAAACATCTATCAAACGTTTATTGCTATTTATTTTTTCCTCGAGTTGAATACTCCGTTGGTTACTTACTCAGTAAGTAACGTACATAAACGTTTTTCCTTGTATGCCACTTAAGGAAGATCTTTTTGCAGATATAAGCAGAAAAATATGTAATATATATTTACTGCAATACATTATTTTAAAGTGAATGGTAATTTACACAATATATATAACAATTTGTAATTACTTCCACAATAAAATTGTTGAAAGTAGTGAATAACTATTCTTTCAATTGTGCATACAAATAACAACTGGAAGTAACTGAATACATTCTTAAGATTGTACAGCAATTAGTAAACGTGAATGGGAACTACAAAAAAGTTAAAAAAGATAAAAATAAATAGTACCTTCCTATTTATATATACTACTAAGTTCAAAAAGTTTCTGAAATTATTCATGCCTACTTGTGTCTCGAGCAGAAGAAATGTAAAATTCTGGTGGTAGAAAGTAACACATATTGTGGGTAGAGATATCCACCACCTTACCTGTCTACCACCAGAATTTTAATTTTCTCCTGCTCGGCATTTTTGCGGGAAAAAATACGTTCGGGAGAATTTTGAGCATACCTCATAAATTTCGCTTTAAATTGTATAGTTTATTGATTCCGGTTCACAAGAAGAGGCCATCACTCGTTACCTCTAATCTCTTATTGAGTCTTATGGCAACTGTTTAAAATAGAATCACTATTCAATTGAAAACTAAAATTACCGAGAGCTGAATCTGCTATCTGCAACCCGAATATAAAAGATGCCACATGTATTACAAGTACACAAAACCACGGAATGACCTAGATAGCACCACCAGAACATGAAGTCCGCCCCGACGTGGATTCTGGGGCACAGTGTCGCCGCCCCGCGGAGACGTGGTCGGAAAACACATTAATGCCTTTCCACGATTTGTGTGTGAGACATCGGCATTGCCCTTGGAGTATCGCTCGATTAGACTTTGCTCTCTTGCCCACTATTCTGCCATCCATCAGTGGACGGACAGCCATTGTGGCTTGACCAGTTCACGCCGTCTTCGATAAGTGCAGACGAGCCAATTGAACGCCTGGGAAATCGGAGAGATCGTCTGTGTGTGGGAACGTAATGTTCAAATGACCGTTTGTGCATCACTGAATCCCCATGTGCATTTTTCTTTGACTGAAAAGCCTGTGAAACGGACCAAAGACTACAGTCGATGAGAATCCTTCCATAGAGAGAAAGGACTTTTCTTACGTACCACTCATACTATTTTCCTTATAAGTTTTAGAATGAGTGGAAATGAACTTATATAATTTACATATCTCTTTGTCCTAAGCTACAGAGATGAATTTAACGTATTTTTACGTATTTTACTCATTCTATTTTATATGAGAAACAAGTTCTATTATATTGGAATTATGGTAAGGAGATGTTTTAAAATTTCAATTTAGATGAGTCGATTCTAGCGGATTTCACGTTGAATTAATTGTTTCCAATAAACTTAGTCATTCAAAATTTGCACTTATACTTATACGAGTAAACAATATCTAACAACGTAAAAAACTCTCTTAAATAACGTTATAATCAATCCTCTGATTCGATATCGATCAAAAATATATTTTTCTGATGAGAAATATTTATCTCTAGTTTGCTAATTCTTTCTTATTTTTGTAATTGCATTTTTTTAAGAAGACCATAAATTAAACCAAGTAACTCAGATTTTATGAACTATCTCTTCAATCACATTTTATTCAGTTCAGTGTATAGTATGTCGTAAGGATCATATTGCTGTTTATTTAATTTTGTATCTTTATAGTGTTTTCATAAAGTTGTACGTACATTTTTCTGGAGAAAAGCCCACCAAGATTAAGCAAAACTATCATCAAACAGCAATGTTCACTTTTAACTCAATTAAGAGGAAAAAATTAATATTTTTGATGAAATATGGGCGCATATGTTTTAATATAGAGCAAAATAACGGGGAGCGTTTCAGGGTTAAATATCCTCTAAGAGAAGCTACTCGCTATCAGTTAGGATTCATACTCCAATCAAATTTAACACCATAAACTAGCCTTCTTCCTGTACAGTTGGCTGATGACGTACGAGAACTATTCACAGATCAGAAGATCACAGACGAGTAAAACAAGCTCTTCGCTATCCTGTGAAGATATTTCAGAAACATGTGTTGAACAGTGGGCTCTCAACATCGACTATAATTGATTGATACATTAACATATTCTGCTAATTATTCTAAATAAATTCTGCTAATGACCGTAGGGAAGTTCAAATCGTACATCTTTTGATGCGCCAATTAACTATTGACGAGGGAAGGATTTCGAACGTAGCTTTAATCAAACTGCAAGCAATTTGTACAAGTCCTGAATTTGACACCGATTCCTCTTTTGATAATAAATTGGAAGATGAAACTAATTGCGTATTTCAAACGCAGGAAAGCCATCATCGGAGATAATTCCCGACTAAATATAGTTTTTCACGCAATCAATCGATGAATTAATACACGAATTAGGCCCTTTAAAGCAAACGAATTAATCCTGCACCATGGGAAATTATGCAAGTAGATAAGGTTGGGATATTCTAACCATTATTTGATCTCATCCTAGTTCCAAAATTATTCCAAATTCCTCATCGTAAATTGAAGTGGTACCACTACTGCTCTAGCTGTTAACATCTAAATCCCAATACTTCCGGAATTATTTTCTTATATTTTCTTTATGAATTACTTTGAGAGAATCGTTATCAGTTTATTGCATTTATGAGGAAAATTTTGAGAGAATTCATTTTTATATGGTAGTCATGAAGTATTTTCCTGTTTCAGGGATATTTTCAAGCTTGCTTGGATATATTTATGGTTAAGAGTTAGAAAAAGTCGTAAAATCTAAAAAAGATAATTTATTATAGAATAATCTGATCCTAAGAGAACGTACCTGCTACTTTATTTTAAATCAACATACATTTTGACACATAAAAATTACCATGAATTCAATAAATGTGGCCTTTTTCCTACTAGGCCGCCATTAAATTAAATAAAATAGAAGTGAGAAAACATTAATTCGTGTTAAAAACAGGAAAATATTGGATCAACGCTTATTGTAAATCTGTATTGAATTATATAAGACTAAAAAATGTAACTTCGTAGTTATAGTAGTAAAACAGCTAAAAGTGGTCTTAATATTTTCTTCTTCTCTTTTTCTAAATTGGTCGGCTTATGTGATTTTTTATACCTATACCTTATAAATCTTGAGGTTCATAATCTTTGTTTTCTCTTCATCATTATCTTTCTGTAACGTTATGTTTTGTTTTCCACCAGATTTTACGCCATGCCACATTATTTTTATTGATAATAGCTGATAATATGTACTGGTTTTTTAAACGCGATCCATAACTTACGGTTCCAGCAACGCCACTGTGAGGCAGTAAGTACCATTTCCCCAACCATCGTACCACATGAGATGAAACGGTATCCAGCCACGAATCATAGAAAGTAACGCATATTAAAGAAAAGCTCGGAAAACGAATACCAGCTGCTGATGATACGCCTTCATTCTGTTTTACGTCGCAATTCTGCGACATCGCAAAACGCGAAAATTAATCCATAAATATTCATTGCCTTCGACTCTGAATATTACTGCTTCACGTCAACCCTTTGCACCGGCAAATAAGTGCTTTAACACCTTCCACCTCCTTTAAACCCTAACGCACCCTTGCCTCCCACTCAATCCTTTCCAACCCAGAACCGCTTTGCGTCCGACCCTGCATGTTTGATGAAGGGTTCCCAGGGGATGGTCGGGTTAAGGATGCCCCAGTCGGGGAGAGAGGGTCGTTGCCCAGGGGGACAGGGGTCGGATGTCTCCCGTCGAGGGTCCAGGAGGATGCCCAGGGAAGAGGGGCGGCAAAGACTCCGTGTTACTACCTGTGTTGGGTATGTGGCGACTTCGTGGGGGAGGAAAGGTGTTTACTGTGCTACTCCTGTTCTAATTAGTCCTCAGTTTGTAACCGGAACGATGGACATAGACACCGTCCAACATATATCGAAAAAACGTTTACAAAAGCTCTCAGAATCGACGCCTTTGGGAAAGTGTTTACGTTAGGGCTCTTGAAAAACTCGTTTCGGAGACAATTTTCCCAAATTTGATTCCTGAAAACAACGGTTTCATGGAAAACCGCATTCCGGGGACTCCATTTTCCGAGCAAGGCATTTTCCTAGCAATCTGTCTGCAGGATATTACTTTCTAGGAACACCATTTCCCTTAGCGATGCAATTACAGGGAACGGTTTTCCTAGGGTACTGCTTCATGCGATGTGCATCCGCGAATGGGATCAAGAGTGACGTAAACCGAATTGGAGTGTCGCGATAATTGGAATTTGATACACACCGAAATTTGAGTTTTTTGGTTTGACTATAGAGGAATGGGATGCAGTATCCTAGAAATAACGCTGCGTTACTTTCATTTGTATTTATATATTCTGACATGCTATTTTCTCATCTTTTCGTTACTACTATTGATGAGTTTGCTCAGGTTTTTCACACCCCCTTTCTTTACTGGTGTTTTCCTGCAGAGGATTATGTTTTTCTAATAATGTCATACGTATTTTTCATCTAAAATTCTTCTGAATTTTCTCATGCTATTCTATTCAATTTCACTATTTTATATTTAATAAAGATGGGTTCGATGGAAGAAGAGTCCCCAAAATAATATTTAATTTGGAATGAAATCTCTACGGTATTACAAATATTCAATTTTAATAAGTAAAGTCATTGGTGTTTCAAAAGCATGAAAATGCCTCGGATTGCTTATATGTCAATTCGTAGAAAAAAAGCAGAGGATGTTACATCATTCATTTTTCGCCAGAAATCTATCTGTGTTTATGACCCCCTATGTAGAAAATGTAGTATTTGAGATACTACAAGGGATGGTGTTTCGCGTTTCCCTCAATTTAATTTATAATTTCTGTTTAGGCTTAATCAAATTAAGAGCATGCGTCAGTTATCTAGTATATTCCAATTACGAGTGAGAAGATACGTGAAGTCCTTGAAAAAAATTAGGAAGTCATGCAGAAGCCTTGTGTGTTTTTATGTGCTAATATGTAAGTATTCATCTGTCTGTCATTATACTGTATGGATGAAAATCTATGTGCTTGTGTAATATTATTTTTTTGGTTTATGTTACTGTATATATTAATACTATTTATGTAAACGTTAACATTTATGTAAAGTTATACATATTGATTTATCGCATACATATTCTTAATGTTATCGATATTATATTTTGTTATATTTCTTTTCATTTTATCGTTATTACTATCGATAGGTTTGCGCAGGTTTTCTAATTTCGTCGTGGGATATTTCCTGGAGTGGATATTGTTTTTCCTAAGAATCTCAATGGTTTCTTTCATTCATAAATATTCTCATTTTCTCTCGTACTTTATCTTTAATTTAATTATTGCATGATTTGTGACGATAGATATGATGGGTTTTAGTCACAATCTCACCCAAATAAAAAATATTTAGTACTATTTTACGACCCTAATTAGTTGATCAAATAAAAATAATTATTTTATTCGTAATTCCTTTGATTACCGCATATATAAATACCTCCGTTTTCTTACATACCCCCTAATCGGTATTGGGATTTTATTTGGGAACAGTTTAAAAAAAAGAGGCCGTTATGACAGCTAAAATAGTGGGGGATAACACATTAGGACAATAGGCTCTCCGGAAAATCAATAAGACTGTCAAACTGCAATGGAAGCTCCTCATGCAAGCTTTCCGTGATGTGCATTCGTCTGCCTGAACCTGGTGTTTAATTGTTGATTTAGAGAGACAGTTAACATCTCCCGATTATAGGGAGCACGTATTTCACGCCCTTTCGTAGGTAGAGTTCATGAAGCAGAACCGGGAGTCGTATATCCTGCAACTGCTACTACACCACAGCACCAATCCGTCTAATGGATTGCATAATCACCAGGAGTTGGAAATTGATAATAGGGATTTTCGGGAGTATTTCGCTACACGCGATGAATAATCCACGCTACAGTCTCGTCGTGTCAAAAGGTGCTCTTAAAAGAGTCAGGAATCGCAATCGGTAAATACTTATCGAGAAGTGTTTGGCAGAAATGGGAACCGCGATCTTCGAATTGATTATTTGAACAACTCATGCGTTACTGAAAATCATTGCATTAGCAAAATATTCTGCCTACTTCTTTATCATAAATCGACAAATATTTAGGCATATTTAAGTAACTACTGAATCCAACAGATGCGGATTCGATGATGTAGTAGTCCATCGTCACAAAAAAATATGAGAATGTCGTATGATATACTTTCAAATTTCAAGGTAAAGATATAATTATCATTTATTGCGAAAATTACTATTTAAATTATAACCTAAAGCATTGCTGTTGAGATGATTTCATACAAGAGATTCTCAAAGCCAACTTTATACGGAAATACATTTCTTCCTACAATGTTTCCACTGCATAATACTATGCATTACCTTCAAACTATAATTACTCATTTTTTCTGATAGTTTAATTAATAAAATACGAAATACATATACTTCTTTCTAGTATTGAATATAATGTACCTGGATTCAGCTAATGGAGAATTTTTTATGATTAATAGGATAGACAAGTAAATAAGCACATTAAACACTTTTTAAAATTAATATAGAGAATTATACATATGAACTTTTAAAACTATATATTTAATTCTAGATGATTGTGGATGAAAGAAAATATTTAACGAAGTCCTAAGGAAAACACGAAAAAGTCATCCTACACATTGCAAGGTAATCTTGATATGTATATTTTAGCATTGGTCAACTACTATTACTACTACTATTTTTATGGAAAACGGAATATTTATAAAAATTGAATAAATCATGCAGGAAATGTAAATTTTTGGCATAATTCCTGAGAAAAGCATTTTGCCAAAACTCAATAAAAGTAATTTGAACAGATTTGTGGGATTGTTTGGATATTTTACCGCGTTAAATGGCGCAATCAAAAGAAATAATGTATATATGCTAACGCAAAAGGGAAGTTTTAATTACTTATTTTTAAAAATTACGTATGAAAATCACGTTCTGCCAGAAAGATATTTCTTACAGAATATTTAAAAAAAGCTTCAGTCTTTTATTGAATCGCTCTTTATTCTCAAATCAATTTACAAAGAAAAATTTTCTCAGTTATTCTATAGAGTTTTTGTGTAATTTATTACTTGAATTTTACTGCAGATTTTACACATTTTCCTTTCCTTGTGACTAAATGATATTGACTCATTCATCACGCTCAAATTTCAATAAATTTCCTTCCAACGGATATGAAAAACTCTGCTGTACTTAGATAAAGATTTTTTTCGCTATAAAAATTAACTTTGTCTCATTCCATTAAAAATGGAACTCAGAATTTAATATAAATGTTCACTCTACCCATTGAAATATTATGTAATTGCAAATATTTTGTCCCCACCACATCATAAGGATTTCTCATTACAGAATATTTTTCCTCTATTTTGGTTTTCCCGAAAGGCTGAACCAGAGTTGCTTACAATTCAGAAATAGGTCAAACTAACGTTAGATTCATATCAACACTCAGTACCCGGAAAACGTTCACGCTGTATCTCGATAAATAATATAATTTTTCGATCACTAACAGAGAGATATTCCTCCTCTATCTTGTATGAACATCCGTTAAATTATAACCGGAAAATGAACATATCCGCAGTAATTAATTTTACATTTGTGTTCTGTATCTAGAGACAAGCTTTTACGTACCTACCATATTTAGTCTGGTAAAACGTATTTTATGAAGCATGTTCTCAAAAGATTTTTATCTATGTGGATTAATAGTTGCTATTTCCGACGATAGAGCCCGTTGCATTGTATAGAATCTGGAACCAGTCAGTAAAGAATAATATAAATCCTATTTATAACTAAAACTTTCAGCTTCCAATATATGGTATGAGGTAATACTAATATTAATGACACATTGGTATTCTTTATCTATCAATATATTTTAATATTTATAATCCTGTGTTTCTTCCACATAATAAATGAAACATCGTCCACCATTATTTTAAGTAAATATTATGCTCGTATTTAATCTGTGAAAGATACATATCATGGATGAAAACTTAAGTAATGATGAAACTAAACGGAATAATTTTGAGAACTATGTCAATAACGAACTAGCTAATAATGATTACGAATTAAACAATGGAGAAGAATGTTTCCGAGCTAATTGTCATTGACGGACGAATTAAAGAAATGAATCGTATATAAACGAGTAAGAAGATTTAGCTAGTAAGTCTATTACTTAAGTTCAAGTCGTTTTATACCCAAAAATTAAGGGCTATTGAGAATAATAGAGCTTCAAGAATTCAATAGGAATTCAGTTTTTGAATAAATCGTTAACTCAAGGAGCAGAAGTGTATAAATGTTGACTAGAAGTACATAAGGTTTTAGAACCATGAATGAATACATAAAAAGTCATTACTTGAAAATGCGATGGACTATTATAGGATAGATATGACAAAATGAACCCATTAAACAAATTGGCAGATATCAAAGATAGCAGCAGAAATACCGCGAACCATGTATTATCATTCCACGTAAAAGACTCTATATAAGGTCAAAAAAATCGTTCTGTTTCTTCGCAATAATTTTTTTTTTATTTAAGAAGATTCCGTGCACTATGCGAAAATCGACGATGAGAAGCATTTACGTAGACTCCGCAATGGTTAATATACGTTTAGGATTTCAAAGAGCAGTGTTATATATAGCGTAGGATTTGATATAAAAGTCATTTACGTTTTAAACCAGGGTTATTTCATTACCTGATATTTTAGTTCGTAAGAGGCAATAGTTGTGCAGTAATAAAATATAATAAAACAGTAATTTCCATTAAAAATTGAGTAATTATCAACATTCATAATGTAATAATGTCTACTTTTGATACGAGAAAACCGTCTAGTACACGCTGGTGTTAGTTATTTTTTGCTTTACAGTATAGCCTTGACTGACCGACTGTCCAATTCTTATATAAGAATATATAAAAAAAATTGTTGGACATCAAACATTTTTCTCGCGTATTATCTCTTTGTGAATTATCATTATCATTTTTTATTCCGCAATAAATCTTGACAAATTTTCGTTAATTATTTTAAGACGAAAGTGTAAATTTTAAAGATTAGTTCATCAGCAAGACGAAATAATTGTGCATCAGCTACAAACATACTATTTGGTAGGAGAGATCCAAGTACTCGACAATTTTATAGCCTTATATAGCTCCAGATATATATCAGACAGGTACCAAAACGCTTGTATGGTAATCCAAAGCGAAAGATGAGGTACAACTGCCTAGCCAGAAGTATATAACGAGATATTTTCTCTTTACTATACCAACCAACATGTAACAGATGTCTATCTAGATTCTCCAATGACTTAATTTTTAAACAATTACATCAGTTAAAAACATGACGGATTATGGTGTGATACGATGAAAGTTCATAATCATAAAGAAACTAAAACTCAATTTTTAGGGTCTACAAAAAGACTTATGGTATACTTATTACATATATATTTTGGTAAACGTATTACTCATTACTTTTATATTTATGTGTTTTTGTGGATTCTAATAAGTGGGTTTTACTTACTGTATGATTCAGTGAAAAATCCTATACAAATCATTTAATGCGCGAATTCTCATAGGAGAAATAACTTTCCCCCCATTTCAACGCCCGGGGATTAGAAAAAATTCATTTATTTTCGGCAAAAACTATCAAGGAGAGCAAAAAAATCACCTCCAACCGCAGATGGAAACATTTTTCACAAGTTATGAAAGAAGGCGAAAAAGTTTCCCTTCTGAATGGAGCACTCGTGCTGAGAAAGAAAGTTTCGGCGTGGGCGCCCTTACCTTGACCGGAATGCAGGATCGTAAAGAAGAAGAGCAGGGACAGCATAGTGGAGACTGCCGGGGTGTTGCATGGAGGCAGGGGAGAGAAACTTCCGGTGGAAGCCAGACGTAGGCGCCGACCCATCTTTCGACCTCACAAACGATTCCACTTCCTTATCCAAGAGAGAGAGAGAGAGAGGTTTCCTTATATTTCCCTCTGTTCCTTTCCTCTTTCACGGGCAGCTACGGGAACATCACTGGCGGATACGTCACTCCCTCTTCGGCACTCCCCTTTGCGGTAAAAACCTCTTCATAAGCCCCTTTTTCTCCTGTCGCCCACGCGGAGTGGTGATTTAGGCGACTTATGCGCGACTCATTTCTCGCGGGCAAAACCCTTTACGACTCGCCGGGAGTTACGGCCGGTCCGTGCGGGAAAAAGTCTGCAAACTTGGGCGAAATACCGCGGTCCCCCAGGAGCGGGAAGCTTCCCCTTTGTTTTCCCAGCGAAACTGATAAAAACAGCCGCGGGGGACGCGGAAGAGATTTTCTAAAAACAACAAAAAAGTTCCGGAAAATTTCCTCTTGCGAGGATCACCTGTTCTCGGAGGTACCTCTGCATGAACAGGAAAAAGTATCCACCTCTGGTATCGTAAACAAAATCACACGAAGGAAAGCGATAACAACTACCTAGGAATCAAAACACTAAGAACGTGAGTTAGAAAAGGGGTCTGGACTTGGGTTAACTCTTCTTCAGTTCGATAGTAAACTTCCTTTAAAAGGGAACTCGGCTATGTTGATGACAAAGTTCTCGGTTTCTATATAAACAAATGGGAATTTCGGTAATAAAATGGACTAATTTGAAGGGAACACCTATCCTACACCTTACTTGTATTCACCAGTGGATGAACCTACAGTTCTAGTGGGGCTCCAAACCTTTCGCGGCGCGTATCAGCACGTTCCGAGCACAGAGAGAGGCGGCGAAGACCCTGTCTGCAGCGGTTTCGCGACGAGACTGCAAAAGCCTCCACGAGAGAAGAATCGCGTGTTTGGAACGGAGGCGTCGGAGGGGAGTGTGGTAAGGGGTGGGGGTTAGGGAGACATCTATAAACTCGGACCTCCCCCCATACCACAACACGGTCCCCTCCCGTGGCTCCTAGCAGGTGGAAGCCGAATGTATACCGAAGGGGGGGTCGCGAGGGGAAAGGGGTTCGATCCTGCGCAGCTGAATCTCTCCAAGAATATTTCCCCTACAGACTACAGTGCCCTCTACGATTGTGTGGACTTTCAGGGAGTTGTTGGCGAAGCGTTGAAGAGGAATGATCGTTCCGTTTCGCGGTCATACGATACTTATGGATTCGATGATTTATTCTTAAATATGATACTATTATAACTTTATAAGTAAAACAGCATTAGACTATTATATTCGCACTAATGAAATTGAACTCGGATATACAACTATCCCACGACCTTGGAACTCCACGAAAAAATCAATTCATTTTAAGGAATTCTGTAATATCGATAAAATAAAATACTTAACCCTCAGTGACTCGAACGTACTCCAAAGTATTTTTTCTGATAAATGTTAATCATATGTATTTACTTAACTGATAGGATAAGGTTACTCCATATTTCTCATCAGAAGATACATTTGGTTTAGTCGTTTTTCGCACGTGGTACCCTCTAGATTCCAAGGTAGTCTTTCGTGAAATATTATTTAGCTCTGTACTATATATGATTCCTAGTCCTAATTGGAAGTAAACAAATGGTGTTTAATGATATTTTAATTCTTTTTCTAATACAATATTAACTGTTCGATTTCTATAAAAATATCGTGGCTAAGGGGTTTAAAAATAGGGGCTACCCTAATTTCGTTTAATTTATCAAGTTAATAAACCATTTGTATTACGAAAAAATAATAAATGGTTATTTATACTGTTTAGTCTGAAATCTTCACACCTATCTATTTGGGCAGAATAAACGCCGAATTATAAGTATTTTGGTAATTACAATGAATATCGCGTCGCATTATTACATTTAAAAAACTGTTTTATCCAATAATCATAATTATTGGAAGTAAAGTTTGTCTTATTGGAATTAGGAACCAAATCTCTCTTATAACTCAGGAACCACCTGAAGAGCCAATTATTGGCTCAGGTGGACCTTAAAGTATATCTTGAAAATGGATCTCCTGTATATTACTGTATTATTATTATATTTTTTTTATTGTTGTATTTTTTCATGTATACTACTGATTTAATTTAATGTAAATATACTTACTAAAAGGGATAATTGTATATAATCAAAAAAGTAATAAAAAAACTCGAATCCGGCTAATACAATGGAGAAGTCACGAACAGCAAGTTACTGTATTAAAGGATGGTGTATTTGGTGTACTGTGTACCTCGCGAGAGAAAATGTGTCCTAAGAATTCAGTTCTTTAAAGTAATTATATATAATAAATTACATTGTAAATCACAAGAATAAGCCATTAACATGCTTCAAATAATTTGGTTAAAATCATGAAATACTGATATACTCAACTAGTTTCTGCTATCTAGTGAAATTGGAGAATTTTGCTCATTTTGTTGGATACATCAAATTTTAATAATGCTCTAGGTTATGCCGACAAATAATAATCGGACAAAAATATTCGAGGATGAAAATTTTATGGAAATTCACAAGCACATACCCGTTTGTCGATCACGTGAGTTCACCTAAATAAAGACAAACAGATTTTCTACGAATCTCCTATCTATTTTAATGCTCGAAGGGGGAAAATCATCTTAAATTTATACATAAAAGAAAATTCAACCTTCCCTTATGTGATCCATTCTTATTTGAGATTAAAGAAATAAAAAAAAGATGACTGATCCTAGTAAAAATCAATGATTGGGAAGATGTTTGTGGTTATAGTAGACTGAGCAGAAACTCGGAAGGGCTTGTGCCGTAGGATGAGAACCCAGTATGAAAATACCTGTGATAGACTTTTGAAAACCTATTATAGCTACCATGAGATTGCTAACATACGGCTCGGACTTTTTAGTGAGGTACCAGAAAATCTGACGCAAATGACAAAAATTATCATTCACAAGGAATTAACTCATGGAAAGTCGAGAGATAATATCAAGTAGGAAATTACATTTAGAAACAATATAATTGCAATAAAGATGATATATATATATATGAAAACTTTTTACTAAGCATGTAAAAGAGTTAACAATGCTGAGGAATAATTCTTTCTGAACGTTATGTTTGGAAAAATAAAATGTTGGGAAAATATGACAAATAAGTCCGAATTTATTTCATAATATTATACTCATTTTGATTAATAAAACTCTAAATTATGGAATTGAATGGAAAATACAGCATCAAATTAAAAATGTGGACACACAGGATATTAATCCAAAACAACCAGCTATCATAGCAAAGCATGCCAAGAGGTAGTAGATAATTGTCATCCAAATAGATTTTAATTCAAACTTCATGAATGTATATGATGAAATATAGGAATACTTGTATAGTATTCCTCACAAATTGAGATTGCATGGGTTTAGAACTATTTCTTAAAAATATTTAAAAATTTTGTTCTGGAACTTTAGAACTTATGAAACTTTATAAATCAATTATTTTTGAAGATATGTAATCAAAGGCATGGGACAAAAACTTTAACCATGATTTCTATAAATATGAAAGTCGATTAAGGCAGACGTTGGCCAAGTTTGTCCGTTTCTAGAGTGCGAAGCTTGTTCATGAATAATGCGAATCCTTCTAGGATAAAGGCCTCACTACGCATGTGAACTCCGGTTCTACTGCGATAATCAGCCTATTAACCCAGAAGATAGAAATAGAAGTACAGTCCACTGGGAAACACAACAGTGGAATTACGAACATAATGGAGAGCTAAATATTTTTAAACCCAGCAGGAATTCTCTCACAAGATGGAACTAAAGGCCCATATTTTTAAATTACAGCAATTAGCTTGAGCAAATTCATGCTGGAGTGTTTACTTTAAATATTGAGGAATTCCATCGAGAGAAAATAATATGGAAAAACATGATTCATTATTTTAAAATATGTGCTTTATTGTGCTTTTATGATGTTTTTGATATTATGAGGCTCATCAAGAGCAACTTTATATGTATATGAATATAAATGAAATTTCATATTTTTTATGAGACAATAAAATTATCCGTGACAACATTTTTTGTTGAGCTCTTTTTGCCTAGGAATAAAGATCGAAAATTAATGGTTTGAAAATAATTAAATACGTCCAACTAAACGTGAATATAATCATTAAGAGGTTGAATCGGTTACGTTATAATTTGCTTTAGGACATTAATTATTTCGTAATAACGTATATCCACAGGCATTGCATATGTGAGCATGCCTAAGAAATTAATTTCGTCCACACAAGGCATATCTGGTCAGGTTGCGGGAATGATTGTGTTCCAGTGATCGTAATGGAATTAAAAATCTTCTGCAGCTTATTGGTGCTGAAGAGGTCAATACGCTAAGCGCAAATTACCTGTTCATACTACAGAGAGGCATTGTGTTTCTGTTAATAAGCATGCATAATACATGTACTTAATTGAGTTAATTATCCATCACAGTCAATGTGTAACACTAAAACTAAATTTACTTATGAATAACGTTGCAGGTGGCTTTTTTATGCATTCATTCATGAGTTTTCTACATTTCGGTAGTCCATGTACAATCAAAAATCCCTATTAAGCAAGATCTCTTCATTTTCTTATAGTTAATCCCATCTCTTATGTTATCCAACAACATTTTCTCTCTCTTTCCCTCTGTTTTTCCCCTGAATCCCTTCCTCAATTACAACCTTTACTAATCCCTCTCCCATCAATATTTGACCCACCCAAATCTTGTGACGATGCTTAATCACATCAATTAAAGCCCTCTGCTCCACAATCATCTCTAACACCTCCGTGTCCGTCTTGCTCTCCACCCAACTTACTTTTTCCATTCCACGCCATACCCACATTTTGAAGGCCTCCAAACGTTTGACATCTTCCTTTCTTAAAAGTTCACGTGTCGCACCCATTAAGCAATACACACCAAACCAAGGATTTCGCCAATATTTTCCTGATTCCTTTGTCAAGACCTTTAGTCTTCAATTCCTTACGATTCATAAGGACATCCTCGGTCAAACCTATCCTTTTTCGAATCTCATCTTTACATCTTCCATCCCACGAAATTGTGCATCCTAAGAAAAAAAATCTTTCCACCTGCACTAGTTTTTTCCCATCCACCCTTATCGTTAACTTAGATTTCTTTCCCTTAATGAACCTCAATACATAAGCTTTATTTACATTAATTTTCATTCCTAACTCCCTTGCTTTATCGTGAAGAACATTTACTAATGTTTACTAATTATGCATACAATTTTGTAACTAATTTATGCATATAAATGTGAAATTTTCGTTATCTATTTTATGATAACCTAAATAACTGGTTTGTTCCCCATAACCTTGCTATCCTTGCATACCCCTTACCATTGACAGGTATCCGTACAAATTTTCATAAGTTCTCTTTACTTGAATAATATGAAAAGGAAAGGGTAAATTGCACATAAGGGCGTCCGCCCAGAAAAAATCCCAAGGAAAACGGACTTGAAAATAATTGTTTTACAGGACGTCTTAGGAACTAAGTTATCTTTTTCGATCATCGTTTATTTGTCCTCTTCACTCCTACGAATTACTTTAAAACGCAGTATGCTATCTTTAGCTCAAATTATTGTCATTTATCAATAATGCACGCCAAAAATTGTATGTAATACTCCTAATACTACTAGTGATAAAGTGTTATATGGATAAATACCTACCAATCTTCCTTGTCTTCATATGTAAACATTCTGTAACAAGAATAAAGCAAAGCGGCTGCTGATGGTTATGTTATATATAAAAACAGCTCCAAAACCATCAAAAAACTTGCAAAGCGGCTATACGTATTTTGACTTCCACGAAGTCATCGTCAGGCTAAAGTCTGCAAAGAAATGCATTTTATATATTATGCAACAAGCTGAATTATTTTTTTTATATAGAAGTAACAAGGAGTAGAGTTGAATTTACTATGAATATTTTTTCAGTGCAAACTCCCAAAAAATATTAAGATATTTCTTGAATAGCGATGATAAGTAACAATTTCACAGCAAATAATTATTCTTTGTAGTTTTGCAACAATCTTACGGTTTATAGAACTTCAATGCTTTGTAGAACAGTTTAGAAGTACTCATGTACAGTATAGTACTGCAAACGTAAACTATAGGTTAAGTTTTCTGTTCGGTGTTCTCCGAAGTTTGAATAATGTTATGTTCACCCACTCTGCTGATTTGAAATAACGGTTCTTCTTGTCCTCTGTTCTATCAACTTTCAAGTAAAATCTCTCTCTTCGAAGTTAAGGTTTTGTTGCAACTGATGGAAACAGCAGTGAGATTATATTTGTTAAGCCTGAACTCGTAAGCTCTTTAATTACACTCTATAATAAGCAATTTATGTTGTGAATGTAAAGACATTCCCATCTTGCAGTAACTACATAATTTATAGCTTATTCTTATTAAATATCACATTTATCGGACTATGGAATTCTCAGAGATAGCGTGTTTTAAAATATAGAAAAGCATTTTGCTAATTTAGAAACAATACGCCTTGAGATAAGAGAACATTTCAAAAAAAGAGTACTAAAGAGTGAAATTGTTGTACTTGTTTGAAGCGGAAACACTGGTTTATTTACAAAGTTTCCTATAAATGGCAGGTTTATTTGAAAAGTTAAATAAAGTCAAAGGCAGAAAGTGTGATTTAGCTGATTACAAAATTCGATGTGGCTGAAAATTTGCTGTATTTCCAAATATAACAAAACAAATGGCACATTTTTATCACTTTAAATTTTGTCCAGAAATTTTCAAATGCACCTCTCATTTTTGGTACGTATTTTATATGCATATTATAGTCTTGGGAATTGACGAATTAAAATATTGATAGCTTTATTTTAAATATAATTTTGATAGTTATGATACTACTTGACGGAAATAGTAACTTTCTTTTTTTATTGTTTTTATATAAATGTACCTCTTTAGATGTATAGGTTTTAATTTTTAAGAACATGTGTAAAGAACACACATTTTTTTCATATTAAACTACTTCCACTTTTTTGTATTTCGTAATCTAAAAATTGCAACCCCAAAACAGGTTTTAGCCTCAGGGGACCTATACCCATCTTCATATCTGTGTTTTTTATATTATTTTGAAATATTTAAATTTAAGGATTTTTACTTTTATATTTTTATAGTTGAGTTATTTGAAGTCAGATACTGCCTACCAAAACCTCTAGTATTCAAGAAGCGACGAAATTGTATAAGAACAGTATCCAAGGACCGTATTTATGCTTGAGATGGTGATCAACGATGGTATGAAGAGAAATAAAGAGCTCCTTTGTCTCCACCAAAAGAATAATATTTTACGAAAAATAGTTACGAAAATCAAACCTAGCATTGTAAAAATCAAGAGAGGCGATCCCAGCAGAAAGACGAGTTCCTTCTTTGCTTTATAACGTATAGAAACGGGAGTAATGATCAAAATATACCTCCTGCTATTTCCATATCCTTATGCGTAACTCCCAATGGAATAACCGAAGGCTTAGTTGTGTATCACCACCGTGAGATGAATAGTCGCGAAACGACGTGGGAATCGATGGATCGATATTGTTCGACGGGGAAATTGAATTTCGGGAAGATGCGTCGACGGAGCAAACGGAAGCGTTGTCAGGGAAAAAGGGTTTCCAAGGGGAAAGGAGGAGGCCAAAGGTGGGCCTTTCTTCCCGAAAAGTAGAATTTCCTTAGCTCGGAATACCGCGGAATTCGAGAGAAGTTTCAAGGTCACAGCGTGGCGTGAAGAAAGACGGGTATGCAAAAGGAAGGAAGGCGAAGAAAGGTGGTGATGAGAAAGATACTCGCGAAGATGCTGGAGGGACGGGAGCGGTGTTGGGAAAGTGAGAATGGAGAAAAAAGACGCTTGAGAGGAAAGAATACAAGAGGGTGCCGAGCGGAGACGAATTTATGCTATCGGAGACTGCGCAAAGATCTGATGAAAGCCTTCTTTGACAATTATCATAACATTATAGATATATCTCACAGAGTAGGCCGTCATATTTAAAAATTCTGACTTAACGAAAATGTTTTTCATTAAACAAAGGCTTTACGAGCAACTCAGTAACTTTAGTAAAATTTAATGTGTTTGTGAAACATTTGTTTTATTTAACAGTTTTTCGTTTGATAGAAAAAGGATTTTATTTGGCGAAAATGAGACCTTCAAGTTCCATCTTCCATTTGACTTATACAAATGTTAAATGTACAAATGATAAAATACAAATCTATACTTATATTAAAATAGAAACTTATATCTAGAAATAAAATCATTTAGATATATAATAACATTATTTTACTGTATAATAACAAAACAAGCTACTATACCTTTATAATTATATAATTCATTATTGCAATAAAGGTATAAATACTTTTCACGTTATTTTTATGATGAAGGCCTACTTCAATATCTAGGCTGGATTTGTAGCTTCTATGAGTATCATAGCTTTTTAATTATCAAAATATATTTTTGCTTGTTACAATGTATATAACAGTTATATTTCAATTCAGTTTTAACTCCCACCGTTTCATAATTATCCTCTTTCTTCTTCATAGCATTACATTTCATTATCTCCTCCCTGAATCAAATTTTCAATACTATAGACAAAAATAAACTTATTTTACCTTATCAACAAAATTCTTCCATTGATAAACTATCAAGAAACCTTTTCCTAAGAATTCTTAGAGTAGTCTCAATAAAATCTAATAATCATTTCTTTTATATTATAATAATCTACTACATTGACTCTCCTGATTTCGGTTCACTTTTTAATGTATCGGGCTCTACATAGGTTGTCTATGTCTATGTACGAACCCTGCAAGCCGCCTTTCGACGTGTGGCAGGGGGTGCAAGCACCTTGACTCTATTTTCCTAAACGGTTGCTTTCGCGTATACTTCGCGGAAAAAATGAATTTCTGAAACGATTCGTTCTAGAATCTATTTCCCTAATCTTTCGGGCAGTATCAGAACGGCCCATATAACAGGGGGGTCGCATTATATCGGTTACATCATCTGAAAACTTAATTTCTCTGAACTTATTTAATAAATTAATCCTTTGAATTTTTCTTCTATCTTCTAATGATTCCCATCCCGCGTCCTGTAACATATGAGTGACGCACGCTGTTTTATCGTAGCAATTCTTTACAAATCGTATCGCCTTTCGTTGTACTTTTTCTAAATCCCGAATATGACATTTCTCGGTGGGGTCCCATACACTACATGCATACTCAAGGTGAGGCCTAACTAACGCTAAGTAACATCGCTCGCGAACTTTTTCTTCGCTCCTACCGACTATTCTTTTGACGAAGCCGAGTTTCTTAAGTGCTTTTCCACATATATTTCGGATGTGGGCACTCCATGATAGATTATTCGTGAGTGTTACTCCAAGATGCTATACCGATTCTACTGTCGTTAGGTTTACCCCTCGGAGGCTATAAGGATAATCATTTATTATAGATTTACTTTCGAAGAAGTTAACTACCGAACACTTTTCTATATTAAGCTCTAATTGCCAATCATCGCACCAGTTCATAATTCTATCTAAATCGTTCGAAAGGGTTAATCTATCCTCTGAACTAACTATTTCCCTGTAAATGACTGTGTCGTCTGCGAATATCCTAACATTGTTTTCAATGTGGTTGCTGAGGTCGTTGATATATAAACATATAAGTTGTACCTATATGTTTATGTTATCCCCAAACAAACCTTCCCTTTTCTATAGACAGTCTAATCTACATACTCTCCCCATAGATCCTTTCATAAATGTAGTGTTTTATGTTCATAGCTTTGTTTTAATATTAATACTGATAAGTTGATGTTCTTTAGTACATTCACCAAGTTGCATATTTATTGCTTTGAGCTTGCTTTCAAATTGAGTATTCTTGTATATGAACCTGTTGAATAACAGAGGAAATAAGAAGGAATGCGTTACAGAAAAAATACATTGCTATCATAGCCAAGAAAAAGGCTAAAATAGTAGAGTAGATTCAACATTGATATATACGTTGCAATATATTAAATTATGTGGTCATTCTATCGATTGCAACAAATATATGAAAAAAGTTCGTTTGAATTATGTACTACACAAAATATCGTGTAAATATATGACATTTAAAGTCAGAGAGCCGCTAACTCTGATTATTTTATCTTCATGTAATAACATGCCCCTGAGACTAGCTATTGAAGTCATACTTCAAAAGTTGCTTATTAAATTAGGACTGGAATTGAAGATAGAAATGTAAAGAAATCCTGACAGTAATCAATATTTTAAAAGTAAAAAAAATCTTACCGTGATTTTCATTCATTCATGAGAGATCCCCCTCGGTAGGTTCATGTGCAATCAGAAATTGAAAAATCTCCTTTACTTCCTGGTAGTTTACCCCGCCCTTTAAGTCATCCAACATCTTCTGTATTTGTCCTCCCCTATTTTTTATTTTTTTTTTAATTCTACCCTCAATTACTTTATTTAGAAGGCCATCTCCTTTCAATATTTGACCCACCCATTACTTCTCTCGAAGTTTAATCACTTCAATTTTAGCCCTCTTATCCCCAACCGTCTCCAGAACCTCGGCGTTTGATTTTCTCATAATCCAACTTACTTTTTCCTTCCCCCGCCACACCCACATTTTGAAGGCCTGCAAATGTTTGACTTCCTCCTTTCTCAATGTCCATGTTTCACACCCATATCACACTCCAAACCAAGGATTTAATCAACCTTTTCTGATTCCAACGCGATTTATTGATTTTTGCATCACAAATAAACCGATCTAAGTACTTCTTGAGGATGACGAGCATTCATATTCAACTGAAATATACTGATGAAAGTGTCTCAGTACTTTTCATTGAGAGCCCTCTCGGAAGAGGCCCTATTGCGTCTCATTGCAAATCCGCCCCTGGTGCCGAGTTGATAAAGGAAAAGTTTTGAAAGAAGAAGGAGGCAGGAAAAGGAAGAGGGTGAAGATGGGAAGGAATCGGAAATAAAAGCCAAAGAAAAGAAAGGGAAAGCAAAAGTGAGGGAAAAAGATAAATTGGTGGGCTGACATTTTCCCTCGTAAGCGTGTCATAATTAAACTCATTGAAAATTGGCTACCAAAGAAAAAATCCCTTAATGAGCGATCGTTTCAAGGAAAATTTAGTGGCGATTCATTTATAAGGCTTTTGAAAACTTTAATGACTGCTTTATCAGCTTGTTATCTTGGGAGCGTCCTTAAAATTGTGTCTTGCGAAATTAGTAAATTGAGTGGAATGGTAATCTCGTTAAAGAGGAGGCTTTTAGATGTTTCCGTCTTTATTTGGGATTATAACTAATGTATTGAACAGCAGCATTTATTGCAAAAATACATACAGTGGAATCACCAATAAGTTCGCGTCTGATCACTTAAATATTAGTTCATGAAACACTTTTCCAAGCTAGAAACGTTTAGGATAAAGCGATTTAACGAATGACTAACTGTATTTTGGTAACAAAGTTCTGCAAGGATTGGTGTTGGTGGTAGAGTGATCACAGGTGGTAGAGAGATCACACACCCCATAGGTTGAAATGAAATTGCGATTCCACACTGAGATTAATCACACATTGTGTACCTTTATTTCGAGGCGCAGTGTGTATCAGGTTTAGAATAAGGTTACTATTTTAGGGTGAGGTGGAGCATTAGCTATTAGAAGGGATATGAATGTGGAGATGTATGGAATTAAACACACTGATAAGTATTGTAAAGATTGGTAACAACTATTATTTTGTATCTAAGAACGAATCAATCTACTATACATTCATTTGAATCATAAACGTAATTTTTTTAACATTAATTCGGATTATGGTCTTCTGGAGGAAATTAAATTCGTAAATTTTGCATCTACTATATTCATGAGTGATATATTTTCATTCATTTTTCTTTTGCCATATAATATAGGAAAATTAAACTCTCTTATAGTTTTTTCTCGGTTTTCTTCTTATTTGTAAGCTACTAAGATATATGTGATTCTTGTAATGGTATTCATATTGGTCCTTGTATCCAAAGAAAAGTGGAATTCACAGTAATAGTGCTGCTCCTATATTTTCTAACTGTGGTTTCTTGGCCAGAGAGGAAAGCAATGGCTGACTCCTTCTCTTCTCATCTTCCAAAAGTGAGCCTCATTCCCTCCCCGAGGCTTGCGGTAACTAGTCTATGAGACTAAAAACAATCAACTAGATCTTAGTCGAATGAATTTAAATTCATTGGAAATTTTACTCTAACTTAAGTGTTTGTTTGGTTAATTATGAGGCATATAGTAGCGATGAATTCACTTAAAAATATGTTCTTATTGATTTTTGTTAAAAATAGCAAGATGTAGTTATCGAGTTTAATTCAGCAACAGCCTATGAACTTTATAAGCACTATCGAGTGTTATACACAATAAAATGTACTATTATTTTGTGTGGGCTGTGGGTATTTTTAACCACCGCTCTTAGATTGATTAGGATACGAATAAGCCATGAAATGTTAATGAATTCCAGATGCAAGCTGACAGAAAATAATTAATAATTGTAATTATTTCTACAAACACCACAAATAGTTCAAATAAACACGACCCAAGATTCGATGGTCAGATTTTCACTTTTCCAAATGTAAACTACACCTACGCTTTCATCTTGTTGTGAACTCAGCTTACTATTTCCATTCTCCACCACAACCCCATTTAAAGGAACTGTGATCTTCTGATATCCTTTCTTAACCCCACATTACTCGCGCTGTGTGCTTTGGACATCCCAGAACATATTTTAAGCCAGAGCGTTTCTGGCGTTGATGTTTATGACTTCTCCTTTTCAATAGCTGGAGTTTGGTCTATATTTTACTATTTCCCCAAAAAGTGAAGTTTCTCTTCGATGTTTTTAACACAGGCATTTTTATGAGACAGCGCAACACAGCGGATGGATCTAAGTATTTACAAAAGGTTGCAGAAACGCCGAATTAGATGATAATAAATACTTCTAGTTATGCAGTATTGATGTATATTTATTTATAAATTTATCATACTATTTCGATTTTCTTCAAACGATTTACTTTGTTTATTTACCACTAGAAAGTCTCTCCCGTGTCTTACGTCTGCTGTATTGACCATTTAGACTAATTTATTCTAAAAATGCAAAATTAATTATTGAATATAAAACAATAAATACCTTTTCAAAATATGATGATCATACATATCCACAGAAAATAATTGCTCTGTTTGAAGAGCACTTTGTACAAGTATCAATGTAACAGAAATTCGCAGGAGTAATTGAGAGTTAATGTCCAATTTTAACACCTACACTGGAGCATATTTCACATCGATTACTGGACTACCATTAGGAAACTAAGCTGAATAGGAGTGTTTAGTAAAAGTGGTTTATATTCTATTAAGTATCCTTTCTAGCAATGAAAGGAATGGGGAAAGTATTGGTACATCAAAGTATAGATTTCATGTCACCATAAAAATACAGAGTGAAATGGCACGGGGGAGAGGAAAGTGAGAGGATAAGGAAACCAGATAGAAGAAACTTTGAAGAAGAGATTGAGGAAATGAGGAGAGAAGGAATGGGAAGCGGAGGGAAGGCGGTTGGCCAAGTGTGAGAGGAATATTAGAGGAGAAGGGGTTGAGGATGGGTAGCGACGCTCACCGGAGCCAATAGGACGGAGAAAAAGTGTCGTAAAATACGGAAATAAGGAATGGTTGGGAATTTGAAAAGAGAGGAAGTTGGCGGGGAATGGAATTTTTTCACCCCCACGAGGTGGTGCTAAAATCGATAGGGAGCCACTTTGAAAGGCCTAGCGATTCAAAATCGAAGGTGTTGGAGGCGGAAAAATGTTCGAGGCATATTGGAAAATGCAACGTCCCTTGAATAACTACGGTGACGATCATATCTTATCCCATGAAAAGATTTCCTGACGATGTCGTCCCCAAAGTTATCTGCCATCAAGTGTTGACAGCTATTGTGAGATCCATGTAGTTATAAATGAAAGAATAATGGATTACTATCCTAGGAACTAGATTATTTTAAAAGGAGCATTCCAAGCAATTGACTAATTCCTCGATTAAATTTTTAAGCTGATTATCTTAAGAGTAAGGCATGTTTAGATAAATCAGAAATTTCAAACTGTAGCAATGAGCCCCAAGGAAAAACGGACTTGAAGCGGACCTGGGTGCACGCCCTTATGTGCCAAGTCACTTCAACCCTTTCCTTATTTGTAGCAATGAGGTTATTTTTACTCGATACAAAAGATAGCGCTCCTAAGGAAAGATGTCCTTGAAGGTAAAAAAATTAATTCTCAAAATGAATTGATATTTTTATATAACATACTGAAATATAATACTATTTAATGTTATATGTTGTGTATAATTTATATTTCGAGTAAATAATACAATATTAATACTATTATACTATATTATATATAATACTTATAATACTATTTGAAAGCTAATGAAGTTAAAGAATTTATTCAACCATTCATTGATTCACTGTACGCCGTTCAGAGATGAATAAGTAAGAGCAAAATAAATTAGATACAAAGGTCTCTTTGAAATTTGCTGCAAATGGCTCTGAATATAGCATAAGCACCCTCAAATAGTCTTTATTCTTCCTTGTCTGGGGATATCATAACTATCCGAACTTTAATTTGATTCTAACTATCATTAGAATAGAGATGTATAAATTTCTTTTAATTATTTATTCTGCTTATAGCAATTCACAAAAAAGATTTCAAAACTTCTATAAGGTGTAAAATTTCCATAAAGTAATAGTACATTAAGAAATACTGATAAATAATAAAGCATTAGTGAAGGGAGTAATGATGTTAGAATTGCATCACGATTCCACCACAAATTCACAGAAAAAACCTCATTCAGAAAAAAATCACATATAGTTAAAAACAGTTGCGATTAACTTTTTGCGATGTTCCGGACTTCATTAAGCTCAGAATGACATCAAAAAATAAATAAAAACTTATTTTAAAGGTATTTATCTAATACATCTACTTCTAGAATCTAAAAAGCAACCATTATTGATCTATAAAAAGAGAAGTAAGATATGCGAGTAGGAATTTTATTAAAAGCATTTATTAATAATTTTGTTTGAGTCTTTATTCTAAGAACGACAGTTATTGAGAATTCACCCTCTTGTTATAGGTCAATGAATTTTCTTTGTAGTGTATGAATATTAATAAAGGACTGCTGAAACAAAATAGCGCATTGAAGCAGCAATCTCCACGAGTTAAATCTAAGAGGTCGCTTTTAGCATGTTATAAGGTCGCCATATTGAATCCTTGATAGGTCAAAGGAATGCCTCAGATTTTCTCATAAAAGTACTTTTTCGTGACCTAATTAAGAGACCAACGTTAAGGGAATATGTGTGACGTCAAAGGACCCATTTCTTGGAGAAAGTTACTTCGCAGAAATGCCCTTAGCTTTAGATTAGCCGCGATCAGGTAAATGAGAAGTTCTCCCTCTCTTGTTGATGACTAAATAAAGGGAAACTACATGTCTACTAAATAGTATAAATTTCCGTGCTACAATTACCAAGGTTGATATTCGTTTCTACTTAAAATTCTGAAGTCGATTCTTAATTAATTTTGCAACGCGTTCGATATGTTTTCTTGTAGTTAAGAAGAAGATTACGTTTCATATGCCTTTTCTGAATATTTTTGCTGTCAGTTTGTTATAATGAACACAGTTGTTACCCCTTGATAATAGAGAGATATGTCGATTTATACATCAAAATATTCGCACTATTTTCATAATTATTTTTTTACTCTTTTAACATGATTATAATCATCAAAAAAAATTACATTTTCATTCATATTTGTATTTTGAATATTAAATTTTATTTTGTGACAAATTTATGAATGTTATTTGTTTCTCTCTCAGATTCCGCAAAATTAAAATCTTAACCCTTTGGAAAATAGAGACGTCACGGACGTCAGGAGTTATAGTCAGTCACTTTCATTTCAAAATTATAAGTAAACTTTTAAACTCGACAAAAACTTTGTAGAGAATCCTAAAAACAAATATTCAAACAGAAGGTAAATTTTCGTATTTTTGCAAGTACCAATTTCTAAGCTAATTAGGAGTTTTTATTTAAATTAGGTAAAAGGTTTTTAAATTAGATCATTTTGAAAATACAGTTGAAATATTCGAAACCAGTAATGAATTTGGCATCACCTCAAAAATATTCGGGTTACAGAAATTTCAAAACACAAGTTTCGGTATAATTAGTAAGTCATCGTATACATTTGCATGATTTAAATCCGAGCACAAAGTAAATTCTCTAAGAAAAAAGAGTTTAAACATTTCAAAAGCCCTTTTTTGACAAAGCAGTCTTATCCTCTTCTTAGATCCCATCGGGTGTACTTCCCTTATGGAAATCTCAAGAGGTTGGAGCCTCTATTTCCTCGACACTCTTGAGAAAGCATAAAGATTAGACATCGCCATCCACTCTGAATGAGACATGAGCCATAGGGTGCAATGTGATTACCAAGATGAGGCATACAGTTGCCATAAAATTCGAGGTCGTGAAAAGAAAAGAGGCCCTTAGGTATGAAGTTGGGAGACACTGCTATTACGTCGGTAAAGCTTTCCAGTTATGAAAAGTCAAACCACGTAACGTAAGGATAAATTTCGGCAAAAGAAACTTTTATGACATTCATTGGCTCCTTCGGTATTTTAAATTCTAATATCTTTCAGAGGTATCCATGTTTCCACCTGTTATGTAGTATGAAACAGATTCTAAGCTCAATATCTGAGTAAAAGTTAAATTTTATTTTACTTGATATTACTTGAAGTAAGCATCATTTTATATGCCAAAATCCACAGTTTCATCTGATGATGGCAATATGCTTCGAAGCTTTGGTCGTTTGTAATGAAATTGCGGTATCGCTTATAATTCGGTCTTATCCCTCTTTCAAAACACCTGCCTTTGTATGATTTGGGCGTATATCGCTTTGCAAAATATTGTATAAATGAAGTGAAATTTATTTTATTTATCCACCCCACCAATATTCTCACTAATTAAATGCCTTTTTTGAAAAAAAATTAAGTATCAACGTAGGTATTCTTCGTTACGATAATATTTTGAGAGATAATAGAATATTACGATGTTACATCTCCAAAAATTTGCCCCACCTAAGGAAATTACTTCATAACAATGACTTCAGCGATAACAAGAATGTGAAACTGCGTGATATAATAGAGCATTTATTTATCATTAACAGGATATAAACAAATTTTGTTTGAAAAGATTTTCACACAAAATATTAAAATTTTCTGAACCCATGCATCTGGCCATCTCTCCCGAGAGTCCGGGTGAGACCTCTGTGGGAGAGATTAAACTGAATTTAATCTGAACAGCACTTGTTATACGACAACGTTGGTAAATAAAACTTGAAGTCAAGATCTAACAAAATGTTTAAGTTAACATTAAAACCTATTTCAAAGTTTCATTTGCAAAAATTTTTGGAGGCATCTCAGCCTCCTCTAGAGGCACATAAATAGCATATTGATGCTTGGTCATGCTATTTTTCTTTGACAGTTACATCTTCTCACGCAAAAATATTGTCGTTTCAACCGATAAAAATATGAAAATTTTGATGTTTTTTTAATTTCAAGGCAAACATTCTCACAGAAGATGTTTTCTTATATAAAAAAAATTATATTTATAATTTTAATGTGGGTGGGCCGCCTTTTCCGGGTATTACGTTTCGATCAGAAAAAAGTGGCAAAACGCACTATCCTAGTGCTTAATAAACGCTACATCATCTTTTGATCGTGCATAAAATGCATTCCACCGTGGATTTAAATTTCAATTGAAATTAAAATGTAGATTACAAACGTTTCCTTGAAAAAAGTCTTACTCAGAATCACCTTATACTTAAATTGATACTAATGAGGTACATATACCTAAAGATAGCACTGGGACAACTATCTCGAGAAGAGGTGGGGCGTCTATCCTTTCAGTACGGGAGAGATGCTCTTAAAGCCAGTGGGGCTACACCTTGTCCAAGATGGCCAGTCACTGTATGTGGATAATAGATAAACCTATAGCTACTAGTTTTCGTCCTTTAATTCAAAATATTTAAACATTTAAACATATGCCAACCATGAGCATTATACCCTATCTTATAACAGGGCGGAGAGAAAAAGTACCTACTTGGAATGGTGCTATAAGACTGCGTAAAAAAAATTAATCGCCGTGAAACTCTTAGAGATAGACAGGTGTATTCCAACTAACAGACAAACACTGTCCGTAGAGCAATCTTGTGGTTTCCCTTAAAAATACTGCGACTGGGGCATCTCTCCCGGTGGGGCATCTCACCCGGAATTACCTTAATCCTGAAAAATTACAAAAGGGATTCAGTAAAAAGAAAAAATTTTCATTATTTTCCCATGCAGGCTCAACGTTTGCTTCCCATGGATGTCACGATTCTAAAATCCTTGAATAAATGCAAGCTCATAAATATGCCTTATTTCATTATTATTTGATGTATTCAAGTAGACCTGCCTCGTTTCACCTTACTCTGGGTTTCTTTTGCCTATGAACTAGATACAAGTCTTCTTCTAGATAATTTTCAACGTAATGTGGAATGAATTAAGCGAAAGATGTTTTTAATGTGTTTCCGCAAAGTTTAACGTTACAGCCCCAAATGTAGCGATTCTTGAACACACTTTAATGCCTTCGGAAACAAGTGGGGAAAGTAGGTCATTAGGACAAAGGTTTACAACGCAATTCAGATTTTATTCTTTCCACGCTCGAAAAAGATAAATTCGAGCACGGAGCTGCCGCGAAATAACAAAAACGCACACTCCCACCGCATGGCGTTGCGTACAATGCCGGTATATTCTCGGCGATAAAGAATTTTCGAAAAACGGCCCCAACCGAAATTCTCTCCCTCTTCCCCCAATTCCCAGTCACTCGCTTTCCTCCATTTCCATTTTTATTGCCCGCTATTTCTTCCTCTATCTCTTTCATCTCCTCCGCTGGGAGGAAAAATACTTGTCCAAACATCCCCGAATGGCTCCCTCCCGTTTTTTACGCGACAATGTACTTTTATTTTTTATTCTCATTCCCGCAGATCCTCCATTGTTTCCCCTCTCCCAATCTCGCTATTGTGTCCCGTGCGAGTGGCCCCCTTTGCGTGCGCGTGCTACGGTGCGGTGCGCGTGTCTTTTCCCCTGTTATTTTACGCGCTCAACAGTTGCGCGGTCGCGCGTAACGGGGATTCCAGGCAACGCGCAAAAAGGGTATGTAAAAAACAGAAGAGGTTTCCAAGGCGTAAAATTAATATTTATATTGTTCCCGCGCCTCGTACAATTTCCTTCTGATTTTAGAAGGAACGTGTAATGAAGTTTGGTCAATCCCGGGCTGTGCCTGGAAGAATCCCTCGAAGTAGTCCTCCACGTTTACTATTTTAGACGAGTTTCATCGAGAAAAAATTAATTGTCAGAAACGAATTTCACGGTAGTATAAGGTCCATCACTAAAGTATAGAATAAACTCTTACCAACTTTTTTTTCCTCGAAGTACATTAACGTGAGACATATTTTCTTGATAAGCACTTATAAATATGCAGAAGTATTTTCTATAATCAACAGATCTAATATTCTTGCTCTGCATTCAATATTTTTATATTTCCCAATGTCAGTGAGTCCAACATACGGACGGTAGGTAAGCAGGTAGTTAGTGAATGCCGGAACCACGACCTTCGAAAAGCTTTCTGATCGAATTGCGATGTATAAAACTTATATCAATAGGTAGAATCAACATAACATATTTTTTTTTCATAAACATGTCATAACAGTCATTCTCGTTTCGATCTAAACGTAATTTATTTAATGTAATGAATACATTGTTGGCTTATTGGCAAGCATAATCCTGCGGTTTACTCCGAATTTTAATTCATATGATATAGTTGGTTTAAGCAATCTGCAAGGAATATTTGTACTTTTATTGCTACAAGCATAATGTAATGAGAAATATCTAATTCTATGCTAAATAAAATTCCTTAGAACCTCATGGAAAAGATTGCTTGCATTATCCTACAAATTGTAACAATCAAAACACTGCACTACAAGGATATGGTTTTTACAACTTGCAAATATGTATGAGCTATTTATATTGGTTTATCATTAAAGTATGAAATAAAAATATTAAATGCTGATTAACTGATTAGACTGTTGAGAAATTTTCTCTTAGGATAGAATAGACTGAAAATGTATTTTTCCAAACGATTTAATACATATTTTACCAAATATGTGAACATACATCAGCCAGTATTATCCTATTATATGGTTGCAGCACATAAAGAAATCAATTCGAGTGCAGATCTACATAATACACATTTACCAATCGTCATTTACAATATTAAAATTAATTCGAAATCATAAGAATTATATAGCATTTATTATTATCCATCAAACTATTGAAGTCGATTTAGCAGAAGAATTAGTTTTACTGATTTATCAGTTTATTTTCAAGCAAATAACAAATAAGCTATTGAATTAAATCGGCTAACTTCCTTCAACATATTAAAACATAACATCAATGAAAATTCAAATCAATAACATCCAATAAAAGTTTTTAATATATTAAACTGGGAATCATAAAAGTAAACTTTTTCTAAATTGCTATTTTCTCTTAACATCAAAGCTCATTTAATTCAAAACTTATATGTATTAGCATTTCAAAAATAATGAAATCGAGCTCAAAATGAATGCAATTTCGGTTGTAATCTCGCATTTAATTAAGTTCTTTCCTAGGAGAGTGGCACCTCATGCTCATCTCGGGATTCGCGCGTATTGGTAATAGAATTCCTCGACTCCAAGACGCGCATAACCTATTTACTTAATTTTCAATACCTTCAGGCTGTTTCGAGAGCTCTATTGCAAGACGGTGTTATTTTACTCGGAGACTGTGCTCCGCTCTTGGTAATGGCAAGACATTGTGAGGTGCATTCCTCCCAAGACCACATTACTGCAGTCCTCGAATGATAGCAGAAACCATTCCAACTCTCGCCGACATCTGCTTTGCATAAGTGAACTCGTTTTTTGACTATTACGGTCTCTCGCGTCGAAGCTATTCAGCTCGGGTTCGAGTTTCGTGTGGACTGTCGTCAGAAGGAAAGACTCGGATTACATTGAGGGTATCCGTCAATCTATTTTTATGAGGGAAACTTCTATTTCTCTGATGGCAGTTTTTTCAAATGTAACACTGCGAAATTTAGTTACTGCAAAGCCACAATGAGGTACATTCACCTTGGAAACCGTATAAGTTGATTGAAAAAAATTAAAGTATACAATATACTATTTATTTATGTTTCTAAGACGCCTTATCCTAACTTTTTAATTTTTAAGACACATTCTGTTGCAATCTATAGGATACTTTATAATTATTCCCTGCTGTGGTACCTTTAGTAAATTTAAAAATTAAGAACTAAAAATATGGAATATTAAGATTCTGAAACCAAGCAAAACATTACCGAAAAATTTTGCATATTAATATACGTAACTATAATTGTTCATAAATCTCCTGCCACCGAATTTTTTCTTTTATATTCTATTGAGCGCAAAATTCATTTTATATACGCTTTGTATTATAATAAACTCTAAAATATGAAATAACCTTAATATCTTATTGCCAGTTTCTAATACATATTTGGTACTTTTAAGTGTTTAAATTTTATATTGCTTTCATTCAGCATTTTTTACGCTCAATACCGAATACAAGGAAAATTATATCACCCACTTCTTCGTTATTACTTACAATCAAAAATAGCGCATTCTGAATCCTTTGGTCTTTATAATTAAGACGTGTGATTGTATTAAATGCCAATCTATTAGTCTACATATTGACCTTAATAATTTTTGCTAAGGAATATCAATGGATATTGCTAATCTTTCTCTACACATTGTGATAACACAACAGATGGTTAACTGTTCTTAAATCAGATTAAACAATCTATCACGTTATGAAAAAAGTTAAGATATTTTCCCGATGAAGATTTTTCCTGGCCAACACATATGATATAACTCTAAAAGCACCTAACTGTGTGAAAATGTGCTTTCACCAAAGCTTATATCCTGTTACTATTATATTTATCAAATATCGCATCCTATGATTCAAAGACCACATTACTGTATGTTTGCCGAACATCATTCCTTATAATTTGAGCAGGACAGAATATCTCGATTGAACAAATTTGAAGTGTAAAAAAAAACTTTCATTTGATTCGTCGAAGCCCGCCTAAGTTAATTACATTCAAAATATCCAGATTATATATTATTGCAATTTCAGATTATATTTTATTAGATTTCCAGATTAAATTTAATAATATATCAAAGGAAAAATGACCCATTGGGAAGAATTAAGACAATATTAATGCATAAAATTAATATAGTGAGATTGTGGATTATAAATATAATTCTATAGGTCACAGCATACTGCTGTTACGACATTTTGTGAGCTCTATCATTGCTTAAAATTCTGTAGAACTGCAACTCTATACAATAAATTCTATAGTTCTATATTTTCCATCCATTTTAGAAAAGAGTAAGATTTATGAGGAAATTGGATTGAAACAATAACTAAGAATAAAAGAGCTCTGAATAAATAGATGACGAGCTTTCCAAATTACCTAAGTGTATTTGTTGCGGAACAATAGAGCGGATATGAATGTTCCCAAAGAATGATTACCTTACAAAGTATATCATCATCTCCGCCCTAAAAACAAATTCTTTGCTAGTTTCCAAGAACTCGTAAACACACTTAAAAAGTGTTATTTTGGAGAGTTAGATTTACGAAAACATTTCACTCAGATGCGATAACATGGCCGAAGAACAGAAAACTTCTCCTCTTCCGCATTAAATTTCTAGGAGTTTTCTTTCCTCCTGTTTTCTAGCGGTACAAACAATTACTCAACGTCTTTGCAAGGCCTTTGGTCTTAGCTGCACATCCTGTCTCGAGCACAACCGCCGGAACATAATTTATGCGGATATTGTGGTTTACAATGTGACCTTAATCCATCTAAAGTGGACTCAGGTTTTTTTATACGTATCTAACCTCAATGTCCTCCAGCATTTTTTCCCCCGACGGGGAAATAAAAATGAGAGAAATTCATTTCTTTAAGAGCCCTCATCAAATTAAGAGTGCTCGTGCTCATCCGAGCGATTGGAGAAAAATGAAGCAGCAAGCGCGCTTCTTCGCGGGTAATTAGTAATAAAACGGGAGTAAAAAATCAAGGACTCATCTTACCTCGCCTCGGTGTTATTTTGAAAGCTATATTTTTTCGCCCTGATGAATCTCGAATGAGAAGCTGCAGAAGTTTGGAGTTGATGCTTAAAATAAAATAAGGGATGATATAGTGGTTTGGAAGGACTTCGTAGCGGAAGGAAAAATTTCTGTTCGAGAAACTATGTACGTCTTTGCAGATAATCAGTGAAGTATTAAATATAACTAACTCCGTTTACACTGGTTACTACAAGAGAGTTTTCTTGTAGTTTGAGACTTGTAAAGCTTTTATCTTAGCACATTTCTGTCTTTCAGTGATAGGTTTCGGCTTGTCTATGCCGTTATTTAATAACATTTGTAATTGAAATTAGTAACATGTGTGTTTCCTACTTGGTATACAGGAAAGAAGGTGAAAACAACAAACTCCCAAGAGAGAAGTCGGATTCGCTCTCCTCATACTGCCTGAAAAAAGATATTAATAAAAATTACCCTTAGATATTTTGTTTACTATACTATAAGTATATGGTAAGCACAATCACATTGAATTATATACAACTATTTAGTTCTTAGAAACAGTATATTCCATAGCTCTACTCTACCCTGGAAAACTAAGGACCCTTTAGTAGTTTTAAAATAAAAATACATCTTTTATCTAATCCCTTTTCTTAACTCTCTGTGAAAGTAATTAGGTATTGAATTCCTGCAATACTTGTCCATGATTCGTTTAAATATATCACAAACTCCGTTCAAAAAATAAATAAATGACGTATGTGCATGGAGTCAGATTGCGTTTTGTTTTAATGAATCGTTGTGATAGATTTAGAGTGAAGGGAAATTTATACTGCTCTTTCGTAGATACAAACAGTAATATATACTTTTTAAAGACATAATAACTGAGAAGAATGCATGAAGATTAGTAAGAGATGGAGATACAAAATGGAATAACCATGTTATTTATTGGACGATCGTAGTGTTATTGTAAAATCACACCATCACCGGGTACACAAACATATAGTTCAATATTTACATATACATGTTTACGGAAAAAAACATAGTTTTACGTATCTGTTTCTATAATACAAAAAGGAGGAATAGGGAAAAGAAAGTGCAGGGGGTTACAAAGTAAGGGAAACAGTTTGAATTCATAATGTGTCATTATTGGAGGGAGTCATGATGGTAAAAGCGAGTCGGATTAGAATTATCACTTTAAAAAGGCATTGGTAAGAGGATTAGAATCGTGGAGATATAAGAGTGTCAGAAATTTTTCTACCCTGTTTAACTATAGTCTTTTTAGGACAGGAATGGAGGAATGATGGTAAAAAAATCAGAATGGTATCTTTTTTCCAAATTTTCTCCTCGTTTTTTATCTTTAAATAACGTTATTTAGAAAAGATCTATGGCTTCTGTGGAAAATGCTCAGCAAATAAAAAAATGTAAATGTGAAAAGTTTCAACAGGCTTTGACTTGTACGACAAAAGATGCACGATTTTCTTAAAAATTTATCTCCGACTCATTGGATCAAGGAAATTTAATTTAATTGAAATCATTCAATGACCTTCTAATTCAATGAAATTCTTCGGTGTATCTTCTTTAGCTGATAAATCACCAAGATGCATGATGAATTATTAATCTAAAGAGAAAAATACAATCTCAGTTTTAACTTTTTACTTTGAAATTGTTTATTGAAAATTTTCTTCCATAAATTAAACTAATCAAATATTTGCATCCTTGGAATGGTTTAAAGGGGACATTTAAGCTAAATTATTTCCTTCTGTCAAAAAATAAACTACAAAGTTTTGTATTGAGAGGTTATCGAAAAATTGTTTTTACACTCTGCACATCAAGAGGAAGCCATTTAAGCACATCAAATTAAAACACACCATATGCGAAATTGAATTTCTCCACCAAACCAAGAAATTCATACTATACAAAAATTCATAGTTAAATTTTACTGGCAATAAGATTATAACATTCCTGAAAATATTTCTCACAACGTTAATTCATTGCCTGAAAATGCCATAATGAAAGATCAACAATAAATATGCGTTCATTGATGTTCTATTCTAAGGAGTTCAATGTTTAAGCTTTATCTAACCTCCATCTTCCTTTCATTTTGAACTGCTCTTTTTAAATTCGGAAGTTGTTATACATGCGATACGTATTCACGTAAACACCTGTATGTTTTGTATTTTTACCCATTGTGTTTTTGCAAAGACTCCATAAGGAAACTTAATGGCATCCAAACACGGCATACAGATATAGTATCGGGTATGGAACAGTCCCATACAATAGAATTTAACCACTAAAGTAAGGATATTATGTAGACGTCAAAAAGTACATTTATCAATATTCTACCCGGGTATTTAATTGATAAATTTACTATTTCAAAGCAAATAATTTATTTATTTCAAATTTAAAATAAATATTCAACACATTTTAAAAATTAATCATAATTTACTTTACGAATGAACTTATTTGACCTAATAATGGGCTATAAAACAAACGGATATCTGAAAAATAAACATTCTATAATTGTTTTTATCCTATTAGAACTTAGACTGCCAATTAAAAGACATCATTTTCTTAATTGAGGATCATAAATGATGATGATATTATCATATTTATGTATTTGACCCATTTAGGGGAAAATGCATCACTGTACAGAACTAAATTGAATATTATATAAATGATGCATTTTTCTAATGATTGAAGATGTAAACAATCCCTGTTTAGCTAATAATACATTCTGAATTCAATAAATCTCATAAATACTCATGAATAATTTCTTCGATTGCTCATATTAAAATAAATTCATTGATGCTATCGATATTGCTCTGTATTTCTGCGAAAGAGCTAGGAATCAAAGAAATTAAAATACTTTTTAGGAACCTCCAGCCACATGTGATTTGAGATGACGAGATAAAAATGCGGCTTTATATTTTGCGATAATACAAAAATCTGGTATGGCACTTTATTTATCAAACAACATAGTTATTTAATTTAAAAATATTTATAATACTTTTTCTATCCTACCCTGAAAAATCTACTTCCTTGCAAGTTTGGAATAGACTATTTACAATATCTTTAATAAAACCGTCTTTTCATTTTCCAATGAATTTAAATATTTATAACAGGACTTGAAGAAATAAATATGAATATACTCTTAGATACATTCAAAACATTTCGTTTATTTCTTCCGAACATTTTCTGTCATCACCTACATGTAGTCCGAGTTACGGCTATATTCATTGATTATTTTTTAAGACTTTTGAGGTCAAAAGCTCCTTGTATCATTTTCTTACCCCAAGATATCCACTTGGAACAATGGAGAACGCCAAAAAGCGAAAAAGTAGTCAAAGGCGCAGGATTAAACGAGCCCGCAAAATTCTCTCTCACGACATTTCACCGTAGCGAAGATCAACTTAAAAAAACATTTCCAATCCCAACCCTCACTTTTCCCGTTCACTTCAAAGACTATGGGTTATTACAGAACGGTCACACCCCATTTGAAATGGAACGATCCATTCCTGGGATACATTTTTTCCCGAAACCTTTTTAAGGATGCAAAAAGTCTAATGTAGTGTGAAGACTTCACTTACGCCCCCCGGTGGGATGGCGGAGGCACTTAGGGAAAAGCATCTTCCAGCGTCAATCTCCATTCTGAATAAGGATCATCCATCAAGCAAACAAACACCCCTTGTCTCATACCCCTCCCGTACCCCTCCCTCTTTCAGAAAACCCTTCCCACCGCTCTGTTCTTCGAGAATCCCATCCCTACACGTTTCTCGTTTCAAGAATTTTCCTTCCTTTTTGGGGAAACTAGCCTCGCAGTAGGGTCTGACGGGAATAACTCTGCTCCGAAAATTATCATAGAGGACCACGGAGCGATATGAATGTGTGGAAGGAAGGGGCCGGCGGAAGAATAATAAGAAATTTCGAGTGTTTGAGAAAACAAAGGTTGGGAATATTTCCTATCCCTGAATGAGTTTGAAGTGGAAGAAGGGATGCTTCTTGAAGGAGCGGTATTCACGAGGAGAAGAAAATGGTGATGGCGTTATTTCAACAAGAAAGCGTGTCTAAAATGGATAGCCTTCATTTTAAGAGCATAATGGATAAGTCAGCAACTAACATGGAGTTTAACTTTACTAAGTAAATTATTTCAATTACTAAGAGGTTTCCATAGAGCTGCATTTAAACAAGATGATTTTATTTTAAGCGCAGATATTTCTCAGAAGTGTCTAAAATTCCTCGTTGGTAGAGTACGTAACGGAATACAATAATGAAGAAATCCGGGATGATCTCAAGATGTTGAATTGAAAACTACTGCATCAAAATCAAGGTGCTTGGAATTGATTTCAACATAAAAATTTTAAGTAATTCATTGAATATCCTTTCGTTTCTGTTTATAATTTGCATAAATGAGAGTTAGCTCAAATAACACGCAAAGAATTTCTCCAGCAATCAGGAATAGTCTTGCCTATCACGGATGTATAAATATCGTTCTGTAAGGATCTCATTGAGAAGGAAATAACAATGTGTAAAATATTGTCAACTTACAAGAACTTGTCCTTAATGAGATGATTAATAATTTTAATTTCAATATAAGCAAATTGTAAATGTTTCAATTATATTTTTCATCATAAAAGCCAAACGAAAACTTAAATGACCTGAAACATTTGAGATGATTACGAAAAGTAGCAATTAATATACTACTTGACGCATTTTATATATTAAAAATAAATTATACCAAATTTAAAATAATGAGTACTTGTAGAGATAAGATTCTATGATAAAATTAGGTATGTAATATTCTTTCAGAATATTTATCTTTATATACTCAGAAGTAAGTTGAGTATTGGATGGAGTCGAAATCTTCGAAATGTTTTTGAGTTATTCATTTTTGTATTATACTATTTTTAATGTTTCCTATCACCGATACTCTACAAAACATAATATTTTCATATTAACATGAACATATATTGAAATTTATTGGGTGAAAAGTTCCAGATTTAATAAATGTTTGAACTTGAATTTGTATTGATATGAAGACTTATATAGTAGGAATAAAACTTTATATTTCCAACAGCATTGAATTATTGGAATTCTACAATTTTCTGGGTTCTCTGTTGAATATATGCATTTTGCCAAATTATGTTAAAGTTCAAAAGTTAATAAGTTATTTTCTGAATTTCTCTCTTTCAGAATGATTTTTACCGTGAATTCTGAGAAGCTTAAAGATTCTTTACACTCGCTTTCTTCTGTGTATCATATAATAACATATTGCTTCTTCTTTGCCCTTCTAAGAAACATTCTGGGATGGCTATTCCTCGCATTCATACCAATTGCACTGCAGAATATGATTATGTGTAGTATAAGAAACGTCTGAGGAAGCCCGCGGAATATCTTACGGAAGAAATAGTACTAGTCTCGGAATTTGAATGGGGTTACCGATTTCCATATCCACAGTGAGTCTTTCAAGCATTTCGTAGCGATCAAATGGGTTTTTCCTACCGCTGAATACTCCTGAACCTTCTCAGTGGGAGTTCTTCTAAGTAAAGCTAATATATTCAACTTGGAGGAACCGCATGATCGTCCAATGTTAAACATCTTCCTTTATTTATTCATCTTACAGATTCCCACATAAGAACACCAATTGGGAATTAATGAAAATATAACTATAAACAAACTACACAGATGAAAGAATTTTAATTTTCTCGTCGTTGAACGTCCTTTTGATGATTTACCATCCACAATTCCAGAGTACTATATTTTTGTGCTATTGCTCCAACTGCAAGGTCTCGTGCTTGATAGGAAATAGTCATGTACTCGTATGTTAGTCAATAATTATTTAAATGGATTCAATTGATATCTTCCTGTAGCCGTAAGAGAAATTATAATTACTAAGTAGTACTATTTCGATAAATTATGTTTTATTCTTTCTCGAAATATTTACTCTTCGTCTCGCTTTATATAATCGCAAACACATTTTAGTGAATATATGAAAGAACATTTTGATTTCATTTTCATAAATGAATATGAAACCAATGAAATTAATCAACTAATTACTCAGAATCTAAAAAGGACATTACTAATCTCATAATTTAAATAAATAGTTAAATAATCGCGTCATTCTTGTGATGGATTCGATATTGTATACTTGTTTCCATAAAGGTGTTGACCACATGCCTATAAATATCTAATTCAGTTCTTTTACGCTTCAGTCTTTTTCTGACAAGAAAAACAAATTCTCTCCTAGTAAATTCATCGATAAATTAATATACCCATAGAGAAACTACACATCAGTTGATGAATACGTATTCATAACAAGATTTACGGCTTCCTAGGATTCCAGTTTTGAGTTTGATTAAATGTATTCATGAAATAATGACCCTAATAAAGTAACATTACTTATCAGAATCCATCCGATGCTTGTTTCAATGAAACTTAATTAGGCGTTATTCCCATTCCAAAGGGGCGTTCTCAGAAATCTTTCCTTCATCACATTCGTCTACATCTTCGAGTACCCTCTTATCCCTTCTCTTAATTGTTTCCCATTCATTTCGCCCCTTCATCTTCCATTACCCTTTTCCGCTTTATACCTCCCCAGAAACGCATTTTCTCAAATTTTTCTTTTATTTTTCCTCTTTTTCTTTTTCTGTATCTCTCTTTCAATCTTCGCTTCCCCCTTTAACTGCGGTACCTTCTTCAGATATCCCTTCGCATTCACGTACGGCTGCTACGCATCCGTGCATAAAGTTGATTGAGAATGTTCCAATGCATCAGAAGTGTAGTTTTGAAATAGTATACTAATCATAGTTACGCGTAAATATAGCTTGTTTACGAACTTTACAAGTTCATCAGACATTCGTTTTTTTTTCAGTCATTTTGAGAGTTGTTTCGGACTATGGAACAAGTTGCAACCCTCTACTTACAAATAATTATTTAATTGGATATGTTTCGTCAGTAAACCCGGTTACCTTTGGATTGCAATATTGCAGAGCGTTGTTCCAAAATCAGGGCTGTAAAATGCATAAGGTGCATTGCTAAATAATTTCAACCATATTTGACTTACCCTAAAAACTTGAAAAGCCATTTAAAAAGAGTCAAGCAGTGAAAAAGTTCTTATATGGATATAATTTGGTATTTATGGATAGAGGATTATTCATTTGACTAATCTTTATTTACATAAGAGTAAAGTATGTTATTATACGAGCTTATGGCATAAATATTTCTAACAAACATGACACCTCTCCTAATGTCAATACTCCCTTCATTCTCCCTTGAATTCATAAAATTAATCCATTTTATTTATACGCAGATTTTTCATGTTCCAATTCTTGTTGTTAATATCAATGTAGATATTTTTCCTTAAAAATCTGCTACATTTTATAACAACCGATAGTCTTCCTATTTTTTTCATTCTATAACCTAAGATGTATTGCTATACAAATATGACGTTGGCTAAGATAGAATAGGAGACTAGAATAGAACAGATTAAGTATTAATATAATTCCGTTAAGACATTTTATTATTTCTATATCTTGATAACGTTTTATTTGCGTTGCTTAATGTATCCAGTTTACGATATACTTAACAGTTTATAGAGATAAAGATAATATGTAAACAATTAATTATTTTATTTAGAACAGTAAGTTGATTTATCTTATTTCATGTAGAAAAGGTATATTTTCATTCATTATAACAAATGATTCAGCTTTTAATGACTTCAAAATCTAGGTCTGCTTAAAAGATAAGATCCACATTCCTCTTTCTACCTTTATCTACTTTTTCTTGTAGTACTCCACACTATGTTTTGTGTCATATCTCTAACACATTACTTCCTTTCCCTTAGCTAGTACACCTCAAGCATTTGCAGTCAAAATCTTAGTATTGGACCATCCATAAGCAGAGAACCGTCTCCTTTTCACTTTATATATCTGTTATTGGAAAAGAGGTGTTTCCTGCACGTAATTTATTTCCATCTACGGATGTCATTTGTTTTAATAAGCCACCCCCACCATGAATCACACTCACCCACACTTCACACCTCTTTCTCCATTTGTCATCCTCTCCTCTCATTAAGATCTCTCTTCCATTCCCTCTCTTCTTCTCGACATTACTCTCTTTGCCACAATTCTCATGGATTTCTGTCACCTCCTCCAACCGAGACGGAGTAAAAGGGACACTGATGGAGATATCCTTGGGATTTTTATGGAATATTGCCCTCTATGGATCAGAAAATACTAGTTACCTCGACTTTCAAGTGCTTGTGTTAGGTTTATTTTCAATCTTCAAAGAGAAGATCATACATCTTCCTTTCGTCGGGAGCTAATGTGGTTTAAGCATAATTTGACGAGGAAATGTGTTTTTACGTATCTGTATTTACTATTTCGGGATTCTCAGACACTATACATACTGTATCTCTTTACTCATAAGAGATACATTACATTCTATTAATACTCGAACCAGCCCTGATCATACTACTTATCCCATTCCTCATAAGTATATATACCTTAATTCATTCTTAATTACAACCTCTAAATTTTGGAATTCCTGACCCCGCAGGATTAAACTCCAGCTCTTTACAATATTTTAAAAATATACTATTTAGTCATCTTCCCTTAAATTAAGATTAATCATAGTTATGTTTTCTTTAAGTTTTTCTAAATTTTAACATATTATGTGTTATTTTGTAATTGTATTGATTTTATTTTTAAATTGTTCTTTAGTAAAATATTTTGGGAGCCAAAATGTATTTATTCTCATATATTTATAAACAATCATCAAATAAAATTAAAATTGAATATTAATAGTAAAGGGAAAGAAATTACAGAGAGATATTAAATGTGGCTCTGGAAATATTAGAAAGAATATTTTGGAGAGGTCAAATAACAAAAAAATGTAATGTAAAGTAATGAAGCTATTAAAGTACTAAAGGAAGACAATGGAGATCATTTTCGATATCGAATTGAAATGCTACCGTCATACGATTGTCTCCTTAAAAATATCAATAAAGACTATCATAAATTAGTATTTACTCCTGCGCTCAGTCATTCTTATCCCACGTTAGTCTTTAATATGTATCAAGAGATGATTTTCCACTCTCCATTTTAATTAATTTTAGATTTAAATTTTATATCAATCAAATTTCTTAGATAATTGCTGAGGTTAATCCAATCATTCGATTTTAGGTTATAAGAATCCCAAAAAACAACCCTTAGGATTTTTATATTAAACATTTTAACACAGTTTCCCATGCTTCTCTATATTTTCTAGGCTTCTATATGTGTAAATCCTTCACTACAAGTCAACGATTAGCTGTTCTTGTGAAAGCGATATCCGGTGAATGCCATTGATGACCATAGACTCATAGTCAGCAGACAGCACCTCACCAATTGGGTAAGTCTTCATTTGAGGGCTGGCATAATTTTTAGTTTATAATTTTGACCACGAATAGTTTAAATCATTCTAGTTTAAAATCTTAATTCTATTGGCACAGCAGAATGAATTATATTAACTGGAAAAAATCAGATACGGGTAGGAGTAAAAGGGAATGAAGTTGATTTGTGATGATATATTTTGGTTCACAGTTACTTGCATAGTGCAAGCATTTGTTTAAAGAACTGTACTTTGCAAAGTACTATTTGGTTTGAAAATACAGGATATAGGTACCCGAATTCCTGTGTGTAAAATTCAATTCCGTATTAAAGAAGTCTACTGTCGATACCAGGACCTTTTTGTATGGCGAAATAGCATTTAGCCATTTGCTTTGAGCAACTCAGTTTTGATGATCCCAAGTCGGTACATCGGGAATTTCTTCAACCGAAATTCTGTTTCCTCTTTTAATTGAATGGTAAAATGCAAACGGTGCCTTGGCATTGCACCAATGATCATATAGTAAATGATTAACTGTGTTTATAAGACATTCATTACTTCTATTTACATGCCTGACCATAGAATATTCAACTTCTCGGTAAATGAATCATAAAGAATTGAAATTCCCACCACATAATTTAAATAGTTGAGACGCCCGGTGTCAAATCCAGAAACCTTTGGAAGTTGTGAGTATATATAGGTAGGAATAGAGGGTATTTAATCCAATGTTTGAAGTCGATGTCGTACCGGGAACAACCTAAAATAAGTTTCCATTATCCCCATCTGCAGTGCATAGAGGAATGTAAATGGCACTCCGGCATCGAACTAAGGATCATGAGGGAAACAATAAAATTATTATCCGAAATATATTTATGATCTCTATACACATGTTGGATCTTACATTTGCATACTATCGGGAAAGGGATTCAAAAAAATTCTTAAATATCGTCGCAATGTATTTAAATAGTAGAGTTTTGCACCCACCTGGCGTCAAACTGAAGCTCATTTGGTGACAGTTTTATAGACATTAATCTAGGAGAGTGCCTTTTCTGGGACCTCTGTGATTTTCAATTCCTTATCCTATTGGGATGTAGCTTAAAATAATTTCGAAACTGAATCGAAAAAAAATTGAAACGTTAAACAGCGTATATACAATGTATCTATTTACATGCTGGATTTCAAGTTTCTCTGTTATCGGGAAAGAATTTAAAAAGATTTTCTAAAATCGCCACAATGTATTTTAAATAGGAGATTATTTGCCCTGACCTAGCGTCTAACCAAGGATAATCTTTGAAGATGATTTTTAAGTTTCCGTCGGATATGCATGGATTCCAGCGATCCCTCGAACTCTCTAATTTGCCGGTAAACGCCTCAAAAATTATTCGAAAATTCCCTCAATGAATCCTTATGGAAAAAAACGGGACTTTGGGGCCGTCTGGCATCGATCCCATGACTCTGAGGTTCAAAGTCGCCTTTTATCTGGTGGTTATCTGGCTATGACTAGTCAATAAATTGCTCGCGTTTCTAATTATAATAATAATATCTTTGTAAAGGAAAAGTACCCCGAAGAACGGTATCCTATGTAGAATTCTTCGTCTCTTTCGAGTGTAAGTGTTAACATTAAACCTGCCTTCTTATGCGTTCAGTACTCCCGATAAACCATCGCTTTCCACTTCTCTTCGCCCCAACTCGTCGCTTCCCTAAAATGTAAACAAACCTCGGACATGCTTTTGGGGCCGACCCCGAGTTTCAACATACCGCATGCTATGTGGGATGGGTGGAGGCTGCCTCAGAACTCCTGTTAGTGACAGTTTGCAGTAATCCAAAAACCGTTAACTTTAAACCGACGTAAGAGTCAAGTAGTCAGAGAAGAGTGCGTGGAAATTTTGGAATGTAAATTACCGCCACGATTGAAGTTACTAATAGAAAAACTCTAACACTGAATCTCTTTCATCGATTCAAAATTTTATCTAGGAATCAGTGTTTTTTCTGTTTTCTTTTCTCACTTATTTTAATAATTATCGTATTCTAAAATCGATGTTTGCTTTCAGCATAATTCTTTTGTGCTTCCTCATTATCATTTCAATGAAAGGGTCCTAATTCTGGTAAAATCTTACAACTACTAGGAATCGATTGGTTTAACCAAAGAAACGCTTTGGATTATGTTTGCTATCATTGCAAAAGACCACTTTAGTACGGTAAAATATATCTTTTAATGTATGGAAGTACTTCTATAAAAATAAATATAAAACGTGGCCCATTAAAATGCCCGAATACATATCGAATTCTTTGGATGCAGATCCAAGACAAAGACTGCCTTCGTGATTCCCAACAGTAAAAGGAGATTGGGATTCCAGAGCAGTGAACCATTATCAATTTATTATTGACAAAAATTATTACCATCATCCTTGACACCAAATCAATTTCAACCTACTCGGATATCGTACTTTCACAGTTGGTTGACCGGATGTATTAACTTCTGGTTATCTTAAGCTATTTTTAAACCACCATCAGTGGAACAGTCGGAAGAGTTCGGCAGTTTTCAGTTATCTTTTTACTTTGATTCCGGAACCTCAACACATTTTCTATTAAACCTTCAAAACATTATCTATTTACTAAATTAAGTGGCTTAATGAAGTAAATTTGCCTAGATAAACGGATAAATCACACTAAATATGTAATAAGGAAATGTATTGACACTTTGAAGATTAGCAGTACCACTAGCGGATAATTTTGATCGTAACACAGGTTTTTTTGCGCTGTGCTTCTAATTAGTTACACGAACCGCTTATTAACTAATTACCTATGGCCCCTAGTGACGTAGTAGTTATATTTAGTGTAGCGGTGAGGTTTTAATTACTGTCTTCCGTTATTATCCCAAATAGTAAGCGTGGCCTTGCAATTATAAAATTTCCCCATGGACGCAAAAAAATTGCTTAGGTTAAAAAGAATATCAAAGTGAACAACAAAATTAATGCAGTAATCAAACAATTTAACCTCGTTTTGTTTCCAATCCATTGCAAATAGGCTCTTAACTAATAATATTGAATTTTGATACGATTCCAAGAGTGTCGATTTACAGATAGGGATTTCGTTTTTGTTCTAATCGTTTTTCTTCGAATTCCGTGACATTTATTTATTTTCGAGGCGATTATCGTCATTATAATCAATATAGTATCCTTACATACTTATTCTTCCTATATTATGGAGAATGGTGGGAGTGGTAATTCAGATTTATCGAAAGTCATTATTATTTTTTCCAAAAATATTGACCGCAGAGATTGATATTAATATTTTTATGACACCTTACATTACTGTACTGAAGCAAATATTTTGTATAATCTTAGTATGCTAATGATACAGAAAATAGTATTAGGTAATATATGGTAATATATGGTAAACGGCAGACTGCATTTAAAATGTCCGTTTTTATGTTCGTTTTTACTTATTTAAACTCTCTACAGTAAAATTTTATGCAATGCAGTTGAAACAGTTAATCTGATGGATTTTACTTTGTTTTCCTCAAACACAACAAGAGATCATTTTTCGAATCGTAAATGAAATGATAAAACTTAACATTTTACGCGAATAGTCCATGTCTTAACCGTGCAAAGATGAATGCGAGCTCATAACTTTGAAGATATCGGAACGCTCTCTACCGGAAAACGGCGAAAATATTCATAACATTTCCAATCCTAATTATGGGGGTCATCTTCCTACTCCACTTTCATCGGTGGGTTGTGAAACTTCCACGGATTATTCCTACATCCTTTAAAGCCCTCCATTCTTGCGATCTCTTCCTTATCTCCCCGTGTTTTCCATCCTCCCACACCATATCCTCCTTCGCAGGCATCGCTAGTCATCCATCACCTTCCACGTCTCCTAAATGTCTAACCTACGTCCTCTCCCATATATATCTATATATACATCCCACTTCTCACTAACAATGGTTCCCCTTCCTCGCACGTCATTTTTCCATACGGGGCGGGAGAAAGGAATAGGCCTTTATCTTGTAAATGTGACAAATAATCGAAGTTCTCTCGTTGCTGAGGAAGAGAAGCACGCGTGGTTGCCTACGCGCCCGAAAATCTCCCCTCAGGAGTTATTGACAAGGGAATTTTCCCGCCCGTTGCCTGGCAGCACCTTTTCACCCCTCCTGAAGAAGTTATTGGCTGATCATTTTCTTTGGAACTCGTATGCTTTAGGGGTCGCGGAACAAAGGGTTGAAAGTATTAATTTTGGAGTAAACAGCACTGAGAGGGAATGCGATGAGCTCATAGTTATGCAGGTGAGTACGAGAAGACTATGATAAGGAGTAGGAATCTGTCTAATCACATGTGTTTTTTTTCAGCCAATTTTCACCTCATGCTACAGAGGTTAGAACCCCTTAGAGCCCTGCGAAGGAGCGCAGGAGGATATTCCTTCTGTCTACTCCACTAATTTTACTTATTTTAAATCTTTGTCCAACAAAGGTAGATACTTGGAATATTATCTTTTTTGGCAGTACTTATGATTACACTATTTACGACAATAATTTAATTCATTCTTTATTAATACAAATAGCGAAGAAATATAAAACGTCAGTGACCGGGTATTAAAAGTTGAAGAAAGTAATTAGTTTCTTAAAATTCAGTCTATAGAAAAATATCTAATTATAGAGAAAGGGAAAGATTATACGTACGTAAGATATAGTAATTACACTGATGCCTAGATATTCTGATGAGGTATTACCGCAAACAGTTTTGTTAGTGCGAAAACATGAATTATTTATTAAATATTTACACCAAGATATGAAAGGAGAATAGCTAGATATTATATATTAAATTATAAAATAAAACAAAGCATAGAGAAGAATATATAATTGAGAGAATGGAGGGGTTGAAGTGGGAATTCAATAAGTATATGAAATGAATAAATTAGGGGACAATTAAATCGATTACTATGCACCCATTACAACACTCGGGTTGATATTGAAACATAGGCTAACAACTTGAGTTTTACAAGAGGTGTATGAGACTAGTATTTATTTTAAGTAGATGTCATTTCAATCGATTGGTGCCTCCCTTTTAGAATTTAATATAAGCTGTTTATTTCTGAGTTTACTTGGCGTACAATCATTGCATTTCCTTAGAAAGAACTATGGGTTTCGTGTGTATCGGTTATTTATAATTTCAGATTGTTTTTCAGATACCTTATTTGTTCGAGGATTGATTATTTAAAAGTTAATGCCGTGACAACGATATTCCGTTATTATTCTTCACAAAAGCATAAAACGGTGTAAATTATAACTATTGAAAGGAAGAGGGCGTTCAAAGAAATGTATCTTCTCCGATCTATATATTCTCCGGGAACATAATCTCCACTAAATTTTAAACCGCAGCCTCAATACTTCTTTGTATATTTAATTATCATTCAGTTTTAGATTTAAGAAGAGATTGAACGAATAACTTCATATTAGTTGCATGAAAAAACCATTTCCTAATCTTTAACGGAAAGCTTTCCCTCCTCAATTCCTCGCTTAATGAATCTCCAGATACCTCACTTATAAGCCTGTAATTGCTGTAAGAACGTAAATTTTGCGTATGTCGTTAAAATATTTTTCAAAGAGAACACTGGAGCCATTTTGCTGTACCATTCATATTTTAGTATTGCTGTGACTTGGAATGACGATGTGTATGTATGTATGTATGTGTGTGTTTATTCGAAAATCAGCCTCTCGGGCTATTATCACCATAAATAGCACGACGTCACAAGTTAGTACATCCACAAGTCAAAGAATACATACAATATTCTACGATGAAATTTATGTAAAGATTTGGAGACAAATTACATTACATACATTACTATTAATGGTTAGATGCCTGTAAAGTATTCAGCCCTAAATCCGGTTGGTGTCACATCTCCTCTAACATATGTTAGCAAGAGTCACTAGAGAGCAATCAGGCTTACTAAGTGACATAAGGAGTTAGCTCTCCCTTGCCTTACCAAGCCAGAAGGCTACAAAAGGAAAATGTCCTCGTAAGTGAAGCACAATGTCTCAAAAAGTACAACTTGAATTAGCATTCCATAAGTAGAGACTTTAAAGAATGCCTTCATTCAGTATCAATCATACCTCAGTAGCTATCAGGTCATCAAATCCATAAGCAATACTGTTACAAGAGTAGATAAATGTACTTTTTTCTCTATATAGTATCAAAAAAGATGATAAATATAAGAGGTTAGACATAAAGATAGATAAGTAAGGTTAAATAACGACTTTAAATAGATTCATTTTTATCACCATCATTATTATTAATACTAACACTTAATCGGCAGACATTGGATCTTTTCAGATAATATTGAGTCTTTTCGGATATTTTGAATCTCTAGGTACTCCTCCGTTATGCTGATAATTGCCAAATTCTATTGGACTAGTTGAAAAATTAAAATAAATGCGAGAGGTTTTAGATTACGGTCGGTAAACGCAGATACAACTAAAGGATGAGAGACGAAGACATTCTTTGCAGATGAAAATTCTTCGATTTAAAAATTCATTAAACCCAAATATGAAGACATTACCACTTACCATCTCCAACATAGATTTCTTATATGCACTGTGTGGACAAGGAAGTTCCTTCGTGTCGGACTCAACACGACTCTAACTCGACGCGGCTTAAGGCACTTGACTTGCATCATGTAAGTTTTAATCTGCTTTCTAAAAAATTCATTTTCAGGTACAAAATACGATGAAGTAAAATTATCTGTAGAAACCGTTACTTGATGAATAAGCGTAATGGTGGAAATTAAAAAGCCGGACTATTAAAGATATCATTAGTTCACAACTGAGAAAAGTGTAACCATTCCGGTCGTATTAAAATAATATTTTGAGTAAGTTTCGCTCAGTTATTTCCACCACACATACGATAAAGTATTTTTGCTGCATTTAAAATTTGATTTTATCAATAATAGTCTCCGAGTTCGAAAAAATAAGAGGCAAAAGAGTTGGTCCGAAATGGCCCGATCTTATCCGTTTACGTTATTTTAATCATCTCACATCCGAATATTCACTGCGAAAAATAACGGAAAACTAGTGTTTGTAACTTTTTAAACCTCAATTCAATTTTTTTTTGCTCAGTTGGAAAAAATATCATGAGACTATTAAGAAAAAAATAAATGGCCAACCATCAGCGTTCATGTGGCAGTCAAATGGGAGAATTCTGTCCCACGTGTGGCCCAAAAAGCCGCCCACACTAAAAAGGAACAATATCGCGGATTTTATCGATAAAACATTGCCTAATTCTTCGCTAGGTCTACTGACCTCAAAAGGGCGTTTTTCTCGTTGTAAAATCGGAATGAAATCGTGACCTTATTATAAAAGCGGACAAGCTCGTTGGGAAAAAAAACGCCAAGACGATTGCGGCGCTGAAAGCGTTCCCCTCAGCCTTCTCTCGAGCACGGCGATAAGTCTGCTAGGTAATAGTCTGGTAAAATGCGCCACTCGGCGGTGGAAGTGCCGCACAATGGGCAAACGAGCGAAGCGGCGACTGCGAAAATAAAATGAAACCTCTCGGACTCTTTTCGGGAAAAAAAGAAACAGAATCGTGCGCTGGAAATCGTGGAGTGGATGTGAGAGTAATGGCGAACCCGTAGGTCAATGGACATGACGTTGGCGGGAATCCAAAAATCTGACGATCGCCGTCCGCGCCCATTAGTCAAAATGGCGTCTCAGTCCCCCAGCGCCGAAATCGAGAGTGCCGGTCGTATGAATGCGGCGAATCTGTTGAGCATCAGTTTTCAGTTGCCGCTAACGACTTGATTCTGAAACGGCAGTAAATCCCTACCAAGATCCTTTTTTTATTCAGTGGGTGATTCGTTTTTGAGCTGCGTTGCTGTTTTTTCCCTCAAATCTCTTTCCCGGCTGAAGTGAGATGGAATGGCCCTGAGGTTTTCGAGAATTATGATCCGGAATTTTTGCGCGCAATAGATTCGGAAGTACGTTATATTTTCAACCGTTTTAATCCAGCGTAATTCTGGATCGGTTGTGTACGGGGTTCTCTCGAAGCCCTCCGATGTCGTTTCACAAAGGCTTGGGGCACGATATGTCCCTAATTGCGCATTTAAGTTAATTACTCGTCAATTAATTGGTTTCTTTAATCTCTTTGGTTCCATTTCAGTTGTCCACTACATCCAAAATTGGATTTAGTGATACAACTGCAGTAATAGGTATATCTTATCGGGAACAAGTATGCTTGAAGTATAGAAAAATTTTAATGAATATTAATTTTCCTTTACAAGTTTCTATATTCATCCGCTGGCGTGGATATCGATTATACATGTCGATAAATTCTACTAAATCACAAACTTGAAAAGACTGAAATCAAGTAATTTTTAGAAAGTAAGTTCCATTACTGATAGAGTTTAGCTTGTGGTTCAGATATCGCTGCATTCTATTAAAATATAATTATTTCTAAATTGTTGTAAACTATGACTATAATTACTAGCATTTAATTGTTGGTAGGCTGTAGGGTGACAGTTTTTTCACCTACTTAGAAGAACCAGGGTAAGAACAGGATACTAAGTTGAAAATACGTTTATGAAGAACAAATAGGTTCATTAACCGCTTCCCTGACGCGCCCGTATATATCCGTAATCCGAGGTCGCAAAAATCGGAGCATGCCCGTATATATCCGTTCGATTCTCTTATTTCCGCTACGAACGAATCATGCCCGTATTTTTCCGTCTCTTTCTCCCAACTTCGGTTCTCACCCGTTTTTGCTTTAGATTTTACCTTGTAGATTGCTTGAAACTGATTTTTTGAATTTTCAGACGATAAATGGAAGATGTGTGAACATTTAAAAAATCGCTATTTTCAGTGATTTTGTGAAATCTTCCTAAGTGTATTGCATTTCTTATTTCTCGTTACTTGATCCATTCTAACGTAATTATTTGACTACAGATGAAGTACTCTTTCTTTTTACAGTATATTCAATGTATATATTAGCAAGCTTATGACGATAACTATAGTTCGCATGATAAAATTTCATCACCCATAATTTAGTAATGAAAAGTTCAGGCTGCTGTGCGAAACATTTACAGATTTAGATAAAACATATAGGCTAATAATTACTGTTCACTTTGATTCTATAGTCGCAGTTTTACCCTGAATATCACACAAGAGGATGTATATAATATTTTATCCGCTTAGTTCTTTGAAACGTTTATTCTGGTCAGCGCGGTAAATGACGCTAACGCGCTCGCGGTGATTTGGGCGCAGAAGGGAGCTGTTCTCTTCAAACCCATCGCCTTTCTTCTTCACACCAGATGTTTTATTGCACTTATCGGGCATTATCCACGCACATGCATAGTTTTGAGGACGTTTACCCTCGGGTTTACCCCATAATCCCTCTTGAGGCCTTTTCTTGGAAAACGCTACTGCAGACTATGACCTAGTCTGTGACCGCTATTTGGAAAGGTGCTGAACCTTCAGTTATTCGTTGAGCTCTTGAGTGAAGACGTCCAGCAGTTTTGATTTCAGCGGAAGTTCGCTATTCTTTTAGCTATATTCCTTTGCTGATTCAGTTATACTGGTGATTTAGCCTATCACGATGGAACGCGATAATGGTAGCGATAGTTCCGACTATGAAGTGGAGGAGGAAGTTGACATTGAAGATTATGGCTCAGGATCCAGCTATTCGGAGGACACAAGCTCTGATTTCGGTGATACTGCTGAGTCCATAGAGGAGTCTGAGTGGTGTGAAGTGGATACCTCAGTTCCTTCAGCGGGGGGCCGTCCAAGATTTCCATTTGAAGGTGATTCGGCTCTAAATTTTGAAGTGGATCCAGATGGAGGGGTGATGCAGTATTTCGATCTTTTTTTACACTAATCTGATTGATTATATCACAAACGAGACGAATCGTTTTGCTCATCAAGTGCTACGTGGAAGACCATCAACATCCACCGCAGATAAAGGTCAGCAATGGCTTGATACTAGTGTTCCTGAAATGCGTGTGTTCTTGGCACTTATTATGCTGCAAAGTATAGTAAGAAAGCCGGAGATATCCCATTATTGGTCAAAACGACCAATACTCTCTACAACTTTTTTAGTGATACCATGTCATATCGCAGATTCGTAAAAATAAGACAATTTTTGCATTTTGTCGATGATGACACACGCGATCCGTCAACACATCCAAATCCAAAATTGAATAAAATTTGGAAAGTGCATCAGATGCAGGAGGAGGAATCCCACAAATTGTATACGCCGGAGAGGGACATCAGCATTGATGAGAGTCTTCTTTTATACGAAGGGAGATTAGGGCATATATTGGCATCAATATATGCTGCAAAAGAGAGCAAGATTTTGAATAAAAACTTTCATGCCATGTGAATCCAAGAGTGGTTACGTGTGGTCAACTGTTATCTACAAAGGGAAAGGAACGATTAGGGGCAATGAAACCGAAAAGCTTTTGATGTCAAGTCAGGTGGTGAAGTCATTGATGGAGCCACTGTTTGATAAAGGGTACTGTCTAACGACGGACAATTTTTTTACGTCACCTGAACTGGCTGAAATACTGATTTCTCGATCTTCGGACACGTACGGAACAGTGAAGAAAACAAGAAAAGGAATGCCATTGGCGATGAAAACGAAAAAATTGAAAAAAAGGTGGTTTCTGCGTAGTCCGTATCTTAGGTGAAGTTTCCGCGTATCAAAAGGGGAAGATATTAGTACTTCGATGGAAGGATAGGAAAGATGTGACCCTGCTTTCTTTCATACATAGTGCATAAATGGCGAATGTGGAATAAAGGGATGAAATGAAAACTAAGCCGAAAATTGTAGTAGATTACAATGACACTATGGGAGGGGTTGATAGAGTTGACCAGGATCTAGCGGACTAGCCGATCCCTAGAAAGAGGGGGGAAAATATTACAAATAATCTTTTTTCATTTGATGGATGAATTCTTATGTTTGCTACCGTAAGAAAATGAGGAAGAACAGTGCAACTTGACCACCGGCTGAATCTGATCGAGGAAATAATCGACGCGAACTTTTCGAACATTACTTCACCGAAAGTTGGTCGACCACTCGCGACACCACAACCCCGCCGCCTAACAGAGAGACATTTTATAAAAGTATATCCTCCTACAGAGAATAGGAAGAATGTAAGGAAGCAGTGCTTTATGTGCTCAAGAAAAAGAGACGCTAGTGGAAAAAAAAAGCGGAAGGAAACTAGATATAACTGTCCAGATTGCGATGTCGCGCTCTGTATTACACCGTGTTTTCGGGATTACCATACGAATCCAAATTTATAAAGTAATGAAAATGTTAATAAATATTATTTTTTATATCTATATTATGTGTAACTAGTTTTTTCCTTATAAAACCAATTTATATTCCAGTTTTGGTGTTAAAAAAAGGAAAGTATGTAAAAAATTGCTATTTTAAAAAAGTTTAAATATTTGGAGCAATTATTGTTTACAATTATAATTTCCTTCATTTAATTACTCAAATTTATATGTAAATTTAAAATAACAAATAAAAAAATGTGTCTTGATTTTGAAGATTTACTCGAAAAAATCCGTCAGGGAAGCGGTTAAGAAAATTGCAAATTTTTCTATGAACATATTATAGATTGATAGTCAAAAATAAAAACAATTTTTTCGTAATAAAACATAGGAAAGATATGTTTATTTTCAAAAAACAAAAATAAAATCTTTTTCCTGTCCTACTCTAGGCAGAATGGCAGAATGGGGAGACAAATATAAGTAACTATAAACCATTAAAAAAATAGAGGAATCGCAGAAAAAAGCAAGCTTACTCTTTATTTATCTGGTTTTAAGTTACTATAAAATTTTGACTACAGATTTCATTGAATGTGTCCTTTTTTGAGTCAATTCCCAAAATTCACACTCTAGGACTGCCTCATCGGCAACTTTTTTTAAAATCCCAAGACGGGTTTGCAAACATGTAAAGCAGGATGCCTCTTAGGAAAGATAGCTGAATTCGATAGTAATTAACAACATTACGACGTGCTACCACATTCTGCCCCGGCCGTTCTGCCCCACGGACCCGATTCAAGTTGGGGAGGTGAAGTGCATAGAGAAAGATACGTATGCAGACGTTTATCTACACGAAATTAAAGATAACAAAACGTGATTCCTGCATTTACTAACTATAGTTGTAAGGTAAGCCAGGATGTATACCTTTCGTTGGTTAGTAAAACCTCAAAAGTTTCAATACGGGAAACGACACAATGAAAACCTCACTCACCAACGCTCAAGAAAACTAGACTAACATGGATGCCGTACTTGAGTAGTAACATATTGGTCTAGTTTTGCTAATTGCCGCTCATAAGCAGCATCTCTTTGACACCGAAACACGACGAATCTCATTCTGCTCCGCTACCCCTTGTGCCCCACCTCCCCCTGTATACATGTTATAAACACAATTAATATACAATACATACATGATATAAAGGCAATTCCAATAGAATTAAAATATTCCTACGTACACATGAATATATAATATTTACTTAATATCCAAGTGATTCATGATATGTAACTGCTCTTACTGGATTTTTCGGGGTTCATGCCACGCCTTCTCGGCTATCTTTGTTACTCCGATAAATATTGTAAGGATTCAGATAATAATATGTATGCACCTTTTTTCAGTGGCAATTAGATTCAACTATTAAAATAAGCATTGTATAGTTCTGTCACACCGTTTAATTTCCAAATTTCTTTCTATTAACGATTTGCCAACTTTCTGAGTATTCATTATCTGTTTATTATAGAAAGACCTCTATTAATTTGTTAGTCTACTTTAAACATTAATCTGAAAAAGGAGATGATGTTAAACTTTGTATAGGGATTTGTAGTAAAGAAAAATCTTCTGTAAGCTGTGTAGAGAATACTCAGAGGGCAAATCTCTAAGATATTTATTTAACTTACCCATTAAATATGACGAGATTTATCCATCTCACTAAGTAGGTAATTCATAAGACTCTCAGTGCACAACCGTTTTCTCCGTACCGAATACCCGTGGAATACGGTATCACTTGCTTACGGCTATGTCTACTCAAGTTTTACGGAGAGTCATCCCCCACGGCATTACGCTCAGCTGCTTCCATACCTCGCAATACAGAAAGAGTGAGATTAGCTTGAGCCTTCGCACTTCGTTCAGTATTAGATATAGAAGAAATACCTCATCGGCTTTGCAATCACGTTTAAATTGAGAAATAATAGTATATATTGGGTTTTAAAATCTGTGGTTGCTATCAAGGATCATAAAATTGGCTTCTACAAACACCTGGAAAATCGTCGTTGATACATAAGCGTTTGCATTTCTCTATCATAATTAATTTGAGTGGGCCAGGTCTCGCTTTTATTGAACTTTATTGGAATCTCAATATTGGTTTCCTACTAATTATGCTATCAGCTACATATTATTGCAATAAATATTTAAAAATCCTATGTAGCCTTTTGAACATGTGTCACTATGGCTGCATAACATTACGGGGCACTCGTTCGATTATGTTTTGCGAACTTCTTTAGCTCAATAAGTGACGAGATGGATCTGGCAAAAATAGTTCCATCGATTCCATAAATTAGGGGAAAATAAGTCGAAGAAGAGGAACTTAATTACTGAATTAAACTAAAAATGTTTAGTAAAAACTTTCAAAAACCGTTCTAAAATATATAACACATTTTCTTAGATTATTGATTTTTAAAGTAGTATGAAAAATATTATTGCTAATTGATATTAGTAAAATATAAAACAGTAAAGACTATTTAATGGATATTTGATATATAGAAAGGATACAGAATAATAATTACAGCCAAACAACCCTGGACAATTCATTAATGATGGAGCCTAAGCAAATGTAATACCATGTAATCAAGCAAATTATATTTTTTAGGTAATTGGGAAAATGCAAGAAGACGATTTGTGTATGCATTCGAATGGATGGCAGGAAAGGAAAAATTATATGAGCAGGCAATTAAAATCGGCCTTCATGTCAGCTTAAATGTGAAAAGAACGGAATTATTTCCTATTGAAATTCGTCGAATTCGTAGAGAAAAACGAAAACTTCATTGAAATATATTAATTTAAAATTCTATTATGTAACTTAAATGAGATGATATGAAAAAATTAAGGTTGGAGATAAAAATAAAATCCAAACAAGAAAAATACCAAGATATAGTAAGTTCAGATTTATTTCATAACCTTCTGACGATAGCATTACTAGCTTTTTGGGTATCACGATGGGGTATAGAGTTCAAATATGCTAAATAATGCATGCCATAAGTAATTTAGTCTATATATCTAAGAACAATATCATCGTATTTGTTATAGTTATCGTATGTACATGTAAATAGTAAAATTTATATATCGTAGATCGAAAATTGCCTAACCGCTGCATATTAAATCTAATATGATCAAGTTTAGATTTTGGTAAAAGGAAAGGCTGGATTCTTTAAAAAAAGTAACTTTCTAAAATTCATATAAATATATTTCTGATGGGGCAATTTCGTCTGAAGACATAATCTGGCAAGCTTACGATAACATAACGTACTCTTTGTTCCGATATGAAATTTCCTGATGTCTGTAATATAGAACCACTCGCAGTTGAAATGTATTTCTGGGAAAATTGCAAAGTTCTTTTCTTTCCAAGTATCCCACATATTAGCTGTCGGGATTTTCCGGTACATGACATATTTCTCCCCTAAATTGCGATCTTGGGTAAATGCTCCTAAAAAAGAAACACTGGATGAGAGGAAATAATCAACAACACACCAGTGCTGCGAAACTCAAAAAATGCATCTGCGCAAATTCTTCAATAGCTTCACCGAAGGTGTAAAGAGAGACCAATCTTCGAGAAATTCGGCTGAAGCGAGTGAAATATCGCGCAAAGCTCTCTTCTTTTGTCACAGTCGCTAACAATACGTTTCCGTTCTGCGAGCAAAGACAATTTTTCCGCGACAAAGGGAGAGATTTCTTTTCCTCCGTCACTTGTTTTTATTCCCTTGCTGCTAAGGACGGGAAAGAGTGATGACGCACCGGATGCGCGTATGTGCTGCCACCTTGCGTAGGAGTCCGTAAATATTTCCCGTCTGGAAATGAAGCGTTGGGAGTTTTCGAATGAGGATAAAAAGAGAACGAATCAAAAGGAGAACGAAGAAAGATTCCAATTTCCGGAGGCTCTAGTTGCTTATGTTTTCCTTTGAGCCCGTCATCCGCGTGCGCAAGGATGACCTTCGAACAGTAGACGATACCGGAGATTAGAAATCTTTGTTTCGGCTTATTGCGCGTGGACGGTGCTTTCCGTTAGAACGATGTCCTCCGCTTTGTCTGCATTTTCTCGGGATGGATGCCTCGCATCGCGGAGACGGTGTTTACGCGCTCTTCTCCGGATGGAAAATTCGAGAACTCGCGAAATATTAGACGAAAATGCCTCGGTTGATAGCTCGCAAGCAGCTCTTAAGAGAGGCAATTAATTGGAATCGCTATGTCCCATACTGTACAGCACGAGGGGATCCGTGGATGGATGGAATTCTCATTTTTAAGGATGGTTATTATGTAAATACTACCTCATCTTGAAGATGATTCTGTTCAGTCTCATTTTATGTAAATGTAACAAAAATTGTCTTTATTTATTTGGATTTAATTTGTGAACGATTAGCGTTCATACAATATACCCACGCCATAAAAAGTTTATGATAATTAGGAGAGAGGAGTGAATGACATGAAAATAGTGTAGGAATCGATCCAAATGACTGGCTGGACGCTCTATCTATTATGCTATTCCGCCAGAACATTCAAACAAGCCGTTCGGGAAAATTCGCCTTAAGAACCCGTGGTTTTTATCCTACATTGCGACATCGTCCGTGATCAACGTCTTCATTGTGGTTCTAGACATATACAGAGGTGTTCATATAGATTGTGGTACTAGACATATAAAGAGGTTAATGTACTCTCCGATTTCGTTCGACGCAAGAATCGCCGGTGGCACATCGTACTGAGGACGTTCGCCGCAACTCCTTAGAGATGAATGTGAAAAATATAATGAGATCCTCTTGAGGATTTCTCTATCTATTGTTAGTACGTGGTGTTGCACGAGTCAGCAGACGATCACTGTCTTTGCTGTCTGAAATTGCACGCACAGCAATGGTCCATAGCATTCGAGTGGCAAAGCTCTTATCGTCAACTTTACGTACGTACATGACTGTCAAAAATTATACAGAGGACGTGTTGAAAATCTTCTCTCCAAAACGACACCCTTCACAGAAAATCGATTAACTGAAAATTTAAAATAACCGAGTTACCGTAACTGACAATAAGTTCTACCTACCTATGTTGATATGTATATATCTTTTCTCACTAGTTTTAACTAGAGACTCAAAATTTAGGGGGTATCTAATGAAGGATTATGATACCTTTGATTGCTATTCGCATGTATTATCAATGTTGTTATAAGCTCTGAAAAACCTTTCCACAGTTTATCTACAACTCCATGATTCAGGAATATCTGTTTGGAATTACAGAATGGGAAGGTCTCAATAATGGTATAGTTTGGAGCAGAATTAGGTGACTTTTTTATTGTACTTAAGTGACAATAGCAGCCAAAGCTGATTTTGATACATTATTACGATATCTTGATATTTTATTTGAAAGTGATTACATGAAATGAACCGAATAAAAATATAGCAGCTTTTACGTAACGAGACATTTTCTAAATATTAAAAATAAACTCAGCAAGAACTTTTCACGTACCAGTAACAGATCGTAGGCGTGCTACATCACCATTATACCATAAACCTCTTCAATTACGACTTGAGGAAATGTCGACCAATGCTCGGTTGGCCGTTTTCATCAATCTGGATCATTTTCAATACAACTCGAAAATCAATATGAACTATCCAACAACGGATAAGTATCGCCTATTTTCCGTTAATTAGATCGCACTAACATTTCTCGAAAACACAAAAATTATCGGTTAGTTACGGGATACGTCCTCCGCAAGCCTGTAATCTCGATCATACGAATAAAGGACGCTGATTAGCCTGCATTTGAAATGCCACTTAAAAAGCATTTGATTATCTGATTTACAATGCAAAGCTAATAAAAGGGATGCTCAAACCACATCACACGTATTCATTGACCGTCGCTAAATCTGCGCGATAATTATCGATGTTTATGTTGAATACGCGATGAATCCATGAGCATGTTGCAAAATCCTCAGATTTGCTGAAGAGATGAGAAATAGCCTTCTCTTGGCTTAAATTCATAAATCACTGTCATTAAATGGCACGGATGGAAATATACGGCTCAAGAATACTATTATACAGATTTGAAATTGAAATATTAAAAATTGGGATTTCCGGAAGCCTGCATACAAGCAGACGCGAGAATTGAAATCCGAATCATTGGAAGAGAATAAATTAAAGGGTGACAAAATTCTTTCTTTATGAAGTACAAACTTTAACAACTATATATAGTTTCTCAAGCAAGAAAAATATCTTAAAATCAGCTTAACCTAAAGAATAGTTTAATCAATTATATTAAATTTTATTAAGGAATTAGGAAAAACCGACAAAATGTAAAAAGAACTTAATTAAACCCAATGTATATTTCGTTCTCAAAGAGAACATTTTCAGGGGCAAAGATAGCCTGATTACCTCATTGACTAGTTTCCCTTTGCCCTTACTCTTTGAGAACGAACTGCGCATTGGGTTCACTCACTTCACTTTTTATTAATTCATCGAAATTTATCATCAGTGGTCCAATATATTTATTATTTAATTTTATTGCATTTTATTTACTGTAATATTTTACCTATTTTAAAACTATCAATTTCATGTTAGGAAAGGATGATTTTAATAAGGAATATTATTATTTCGAATATATTTAATTTTTTTCTATCACATACTGTATTCTTGTAAAATATTTGTTTATTTAGTGGGAGCAGTAGTAAAAATCAAGCCACAGATAACTACTTTCATTTTGGGACCCACGTTGCAATGTGCAAAATACTTCTATTTATTACTGTAACGTACGTCGAAGCATGAAATATTTTTCAGGGCTACTATGCTATGAAACGAGTGAGAGGAGCAAAGCGATTTTTGCAGAAGTTTCATCAGATACATCACAGAAACTGAAAAATGAACTGAATGAATGAACCGTTAATCAAAAATGTAGAGTTATATCCCTAGAGTTGAAGGAAGGTAGGCATTGCTGTGAAAAATAAAAGTTAATTAGCTTTACTCACGCTCATCCGTCTAAAATCAGTAAACTCTGCATCACCATATATTTCTAGGTCGTTAGAAAAAAATGTTTACATAGGTTTATATGGGGAAATAGGAAATCAGTTAATATCAAATACTGATGATATAATTTAACACGACATGTGTTACAAGGCAACGATTTTCGTTTGTATTGAATTAGGCATGCTCCAATTGCTCATATTCAAACTAACGCACGAAACGTAGTACAAATGTAGTTAAAAAAAGAAGCAAGATACTTCCTATTAATCAAGTACTTTACATGCGATTTTCCGCCAAAAACAGATGAAGATACTATCAATATGAAGTAACCTTCCAACTGCTGACAATGACGTCGCACTCAAAAATATTGGATTAAAATGCCATGAGTAATTTACAATTATAATCAGAATTGTTGATGATAGCTGCTGTTTCTGATGAAATAAATGCATTTGAACGGAATCGAAAACGGAGATGAAATAGCATCGTATAATTGAGTATGGAAATTCATTTAATTTAAAGGGAAATTTCAAATGAAAAAACTGAATGATTTAGGAAAATAAGAGAATCGGAATGAAAAGTTTTGAGTTTATTTTTTAGCTCATTCCGACGTAGATTTTGTAAGAAAATTCATTTTTTTATGGTTTCCCAATTAATAAATTACTAATAAGTCAATATGTGGATCTTATATCATAAATTCCAACACATCCCAAGTTTTTTAAATGATTGGCATGGAGGTTTTACTCAAAATTTTATCAGCTTCATCTACAGTTAATCTCTCATTTTCAGACAATTTAAACCGCACAAAACTTAAATATTTAGTCACAATCCAATAAAAAGTTTTCTGATGAGCATAGACTTCTGAGGAAATTCAATTTCGCATGTGATCGGAACAATACGTTATCTGGGAAAATAAAAGACACATCTCGGTAATCTTTCCCGTAATTTAATTGTATTTATTCATCAAAATCAATCCTTAGTTGGCCAGATAAGTTGTGCAAACAAACGGCACGTCTGTTTTCCTTTGCGATTCATTAATATTTCTTTTACGATTACCTTATTTAGTTATACAAATTATTTCATCAAGTATCGCATTATTTCGAAAAGAGTAATTTTTCCTTACCTTTTCCTTCTTTTTTTCTTTCTTTTCTTCTTTCTTTCTTTTCTTCTTTTTTCGTTCATATCCTATTCCAAGGATATTTTATGCAGCTAATTTATGAAGCTTTAAGGGATAATTCTAACATTTATGCAAGGATGGTACCATTTCTAAAATATTGTCCTTACATTTATTTTTTAAATATCATAGATATGTTTGCCTAAAAACCTTTGAAAATGCTTATCTACGCTTATGAGTAATCTTATTTTGGTTTCTTTGTCTATGTTGTCTGTAGTGTAATCAAAATTTGGGTTTAGTTGATGCGGTGAACCAGGAGATGTAATATTGTATAATTTAAGTACAATTTATGAAGGTATAATTGATAACGATATAATGAATTGAACGAATAAATAAAATCATTATTTTGTGCGAAATTGAGAATTTGAATTCTCCTCTTCCATTTAACTTCCATTAACTAACTCTCATTTAAATATAGATCCAATTAGTTAATTTTAAAACGAAAAGTAATATAACATAGAGAAAATAGTTGTAGAGTTGAATAAAATTATGATAAGATAAGGAAAAAGAAGCACAGCTGAGAAACCCTAAAAGAAGGCGAGTGAGAATAATTGCAGTTCTGTGTTTCAAATTGTGTTTATCTCGTATATAAAAGAGATTAATGCTTATGTTGCCTCACAAACATTTGGCTACTTCCAGCGATAGTCAAAATAATAATATGGAAAACAATGCGAAATAACTGAATCTTCTCTCTGCCTAATCTATTTTCAAATGTTACTCGAATGCGGTTTGCTTAAGCGAACGGTGGAACACAATTCATTCACACAAGCTGTCCGGATCTGTACGTTACGGCCAGAGGCTGAAATTCCATTATTTCCCAAAATTTGATATTTTGATGAATTTAAGTTGGATGAATTAGAATACACTCCCGAAAAATGAATCCCAAACTTCCGCATTTATATCCTATTGAATTTGCGATTTTCGCCCCCACCTCAACCAAATTCAATCCGACCCATCTTATTTAAACTTATTTCAAAATTCAATTTAATCCGATGGCTTAGCGATCAAAATTGATTTTGATAACATATAATCAATGATCAATATAAAATTCAATTTTACGTTGAACAGTCAAAATTTGAACACCATTTTTTCTTCTAAATTGATTTTGATAACATATAATCAATGATTAATATAAAATTTTATCTCACGTTGAACAGTCAGTATTTGAACATCAATTTTTCTTCCCACTTAGGTTGATTACTATAAGCTGTTTTGTAAAATGATCGACCAATTCGCAAAATCAGAAAAAAAAACAAAAAAAATTTGAAGTGTTTATGGCCAATTCCCGGTTTGGCGGTACAAATTCGGCTTAAACTGATATCGGGTTTGGTTCATAACATATCTTACCAAGGGTGCCCAGTGAATTGGTCCGGGGGGAATTCGTACGCGAGGAATTGGTACTCGGGGAATTGATCTCCCGACAGATTGATACGTGGGTAGTTGATCGCCGGCGCTAACATGGTACTACCAACCCAACCCAACCCCACCCAACCCTACCCAAACTAACTCAACCAACCCCACCCAACCCAACCCAATTCCCCCGGTTAATTTATTTATCAATCAATCAATTCCCCACGTATGAGGAGATCAATTCCCCGCGTACGAATTCCCCCCGGACCAATTCACCGGCCGCGCTTACCAAGACTCATTTCCGCCGAGCTTGGGGGAGAAGGAGTAGAGGACCAAGGTTTATTCGCTGATTATGCAGAATTACAGAAACCGGAACTAATGAGTCCCTCCACTCCCGTAAAGAGGGAATACATACACGCGTAAGTGAATAAGAGTCAGGGGGGCTGCCACAGCCTCCCTGGTTCTGCGAGTCTCGCTCGAATTAATTCTCACAGGGAATAAATGAGGCGAAGGAATTGTAGCGCGGAAAAATGACTACCCCTCCTTGTCGAGCCATCAAAAAATAATTCCCCGCTAAGTTCAGGTCGACGAAGACGCCGGCGTAAACAACAGTGACGTAAGCCGACGTCTCTTCGTCAAACTTGGAATATTCGCAAAAATGTAGAAAAGGGGCTGCTTCTGAGTACTACTCACACACAGCGAGCCTAAATACGTCCGTGTGGTACGTCTCCGGCGAGGAAGCCTGGAATAGACGTCGTTACCAAGGAAAAATAAAATTTGAGCCGTTGAGACGTAGTTTGCTGTTGATATGAACGGAGGAAAACTGCAGGGCAGGAAGTTGAGGGTATGGGATGGATTAAAGAAATCCCCTTATCCCTTTTCTAATACCGATGTTTCAGGCTTGTGCAGAGGTATTCTCTAAAAACTGTCCACATACAATCTGAATTTTCAAGTGCAATACTTTCATCTATGATTTTTCTGAAAATTTACTGCTTTGTTCAAAAAGTTACCAAACTTATTTTTCCCGTAAAAACGCCGACCAGGGGAAATTTACAACTCTGGAGGTGGATAGGGAAGTTAGTAGTAGGTATTTCTATTTGCATTATCACTATCGCATTTGCCTTTGGTGAAAGCGGTCCCGGGTTCGAATCCCGGTGGGAGCTAATGTGCAAAATGACATAAGCTGTCGAAGCACTTTTAACAATACTACTACTACTCCGTGAAAGAGGTCCCTGGCTTGATTTCCGTTAGGAGCCTTTGTGCGTAGTTGCATAAGCTGTGGAAACACTTTAACGATACTTCTAGCATAGTTTACACTCAGGGTTAAAAATTCCTCTTGTGGCAATGTCTTGAAACTAAGATGTTTTTTATCTATTGAGAAAATTTGGTCAACTCTAGAAATCAACAGTAGAAAATATAATTACTTCAAAGATGAATAGTACGATTTCTTTTGGAGATCTCTATTTGTATCCTAAGGCCCAGAGGTGAGGTAAATGAAGATATGCTGCGTATCACCCTCATTTTCCTCAATGGAAACTAAACTAACTTTGTAAAAATTCACAACAAATATATTTTAACTAGTTATCCGTAAATAAAATTGTTTAGTGTAACTCTAAAATCAGATATTTCCATTCCTAAACAGTTTAGCAAACTCTATACTTGATTACATTTCCTTTCTGTTTGACGTTGAAGTAATTGCATTGAATCCTGAGTCCATAATGAGACTAAAATAGTTTCAATTTCGCTAAATGAAGTCCTTTAATAAAAATGATAATATTGCACATAGAAAGAATGAAGAAAGTGCACTAAACTCATATAAATGTTGATAATTTTCTCAACAACTCCCATAGCAATGAGATGAAAATTACGTTTTTCAACACACAAGATTATATTCGTTTTCTACAAAACTACGCGATCTACATGAGGACTGTTGATTAATTAAGGCAGAAAAGGTTCCGAGAAAAACTGCTCCTTCAAAGTGGCTGCATTGCCAATGCAGTTGGGTAAGAAAAGCTAATTAAGAGCATATGGATTAATCTAATTGTTTGAATGTATAATGTTACCGAAAGTTATAAGGGCTTATAAAATTCAATCAAAGATCAGGTATTCAATCAGGTAGATGATGGACAAACATCTTGATATTTTGAAGTGATGATCGTTTTACTGAGTAAAAGAAAGGTTTTCATCTATTTAAAACAGTGTGTTTCCTAGGAGAAGATCTATTCAGAATTTGCGGAAGCAATATACATTTCTCATCGCACTCTTCGAAAAATCTATCACTTATTCCAAAAGCGATGATACCGCAACTCACATAAAACGAGAAATTTGACTTCCTGTTCGAGTGTGGTTTTTGGATTAGGGAAAATGGTTCGCCGCTTTTTCTGAAAATGCTGCAGTTTTAATTACTCTTCTTTTTGCATAATGAAAAAATGATTGGCAATACGAAGCAGCGCCATAGAAATTCAACTCGGACTATTTTCGCAGTAATTTGCGGCTTTGTCCGTGGTTACTGTATTGAAATATTTCCTGTAGAGTGCAATGAGGGAAAGAATTGGACGTAAATAAGTTCGAAGCAAACTTATCTGGATACAGATATTTGTGAAACTCATATTACATAGTACATTCAAAGATTAGCTGGATATCAGTTTCACGTAGTGAGTTAATTCTATATTTTATGAATTTAACGTTTATCTAAAGACTTAAGTAATACAATTGGGCTATGAAATAGTAATATAGCAATACATGTATCGTTTGGGAATAACTGAGTAGTTTTATCAAGATTCTTTGACTTGCAAACAAGAAAATAAATGGAAACATTTTCAACGATTTTCACGTTGTAAAATTTCAGGTCGATAGGTACTAAGATTGGTGTTCTAAATTGTATAACTTACAAACCATCCCTTTGTTAACAATTTAAAAAATCTAATTCCGGATTTACAGACTGAAGAAAACTTTATAATTCAGTTACGGAAAAGATAGAATATCCGTGATTTTTTTACTATTATAAAGACCTGATTTTTTTTGCCTTTTCCATAAATCTAGAACTCAATTTTAAAATTCAATTTCAGAATCGCCATAGCATGTCGGCAAGAAAATGAACATATTTCTTCACGAATTTCATGGCATGTATGTATATGCTATCGTAATTTTCAGTTTCCCTCCTCCATGTGCAAGGATGATGAGCAATATTTTTACTTTTGGATGTTGAATTAAAAGCAAGGTATAAATGGGACTATTACAACTTCGGATAGGTTAGTTGAAAATTATATCTCTTCCTATAAAACTCTGAAGCCATTCTTTGAAAACTGAAATAGTATAAAAAGCAATTTAATAAAGCTAATTAACGACTCGGTGAATAATATTATTAAATAAAAACAAACACGGCAATGTCTGGGCAGTGTGGAAAATCTCCTCAACGGATGATTTACAGAGAAATCCAAATAATAAGATAAAATAGTTCAGTAGTAACGAAAAATTTAAAGCACAAGATAATATCAAGTGGAATTTCATTTTAAAAATCAAAGAATAAATAAGATGTTTAGTTTTCACAAAATTTTGGAATTTTGGATTTTTTTCTTTCCACAAAAATGTTTTCAAATTATTTTGAAAGTAAACATCACATTTCCTCTTCGATTCGTACCGAAAAGATACGACTAGACATTTCGTTTATTTACAATAATAATTTGCGCAAATTATGAGCGTAATTCAGTCATTCGGTAATGGGAAGAGCATTCTGGAGTCGAGTAGTTAGAGCGGAAAATGTACAGAGACACGCCGTTGAAAAATCCGTGATTTTCTTCGGCAACAGTTGGGAAGATTTCTACATCGCCCAGACGGGCTGTAAAATAGCGGGGAGTCGCGCATCTACAATTCCTGCATAAGGCAGATCCCATTCATTTCGAAGCGGAAAGATTAGACGACTGGGGCGTATCAAACATCTCTCGAGCGCCACCTGGGCAGAGCTCGGGAAAATTCATTATTCCGCCGAACGAAAAACACGGAGACTGAGATATGCCGCAATCTCGTGATTTCCAATCCAATCACTGGTGCATGCATCAGCTCACTCATTACTTCAGCCTCCGGGAGAGAGTGCAAGTTCTCAATCGATAACCCAATTATGGGAGCGGGAGTAGCCTTGGTTGCCCATGGTTTTTGGGAGAAAATTCCACGGAGATCGCTTCTTAGAGCTTCTTCATTCCGCTCGTGGGTTCTTTACTCAGTGGATACTTCATTTGGGGACTTATTGGATTTGAGCGATCGCGAGTGTCTCCCTCAAGCGGCAGCTGCCCGCAATTGCGTTACCTTCTTTCATTTCGCACCAGCGCCGCTGTGGAGCGAGACGACTCCAAGACCGCCTCTCCTCTTCTCGGTAATTAGCGTAGTTATTGAATCATGCCCCCCCCTTTATCCCCTCGGCTTTATTGCGTTTGTTCCTGCGGATTTCGCCCCGGAGCAGATGACGTCCTGTCCAATAGCTGTTAATGGAGTTGGCGCAATACGAGAGAGTGCGGTTTAATCTGTGATTACGTCTGCACCGGGATGCGGTGTCAGCGGTTATTACTTCCTTCTGATTTTCAAAGTGGGTGCCGCAATTAAATCGATTGGAAAATCTAAACTTGGCGAGGAGGGCTCAAAGTCCGCAAAAATGAGAGTTTCTCACCTATACTTTCCTATTGTGCATCCATTAACGTTTCGGTGCGTAAAATTATGAGCTAATCGTTATATTTAGTTACAATGACAAGACTCCAATTTGCTTTAAAAGTTCATTCATTTGTAAGTGGTAGAACTGGATTATAAACTATGAAAAGTCCGATATTCGCAAGTTTAAAATAATAGAAGGGTTCCTTACTTTCAAAGAAAATAAGTTTCTAAAATTAGGTTGAAACAAAGTTCTTCTCTTTTATTTAACTTAGCCCTGAATCGACTTTTTATAGGTTTGAAAATCTCCAAAAACCATCTTTGTCGGCGTTCATCCTGTCATTAACCGGTATTCTGTGTTTTTAAAAGTGCGGTGCCCTTTCCTGTTTTCTCCGAATACCGGTGAATGAGACGATGAACGCCAACACAGACGTCTATTGGAGATTTTAAACCTCAAATTTATAAAATCAAATTCAAATTCCCTTTTTTACTTTCTCCATACGCGTAGTATAGAGAAAGTATTGTTTATGAATAAAGTGACTAAATCCTAAATTATTTATTTTATTTATTATTTTATTGTGTGTGTGTGTGTGTGTGAGAGAGAGAGAGTGTGGGCGCTCTAACGTAAAAACTATTAGTCGTATCAATATCAAACATCATATATAGGATTGTGGTGGTTGCTGTCAGAGGTCATTAGTTTTTTGGAGTAAATCGGTTATCCGGAAGTTGAGCTTTAATTATCGAAGCTAGTTTCCGTTTTTGCAAAAATATCTCCGTTAATCTGATATTTGAGTATATACTATTTTTTATAAATGTCTTAAAAAATGTTATTAACTGTAACTTTTGTAAGAAACATATTATTGTATAACTGATTGTTTAGGAGTTATTCATGAAATACTGATAAACCGGAGGTTGCTGATTATGTACGTTGTGGGCGCTCTGGGCGCTGGAACGACAGGCCAATTTCATCTTTTTTCATCGAACATGCCCCGATAAACATTATTTATAATTTTTGAGATGTAAAAGATAATATTATATAAATTAATCACTTAGCTTCCCAGTTTAGATTGAATATAGAATTCGAAAATACTGTCGTAGATAAATATTTACATCTTATATATAGAGAAAGTCAGGTGCTGGCCACATCAGATTTTTTTCCTTGTTGAAGTTAATGTTGAAATCGTACTTATTTCAAGAAATTTTAAATAGAAAAAGAAATTATCTTTTCCCCTCATTTTATTTATATTTTTTTTCAACACTTATATCTCCTTTTCTTTTATTGTGATTGAGTTCCACAAAACTTTCCCTCGTCAATTTCAAATATTTTTCATTTATTATACAAATGTATTTCATATTGCTTATCATATCTTGATACTCAATCTTAAGCAGCAGTAAATATCAGCTACATCCAAATTCAAAGCATAAAATAAAATCTCTATGGATCGTTAAATTCTTTATGAGTGATAAAATACATTTCGAGATGAGCCTCGTATAATAGTTATGGCTTTAATCTAAGAAGGATCAACGGATTACTTTAGGCAAATGATTTGATTAAATTTTACGTGAAGGTGTCGCATTTATAGAAGGAGATAAAATTTTTATCGACGGAATTCAATTTAATAAATATAGCCGGTATACTTTTACGATGATAGAATAATAATCATCAAATCATAAAATATAAATAACTCTCCTCTTGACTCCTCCGAAAGTGTTAAAAAAGTAAATTTGTCGTCTATATTCTAGATTATCTGTAATACTGCTATGGTATCAATACGAAGTAGTTTGAGAAATCTCAGTTGAATGCTAAATCAAAATCTAGCAAACATGCTCAGGTGCGAATTAGTTAATACTCTGTTATAACGTTTCTTGGTAAAAATATTTGACAATTCGGATTTTTGGGTTGCATTTGCTATCGAAACCAAAATGTCATTGCTATAGCTGTTGCGTCGATATCATAAGTGAACAGATTCATTAGATGCAGCCCTAAAAACAATCTAATCTCTCCAAAGATTTATCGCATAGAATTCTGATAGGATTAGGGTCATCGATGGCAAAAGGAATCTGTATTTCCCTCTCATTCAACCTATACTGCAATATTACCGTGTGGTTTAGGATCCTCACTAAGTAAGATTAGTCTCCTATCTAGAGTTTAACGTAGAGCAACTAGATATCTTAGAGAAGAAGTCAGGCTCGGCAACAGTGTTTCTGCAATGGCAAAGTACTTCGGTGGGATTTTCTTAAAGGTAGACGAGTATATTACTCACAAATGGCTTTCGAAAAACGTATCAGCACAGATACTATCGCGACATTGTTGATTTTGTTATTCCAGTCAACAGCGCTTGCGAGCTTCTGAAAGAATGGAAGAAAAATGAAGAAAGAAGCTTCTAGTCGTTCCTCCAAAAGAGCATGAGAATACATAGTGGTAATTATAGTTATAGATATTGTTAATTTTGAATTCCCATTCCATGCATCACTGGGGGCTACCAGGGTCATTATGTAAGTGCAAATGGCTCTTTCATCCTACTTGCATGCAGTCTTTCTCGCCCGCAACCACAGCAAAAGCTAGAATACAACACATATTTAAAGCGATACGGTGATAGAGATAGTTACGAAGTACTTTATTAGAGGAAAGGATATGTATTGGGAAACTCCTCTATATATTTAATGATTTCCAACAATGATCTTAAACTTACTTTTGCGTCTGAATATGGGTTGTATCATAACGGGAATCACGCTGCGTGACACGGCATATATTATAAATTATAGAAGAGAACACAGAAGAGAAATAATTCTGAGTCTTGTGTCCGTATATCAAGCATAAAACAGAAAAGCTTTATATTATTTCCATACTTTTTAGTAACATTACTGGTTTCGCTAACGGCGTAGCATCTTCAGATTAGTTATGAATTAATTTTTGGATACTATATACTATACTAGTCACTATTCCTCGATAATTAAATTCGATAGCACTTATAATATGATTTGCTTCTCCAATTATGGATTTCCTTACACTTACCAATCGTGAAAAGATCACTGCTTACATTTAGAGATTTTCTCGATTGAATACTTTCAAGATATTTTAAATACAACCAAATAGATCACAAGCCCAAATTCATCCATATAATTATAATAATAAAACGGCTTTATTCGGGCGAGCTTGAGACTAAAATTCTCCTCTTCCATCTAACCCATCGTCATACAATACATAAATAATCAATTTAAAGAGATAATATGAAAAAGATATGAGAAGAATTGTGGATGTAAAAAACTAAGAAATTCTTAGGAAAAAAATTATCCACTGCAGGAAAACACCCACTAAGAAGAGGGGTGTGAAAAACCTGCGCAAACCTACTGATAGTCATAACTAAAAAGATGGTAAGAAACATGATTACATTTTATAAATACACTATCAATAGGTACATATATGGGATGCATAAATAAATTTAGTCATGTTGGCATTTAAATAAATGTTAACCATTTACATGAGAACATAAAATAATAAGGGTATACATATTTTAAAACATAAATACCATTAATCCATTACATAGTCAATATTACATAATACGTAGATATCAACACAAAATAGGGATAGGAAACAGGTGAGAAAAGACTTTTATTACTATAATAAAGAAGAGAGAATTTTATTTGCAACTGCAATAAGTATATGAAAATTGAAGACGAAATATCACAATTGTAGTTCAATGGTACACAATTTTTACATATAATATTAATGTGTTCAATGCATGCATATAGTATAAAGTCGAAAATATTTAACAACGTAAATAATATGGTGTCAGTAAAACAGGAAGTATATAAGTACAAATACACAACCCTTCAGTCGATGATCTCTTAAGTTACGTGTTGCCGCTACTAAACAGCCCATCAAGAGTAGCACATCCGATGCATTTTCCATCAAGGGATTCTGTAGAATCCACTGCGAGTTGCCGTCTTGGAAGCGAGCGATCGTACTTCATTCGACCGAAATCTCCGAGAATAAGGATTTCAGCAGCTCTCAGTATTTTTATCTCCGCCTCTCTGAATTGACTTGGTCCCAAAAACAATCAGCTGCACTAAGGATTCACCTCCCAAGTCCCATTACCACGACATCCCGGCTGCCATTCGATGATGCTGCATCAGAGGAGGAATCCTTACGTCCCGTTTCCTATAACGGGGAGAAATCGCTTTACCGCGTTGTATCCGAAAGATATAAGGTCACGAAAGGCCAAGTCACCATGTGTGACCTGAATTGAATTTTTTTAAGGCATGAGGTCAGAATAATTTGGAATGGCTGGGCTAGTTCCTTCCGTTCGTATATATTACTTCCTCTTCCACATATTTTTGATTGCTTTGCGCTGAATATTCAGTTTCATAATATGGAGCTTCTACCGTCTAAATTAAATGGGATATTTTAATCAAATAATATTTGATATTGAATCTTTAGAATTAAAAACATAAAAATAACATATAATAAAATATATGTTGTCTTATACGCTTTGATATAAGACTTGAAAACAGTGCAAACATCTTCGGTGAGTTCAAATTAAGCGTATATAATGAATTACCAATTCAAATCGCTTCAAAAATCGTTTCCAATGACTTCGTAGTAGTAGTAGTATTGTTAAAAGTGCTTCGACAGCTTAGGTCATTTCGCACATTGGCTCCCACCGGGAATCGAACCCGGGACCGCTTTCACCAAAGGAAACGCACTGTCCACATGACTATCCGGGAGCCTTCCAATGACTTCGTATTCAATATGGCAAGATGGATAAATTACTAGTTGATATACACTGACATCTTCCTTTTTAGTATCAATAGCAGAATTCGTCCATTTACCCATTATCTCCATTGTCATTCCATTTCGAAGATCACACATATGACTGATCGTCCCTCCAAGAACTTGGATAGCTCATATTGTTTCCTGAAATTAAAATTTCCTGAATAATGAAAACAATTTTTATACTTTTAAGTTGTCTTTTGACCACCTATTCCTATCACCTTCATAATTTATTGGAACTTCTTTTTCTTTCTCCAAAACGCAACACAAAAGAAATATTTCTTCATTCAGACTATCTAGATCCTATGAAATACACTTCTATAAAACGGTTTTCTTGCTGTCTTTTCTGTTGCTTATTTCGTCTCGGACGCAATCATATTACGCAAATTGACACTTTTTCTGCTCATCCCGCCATTTTCGCGTTGTTTTCTCGCAATGTATTCCTACGTTTTTCATCATAGGTAACCATAATCGACTACCCTTTTAACATTTTCTTTTTTCATGAATTTGTCTCACCTTTCCTTTTTATCTAACTACAATAATTTGCTTACATTTCTGTGCTCCTAATCTTGCTTGTTTAAATATTTCTTGGTCTTTTACTAGTGTTACCTTTTTGTTTCTAGTTGATATTATCATACCGTACCTAGATCCAGATTATAATTGCTCTTGTCATCTCAATCAATGCCTGTGGCTCTAGAGATATCACATGTAATTTAGTATCTTGTTTCGCACAAGTACTACAATCCATATTGCAAATCAAGTTTTTATCATCGTATTTTTTTCTCTGGACATTTTGTGATAATCTCTCATCTCAGGAAAATTTCCATTTAAACTGTTTTTACTTAATATTTTTATGCGTAGTCACGAGATTTAAAAATGTGGCCAAACCCTTGTATGGAATGAGTCACCAAAACGTAGCACTTTGGATTTCTATAAACATCTTTCTACTTTCCAGTCAATCAATTTCTAAAGCGAAAAATAAACTGTATTTTTCAAATTAATTTATGATCGCAATGACACGTATGTGTCGATGTAATCTAATATGGTTATGTAAGATTTACGGAAAACCCTTTCCGTTCCTGAAGTCTTACATCGTTATTTCCAATGATTCATGTTTCTGGAAAATACTTTTGTGAAAAAAAATATATTCCTCTCCACTTCCCTAACTATTAACATCCGAAAAAACTGTTTCGGACGTAAACATCCTCTGATGTTTTTAAAATGAATATTTCCAGCAAAAATTAAATGCATGATTCAAATGCAATGTATTTTATTTTCACGTACTCTTTCACATAATTCAAGCATTCCAGCAGTCGTCATAGTTTGTTCAACTTCTTTAAATCATAGCAAAAAGCAGCTCAACCGTCAACTACCATATCGCGTTGCAGATAACCATATAGCTTTATCGATTCCGAGATGTATCGCAGCCATTAATTTTGAGTTAGCCTGTTATTGTTGGATTCTTTTGGGTAATGGAATCGTACCACTCGGCCATAAATTCTTGGAAAAGTAATCCTCCGCTGCGAGGGGAACATACTATCGCGTGCTCCTTTCATATGAGATTTAAAACCCTTAAGGACCCCATATCTTCTCCCTAAGTTTGTTGTTTCACCGTGTCCAATGCACGCGTCCCACAATTCCCGAATACGTAGGAAACAGAAGCGGGTCATCTTTGGAGAGCCTTGGCACGCGATCTGCCCTGTCCTTGTTTCAATAACAGCCAACTTACGCCCCAGAAGACCTCACTTGTTTACGAAGTTCGCTCGATTTACGGACATGATGTCCGTGGCCGCAGCACCTTCTGCAGCTGTGGGCGGGATAACATTATGCATGGATAGAAGTCTAGTTGCAAGGAGTAGGCAGCGAAAACATTCACAACGGGGACGGCCAGGCGGATGGGATCAAGAGAAGAGAATGGCATTAGAAAAGCTGAACGATATAGCACAGTTTAAATGAAAAAGAAAGGAAAGTTGGAACACGGCTGCTAAGGAATTAGAGGTTTAAAATCTCCAATAGCTGTTTTTGTCGGCGTTCCTCGTCTCATTCCTCGGTATTCCGAAAAAACAAGACGGGACACCGCACATTTTGAGAGCACTCAATACGTATTTCGAATGCTATGCATTCTTTGTTAGGAGTGAATAGATACCAAGACGAGGAATGATATCACTTTTAAACCTCTAACACAGTTTAAATGACAACGAGAAGGAAAAAAGGTGAGTTCAGTAGCAACTATGGGTTCAGATTATTATTATTTTACTGTATGTTTGGCATGAATGCGTGCTAATTAGCCTTGCTATGGGTTTATTCGCTAAATATATACATCGGCTTAATTGCATAAGCTCTGACATCAGGTACGGAGAGTTTTTCAAGAAAAACGGACATGAAAATTTAACAACTGAGCTATTTTGGAAGATGTAGAATTTAGATGTAGCCTAATCGTCCGGCAATTGTAAGATTTAGGTTAGATTTTCGGTCCTGCAATGGTTTACATGTCCAATTTACTTGGAAATGTTCTAATAGCACGCTTATACATGAAAAGTCACCTAAATTCCTTTTATTTGACCTTAACGGGGTTTGAACTTTCAACGGGAAAGGATTCTGGTGTGGTACAAATACCAACTCAGCTAAACAATTCGGGAAAAATTAAAGGTACAGGATGTCTTTCTGAAAGAAAGCTGTGGAACTCACGTAAATCAATAAAAGTTCGCATCTAACGTAATGGTTAAGTTAAATCTGTACGATTCACAAATGTCATGCTCATAAGCAGCTTATTATACAGCATGATTATTGAAAAAATATGTTGACTACATTTTTTTCTCTGTATCAATGTTTCTGAATATGTGAACAAAGCCATTAGTTCTTCCGATTACTAATAAGAGGGTAAAAAGAGAAAATGAGCAAAAATATAAGTGGAATTAAGTTTAAGAAAAAGTTGACTTGCTAAATTGTTTAAATTAATGAAATTTTAATTAACGTAGCTTAGAGCAATTGAATCATAAAATAATCAGTTTGTGCTTGTAAATCAGTTGTGATAAAGCGATGGTCTCCCTTTTGAAATCAAGATTTTTACCACTACAGAATTTTTAATTTTTTCAAATTAAGGACCTTAAATTATATCTGGGGGGGGAAAATTTTCTCGTTTAGAAGAAGGCCCTCGGAGAGCCAATTGGGTATCTCGCTTGCCCTTAGTGGAACTGTTTCTTGCTTTGAATTTTCTATGAGTGCCTTTAGTATTGAGGACCCCTAAGCTGCCGAGGTATTTCGAAAATAATACTACTATATTCATTCGATAGGGATCGGAAATTATAGTGAGATGAATAATTTAACCAACATATAAGCAGACTACATCGAGATTACGGAATGAAGTTAAGGTTTAATTGATAAGGCAGCGTAAAAGTATTATTAATTAATTTTAATTTATAATAAATTTACAAAAAACGCCATCCATTGTATTTGATTACAAAACATTTAGTTTCACAAAGACGTATTAATTTGCAAAGCCAATGTTTTAGATTTCTTGGAAACATCGAGTTCATTTCTTTTCAATCAATGAAGTTCTCGCCAATAAATCTCGAATACCAGTATCCTCAGAATTTTGGCTCTTTGAGTAAGAAAAAGAAGCAATTTCCAGTTTGCAGTCAAAGGAGAGGCAAAATCAAACCAAGTGATTGAGTTAAGGATATTGAGGGTGACAGAAATGTAGAAGGGGAAATGTATTTTACGGAAAATAAGGATGGAGCAGAAAAAATCAGTGCTACTATGGGTGTTACAACCATGATTTTGATGCTATAAATATTCAATTGCTTATCCGGTAATCTGTATAAATTCTATCTTATATATCTATCTACAACCTATAAGTTATTCGTTCAACAGTTTATATAAAATTAAGTACATGCATCTGCGTGTATTACATCGTTTGGTTGGAATTTTTACAAAAATTAAATACTACTTATCATAAAATCAAATTCACAAGTATTGTCTCTTAATATTAATATTACTGATTGATATATAGCTTCTGCCATATCTATTATATATAAACAAATAAATATAATGATTTATTTAAAACTAAGATTTTATTTGACAAAATTCAGCATTATTATAAAAATCGTTGTTAATTTCATTGGTTCGTACTAAAAATTGAAAAGGATTTACTAAACTTTGACACATCACTTTGGAATATATCGAGCATTTAACAAGTGGTGTTAATTGCGGTAATGCTTTGGCCACAGAAGCCCTCATTGTGTCGTGTAGAGCATAAATTGCGCACTTTATGCATTTTAGCTTCTCATTAACGTAGTTAATGGTGATAAATACATAATTTAGCGGAAATCAAGATTATTAAGTTATCAAGGTGATAAATTACCCGGTAAATCATGGTATATTCTCATTGGTTAAATCCATAGAAACGAGTTGCATTTATCAACCGCTTATCGCAATTCGTAAATTTGTGTTTTCACAATTGTGTTAATGGAAGTCTCACTCTGGAATGAAATTCTCATTAGCGAATGAGGCTCTCGTAAATAAGCGAAATTTTCAACGAGCATTATCATCGCATAATTTGTATGCTCATTCAGGTCACTTTTGGTACTTGGATTATTCTTCTAGTTTACGGCGTAGTACAATATAAATTCACATATACATAAGGTAGACTTTCTTCTTAGTTCAACTTTGTAAATTTTGATTATTTAAGAGGTGAATATTGTAACGGTTGATCAATAAAATAAAATCAATATTCGCACAATTTTAAATGTACTTTCTTCGTTCTGCTTCTAATCAAATATGGATATATCCTACCGAAAATCAGGCAGTTCGTTTTAATTCAAAGAAAGGTTCAGCATTTTTCTATCTTTAAATTGTATAATTGACTATTTTGGAGCTATGTTGCATAGATTTGCAAATGCAACACCCATGCTTTGTCGCACTGTGGATAATTCAAAGAAAAGTCAGGGTGGAATGTATATAATCTACATCTACATTAATACCCTACAAGCCGCCTTTCGGCGTGTGGCAGGGGGTGTAAACACCAGTTGAATCTAAATTACTTCCTTATTCGGTTATTGTCACGTATTGTTCGCGGAAAGAATGAATCTCTAAAACGATTCGTCCTAGCGCCTATTTCTCTTAACTTACGCTCATTAGTGGATCGACCGAGGTAACAGGGTGGTTGCATGATACCGGTTGTATCTTTCGAAAATGTAGTTTCCCTGAATTTATTAAGCAATCGCAGCCTAGCTTCCAATCTCCTTTCTTTCAAGGATTCCCAACCTACGTCTGAGAGCATTTTTGTAACGCTTGCTCTTTTATCGTAGCATTTCTTAACAAAACGAACCGCTTTACGCTGCACTTTCTCGAGTTCGCGAGTACACGTTTCATCTGCCGGATCCCATATACTTGCCGCATATTCCAGAAGGGGTCTGACCAAGGTAAAATAACATCGCCCTCTCACCTTTTCATCGCATTTACCGACAATGCGCTTTACAAAGCCAAGCCTTTTACTTGCTTTGCCGCAGATTTTTCGAATATGCGTGCTCCAATTTAAGTTATTAGTAATGTTGATCCCGAGATATTTAACTAAATCTACTACTTTGATACTAATTCCATTAACTTTGTATGGGTGATTTGGACGCATTTTTTTTCTTTTCGAAGAAATTAACTACAGAGCATTTACTTACGTTCATATCTAATTCCCATTTTTCGCACCACCTTTGGATGAGGACTAAATCGTTTGAGAGAGATGTCCGGTCTTCCTCGTTTGTTATTTCCCTATATATAACCAAGTCATCCGCAAATATCCTCACATTACTAACTATCTCGTCACTCAAGTCATTGATATAAATAAGGAAAAGAAGAGGTCCAATTACACTGCCTTGAGGTACGCCAGAGGTAACTTTGACTCTATTTGAGCTAACGTCATCCAGTACAACTTGTTGTTCCTTCTCGTAGAGAAAATCCTTAACCCAGTCGACTACTTCCTTGTTAATGCCCGCTAGTTTTAGTTTGTAAATTAGTTTGTAGTGGGGGACTCTATCGAAAGCTTTTTTTGAAATCTAGGAAAATAGCGTCCACTTGCTTTTTACATTTGGCAGACTTTAAGATATCGTGTACAAATAGAGCAAGTTGGGTTTCACATGATCGGGACTTTCGAAAACCATGCTGGTTTGCGTCGAGGAATTCATTTCTATCTAAAAATCCCATGAGTGAGCTTACGACGATATGTTCCATTACCTTTCCGGACAGCGAAGTTAATGATATGGGTCTATAATTTCCTGGGTCCTCCTTTAATCCGCTTTTGTAAACAGGAGTAATATTAGCTAATTTCCAATCGGCTGGAACCCTACCTTCATTTATCGATTTACAAAATATAATTTTGAGATAAGGGGCGACGCTTTCTGCCAGTTCTTTAAGCACTCTTGCCGGAATGCCTTCTGGCCCTGGCGACTTATTTGGCTTAATTTTGCGTAATATTTTAACTATACCGTCTGTCGTAAAAGTTATATTTGGCATGGAATCCAGTATATTAACCTTAGGGAGGATCTCTATGTTACAATCTGATGTGAATACGCTTTGGTAAAATTCGTTTAGAAAATTCGCTTTCCTCTTCGAATCGCAAGTAATGTTACCTTCGATATCCCTTATCGAGCTCACTGTTTGTATCTTTCCCTGTACCTCTCTAATAGGGAAGATATGCGTAGTGAAGGCTCCTAATAAACTCAATACATCATAGAGGTTATTATTTTTATATGTTGCAGAATATCCAACTATTTATCACTGCATATGTTTTGTTCTCCTCCACTTTCACGGATTCGATTTTGTTGTTGTAGATCTTAAGTGCGACTTCCGTCTTTTAATTTCTCTTTGCATGAGTTGACAAAATTTATGCTCCATATTCAGGGGTTAAATTTAATAGGCCACCACTCAAAACAGTTCTCCCGTAATATTCATATCCAGAAAATAAATAATTACGACGAATCAGATGAAAGCTTCGAAATAGACTTCTGAAAACGAGGATAATAAAGGGATGGAACCCTGTTCTTGGCGTGGTTTCTTCTTCTCCCGCATTCCTTCTTCTTCCTTTATAATTGGCTCTTCTGAAACGCCTACTCGTCGAGGCAATTTACGAAGCAATCCTAAGCTGGCGACGAAACAAAAGGCATTGATTCGGAATCGATTCGAAAACAACAGGAAGAAGGGGTCCAAGGTCGAACAATTAAGCGAAGGGTCTTTTCCAAGCGGTTTGTTATCGGATGCTTTCAATTCCCCGTGACAACTGTCAGGAATTATTTCCTAAATTAAATTGATAGGCTCGCTTTTGGGGGCTGATTATTTTCGACGTTTCTATGTTTTTTCCCTGAGCCTGTTTCCACTGATTAGTCAATGTGTTTATGTTAATACTATATTTTACATGATATTTACATTTTTAGATCATATTCATGTAAGAGGGAAAAAGAACACGGCCGTGAATACATTAGAGTTAAAAAATCTTCGAATGGCCATTGTTTACGAACAACCTTTACTGCGGATGTGCTCAAACTAGTCAAGGCAAGTCGTGTCTGAGATAATTAAAGCATATTGTTCTCAATACGTACTTTGGCAACTATGTTGCCATCTTTGGGAGTCAGTTCTCTTCTTCTCCTGAAGATGGTAACGTAGTTGCTGAAATACTAGAGATGGGACAAACGATTGAAAAAAAAATCGAATAATTATAAGATTGTTTTGGCATTCATTCTATTGTTTTCATTCGAATGAATTGGGATGGTATTGACAATTGGCACACAATTACTGGCAAGAGGCAGGGACAGTTACACCTGGCGGGATATTGGCTCACATATATATATGATATCTTTATTCATATTTCATCAGTATCGCCTCTTAAATCATCATCATCTTCATCAAATCACCCCTTTGCCCTCATCACATGGTCAATTGACCAAGTTCTATATTGAAAATAAAAACATAAATATGCATAAAAAGTCCGCTGGACTATATGCTACCTATAAGAAAACGAGCCAGACCGAACGATTTCATCAGTATCACGTATCTCCCCCAGAATTCTCCAAAATGGGATCTGGTAACGAGCCACTTCTATCCTCTCCTCGTCAACGCTTATCAAGTAAACAAGTGAAAAAAATTGAATAGATCTTTTCGATTTTCACGTTCTCTCAACGAGCGAATCACTCACTTCCAACTTTCGAAGAAATCAATTCGATTTTCTTTTCACTCGCTTAAAATCGAACATATCTATTCCATTTTTTCACTCGCTTAAAGCAATCGAATAAATTCACTCGGTTAGGATAGAGTGAAAAATCGAAACGCTTTATTCGAATAATTCGATTGAAGCAAATAATCGAATTATTCGATTTTTCCCGCCTCTTAGAAATATATATCGAGTCTAACACGTTTGCACTACCTCAGTCACGATTAACCCCAATGGTTTGAGTAGATTCTCACGACGCGACGGGTCGTTTGCAAACAATGGCTATTTGGAGCTTTTTCAACTCTAATTATTATCACATGTTTTTCGCTCAATACTACGACAATATTATAGAATTAAATATTATTATACGTATTTCCCCACCTTTTGCCCCGTTATATGTTCACTATATCAAACTATTCTACGTATAATTGCCATATTACGCCATTCCAATAAAGACGTCATTTTGCATGAAATATTTCAATCAAAGAATACTGATTGCATTACACTATCATTCCACTAAAAATTCTCAAGGTCAAACCATTTTGTTAACACAAAACATTACTATATGAGCAGAAGTAAATTGTACATCAAATACACAATTAATGAATAAGTCGGAATAGGCTAGAACTTCTTTGATCGAAAAAATATCATTGTTCGATCAACATTTTTTTATATTCTCTATAACATCTCTTTAAACTCTCAATAAAGTCCACCCTAAGTTAGATAGGTAAAATTAAAAAAAAAATATTTCTATGTACTATATTTGACAATATTTAAATAATTTCAACTTATGTGTATGGTAATTTAGGAATATTGGTAATTGGTTAATCCAATTTATTAGATATACAATGCTTATATCCTGAAAATGGTTTCTCGTGTTAAACAGAAACTTATTTTCAAACCTAAAATTCTTGTTCCTGCTGCTGCTTTTATAAATTGCAGTTCATAAGTGTTTGTACAGTTTTGATGCTCTTTACTAGCACTAACTTTTGCTATTTAGCAAATGAAATAATTTAATAGAATACTCATACAAATATTTGTGTGACTTCAAATATATTGTTTTGTTACTATTTGCACAGCAATTCACGGAATTAAGTTTTGTCTTTGTCACTGTCCGCAGTGTCTCTCTGAATCGTGAAACTGTAAAACCTATTTACTACGGCAATAATCACGAACATTGACCTTCCAGTATAGACGAATGGTTCCACGACTATAGGTCGACAGCAATTAGGTCGACGACAATAGGTCGCCGTGCCAATGGGTCGACGTGGAAAAAGGTCGACAGTAAATTGGTCGCCATACAAAATGGTCGACAGCAAATAGGTCGCCATACAAAATGGTCGACCCAACCCGACCCAACCAACTGTACTTGTCACTGTTACTGCCAATGTGCTTATGATTAATATCATTTCCATGAAGTCCCACCTGAAAGAAATAGTAAAATTTCTGATTCCAGAATTTTTAACCATCTTTTTCATTTAATTTCGACCTTTTTCCACGGCGACCCATTTACTGTCGACCTTTTCGTATGGCGACATATTTGCTGTCGCCGCCACCGTTTTATATGGCGACCCATTTGCTGTCGACCATTTTATATGGTGACCCATTTACTGTCGACCTTTTTGTATGGCAACCTTTTTGCATGGCGACCTATTTGCTGTCGACCATTTTGTATGGCGACCTATTTGCTGTCGACCATTTTGTATGGCGACCTTATTTGCTGTCGACCATTTTGCATGGCGACCTATTTGCTGTCAACTCTTGGCTATCGACCTTTTGGTACGGCGACCTATTGGCGTCGGCCTTTTGTCGTCGACCAAATTGCTGTCGACCTATAGTCGTGATACCAGACGAATATATCGATTTATCAGAACAGAAACTCCAATAATCAACAATATATAATTATTTCAATGATTCGGACTCACTAATTTGACAAAAACTAAGCGGAGCAAAGAAAATAATTTCGGCAGCGTCACCTCTCCCTGATTACCGCATTTCCTCTTAGAATTGATTTTTCATTCTGTCCTCAACTTTCAAACATTCAAAATTCCCCCGCTGTGGAGATTGGGTGCAGAAAAACCCTGACATCTGATGATTCCATCTGCGCCCTCTTCCCTCGATTCCCCTCATAGTTATCTCGCAATCAATCTCACTCGCTTTTAAACTTTGGCGACTCCCGAAATTGGACAAGTTGGTCTTCCCGCGGAAGAGTGAGACCGGATCGAAGATCCTTGGCAGGCGTTTGATAATTCCCAACTTTTCTCACTCCATCTCTCAACTTATCCGGCCATAAACTCCCCGCAAATTCCCTCCGAATCATTCAATTCCCTTTACGCCTCTCCCGAGGAAAAGAGAGTTGGCTCCATATTTTAACCGAATGTTCCATTAATAAGTTTCCCTCCTTCGAATTCTCGACGCGTTTATCTCCTTCATTTTTTCTCCCCTTTCTCACGCGATCTCCAGAGGACTCAATCACGTCCCCGCGTCTCGTTCCATTTACTATCCTAACCCTCTCGTGGAATGCACGGCTGCACGCAACGTGATCGAATGGTTTTGTTTCGGAATGAAAGTCGGGTTGCCTCTCGCGGGACGCACTCCCCTGAGCTCCATTTCCGATATTTTTCACCCGCCTGAGGAGAGAATAGTGAAGAAAATTCAGTCAGTACGTGGAATATATATGGTGTTCTAGCTCTATGACGAGTCTTCCTTTCTCGGCCAGCCATATAAGATCTATGTCAAGTATGGTTTTCATGATTTATGCTTTATCTCCTCTGAGTATTTTGTTCTCGTTTTTTCTTTGTCACTTCATTCTATTCTCTGTGAGCATCCCACATCTTTGTTATCCAACCAAGAAATCAAAACTACTAATACTATTTACAGAGAAAAGGCAAAGCGGCTGTTGATGGTTATGTTATAATAAAAATTTTCCTAGTATTCCTAATTCTCCTAATTTTTGAAATATTACCTCTGACCCTCCATAATGAATTTTCATAAAAAATTAAGGGAATTACATACATACATATACAATTAATAATAAAAGCTTGCTTTGGGATGATTTCCAAACATTCCCTAAGTTGTGGGAATTCTATTTCGAAAAGTTATAAAGTATATGGGACCACCAACAGGGCTCTATCGAAATACCGTAATGTCAGCGAATAAAAACATTAAGAAAACGTAAAAATAAAATAAATGCATTCTTTATTATACTCTAAGTAAATAAAAGCAATACAGATATTCATTAAAAGTAGAAATTAGATCTAAACATACTTCGTTCTTCCAAATTTATGTCGAAGAGTGAGAATTGAAGACAAAATAAATCAAAGCTGTCGATGTGTTTCATCACAAATGGCCTGTACTTTCATTGATTCAGTATCTATATAGTTATATTTCCTGCTTGTCAAGCATAAATTCATTAAAATTTGAAAGATATATAATGGCTTATTTCCAAAATGATGAAGGAAAATCAATTATTTTCAATCTCTGGTTCTGGATTTATATTGAAAACCTGTCGAAAATATTACGTATTTATTTATTCAAATTACTCTGCGATTAGGCCATCAGGCCTGGTGGCAGCGGTGTGCGGGGAAATGCTAAATCACAAAGGATTGCATTCTCCCAAAGACGGGAGGGAAACCCCTCAAAAAACCTTCCGCAGGTAATGAATTGCTTTTATACATACTTGCACAATAGATAATGTAACATAAATATTACAGTAATTACCCAATAGATAATACTACAGCATTGATATTACAACTATTTACAAAATAGATAATATAACATTAATATTACAATTATAATCATTACAAAAATTTTAATATTTTGTTCACGTTTTCTCTTTGTCACTACATTCTATGAATCGGAAGGCATATTCCTTTCCTTACGGAGAGAAAGAAAAGTAGTAATGATAGATGGAAGTGTATTTTACAGCTATATTGAACATATATGATTGTTTAGTTTAAGATAAAACTAAATCAAATTCTAATGCTTCGGAAGCAGAATGCATTAATTGCATGATTAAAGAATCTTATATGCTTAATTTATGAAAAAATATCTCCTGTAAGTATCGTATATCTTTTCATTATACTTACTTTTGAAAGTGACTGAATGTTATCTGCTACGATTAGTAGCAATCTCCCCAGATTCAAGTAATTACGAATAAACATGGGCAGTTGATGTAAGAATTAGGGTGATAAAAGCTAATTTAAAGCGACAGATACTAATATAAAGGGAGTGATCCACTTTTATTCGGTGTCTTTGTGAGAATAAAATGAAAAGAGCCACTCTGGGTATCTTTTAATTAGCGTGGCCTAGGGCGTTATTCTTGAGTGATACGTAATGCGTTGTCTCGTTTAACCGTCTGAACAGATTAATGGAACTCATTGCTTGAGGCAATCTCTCTTGCGAAACTACAAGTGCCAACATTTCGTACGTCAGAATTGAATTATGGAAACCATTACGCGCTTTGAGATTGAAAATTAAAATGTTCGCGGGTATAAACTCTTTTCCCATCCCTTAAGGCTTAGAGCATTGAAAATAAGTATTGTGACCTATAAATTTAATACAGGTCACATATTTTAAGATTAATGAAACTGCATTATATTTTAAATAAGATTTTAAAGGATGTTAATTTTGTAATCACCTGACTGTTCTCAAAGGTAATAAATTTCAAATTGTGTCACTTGATTTAATTCCTAAAAGCAGTTATACATCATAGCGTCATTTTTCGATCAAATTATTAAAACTTGTTACTTGAATGTTGAATAATTATAAGAAATGAATTTAAATATAGGTGAGATATCAATTATTTCCATCATAAGATTTTTGCTTCTCAAGAAAGTAGACTAATAATCAAGAAACAATTTAGTAATCTAAGCTATCTAGCAGTAAAATCATATAATTAAATAATATTATATATTATCTCTCAATTTGGCTTAATTGCCTACCAAACTATACCGTAAATATTAGGTTTTATTCGCAAATTATTGACCGTATGAATGCATTGAGAGCCAGCTCTAAGCTTCCTCATATTTTATTGATATATATGCCAGTTTCCTTTTAAGTTTATGCATACATCACTAGAAATATACTTAACGATTCATCAATAGTTTTTGTTTAATATAAGTTTCACTAACTCGTTTAAGAATGTTAATAAAATGGTGTGTACTATAGCATTTAATATTGACTCACGTAATGGAATATAGATATGGTTATGGAAGTTTAATAAGGAAAATAAGATGCTGGAAAGATAGCTTATATCTTGATTAAAATGGAACATACGAAAAATCAAATGAATCAATGGAGCGAAACATGTAAATAATTGTGAAGAACAGTCGGTAAATATTGTTATAAAAACATCGTGCTCCCACCAAAAAGGAATTTGTGAGTATTATTTATGCATAAAAAGTAGGCAATAAATTATTTGATACCAAGTATTAATCTAATCTTGAACCCTTTAAGATTACAAATAAATTTTGTAGAATAAGCGTAAGGAGTGGTCCTAATTTCTTTCGGGTTCATTTTCCTGAGGATTTATGCATAAGTTTAGAACATCTCCTTTCTTAATCATGAGCCAGTGGGATTTACCGCAATTGAATAATAATTTGAAAATTTAAAAAGCCATCTATCTAGAAACACAACTTGTCGAATTTACTGTTCCACTCGCTGGGGTGCGCATTAAATCAGGCCCTTAAATCGTACACTCAACCCCCCATGAATCGCGGAAATAGGCCAAAGATTCGCCATAATATTTAATAACTCTCCGCCGTAGCGAGCCGAAAATCATTTCTCACGAACGAATCTCCGAAGCCAATATAAAATTCGGAAGAAATCTCCGCTCCGCGATTCCTCCTCGAGATTCACGAGTATATTTCGAGGAGATATTGCCTAACGCGCTTCCGAGCGAAAAAGACGTCAGCAAGTGAGACGACGTAAAAAATACATCCGCCTCCATATCTGAAGAGGATTTCGAGTTGATAAATTCTGTAGGGAGAGGATGCTACAGAATGGTTAGCGCACCTTGTCCGTGGAATTTTATTTATCCCGGAGGATCGAAGCGGAGGCAATGCGGAGACGGTTGCTAAGGTGTCGCCGTCTAGGTAATGGTGGAAGAAGGGATACATGAAGATGCATCGCTGTGGAATGCAAGTGCGAAACAAAAATGGGTCCGGGAAGCATTCGACGGATTCAATTACATTTTAAGTCCCCAACTTTCACAGCGCGGAAGATATACTCAGCAGAATGCAGTAAAAAATGGGAGGCAGAAGCCAATTTTCGCGTCCCACTCTGTTGCGATCTATTCCGATAGGAATAAAAGACTTTTAACGAGGGTGGGATATAAATTGGCAATTTCCTAAGCTCGTTAATATACTAGATTACGGGTTTAAAAGGGCGATTTCTATTGCAAGTAAAATCTCAATAAGAAAAAAAGCGGAGCAATTTTTCACTAAGGAAACTTATTCCGTCTTTAATGGTAACTAAGCAAATTACACACAACTATTGAGCACACGACATGTTTCGATGCTTAAGCATCATCTTCAAGTCAATTTTCAATCTCATCTTCAATCTACTTAAAGATGATGCTTAAGCATCGAAACATGTTGTGTGTTCAATAGTGTGCTCAATATTTGTGTGTAATTTGCATAGTTACCATTAAAGATGGAATTATTTTCCTTAGTGAAAAATTGTACCTCTTTTTTTCTTCCTGGGATGTATTACCACAAAGTTACTCGCATTTTGGTGGATTTTATCGTTGTATAAGTAAAATCTCATTATCGAATGCTGGAAGATCCGGTACAAATTGATGCATAAAAGAAAAGTAATGATAGATCGTACGCTGTGATATTTTTTAAAAACGTTCTGCAATTTCTTAATTTCAGAGTACGAATTAAAAATCTGTCCTAAAAAATCGAGAAACATTGTCATGGGATTTGGAAGAATTAAATAAATTTCTGTTATAGGTTCAGTTTTATCTCCTCCGTTCATCTTATACTTCAATTTTGTTTTCACGTTACAATTTTCTTACTACTTCTACGTAAGTTTTAATAAAATACAATGGAAATGACGTTTAATTCAATCTCCTTCGTATAATCCGAGCATATTTTATTCAATTATAAGAGCTAGACATTTCTGCGAATCAAATCTTCCATTATTCTTTCCCTGATTTGATTATACGGCTGACTGTATAAAATTTATTAAAGCGAGCAGAGCAAGAAATTTTAGAGAACGATATTTCACTAAATTTGGTGAATAGAGAAAGTTTATGAATCTTACATCAATATAAGATATATTAGGTAGAAAAAGAGAGGTTTCTTTAAAAGCTGATAATCTTCCAATTAGCGATGGGATTGGAAGGATTTGAATATTGGTATTAGAAGGTTGGATCTGAATGAATTTATTAGTTAGTTTTCATAAAATGGGTCGGAGATGGATCTTAAATGAATAGGAATTAATTTCAAAATAGTACCTACTTATTTTAAAATTTAACTAAAATCCTCATTTATCGCTAAAAAAACTACTAAAAATTTGTAATGAAACGCTGAATCTGATCAGCTTTTTATCATCGCTTTTTTCACTATTTATTCACACTTTTTAATGTGTTTTGGAGCATTTTTCCAACGAAATGTACAAAGAACAAAATAGTAAAATTGTTCGATTACTGCATATAATTATTTGATGTTGGAATCTTCGAGATAATCTACCCCTACAAGGAAATTGTATTTCATGATAACGTCATATCTGCTCCTGATACCTAAGATTTCTGAGATTAAATGGCCAATAATAGAATTTCTAAAATAGGTTGTGTGTGTGGGATGAAGGGCGTCATCTAAAGCGCAAGACGAATCGGACTTTTGCGCCAACGAACTCGCTTCTCCCTCATGCGTCACCGTCGCTGAAAAACACAACTTCGCGGAGCACCCAAAACACCAACTTCTGCGTGCTGTAATATCCAATTCCTCCAAAGATACACTTATGCTTTCCAGCCGTGAGATGTCAGCACCAGATGAGGCCGTACCTCTCAAATTAGTCCACCCTCATTCCACTCCACGTGAAGCGTCCAATCTACGTCATTACTGTTCCCCGTCCTAATTTTATAATTCGTATTTTTTTGCCGATTTTCTACAGTAAACACTCTTCTATCACCGGTATCGGACAGTTCTATTTACACCTCCCAAACACCTGTAAGGGATTCAACTTCAATTTCATCCTTACGAGAAGGAAATGCTTTTACTGTGAGCTAACTTAATTTAAAAATTAAGTATATGCCAAATAATTACGGTTTTAGTGAACTACGCTATCTTTTAGACTAAGTTGTGATATATTTGACCAAAAATGTATATTTCTTCAGAACAAGTCATTCTTACCATTCATATTAACAGTACGATTTGATTTTACTTCAAATTCCAATTCGTAAGTGTCTCATTCTATTTCTTATACAATATTTTCCTCTGGAAACGTTTTACTTTAATTTCATCGACACATTCATTTCAAGGATGGAACTTTGTAATTTTCAAATTCGTGTTTTACTTCAAAGCAAAGTATGAGAAGCGTAACAAATGAAACATCTTTGAGAAAAGAACGAAGTTAATTACGCTGCATTTTAACTTCTGATCATGAATACCCTCTGAGCTCCATAATATTGGGAATATACTCACCCACGATATAAATGCATGTCGAAAATTAAACAGTTGATCCCAGGAAAAATATCAAGGATTTCAAAAATAATAATACGAGTAATAGTAATAGGACAGCTTTATTTGGGACTTCATTGAGAAATTTTTTCCCTTCCATCTAACCCATTAATGTATAATACGTAGTTAAGATAAAGCGAGAGTAGCAGATGAAACGAGAAGAACAGTAGATGTGAAGAACCTGAGATATTTAAATGGAAGATATTATCCACGTTAAGAAAACCCTCATATATTGTTCCTGCTTCCATATCTTGATGAATAGTACCAATGATTGTTACGTTGTCTAAACAAATATTTTTTATTCGTCTTTAGGCATAGTACAGAAAAATGTATCTTACATCATGATTACTTTTAAAGAATAGGTGATACTCATTAAGATCCCTCCTTATCAAATGCCACGGAAAGTGCTACTCGTGCATTTATTGTGCTTAATGTTCCGCTTATCTCATTCTACCATGATGAGGAAAGCAAAGGCGAATTACCTCACTCCTCATCTTGCCTAGTAAGCCTCATCACCCCTAATAACACTTAGTAGAGAGTGCTAGAGGGGGTGAGGTTCCAACCAGACTCCGGGCGGAATACTTAAATACATATATGGCAAATAGCTACTTCAATGGGGGTTGGAAACTAAATCAGCTCTCATATGTATGGGGCACAGTTAAAAAATCTGATGTGGCCAGCATATGACTTTTTCCATATATAAGATGTAAATATTTATCTACGACAGTAATTTCGAACTCTATATTCCATCTAAACTTGGAAGATGAGTGATTAATTTATATATTATTATCTATGACGTCACAAACATTATATAAAATGTTTTTCGGGACATGATCGATGAAAAACTATGAAATTGGCCTTTCGCCCATAGAGCCTAGAGCGCCCACAAAGTACATAATCAGCAACTTCCGGTTTATCAGTATTTTATTTATAACTCCTAAACAATCAGTGATACAAAAATATGTTTCAAACAAAAGTTATAGTAAATTACATTTTCTAAAACGTTTATAAATAATAGTATATACCTAAGTATCATATTTATGGAGATATTTTGAAATCCGGAAATGAGCTTTGATGAATAAAGCTCAACTTCCGGTAAACCGATTTACTCCAAAAACTAATCAACTCTAACGACACCAACCAAAGTACTATATAAGAAGTTTGGTATTGATACGACCAATAGTTTTTACGTTAGAGCGTCCACTATCACACACACACACACACAAACATCATTCCGAAAATGGTTAAAACGTGTTCTAGGGACCCCAAAAGATGTTTTTCCGTTGAAATCTCGAAGTAGATTTTTTTCCTGAAAACAATACTTTACCTATACTTCGTATATGGAGAAAGTAAAAATGGGATAATTTTATTTATTTATTTCATGTAATCGCAGCAATTTAGTATGATTACCAGGTGGCAACGGTCAAGGGGAAAAAGTGAGATAAAATTACAATATATCTGTCATTCACCCAAGGATGGGGGAAACCTATCCAAAAACCTCCCGTGGATAGTACGAGAACTCCAACATATCTTAAAAAAAAACAATAAGCCCAAGTTTATTTATTTTTAAGTTTTTATTATAATAATGGTTTTATTAAAGGGCTGCGGCTGAGATTCTTCCCAAAACCGCAGCTGATTTTCTCATCCCCTGAAATTCTTTCTCTCCATTATGTGGGACATACGTGCTCTTCCTCGCGGTGGAAAGCGCTGCAGAAAGAGAGATTCCTTCGATTTGGAGCGAAAGGGCCAAATGCCTTAAAAGTGAGAATCGTACATCACGAGCAAACCGAGAGACAGGCAAAGCAAATAAAAGAACGAGGGAAGATTGGCTCAGCCGTAGCACCCATTTGCGGGGTCATAAATTGTAGAAATGAGCTCCGCGACCCAAAGGAGTAGAAGCGAAAGATGTTAACAACCCCGCCATCCCAACGACTAACACTCCGAGTAAACATTCCATTTTTCCCGGCGTTCCTAGAGCACACACTTAAGCTTTTATAGACTCCCATTCGGTCTATTTTTTTTAATTCGGGGGTGTATGTGTTCTCCATGCTCCGTTTTTAAGCGCGGGGGGTACACATCGCGGTCGCATAAAAGTATGATAAATCTCTCGCAACGCGCATTCTTTGACTTTCGAATCCTATTATCCCGGGGTTCGACCCGAGTGGGGCATTTGCTTACCATTTACGTGTCATCCGTGAGAAATGGATTGGGCCGTGGATGCGTCTAAATAAGCGCTCGTTTGGAGCGATGAAACATGAAGAAATATCCGGTCGGCGCCGTCATCGGGTGATGAAGAATGGAACAAATGTAGTCGACGAAATTACTGCCAATTTGGGAAGAAACATGGCGGGTCGTCTCGTGTGACGTAAAGCATGCTTTTAATCTTGAGAGCACTGTGATACTAGAGCCCATTCGGATTCGGTGTACAATTCATAAGAAGTGGTAGTTGATGTCCACCAGGCTATCTTTCTTATTTACTCTTTAGCTGGGTAACTAATCTAGGGTTTCGTTGAACACAAGTGGTGGACTGTACGTAGTCAACTCTCAAGTTGTTCACCATAAAGAAGTTCTTTCACATATCACTTTCTGATACAATTACGGAATTCTGACTATATTGTATATCAAATGAAGTTAGGTTAGGTAAGGTTTCTAAACTTGAGATTGTTTTGTGTCAAAAATTGCCTTCATTTAATGGAAGGAAAAGATAGAGGGCCGGCTTTTAGAATAATTTAATAAAGATATAATATATAAATAAAAATATATATAATTTAATAAAGAAAAAATAATCTCCAAAGCCGTAATTTTTTATAGGTAACAAGTTATTGGGACACTCTACGAAGAAGTAAACATTATTTCCAAAATACTCCTTTAGTGATCTCGGCTTCTCTAGAACCTTGGAAACTCCAGAGGCACCAGAGGAATCGGACAAAAAGGTAATACCTCTCGTTACATTTGGAAATGTTAGTTTTGAGATTCTTTTTCCTATGTAATATTGCCGTGGTTAATATCAAAGATCGTTGATATAAGAAAATTAAGATTAGAGGCAATTGTACCAACACTAAATTATTTTTAGCTGATAAACACCTAGCACTATCCATCAAGGAAACTTTGGAACACAGTGAGTGTAAACTATATCTCCTGAGGTATTCTACTGACATGTGGGGATAACGTTTGTTTAATCGCAAGAACTCACGTAATTGAAATTCTTTTGGGTTTCCTACCGTTTCGTAGAATGGATCCAAATTTCTTTCTTTGGTAAGTTTGAAAGTTTCCTGTTTTTAATTATTACTTTTTATATAAGTCATCAAATTTTTAAACCTTAAATGAAAATCAACATGAAAATAACATCTTTTTTCATACGATTATGAGACTAAGATGATCCCCGTTCCACTCAAACCATCTTCATCGCGTTATATAATTCATAACCCTAATTTAAAATGAGGCAGGTTGAGACCAATATCGGATGGGGTGTTGATACATTCAAACCTAAGTAAAGCTTAAAGGAAAGTTTCCATGCATGAAAAAATCCACCAGTAGAAGAGTGAAAAAATATCCAGAATGGGTCCAAGTATATTGCTATAAACGAGTCAGCAATAATCACAGTAATTATCTACGTCAACTGTATTGATCGCTCAGCGTCACTGAAGAATATGCGTCCGGCTTAATGATTCGTATATTGCTCTAGAATTATCTAGAATTGTTCGCAGTCCGTACACTCGTCTTTGAAGTGGACAGAGGGAATCTCCATCTTCCTCATTCCCTTTTGACTCCCTTTGTTGTACATCTATCCCTTTCACATCCTCCGAGAAAAACATATTCCCTCTCCATAACTCTACCAAGTTCAAGCGCTTATTTTTAATTGTGCCATTGACTTCTGTCTGCACTTAACTCCAGCCCTTCGCTTTAACTTCCCTGCGCATAATTCAACACATGCATCTCTTTCCCAGCTCTCTGGACGGGTGGTTTCTTAAACAGAATTTATGAACCGTTTCCGCATATTATAAAGGCAAAGCGGACTTGCGCGGGAATTCTCTCTAGGAGGCACACCGTCTAAATTTGAATAATATGCACTGAGCGAGCAATTTGCTCGTTCTGTACTTAATAATCTGTCAATTTCAGTATACCCTCTGGATATATGGGAAAGATGGGAATGTGTTAGAGTTTTATATACGGCTTTGAATCTGTCTGTAATATTCGTTTGCTCCATTTAAGGAAAAGTATATAAATTATTATTTTTGCCAAAAATTATCTAATAAAGAGAATTTTTCAAATTTAATATTTGTTGAGAAGCTCTATACAAAAATTCAAAATAGTTACGCTGGATATTTTCTATTCAAGGGATAATTTTCAGTGCAACAATATATTATGTAGTATAACACTTGAATACACATGAACAATTTTTTCTAAGCAGAGTCTATAAGTAAAAGAGGAGGCAGGGTTAATAAGAAAATAACACAACTTAAATATTATAAGGAAATTGGGGTGTATTTCATTAATCTCAGATTCTAATTAATATACTGAAATATAAAATAAATTAAATTCGTGTCTTTCATTTTAAGACATCAAAACTAAGAAAAATACACGATACATATTCTATTTTATTGAAAATTTTTGTTTGCGAAAGTTTGATTGTATAATAACTAATTGTATTTACCAATTGCTGCTAAGACAATTACCTCCAACACCAAAGTCCGAAAATAATATATTAGCCAAAGATTATTAATATTACTATTGACATCACAAGTCATTAGTAGTTCATCGAAATATTTTTTTTGTTGCGAGATGTTTTTTAAATAAATAACAGGACGGGATAACAGATACATACCCATTACAACGTGCGTTTTAATTAATACATGAAGGGTTCCACAACATCTCGGCCGAATCTATTGAATATATTAGAAATATACATGGTAAGTACGGAACAATCTTTACCTAGAAATAGTTAGATAGCTTTAGTTTGGAGAGCTGATGGTAAGAAGTTCAATTTCCAACTCATAGCTCCTTTTAGAACTGATACCTGTGACTTCACAGTTTACATTGGCAAATTTATTTCAAAAATCGGTAACGAATGTAATGTATCACTCGTGCTACCATTTCTTAAGGTTCGGAATATTTCCAATGTGTATTTTGGTACAGGATACAGGAAATTATTTTCCACGATTTTGATTTCATCAGTCTTGAGATACGATAAGAGCGATTGAGGTGTTAATTGATGCCGATTGATTTGAATTATTTTTGACCCGTTCTTAATGATGTCTACAAAAGTGTCATTCTTGGGGTATTACTTCACGAATATGAACTAATTCCGCTCACGTAATAAAAGTAGTTATAGTAATGATCTTGTTAACCGTGCCAAGACTAATGAGGCGATTCCGCAGGCCTTACCGGGAATCAAACCCGAACAGCTTACTGCAAAGGCGAAACGCGCTACCCACATGCCTATCCGAAAGTCGCTATAGTATGCTCGGTAATTGAGGCAAGCAAAGACGAATCACCTCACTCATCGGTCCAGTATGCCACATTCGCATCTTCAAAGCACTTTTGTTGAAATGTTATTGGGTTCAGAAGTCAATCAGCGTTTAAAGTGATGACTTGGGCTGGTATGGAAGTCACTTTGATCATTATTGATGGATTAAATTGATTTCTATAAAATAAACAATGAGAAGCAATATATGCTACTGAAGATAATAAGCGCAGAGGAAGACAAAGGAATGGATTAATTTACCCAGGTTGCCTGGGAAACTGCCGAAGCGGCGAAAACAGAGAGGACAGTGGAGAAGGGTTTGTGTCGTTCCTCTTTGAGAATGTAAATGGAATTCTGAAGAGACTTGCACTCAGACGCTTTAAATTCTGCATTCGATCTCAATTCTTTCCCCCGCCATAACTTCCAGCGCAAAAGTTAACATGAGAAAGCAATTCAAATAGTCGGGAGACTTTCGCACACAATTCATTCATCTGGAGAGTATCACCGGATAACTGTCGGGGAGACTCATACGTGCAGGTCTCACATTAGAGGTCTTTCTCGGAAAGCACTGACGTCTAGAACTACGATATAAAAAACGTCGATGGAAACATAATTTAAGTTTAGAATTAAGATATTATTTTGGTTATTATAAATAAATTGTTTATTTTAATATAATCTTGAAGATTTTATAAGAATATATACTATTTAATATTAAAAAGACAATTACCGCTTTGTAATTGAAAGTTGAATAGAATTAACTGATTTTTACAACACAGAACTTACGGTACGGATCGGTAATTAATACATAATAATATATCGGTAATGAATACATTTGGAGGGCTATTTCTAACCTCAGACCCTCTAAATTACCTAGCAAGAGCTTGTTCAGAGGTATGGTACTTACTAAACAAGATGAGGGATTTGACCTTGTTTACTCACCAAGCCAGAGAGCTATAGGTGGAATATGTCCATTAAAATTAAGTATTACAATGACTCTGTGAGTAACACTATTCTTGGTGATCTATAAGGAGAAATCTTAATCATTGCATTTTCTCTGCAGTACTCATACCTCAGTAGCATCTACGTCATTACAATCAAGAAAAAAAAAGATACAAGATTTAATGAAAGATAGGTATATTCTCCTACCTTTAGCAAAAAAACTTAAAAACATTCCATTAAACAAGATGTGGTCGCAGGAACAACTTATACAATTACTAAGTACCTTCAGCACCGTGGCTGACCGTGTTACTCTTAAATGTAGAAACCCTTTAATTAAACCAGATGAATAAATTATTTCTTACAGGACGTAGTAGATGTTAGACGAACATTCTATTACCTTGGTCGATCAGATATTAAGAGAGAGTTACGGAAATGGATGCGATAGCCAGTCAAATATAAGGTTAATTTTTTATTGTAAGGAACGACTGTGATGAAATAGATAAATTATCTTATAGTGCATACATCTTCTCGCTGAAAGTTGGCTCAGAAGTTATACATATATGTGTAGGTTAAAACGTTTTTGCCAAACGTAATCTAGTCATCAACTAGCCATTTTTGTGAAGCGGTTCCTTTTATAATTAGTTATTAACTTGATTACTAATGGTGATTCCTATTCTAATCAGTTACTGAACTAGGCTTCCGGGTAGCGAAATGGGCCGTGCGTTCGGCTTTGGAGTGAGCGATCCCGGGTTCGATTCCAGGTGAGAGGACATGTTTGAAGTGACCTAAATTTTTGAAGTATTGTTAACAATACTACTATGAAATCAAAACAAATAATTGGGCAATATCGAGGCATAGGTATATCTTAACCCTCGAGTACTCGCGTCTGTTTCGAATCGACCCATGTGAATTTTAAAATTCCATATCTTTTTATTTGTGATTTTTTACCTCTCTTATTTTTTAACACTTTAATTTTTATACGAAATATTCCAAATTCATCAGCCATATACTCGGCGTCAGGGATATCGATTTTTTACAGTATATTAAAATTATTTGAAAATATTTATTTAATTTTAATAACTAGTTTAAACATTAATATGACATCATCACTAATGAATTAAAAATTCATTTTGAGACAATTTTCCCCTTTGGAAGATGTCGGGTGAATTCCACCCAACGCGAGTACTGGCGTGAGAATTTGGTATGAGAGTACTCGAGGGTTAAGATCTCCTTCGTTGGAATTTTAATTGTAAATGTTATATAAATATAATATTTAGAACACTCATTATATACGATATAGCACACAGTACAGATACAATCCACAAAAATGATATTTAAGCACTTGTGAATGATCAAACCACTCGTACTAGGAATGAGTTGAAAATTGCTTTAAGTGTTCAACTATCAATTCTGTCCATTATAAGACTATCGTGTATATTATCGTATTTTACAATTGGAATTCCACCAGGTCATGCCTATTCAAGTTCTTCCTAGGACAAGTTAAACACCTGTGCCAGTTTTAACATTCGTGTCATGCCTGATGATGACAGAAACCGCCTACAAATGGTTAATTATCATTTTGTGGATTGCACATTTACTGGATTACGTGTTTTAGCATTGTTTATAAATAGAAATTTGTTACGCCTCTTCAAGTTCTTCTTAGAACACTTATATTGTTTTTGTTCATTGAACAGTTCAAAATGAAAGGTCAGCTTGGATATTATGGGCATCTCTTTGGAATTATTTGTTAAATAATCAAAGTTTCCTTTTGTCAGACAAAGCAACTTTTGCGAGCATTCTCTCCAAGAGTTCTTCATTTTAGTTCACACAAGTCTCCGCCTTAGTCCGTCAATTTCATTTCCCTGTCTTGGATGCGGAATAACTTTGAAGACCCCGTCTTCCGTCTGATTTGATCCCAATGTTCCTCCCCATTCATTTTCGAACCCTCCGTCCCTCCTCGTTCTCACCGATTCGGGTCACCGGGAAATTCTCTTTCATTCTTCCGCCCGCGAGGATTCGAACCGCCGAGGTGAGAAAGACGAGTGCATCTGAGAGACTGGGAAAGGCGCCTTCCTTCTACTGCATCCATTCCTTTCATCTCCCGCCTTTTTCGTAGCGCTTTCCCCCGAGCCTTTTTCTGCAAACAACCGGTAGAGGCGCCAGGAGCGCTCGCGAGGGAGCGCTGATGCGAGCGAAAGGACAAGGCGACCGGGTTATTTATTTATTTTTTGAAGGACGGGATCTTTTTCGCGGGTCGTTTGCGAGACATTTTTCCTTCCCGTGCGCGACGCCTTTTTGTCCTCTTTGCCGTTTGAATATATTTCTTTTATCCTCGACTTTATTGGCCGACTGAAGAGATCCGATGTATGCCCTTTTGGAGAATTCCGCCAAGGCGTGGCAATTAGAGCGAGGTGAGAAAATTGCCCCATTGCGCGACAAACAGCGCCTTCTTTATGTTGTGGGTGTTTTATTTATTAATTTGTCCCTTTCCGAGGTGGAAAATCGAGCATTTTCGTTTATAAGGACCTTCCGCTGTAACTGTTTGAGTTCCTCTACTTTGGGTGATAACATGCCGCTAAAAGCAGTAAAAAATACGGATTTTTGACTTAAGCTATTTACTTTAGCGGAAAATATACGTACATTTATGTAGTTCTCTCCAAAGTATGGCTCGGTACCATCCCTAATTATTACAGGTACAGAAGCCCCACTTTCTTAACCAAACGGGCAATAGATTTTGATGTATTTATCATACAATACCACAAAAGTTGGCCGCTAAGACAGGTAGAGACGTTAATTTACACTACATTCAACAAATAACAGAAATATTCAAAGTTTTAAAAACAACTAGCGAACACATGCATTTGACAACCCTGTTCATTAACGTAAACAGCTTTCGAACTGCGCTAATTTACAATGAAAAACAGCTGCAATGTAAATACGAGTAAAGTATATGTATCGCATGCGAGTAGAATTCGCTTGGAAGCTGCAAATATGTTGATGAGTGATCTATTATCGCTTGCATCTACGAACTGTTAAAACTAGTGGACTTTGCAAAGGTCTCTGACCGTTTATAAAACTTTAATTCGATAAATCGGTAAAGTCCTCAAAAGTAACTCTGTATTCCCCTTTAAATGAATGTGCGTTTTCAAATGGTGAAACATAATTCACAAACGCAATGCACCGATTTTTAATGGTCCTTGGTTCGAATTTCAGGTCCAGGGAATTATTTGAAAAGGCAAATTCATTCAAAGCGGAATAATAACGATAATAATAATAAAAACTCTTTATTTGGCGAGGTTAGGCCCATTAGGACCTCTCTTACACCTAACCATTAAGGATAACTAATGTTAAATACAGAGAAAAAGGTGGAAAAACAATACAAATAAATAAATAAAAATATATATAAAGAAAGGAAATATATAGCACGGAATACAGAGTTTCCGTGCTCTTTTGTGCTGCAAAATAGGAAGTCGAACTTCCAGGGATATTTTTTTTAATTTTGGACATATTTTCCTAATCTTTGTGAGAAGTAATTCATTCGAATACTTAAGTATTAATTTTAGTGTTCTATTAAACGAATCGTAATCTAATCTTCGTTTCGAAAGAATCGTTTCTGTATGGTCAATGATTATTTGGCTATAATGCTGTCGCGATAGAATTGATTAACCTAAAAATGAGGTTGTGGGAAGAACGGGGTACTACCGGAGTAACATCGGGGTAACTGAAGCTCCATCTTCTAGTAACATCGGAGAATACGACGACTGCCATTAATGCCCTGAAATTCACCGGAGGGCTGGATACGATCTGCCAGTTGCCTTAAGTGGGCGCACATTAATTGTGTCAGAATAGATAGTGAAGATGATGAGGCCAACCTTGCATGCGTATTATGTGAATGGCTTGCACATGTGGTGCTCTACATAATTTATCTTTTATTCATTTTTTGCTTTTTCAAGTTCATTTTAAAGTCCATAATATGTTCTCATCATTATAACATACTACCATGGGGCAAAACGGGGAAGATTACACTGTTTTGAAAATCCATTAATAATGTAAGAATGCTAAACGTGCAATACCAAATATATAGCTTTTTACAAAGTTAAATAGTTATAATAGTTTTAATGTCATAATATTGTAACTTTATACTTCCATTCCCAAAACATTCTGAAAAAAATTAAATATTCAGTACTGTCCTACCTTTCCTTATACTATATTTTATACTTTTCTTGGTTCGATAGGGTTGATGAGTATGAAGACAATTAAATAGTGACGATTAGGTCTCTTTTGTATTAAAGAATCAACTTGGATTAGTATTTGAATGAAATAGCTTAACGTGCGCGAAGAGCCCATCTTTCTAGCTCTCGAAACTTTATGGTACTACATGCTTTTCATAAATTGAAAGAAATATTCCGCTGAAAGAATTATCTGATCATTATGTTTTACCTGTGGACTTACCTTAAGGATATTTCTTGCTCTCGTAAGTTTTCATATTTCAAGTGTTTTAGAGTTTATCAGACAATTTGCAAGATTGTTCGTAATTCCACTCGTTGTTTGCTTGTAGTTGTTATTAGTTTAGTATTACTATTTTTTATTATAGATAGTTATCTATGAGAAGAAGGGTATAAAGCCATAGGTATACTCGAATTAGAGTCTTGTGGTAACAATGGATATGAATTGTGAGTTAGGAATTGGAAGATATATTATGTAAGGAAAATTTTTAGTTTGAAATCAAGTAGTAATTGAGGTGTATTCAGATGTCCTATTTCCTTAATTTAACTAAAAGATATCGTCTACGAGCGTGGAAAATAGGAAATTAGGTAAGGGTCATCCGAGGGCAAACTCGCAGTCGCTAACCACCATGATTCGTAAGGGAAAGTTAAGCCCTTTCGATTCACTTATCCTTGTGCTCCGGGCTAAGACAGACCGAACCAAAACACCTGTCATTTGCATACTCTGAGTGAAACCGCTGTAGAAGCGTAGATTATCTCCAACCGAGTCCACTCAGTAGGAAACTGTTTTGTCTCTATCTCTTTCATGACCGCTCTCTTGTGGTACGAAGGGCGAATTGATCCCTTTCATCTTTGGTTCTAATCCTGGGGATGAAATTCCTTCTATATTGCGTTTGTTATCGCTTCATTAGTGTCGTTCTTTGAAATTAACTCCAATGAAAATCCATCCGTCTAATTTTGTGACATATTTGAATAAAATACTTCACACAAGTTTGCTAAATGTTGATCGGTTCACTTTTAAAGCAAAAGATAGCTGCATCGTTTCTAAGAAATGTTTTATGAGCCACTTTGTAAGTACAGCAGAACTCCAACTATCCGATCGGCGATTCGGATAGTCGATTATCCGATCGCTTTAGGACACCATCTCATATAGCAGTTCTAAATTTGCTGACGTGGTAAGCCTAACGGTAGAAACCGAATAGACATGCCAAAGTGTTACCATTTTTTAGAACAATTAAAACATAGCTCTTTTTATACTATATTTGTAGTTTTTTCTCCCGTTTGCAATTTACATACATACAGAAGTTAATTAATTATCCGAATTTTTTATTATCAATTTTTTTACTATCCGAATGGGGTCCGGTCCCAATTGATTCGGATAATTGGAGTTCTACTGTACATGGATAATATGGAACCACATTATTTTGTTATTCATCTACAACTAGCCTTGTAAGTCAAACGTATTCATACTTAGCTGTTCTTGGGGTGTTCTAGGGAAGATCAATTGATAATTCATATTGTTTGGAATTGTTACGTTTAATGTGGTGATAGGACTTTATTGAGAGGAAATATTTTAAATTGATTTATTTTCAGTTAACACAATAGAAGTACGATTTTTCCTTGTCTGGTAGTCCATTCTTGGGTTATTATTAAGGCACATGCTCAAAGAATTACATCAATATTCAAAGAAAATATGTGTAATTTCGTTTAAGTGGCCTATTAAGTACTCTTCTTAAGTATCGAAATTCAAAAGTTAACAGAATAATGTATTCCTTTAATTCAGATTACCGATTACGAAAACAATATTTGATATGCCTTCAGTTATGACTGTCGGGTTCTCATTATAAGCATCCGTTAAACTTAGTTTCTCAGAATTTAGATAAAATATTGACAAGATTATTTAAGCATGGAATTAGAATTTTCCGATAAAAAAGAGGATTCTCTCCAAAGAATGCTGGTCATAACTTCTGCATCGTGCAATATCAAATAATGAGAGTAAGATTTAATGTTAATTTTTAGATATATTAGCGCACATTTTCTATCTATTAAAGTTATAAATTTATTTAAAATATTAATTGAAATTTCCATTCAAATATTTACTATATATGAATACGTATTCTAAATGACCAAGTTGCCATAGGTATTCTTCCGCGGAAATATTTAACTGGTACAAATTTCTGGTACGAAATTCTCTTTCGTATAGAAAAATGTTTCATTTGATAATTTCATGGAAATTATACTTATAGGGCGTTAAATTATCTCCATCGATCTCATCCTAGATACTCGAAAAATCTACAAATAAATACCTTTGACTAATGTTCCACATAAATAGTACATTCCCTCTCGAAGAACTGCATTTAAATATTAATGTATGTATCATAGCGTGGGTAAAACTTTTTTTTAAAGATGGAACATATCTCAGTATTTTAAAGTCTAAGGAATGTTACTAATAAATTTCTGCGAGTAGTTGTTTTGTTTTTAATGTTGATTTGTTATATGTGATTCCACAGCTTAGGTCTTTTCGCGCATGGGCTCCCACCGGGTTTCGAACCTGCTACCGCTTTCACCGAAGCCGAAAGCGTTGCACACCTTGCCATCCGGGAGCCTTTTCTGCGAATTAAGCGTCAATATTTGTATCTTATATTTTTAATACTCATCAAACCTCACGTCACCAGTCTTTCAATATGGTTACCAAGGTTTTAGTGCTGCAGTTTACGATAGTGAATTGCAGACAAGTCGACAGCCCGAAAGTTTGTTAGATCCTCGTCAAATTTGAATACCTATTATACTTACATATTATTTATCTGAATGAAAATATCAATGCCCTTCAAAGGAGAATTTTTATAGTGTCCAATAAGTGACTAAAATACAATTCTTCAGAATATCTCTTGCTGTAAAGATTTTGGAGATTTTAAACCTCAAATAAGATTTATCTCCCATTGTTCAATGTTTATTTTAATTCATATATAATTAATGTCAGTTTAGTGAAGTTGATTTATTTTATCTGATTGTTTGTGATGCAGTTATGTTTTTTGTACAATCTTTTTATTTTCACTGCCTGTCTATCATAAACCTTTTCTTTCTCCTTCATCAAAAATATAATTTTCTATTGTAGGTTTCGCAGGTTTTTCACACTCCCCTTCTTATGAGTGTTTTCTTTCCTGAGCCCTCAGCTTAGGTTTTTCAAAATCCACATACTAGTTTTCTTCGTGTACTTTTGTAAACTATCTCTTTCTTTCTGTTTCGCATAAGACGATCGGTTAGGTGTAAGAAGAGACTTTGTAGTCTCAATCTCGCCCAAATAAATTCCATTTATTATTATTATTATTAAATAAGAATCTCTCTTGGATCAAGGATCTCCTCGACAATAGCCAATATAGAGAACTAAGAGCATCAGTAGATAAAAGATACATCTTCTCCATCCTGTAGCAAAAAACAATACGTATTCAAAGAATTAAGATAGGGTGAATGAGCTGGAGAATGTTGCAAGTAATTAAAAAGTTGTATTCTTCTCCATAGTAAAATAAACATATTATACTTCACTGTAGTCATAAAATGAAACTTACGGGATAAACATGCTCTCTCGATAAAAATGCTATTTGCTTCCTTTAAGAAATGTTTACTTCTTGAATCTTTCGTAGGCAACGTAACAGAACACGTCCGAAGTACGGTGAAGAGCAAAAATCCCATTCCTGCACTGACATGCTAAGCCTAAATTTTGAATCTCTCGTACGTTTTGGGGAATGTAGGCCAGAAATTTCTCTCGCAAGAACTCTTTCTCTTATGAGATCGGTACTGACGTGGAAGAAAGCGTTCGCCCCGCTGAGAAAGAAGAGAGAGAAGAATAGGTCACGTGTGTGGAAAGATGACGTTGAGAGTGAAGGAGGGGATGACGTCACTGCCTTCACGTGCTCGTACTTGTGTGTATTATGTAAATTGGTGCGGAGGGAGGCTGAGTATGGTTTTAGGAGGGAAATGTTTTTGCAGCGGTTGCCAACGGCTCACTCTTCGCATTCCTTTGTTGCTGCACTCTTGTCTCTCTCAAGTGCTTTTTGTCGCTAAGAGAAGATGCCATTTCCTGGAAATCTTAGCATTTCCTTCCATTTTCATTGCGTTGCGATCCATTTCTTTAGGAGCTCTTGAATGGTCGAAGGGAAATGTTTCATACCCATGAAATGATTCGCGAAATTTAAAGTAATATGGACAGCATGCCTATTGCCTATGACCAAAGTAATGCTGCACCCCTGATCATCTTAAGCACATCATTATTAGTGGTATTTAATTTCTGTTTATTAAGTTAGTTTTTAGTAGTATATTGCTGAAATATTATATAGTTTTGGTAGATAAATTCTAGATCATCATCATTGTTGTCATCTTTGGCACTACAAACAGCGTAGGGCATTTACAGCTGCCATCTTTCTTTATCCTCTGCTGTTTTTCTCCACCTCTGGACCGTTAACTTCCTTAAATTCTCCTCTAGATTATCAGTCATTTATAATAAAAAAATCTTTAACACATAATGGAGAAGTATTTATTTCGTAAATTAGATGATATTTTTTATTTGACTTTTTTCATTCTATCCGTGAATCAAATATTCATTCTAAATTATTCCCTATGGAGGATATTCTATATTGAATACATCGTAATGGCTTAACTCAACTTAAATATAGGAATTTCATAATTATATATGTTTATTTCTCCGTCTGTATAAATTTAATAGGTTAAATATGAAAAAGTATATTCTGAAATTAAATTAAAGAATAGTATTATGTTTTTCATATGGCACTAAAAATTGGTATTTATGTATTAAAATAATATGACTACTGTGTCCTTTAGACTTTTTTTTACTACTTCTACGCCTAGTCTGATTTATTTCAAGTTGATGTTTCTCCCTGCCATAAGTAAACCTCTACAGAAGTCAAAGGTCTAATGTATCAGTCTTTCGAAATATTAATCCCAAATAGGTGAGTGCAAGGGATATTTACTGAATATATAAAAAACTAAAAATGCAAGGTGCTCAGAATTTACCTTAAAATCTACGCCACATAGAAAAATTTTACCAATATCTCTTGAGTAAATTATTTTCCTATCTATCTAGATAAGCCTCTCTAATAAAACAAATATATTCTAGATTCATTAAATTCCTCCAAAAATTTTAAATTTATCTCAGAATTAAAGTCCGCGTGAAAATTTTCATCCAATTTCGATGCTACATGTGACATTAAATACTAATCAAGTATCTTGTGAAACGAAGTAAAAATTATAATTTGAATTCCATAATCGTAGATTTTCAGGTATAACTTTGACGTATTTTTTTATTGAAAGTGGTAGCACATGAAGAATGGTATAGGATGCTTCTCGTTGAAAGAATTTCGTAGTTAATTCACATTTATTCCGTAGCCGAAATAGTGAGTGCGAGATGGAAAAATTTGGTTACTTCCTGTCAGCTCTAATTATCTGGTTTGTTTGTCGACAAAAAAAATGTTAGACCAGGATTCCTGGCAAGATTTCTTTCATCACGTATTATATAAGGCATTAAATGAACAAAAAGAATGCATAACTTTATTTTCTTTCTTCTGTCCTGAAGAAGTATCACGTAAGGGATATAAATATATTTGGTTTATAATAAACTCTTACCCAAATACATTAAAATATAAATAAGCTCCTTTTTCTTTACAGCCTACAAGAGCTTACACAACTATTCCAATTTGGAAGCAATAATAACTGGTAATCTTCCAGCACATAACTAGAATCTAAAAGCAACTTATATGCCGCAATATATTTTGAACATAAAAATAGGAAATTCTAAGGGAATTAAGAATAGAGAGGCTAATTAATTCCTTTGGAGTACTCAGCCCTCGAAGCAAGCGAAGCGCTACTCCACGACTTAATTAAGACGAGAGGTGGTACTTTTTGAGGAATTTTCGTTATGTAACACGCGAATAGGTCACAATGAAAGGCGTTTGCGGGGTTAGGGGAACGAGCCCTCTCCCACGAACCAATTTCACGAACGAAAGAAAAGAATATTTCCTCTTCCTCGGGCGTTCTCTGAAGAATGACGGACCGGCAGAGACGAATTTTTCGAGGAGGAAAACAGTGGAAGACCGAAATAGCGCGGGGTTTTGTAATGAATGCGGACTCGCGTGTTTTGGGGGCTGCAAAAATACGCTTCATCGCATATATATTGCATGTTTCCAGCGTCTTAAGCGACGACGATGTATGGGAGACGGAAGAATTAATCTTCGGTAAATGCACTCGGTTTTTTAGGTCTGCACTTCTTTGTCTTACACAGAGGCGGGGAGACATTTTCAGTCCTTTTGTTTGGTTGATGCTGATGAAATTTGTTTGTCGCATGGCCTTGGACAAACGTAAACTCTGTACATGTTATGAGCCCTTAATTAGTCGCGTCGAATAAGTTAAGTAATCAGTCACGTGGGACTAACCCAAAATTCTCTTAATTTTTGAGACCCTTTTCAACGGTTAATCAATTAATTCAATGTATCAAAGTTCATAATCAATCCTTAAAAATATCCACAGCTTTTTAACGTATTATCACCTTCCATCAATTATAAATTAAATAAATTGTTCAAATATATACCAAAATTGCAGGTACGTATATAATAGATATTTTTCCAATTAAAAATTGACGTAGGAAATCCATAATTTCATAAAATGTAGAGGAGAGCTTATTATATTGATCACTTGCAGCAAAATTACTGTTTTAAATTCTGTTTGTAAAAAAATAATAAAAATTAACTACTATCCTTTCGGAAAAACGTCAAAATATTGAGTGAAAATAAATTTCCGTATATGTTTATGAAACTTTCAGTTAAGGGGTTTTCGACCATAACAGGTCGATTAGTAAGGTTTTCGAAATCGTAAAATGTATCATTATCAGTATTGCCAACCTATGAAAGAGTTATTTTTTAAACATTTTTTGCCTCGGGCTATATTTGAGTGGTATGAATCATATTTAAAACTATTTATATTAATAAACATGTCTAGACCTATACAAAGCCAACTAACTTCACAATGCAGGGATACCAACTGTTAAAAACGAATCATTCAAAAGTTATTATTGCGTTGCTCTTTGTTACTATATTGGAATTTTATGAACACAGATTCCTTGAGTAAGAATTAATGAAGCATCTTGTGATCCCGTTGAGCATTATGAAAAAGATATAGAAATAAGGAAACCAGCATCATCGATTTTAAACCGAAGGAAAAGGGATATACTTCAGGAAAACTAGGATAACTTGTCTTGAATATGCTAGAAAAGGGGTCCAACTTTTATTCTTGTTAATGAATAATGGTTATAAACTCCAAAAAACAGTGCTGCCAACTTTTTCTAGGATTTGATATAACTATTACGTAAAAACATTCCAAGTCGGAACAAATTCAGCAATTTACTAATAATTTGATGACAATATAATTCTAAATAAATAATGTATATACATATAAATATAAAACTAAACAATTTCCTGCATTAGAGTATGTTAAAATGTTTTGGTTACTATTTTAGTATTTTTGTAAACATTAAAGATATTTAAAATAGTTGATTCATGAACCACGTTAAAATTAGACATTAAATTATGATTTGTTCTTTGCGAAAAAATTATCTACAAGTAATAAACATTGTTGCAACATTTCCATTTTTTCTCCAGCAGCAAAAGGATCACTTACACTGCGAGGTCCGTCAGAGATAGGTCACTTTGTCTTTGCGTTGAAAAGAAAGCAAAGTTGGGACACGGCTGTTAAGGAATTAGAGGTTTAAAATCTCCAATAGCCATTTCGTCGGCGTTCCTCATCTCATTCCCCGGTATTAATAATAATAATAATAAATCGTCTTTATTTGGGCGAGATTGAGACTTAAAAGTCTCTTCTTCTATCTAACCCATCGTCATTAACAGTGAAATTAGAAGTAGAAAAATTAGAAGAATTCTGGACGTAAAAAACCTAAGAGATTCTTAGGAAAAGAAAATCCACTGCAGGAAAACACCCACAAAGAAAGGGGGTGTGAAAAACCTGCGCAAACCTACCGATAGTAATAGCTAAAAGATAAGAGAAGAGAAAAACATTCAAAAATAAATAAATACACTACCAATAAGTACTTACATGCGATACATAAATAAGAATCAGTTAACATTAACGGTATTCAGAGCAAACAAGACAGGACACCGCACTCAATACGTATTTCGAATGCTATGCATTCCTCGTCAGGAGTAAATTGATACAGAAAATTTTTCTTTTGATTTCAAATTTAATTTTTTTAAGCTTTAGCTAAATAATAATATTTAATATATATTCTGAGATACATACTACGCACAGCACACGTAAGTATTAATAAGACAGACTCAGGTTTCACTTCGTGGTAGCTTCTAACAATAAACAGTTATTTTATTATGAATCTGTTTACACGCAATTATGTTTATCTGCCTAGCTTTCAAGCGCAACGCTTTATCTCTTATGAACGTTGGATACTTCCTTCATGATGATTCATCGTTGATGGTACTTCATCACAAAAGGCCTATGATTCCGAAAAGTTTTCCACAAGCATCTTTCATAATTTGTCCTATTCCAGGGAAGTCTTTTAGGAGAGTCTTACTTCATATACTACTGAATATATTATTCGCGGCATACTCGAATCTTACTCGTCGTTTGACAAGAAATTCAATCCAAATAGCGACTCCAATTACCTTATTCGTTATTGCGTTTCAGGTCTTTAGAATACGAGAAATTGAGATCGATTTAATTAATAAGTAAAATTTATCATGATGCCTAACGATAGGTTTCGAGTCTCTTCTCATAGTATAGTTATAAAAAATATCCAGCTAGAATAATACCACTCTACCAGTTTTAATATTCCATATGTGTGTATGTAAATATATGCTAAGGAGGTATTATTAGTAACTTACATTCTAGTTATTACATGCTGAAGTGAAATTTCCATTACGTAACGATCCCAGTAATTAAAGAAATTTTGAACTAATTTTCTTGTAATCAATAATGCGAGGCTTGAATTTCTCCTACATACATTCCGTTCTCTTTAATATAATAATAATAATAAAACGGCTTTATTCGGGCGAGATTGAGACTAAAAGTCTCCTCTTCCATCTAACCCATCGTCATACAATACATACATAATTAATTTAAAGAGATAGTATGAAAAAGATATGAGAAGAAATTGTGGATGTAAAAAACCTAAGAAATTCTTAGGGGAAAAAAATGTATCCACTGCAGGAAAACACCCACTAAGAAGAGGGGTGTGAAAAACCTGCGCAAACCTACCGATAGTATTAACTAAAAAGATGGTAATAAACATGATTACATTTTATAAATACACTATCAATAGGTACATATATAGGATACATCAATAAAATTTTAACATATGTAACATATATAACATATCATAAAATAATATATTTTAAAGCATAAATACATATCAATATTACATAAAACATAGATATCAACACAACATAGGGATAGGAAACCGGTGAGAAAAGAATTTTATTACTAGAATAAAGAAGAGATAATTTTATTTACAACAGCAATATATATATGAAAATTGAAGACAAAATGTCTCAACTGTACACTTCAATGGAACACAATTTTTATATATAATATTAACATGTTCAATGCATACATATAGTATAAAGTCAAAAATATGTAAAAACGTAAATAATATGGTGTCAGTAAAACAGTGCATGAAGTATATAAGTACAAATTGAAAGAAGGTAAAAATATAATACTGTACATATATAAATAATATATGTACATTATATAAAAAAGACTAACTAAATACATTTATATATGTATGTATTTTTGCAAACTTCTTGGAGTCATTCAAGTACCCAATACATTCATCCGGAGATTGTGATCCGCTCAGAAAAGTTGGTAACAAATATGGGACCGACTTTTATATAGAAGCGTCTGAAATAAACATTTTTGTGAATTTTTTACCACGTATGATATATATTCCTGTAATAATAGCTTGAGTGCCTTCCACGATGTAAGAGGTCGATGAAGGTAGATACTATCACATCCTTCTCTATTTTCCTGAAATACGCGTACAAAAGTCATCTCGGATGCGAAATTACTCTCCTGGAAGTACGCATTCGATGCACGCACTTCGAAGCGTAGGGAAGAATAATAGGTAACCGAGCCTTAATTCCTCCTCTTCTAGAAAAAGAAAAGCCTCCGGCGAAGGGTTCGAAGCGCAAGTAGCGGATGTACTCCGGCGTTCAGGTCTTCGCGTGTTTTATTTCGGTTCTGATTCTGCATTTGGAATGCAAAGTGCGCACGGAAAGGAATTAAACGTGAGTGGAATGCAGAGGGAAGGCTAATTAGGTCGTTGTGAGTTCCGGAGAGGACAATTGCTCCAGAGTGGAGGATCGAAACAGCGAATCGCGAGAGAAAAAAATATCGGAGAATCCTTTACAGTGAGAATGGAGCTTGGCTGGAAATACTTCATACTTGAATACTGAAAGCAAACGCCTGTTTTTCAATGGTTACCATGGTGACGGTTGAATGTTTGCTCTATGCTCTTATAGGAAGAGAAAAATCCTTGCGGTGTCGGGAGTCAAACTCAGGTTTTCCAATTGAATACTCTGCCCCTAATGCTAAGAATGAAGTATACTTTAGTACTTCGTTGCTGTTGTACGACGATTTTCAGTTACTCCTTTCTTTAAAACAATGAAAATATTAAAATTAAAATTTTTGTATATATATAAAAGTTATTTTGTAAAACTAACCAAAACATTATCACTCTAAAGGCGTATTTTTTATTGAATTTTATTTTTACGAAATCAAAAACTACATCCAAGCGAACATTTTACCTTAACAAAAGCTTTCAAGAACAGATAAAATTGAGAGATTTAAACGGACATTATCAAGAAACTACGTATTTGTAGAAACTGAGGTAATTAGAATAGATGGGGGTATCACAGCTATTAGTTTTATTTAAGTTCATCTTGAAAGAAAGAGCACTAGTTTACTTATTCTGTAGATTTATTACTAACAAGTAATCAAAAATCTGCTGTGGATGTAGGTTACCATTCTTTCTTGAACATAAAAATTTAATTCTGATTTTTATAAGAAGTAACACTTATGTTGTTTGAAAAATAGTGATAATTAGATTTATCATATTCCAAATGCTGTTATGATGGATATAGGATGTCAATATTTGATATATCTCCGGAAGGAAAGATTTCAAAGAACGAACTGGCTACGCTCAGAATAACAAAATGTGAATAATAAGAGTACATGCATTGCTATGCTACGCGGCATTAGAACTGAGACGGATTGCTCAGATACCGTGCTTGCAAACAAAGTCATGCCTCAAGCATGTTAAAACCTGACGTATTGTAAGAAACTGCGCCATTTCTCCGAGGATGATACGATTCGAACTCAATCAAATAACAGAAATTCAGGGGACATTCTTCTTAAACAGCTTATTAACTTCTAAATGGATAATTTAACTAGTGCACAATGTTTAAATTTATTTAATTTCATTCTGAATACGTTGATAGTTGTAAAATTATGTAGTAGTGGCGCGCCCTTACATATAAAAGAATGCGAAAACTATTTAGAATGAAAGAATAAAGGCAAATATGAAAGTAAGCAGTACTGTAGAGCTGATAAATATTTCTGGATCAAAGGAAGCTTCCCTGAGGATTTATTTCCCTCTGAAATCCCGAAGTAAGAAAATAGTCCCAAAGATAAAAATTTGTGTGAAATAGCAAAATAACTGGAAATCTAACCTAGGTCTCCAATTTTCCGTGAGCAGAAGTGTTACTAATATGGCATGATAGTTTATTGGATAAAATGCCCAGAGGGAGATCTGGGTTCGATTCCCAGCCAGGTAGCTATTTTTCGCTCATCTTTATCCTTAGATTTTTTCAAGCGCGAGGCAACTTCTTTTCCCCCATTCCGGGGAAATCGTTTCTAAATTAAAGAAAGTACTAGTTCCTCACAGTCGCTAAGAAAGATATCTCCTCTCATACGGGGTGTGAAAAACTTATTGGACTCCCAGCATCTCAGAATTCTCCGAAGCAATCGTTCATGCCTCTCCCTCGTTCTAAATGCGCCCCTACCTCCTTTTCACCTTATCACGCCCCTAATCTCCAATCCCTATGTCTCTCCTCCCTTTATTCCCCATTCCAATCCTCTTCTTCCCCCCGGGATAACCCCCCTCCCCTCCCCGGGAAACACCTCCCGAATATTCCCATCATTCACGCCCCCCACTCCTCATCCCGAAAAACTCCCGACCGTGGCGCCTCTATCGGAATATTGCGAATGTAGTGGATTCACGCGACACTGCCTTAATGTCGCTTTTTTGTGTCTACTCCTCATATTCCGCTCTTAATCTTTGTAACGCGAAAAAGATTGAAACTCCCCCTCTTTCTTTCCTTCGCGAGATATTGGAAACCACCGCTGCGACGTATATAAGAAAGGAATTCGCTTTTTTCTCCCTTGACGCGGCGGAACAAATTTAGCCGGGGACTTGAAGAAAGTGGATTTTGTTTCGGATTTGCTCTAATGGTGCGGCGGATTTATCTTCCTGTGCTAAAATTGACGCTGGAAATATCGATTCGAAGCACATTGTATGAAGGAATGAAGACTTTCTGAGGGAAGCTTACGTGATTGTAAAAATTTCGTTACAATAGTACGGCATTAAATGCCGTACTATTGTAACGAAGTCACCTTTACAACTGGGTGACTTTTTGTAACTTCATTTAATATCTAGAATCTTCAACATGTTTACAAACCTTCTTTCATTATGTGCCCATCCATTTCGTAGGGATAAATGTTTTTCATAAAATAATGCTAATGCTTATTATTGAAATTGTATTGTATTTTGGTACGTGATAAAGAAAAAAAAACTTCATGTAAGTTCTGTAGCTCGCAGTACACATTCGTGTGTTAGGATCCCTAGTACTAAGGCGCCATTGGTGAAGTGGTGACGAGCGAAAAATACTTTTAATAGCTTTCATTTTGCGAATTACACAAAATCGCCGACGTAAAGCTTTATCATTGAAAATCTTTCATTGTTGAAGTTCATCCAACGAATATTTCATTTCAATATATACATTTCATCAATAAAAGTATTCTAATTACGTATGCCAATAATTGATATTGAATTGTCTTTCATTACGGTATAGATAAAATGTAAATTTCATTTAGTTTTGTCTCAGTTTTGATCATGGCTGTTATATCATGAAAGCTACTCACGTATGAGTGATTAATTACACTAATTAAGGTCTTTTGTTATGGAATTTCAAGAAAGAGGTTACTCGTGGAGTTGTTGAGCTTCACTTGCGTGGATATGTTCCACTTACAGTATTTGGCTCAGTGAGGAAAGCAAGGGCAAACTACCTCAGTCCTCATAGTTCCTAGTAAACCTCATTCCTCTCTGCAAACTCCTAATAACTTATCTTAGGGGAGAGGGCCTTCAAGGTAAATACTCTGCACAAAGATTAATTGATAAATGATGCGAAACCCCAAGGAAATTAAATTATAGGTTTTAACAAAAAGACGTGGCTTTGAATGTTTTGCATTTTTTATGGAAATAGTATTAAAGGATAATATGAAATAAGTAATGTGCCATATTGAGAAACCAACCGCTTTCTATTCAGTTGTAGTTTCACGGGAATTATTTAACCTATTCTCAGAATATATTTTCATCGAATTCTATAGCTATACTGCTCTTCTTCCAAGATATTTACTTTTCCTATTAATTTCATCGATATTTATCATAAAGTTGTTGATTCTGTAAATATTTTTATTTCATTACCTTCTCTTACATTTCTGCTTTATTCACTTCCTTCAAATCGTTCTCCTTCAACTTGATTTATAATCTTTATCGTCTTAATTAATGCTTATAACTCCTTACAATTCAAATTTGCTACTTCTTACTGCAACTAAATTGCAATTTATATATCATTAAAATCTCATTTTCCATAGATAAAGTAAAGTTGGTAAAGTTAATGTGTAACTTTACCAACCTATGTCAATTTACCAGTGTATTGTAAATATAACCTTTCGAGGCTCCCGGATAGTCATGTGGACAGCGCGTTTGCCTTTGGTGAAAGCGGTCCCGGGTTCGAATCCCGGTGGGAGCCAATGTGCGAAATGACCTAAGCTGTCGAAGCACTTTTAACAATACTACTACTACTTCTATAACCTTTCGATTTGGCAATTTTATTTAGTATATGTAATTCAGAAGACTTGCAATCCAAATAACTTAAAATATTCACATTTTATTCACACATATTGATCTCATCGTAAGATAAAAGAACAAGCTCTCTCATCTAATGACAATTATTATGTGATTTATCAATGATGCATAAGCCCTCTGAATGTTCTTTTGATGTACTGCAGAGAATCCTATTTATTATTTTCCTATTACTCTAAAGAATTGATATACCTATAAAGATGAATAGATAACCCTATATTGGCATGGTTAAGTTTATATGGGCCTGTCTTCCACCAAACATCGTATTTAAATATAAGATTCGCAAAAATAGTTTTAAAATTCGAAGAAAACAACTACGGTGTGCAAAAAAATCTTTGCAAATAAAGGTTTCTAAGATGCCCACATATCGGGAAATTATTTATAGAGGAGAGAGGTGAGAAAAGAGTAGCACAAAACAAAAAAAAACAACCCTAAAGAAGGTAACCTAAAATGTAAAAATATACATACAATAATCGGATGGATTAAAAATGATGAAAATTAAAGATACCTGTACAAAATATTTCTGATTACTTCTTCGAAAGAAAATCTATAATAAATTATTATTCTTACAGCCTCCGTGGGGTAAGCCTACTGACAATAGAATCGGTATAGCATCTTGGAGTAACACTCACGAATAATCTATCATGGAGTGCCCACATCCGAAATATATGTGGAAAAGCACTTGAGAAACTCGGCTTCGTTAAAAGAATAGTCGGTAGGAGCGAATAAAAAGTTCGCGAACGATGTTACTTATCGTTAGTTAGGCCTCACCTTGAGTATGCATGCAGTGTATGGGACCCCGCCGAGAAATGCCATATTCGGGATTTAGAAAAAGTACAACGAAAGGCGAAACGATTTGTAAAGAATTGCTACGATAAAATAGCGAGTGTCACTCAGATGTCACAGGACGCGGGATGGGAATCTTTAGAAGATAGAAGAAAAATTCAAAGGATAAATTTATTAAATAAGTTCAGAGAAATTACGTTCTCAGATGATGTAAACGATATAATGCGACCCCCCTGTTATATGGGCCGTTCTGATACTGCCAGAAAGATAAGGAAAATAGATGCTAGAACGAATCGTTTCAAAAATTATTTTTTCCACGTACTATACGCGAAAGCAACCGTTTTTGAAAATAAAGTCAAGGTGCCAGTACCCCCTGCCACACGCCGAAAGGTGGCTTGTAGGGTTCTTACATAGACATACAGCACAAGATCGCCGCAATTGCACCAGCGATTTCTACGATTGAATCTAGCGTAGCCGAAAGTAAATCTGTTCTCCCTCTTCCCTATCTGCCCCTTCAACTCGTTAGGTCCCGCGAGCCTCCTTTATCGACATCCTAGCCTCTACGTTATCGGCGATTTTCGAAAGCCTCCGTGAACGGGTATTAAGAAGTCCTTAGAATCTCCTCCATTCCTTTTCTCCGTGACAGATCGATCAAGACGGTATTTACGCTCCAGCCGTAGAAACTTGTTCGAATTAAGCGGAGAGGAGTGTTAGGTGTAATTTGAAGATCCATTGGCGCTTCGTTTCCCGGTTCTCCTCATTAACGGCCCTCCCCTGAGACGCTCTCCGATAATTCTCATTCCTTCTCTCTTAAATCCCTCTCCGCAATCAATCCACTACATTTCACTCGGGTTTCTTCCTCCCACGCATCGAACGCCTCTTTCCTCGCTACTTCCTTCTTCTTTCTCTCTAATTTCTCAACTAGCAACTCCTAGGAAGTATTCAGCACAGTAAAGTATATAAATGGTATATTAGTCGATCAATATTGATAAGTAGCTACCAAGCTACAATCCAATATTGGCTACGATATTGAGCTCGCTTTGTAACTTTCACGGTAATTAATGCATCAATGAAATTTTTAGTAATATATTCTGTGTGTGGATAAGATAACGTAATTTTTCCATTACCATTTTCTTACTGTTTTCTTCTAAACACGTAATAAATATTTGCAATCAATCAGGTTAGGAAGTAGCGAAAGGATTTTGACAAACATGATGTTACGTTTTAAATGGAAAATACTAACATTTAAACTCACATTTGGTAAATATAAAGTAATGATAAAGATTTTATTGGGCATATTTTAATCTAAATTTTTATATATTTTTACATTTATGATGAATACAACGCATGTATAGTTTTATGTCCACCAAAAAAGTAATTAGGATGACGCAGAATGAAAATGAACCAGAAAAGGAATTGAAATTATCACATGTTTCTTAGCAGAATAATATAAACAGTATCAAGCTCCATTATTCATGACAAGGATACCAGTATTAATACGCTACACTTCATGAGTTGTTAATTCCATAAACAAAGCGACTGTTTCTCCTCTGGCTAACTGCTATCTAAGAAACTCCCTTCGATTTTGTATTCGTTCAATTACAACTGTGACATTTATACGTATTTGATTATTTCAATTCCTTGCATCTTCACTTACGGTAGTCAACCAGTAATTAGCTTGAGTTCTTTGATGGCAAGAAGGCTAAAACATCGAAAAAATGAATATACAGCTATCTGTATTTCCTCTAAAGTAACTATTATAGGCAAACTATCTCTCAATGACAGGATTAACTAAGAAAATGTGATCAATTCATAAATTTTTCTCGATAATACGCATTGTAAATGTTAAGATATAGAGTTAAATATGACTGAATGTATCCGAAAGGCTACGTATGGAAAATGGAGATGTTGAGAACAAATCGATGGCATTTTTAGGATTTCCTTTACCATCGGAATTTCAAATTCCAGCTGTATGACGTAAAGCATGGTCAAGACTAGTTACGAAGATATTGCAGAAGTGTTTGAACTAAGACATTGAATGAACAATTAATGACAGCTTTGCGACACGCTGCGTTATTAAAATTCTACGGTTTGCACCTTGTTTGTTATTATTTACTCTTTCAAAATACAACGGGAAAACTATCGATATGATATATTTGAGGATTTGGATAAAAAATATTGACTAAAATGTCGCATGTACTCAATTAGTATTTGTATGTTCCAAAATAGCAATGTGTTTTATTAAAAATATCGCGAAATCTCTTCAACGACGAGCCAAATTAGAGCAATTATGCAATGCTACTAACTTTTCTTCCAAACGAAACCCACTGTTTTCCTCATTCTGGCAGATACACCGATCATTGAGAATTGGGAATGGTAATATCCTTGAATACCTGAATAGTCTGGGGATCTTAAAAACCCCACCTAACACGAGCTATAGATCGGAAAGATAAAAAGGTATTTAGCTAAGGAAAAAATGTCATGTATTGAATGACATATAAAGGTTGAGTGGCATAATTAAGTGTATTTGTCAAATTATGTCAATCATATGACATAAAAAACTCGCATGTTGCGAAGAGGGGTTATACGATTTAAAATCATAAATCGAATGATCATTAGAAAAGTTTGAATACAAAAGGATGGGTTAGCATTTATTAGCAGCATAACAAATAAATGATGTCAAGAAGTGAATTAGAGGTGTTTTTCCTTTTACCTACGCATTTATTAATATGTATCCAAAGAAATTTAGCATTAAGAATTCAAATTTTATCTATGTATCGAAATAAAAACAGGAGATATTTTCGAAAGAAAAACAGGACGTAGGTGGACTCCATATTTTTTTGAACTTTGCAAATTTAATACACACTTTTACATTGTGTTTTTTTTTCAATATGCCTGTGGTATTTTGCAAAGTTTAAATATTAGGATTTGGTGAATTTTATCTGTTTCTTCTTTCAACATCATGGAATTTCGTAGAGTTACTGACCAGTTAGTCGTTTTCTTAATCTACGTTTTTGGAAAAAAGAGTTGAAAATTGGTTATAGAAATAACAGGTTAACATTATTTACAAAAAACTGTTATATAAATATCGATATCCCTTACTACTTACTACCGAATACCTAACCTCGGGAAAAGACAAAGAGATCTTATAATGCAATAACATCAATATCTATAGGTATATACGCCCTGATATGGTCTTATTTGAAACTAGAAGCTGCTCATAATGTATTTATTTCATTTCCAACTCTTCATAAAATTAGAAAAAATGGAATGTGATACCATTTGAGAGTTTCAACCTCATTAATTTCTCTCTAAAACCTCTTATGTCAAAGACTATTCATATCTGCTTTGCGTCAGGAATTGAAAAATAAGTCTGAGCGGTGGACTTTCTGAAGAGCTCATATTTCATAAAAATACTAAAAGCCCTTGGCGTTGCTCAATGGAGGAAATTCATTGCAAAGTAAAAAATTAATTCTTAGTGGAAATCGTCCGCCGGAAAATCCGAATTGAAACCTCACTGCTTTGTGGAGTCATTACAACACTTTGTTATCAAGAGTTCCAACTCATTACCGTAATGGACCGCCATTATTTTCAATTTAGGGGGGCAAGTTATCGCAAGATCGCCATTAATTTTTATAACAGTTTGATTTTATTACGATTGAAGTGTTTTTGAATGTACTTGTTCCCCAGTTACGTATCGGAACTTCGTTTCTTTTCTACTTTCTAAAACTGTCCATTACTCGTTGAGTGAAGACGAACATATTGTATCTGTCTCATTATTGCTGGCTATAAATTTGGTCGTAAATGACGGCATATAATGCGCGTTCGATCCTTGGAGTCGTGTGTGTTTCTGTATGACTAGAGGTAATTTTCCATTGCATATTGTGTAAGTTTCTATTGTTTTGTAAACTGAAATACATTCATAGAAATGCATAAACTATAACGGAGATATATCGAACTTGGTCTATTTTACAGTATAAGTCGTAATCCATCTTATTTTTCCGATGATTCTGCATTTTTGTCTTAAATGTTAGAAATATGCCATTTATTTCGATATCCATCGGATGTTAGTTGTTTTTGTTGACATTTGCTCAGAAGAGTGTCATTTTTTATTATTCTTCGACTGATATGAAAAAACTATGGTTGTAGAATATTGTTTTAGCAAACATCATTTCACTGATATCAACGTAATAATTATCTTTATTTTCGTGGTAAAGTTTAAAAAAATGAAATATTTAAGGAACAAGGTTTCACTACTGATATGTTCATCAGTTATTGTGATTTCGGTTTGAAATTGGACTATCTATGATGCAAGAAAGAATCTTAACTTAATTTATTGCTGCTGTTACCAATTTGCTTAATATTTATTTTTCATAAAACGATTTAGGTGTACAACGAAATGGCAGATCTAAATTATATATCTATAGAAGCTATAAATGATACACGACGGTGTTAATTATAATCATAAATTAAGTGGAAAATCCAACCATTCCTTCACGAGTGACGTATGTAAGAATTCTATATATTGTAATATTTATATTTAAATATTCTCGGTGATTGCTCGAATTTCACGCATTAAACATTAAATATGAAAAGTTATGAACAATTTTTCACTAAAGTAGGAAGGCTTTCGTAGTTTGCAACAAACATTTCACGTGTACATAAATAATTATTATGGTCATTGGTAAGAATCATGCAACCTACAATGGATAAAATTCATGCAATTGAAATATATTGTCTCCTTATAAATTTAATGATCTCAAGTGATAATGATTTTCGAAGGAGCTCTACAAGATAATATTCGTTTTTTATCGCTCAATTTAACTAAAAATAGACTGTTTTGATACAGTACATAATTCAAACTGTGACGTATTGAAACAGTGTTTCGGCCAAATGGATTTATACGCATTTCATAAATCCATCTGGTGAAAGAATCCCACCTCTGAATTATACGATAATGGGTAAATTTCGTTTCAAGCCTGGTGTATGTTAGCTTAGGTCATGGGTCAATAGAGTGGATGCGGTTAGCTTGGATATATCTTAAATTCAAGAGAGCTGGCTGAAATTGCGAAACATTTTCCCAAAGCTTTTAAATCAGTTATTTTCCTATATGGATACAAAAGTTGAGTTGTAACTCACACGGGGCCAATATGCACATATCCCTCTTTATAATCATATTATTTCAGTCACTGCATCAACGGCGTAATCTTGAATTTCCTGCATGGAGCCGCGCATCGAGACTTCATACAAATTTAACAGCAATCGGGCTTCTGTAGGGTAATACTTGAAATTACGTACCGCAGTCTACCTCCACCTCCGGGATAAAATCCTTCGCAATCCTCCAAATTCGGCGCAATATACCTGCCGAAACGTCGAAAATTATGCATTTAAAGCCAACACACAGCCGCGGAGATGTCTCATTTGCAAGATATATTCCTTTCGATGCGAAAACGGGTCGAGGTGCATACGTATGGAACGCGAATATTTCTTATTCCTCCAAAGGAAGTCTTGTCTGGGAGATACTTCGTCTTAACACGCGAATATGAAACGCGCTGTCTGAAAGCCAGGAAAGATCCAGGAATTCTCTGGTGTGAATTCATATGGGCGAGGAAAGATTGAATTCGAGGACAAATAGTGGCATTTAAGGAAGGAATAAAAGAAAGGGCTTGACGCTGAGATGTTGCTAAGAAGTATTTCTGCATCTATCTAGCTATCCTGAACTTTAAAACTTAAATCCACATCCTGTCGATGTAATGGGGCATTGAAAGAAAGGGCTGAAAAACTATTTTGATACGCGTAAGTAAAGCAAAATCTACTTCTCCATCATCTGTATAGGTGATATCAAATTTCTATCATAAACTTTTGAAGTTTTCATTATACTTTTGTTCTGTGGAAGTTTTAATGCTTTCTTAGCTATTTTCCATAGGTAGATATTGAGAAAATTTCACTTCCAAAATTAATGATCAATTAATTAAACAACTAACAAAGGGAACACCGGGTTTGTGATAGACAGATTCACACGAAACTTTCAGGGTACGTTTTTTGCTTAAGAATAGTGGACAGGAGTCCAATAGTTCAACTCAATAAGCCTTTGTTTCTGAAAAATTAGCAACTGAAAATCGGGGTTGGGCATCCACGCCATACGAGTGTGTTAGCATATAGAACTCAAGATTTTCCACTGAGGATAATATTTTCTTCCATTTTTTCCGATAACTTATTTTTTGCGATTATATTTCATCTTATTACCTTCCAATACCTTTAATACGCACAACGACGCACAGTGGGCTAGAATAAAAAAATAGAAAAGTGTTTTTTTAGTGCGGACTTTAAATTTCGCTTTTAATTGCACGCAAATTCTATTTTATCAGAGTACTATCAAGTTTAAGAGGACAGCTGATGTAATTAGTACCAACGAGTACCAAAGGATTGTAGTAAACTATGTTACGAACCATCATTCATCGTACTCCGTTATCAAAGCTCATTTGGTTGAAATAAGGTTATTCGATCGGATATCGGGTGCAAGAATGGATAATTTTGCCTTTAAGTCTATAAGTGAGTAACAAGAATAATTATTACTAAAGAAAATGAAAATAATATTTGGGAATATCTCGCAAACAGTGGGTTTCCTACAGATTTGGAATAGCGCGAGTGTGTAATGGAGTTCTAACTCCCTGTAAATTTTCGATAAGCGAATCGCGCAGAGATATCATTGATTTTCTTTCAATGTGATAACTAGGTTTGTCAATTTAAACTTAAAAAATAAGAAACCTGCTACCCTGAGTAACGTCCAAGCTCACATAAATTACATTGAACTAAAACCATCCAGAAATGCGTTTTATTTGTCGGGGAAATAGTCCTTTATCCAGAATATTTATTTATTATTGATCTCCACAACTTTTCATTTTTGATTTCAAAATTTGTCAATTTTTTCCAAAAATCTTAAAATTCTTTTATTTTCGGCAATTTTCATAAAATTGTGAATTAATTACGCCAGCTGATATCTGCAAAATGGTGTAATTCGAAAGTCATGTGATCCCTTATAATGAAAATTGAATAAGTAATTACTTTCAATACTATTTCTCTGCTATTTGAATTTAAAGAGATGTGTTTCGCTGGATCGTTCTTTGAGCCGACTTTGAACATTGCTATGACATTTGCAATTATCCAAGTTTTTGGGAACTTAACTTCAACTTTAAGTATTACTTAAACCAATATAACCTATGATTTCTGTTTCATTTTGTATACTCAAGGTGATAATTCTCCAACATTATAAGATTTAATGTATAGCAAAATTTAATGAGCACGCCTTATCTGAAGGAGACTTTTTACATCGTCTTAGGTCCATCAACTTCAACTAAGGTATTTAATTTTTGTTGGAAATGTAAGAGAAATTCTCGATTGCTCTTTCGTTTCATTAATTATAACACCACAATTATTTTGTAATGAACCTACCATTCTATCTTTACCTTAGACCTCTCGCGTATATTATTGAAATACTTTTGGGTCCTCCAATGTGCCCACTAATAAATTTAATATTATAGAAAGGAAAACTTTTATCAACCATTTGCTATGTAAGACATAAGTGGGCAGCAATACTACCTTGACATTTCTGATAAAACGAATCAAGTTACTACTAAAATTCATTAATTGGTATTAAAGATATACATAGTCACAGAGTTTTATCTTAAAATTTTTATCTACATGTAACGATTGATATGATAATAACGTTATGATTAGACATTGTGTGACCTATAGAGGGAAGAATTTAATTAACTTATTTTATTCGTATTCCACAGGTGAGTGCTGCATCTAAATCTTCTGACCGACACCTAACTTTGTGAGTAGTCCATGTCTTTTTCATCCAAATCAATACTACTTCACAATTGTATCCATGCCTCTTAATTTTCAAAAACTTATCAACAGACAAAGTGAGGCAATATTTCCGTCTAAAATAGTTGTTTTTCAGCTCAAGCCTCTTTATTACAAAATCCGTATACTCAACTGTTTCTTGAATCGGTAATTTAAATCAATGCTGATCTACTTTTCCTGTTTAAGCAATTAATCATATAATAGAGACAATACTTTTTCTTTAAATCTTTCCTGTATTACTCGGAAAAATAGTATTCAATTGCTGCCAGTTTGAACTTTTATGATGTGGAAACAGTGGTTGGTGGCTGTAGTTTGGCAAGTGCATCTATATATGTATTAACACCTGTTCTGTAGGGGAGGAGGGGAGTTATGCCTTACTTCTCTCAGCCCTAGCCGAAAGGCCTAAAGAAGGCCCCTTTCTTTCACCTTCTTATGCAGGATTTGAGTTCTGTTCTCAATTACTCCTGTTCGATCCTTTTGTCTATAAGGTCGGATCTCGCGGTACCGGAGGTGGTATAGAAGAGACGCCTGAAAACAGTTGTTTAACGATTGTTTTTTATCGAATTATTTTTTTAACAAAACGTATTGCCTTGCGCTGCACATTCTCAAGTTTGCGAGTGCGAGTTTCATTCCCCGGATTCCATATACATACTGTTTATTCCAAAGTGGTCATAACTAAGGTGAAATAACCTGTCTAACCTTTTTATCACATTTACCGACTACGAGCTTTACAAACTAAGCCTTTTAATTGCTTTGCCGCAGATTTTCCAAGTTATCGTGTCCTAAATTAAACTATAAGTAAGGTTCCTAGATCTTCATCCCAAGATTTTTAACTGAATCTACTAATTTTATAATTATTCCATTAATTTTATACGGGTTATTCGGACGAAATTGCTCCTGTCGAAGATATTGGCTACGGAGCTTTCATTTACATCAACATGTAACTGACATTTTTCTCACCATCATTAAATGAGGCTTAAGGACAAACGACTTAGGGCTCTAAGTCGTTTGTCAGAGACGGTCTTCCTCGTTTGGTATCTCTATATTTCACCGAATCATCCACAAACATCCTCACTACCCCGTAACTCAATCCATTGATATTAATCAAGAAGAAATCCAATAACGGGTACTTCTAACTTTGACTCATGTAAGTTGGCATCTTCAGGAGATAAATATAGCTGTTGGTCCCTCAAAATATTTTGAATAACCAGATAAATGAAAGTTATTCTATTTATTTAAGGTTCAACGCATACTTAAACTTAATTGCAAGCAATAATTTCACATATTAGGATTCACACCAATCTATTGATTTTGATTTTCACCATATCATTCACATTTGTTACTAGAGTATCCTGAAAATTTACAGATAAAAAGAAAACTAGAGTATAGTATAACTAATTTTCAATAAAAACATTACAAAACGTTTTTTCCATTTTTTAAATTTTTTCGTAAATTTTTAATATGCTTTTTTCCAATTATTTTTAGTCGCTGATGGATATTTTATAGTCCCCCAGTTTCCACCCAGAATCGAGATGAATATGGATAACTATTTAAGCGGGGTCCAGTCCACAAAAGACAATAGTATGGCGTTGGTTTCGATTCGCCAATCACTTAAAGTCCACCTGAATGGGTTACATCCATCAATGGGATGCTTCATCATGGAAAATAAATATAAATATCATACAATTCTAAGAAAATAATTAGATTTTTGTGTAAGTTTTTTTCCGAATAACAACAAGACTTTAAGTTTTTATTTCATATTTACCACAAGTACACCCTTTTTATACTTATAGGAGTTTTCTACGTTTCGGTAGGTTTATGTGCTTTAATATTTCTTATTCAACGAAATTATCAACATTTCGTGGAAAAGAAAAACACAGACGTTCGTCAAGACCGTCTGTGTTTTTCTTTGACAGCATAAGGTATATCTTGACTCCCTTTATTGACCGTAATTTGAACTATAAAATCTTTAATTCTGTCATAAGGAAGAGTTTCTCAATTATCTGTTTGCTTTTAAGTTTTCTCGAATATTTTTTGAAGCATCCTACAACAACAACTGATTAGTTATCCAACTTTTCATACACTTGACAAGGGTGTTTTTTCCTTCCATTTTTCAATGGGAGTTTTATTATTAACTTACCGTTCATTGTCCAAAATTGAATTCGTGGTGATAGTTTCTTTTTCTTAAAGATAGTATTTTAGCTCCGCTACTCTACCTTTCGAACGATTTTAACGCAATTAAGACCATTTCAAACCATTTTCCGACCTAAATCTCCTTCTAAATTAGTCTACTCTTTTCTGCGGAGGAAGAGTAATTTCGGAGCAGATTCCCCACTAAATCTGCCATCGAGAATTGAGGTAAGACAAAAAGGGTTTGATTGAAAGAAGGTCTCGAACCGTGCGAGACCCATCCTTGGAATCCGCTATCGGAAACCATTAGCGGATGTTTCTAGTTTGGAAAAAAGAATAATACTTGTTTCGTGCTCTCTGCTCTCTTTTTCCTTTGTAATGGAAATGGTCGAATCCCCATCGCTCTCGCAGGATTTTTCTTTTTTCTTGTTCCCGTAGATATATTGAAAGGGACGCACAGTGGGCTAGGATCGGGAAAATCTGGCCATGACACCAATAATGGTTTTTTGAGTGCGGGACATGCAACTTTGCATTACAATGAAAAATGTTTACTTAAAATTTTCAAAAATTCTGAGATACTATAATCCTAAAAAATGCAAACCCCAGGGATGCCGAGCCTTTGTTAGAATCCTCAGTTGAACTAATTATATAGGAATTGACTCATATGCACTAAATGACAGTTACAGTTAATGTCTAACGAGAACATACGGTAAATAGAATTTATCGTCAATCACAATTACCCCATTACTTCCAATTTTCAATTAATTGATTATAAGCATATTCTGTAGACTAGAATTGAATGTAGTTGGCCAAGAAAATAGAAATATTTCTTTTGAGTGGGGGACATGAAACCCCGCATTGCTATAAAAAATTAAAATGAAATTTTCAAAAAATTCTTAGGCACCATATTCCGTAAAAGCGTTCTCCAAAGATATTGTTATAATCCTCAGTTTAATTTAGCATATTGGTGTTTATTCATGTGGATTAAATGACAGTAAAAATATATATCTGATGTTAACATAAGGTAACAAGAATTTATTGTCAGTTACGGTAGCCTTGGTACTTCAAAGTTTAAGTTAATCTATTTCCAACATATTCAGTAAGTTAAAATTGAAAAAAGCTGGCCAGAAAACCAAGGTGTTTTTGGGTCAAGAACTTAAAACCTTTAATAGGTTATTAAAAATAATTATTAATTATTAAAAAAAGTTTGAACAACGTTCGATCAACCTCAGCGCCAAACTTTCTAAAAATACAATGAAAACATTTCAAAAGTTGACGAAAGCTTTCAGTGAGCATATATGTTCAAACTCACAAGTTTCTGCTACCAAAAAGCCTTTAAAGAAGGTCATGAACACCTTGAAGATTTAAGTTGATTATAAATAAATTCTACTTCAAAAACCGACGAATATTTGAAGCATATCAGCACTCTTTTGACCAATGACTGTCCCAATGGACAGTAATTTGTTGAATTTGAGCACTACCATGGTTCATGGTATGTTAATCTAGGTTTTGATCATTTACAATTTGTTTGTGAAGGTAGTATCGATCACATTTGCAAGATAAATTTTGTATCACCACAATGAGCTTTGTCAACCAGAATTCTATGAATACTAGAGATTTGAGGCAGAAAGGAATGTTTGTGGTAACTCAACCCCAAACAATCCTGATATGTTTCCACGTGACTTTTAATACGACACACTCCAATTGCCATAGGTATAACATACGACAATTAACTTCTGATAGAAACAAAATTAGAGGAAATTAAATGTGAATTACATACGCAATACATATCTTGTTATATTTGCATTACTGCTAAGAGTGCCTCCACAGATTAGGTCATTTTACACGTTGGCTTCCACCGGGAATCGAACCAGGGAACGATTTCTGCATAACCAAACGCGCTGCCCACATGTATATTCAGAAGCAACATCTGTATTTTATTTTCTTCATTGTTTATTGATAATCAACTAACAGCAAATGATTAAAAGTAATGATGTTCAATTGACAGTTGTTGAGCTCTCACTGGATCAATATATCGCGACAGCTATCGGATAAGTGGGAAAACACGGATACATTTACATTGTATGCACAAGATGTACTCGCTTCATCATGGACACCTCAGCAAGGGTAACAATAACACCCCCGTGTGGGTTCAAACCACCAACCTTTCGGTTAACAGCAGAACGCGCTAGCCGATTGCGCTACGGAGGCAGTTATGATGATTAATGGATAAAACACAAACAAGTTACAAGACTTGTACCATTTCACAGAAACGAGAAAGAAGTATCATCGTCCACTTCCTTGTTTTTGTGGATTGTACATGTATTATAATATTTATTTTGTTGAAAGACAGAATAATTTGTAATTTTCAATGCAGGTTTACTTACTACGTATTCTTTCCTTCACATGCGTGTTGAGTTCCAGCAAGTTATGCTCGACTACATTTATTTCGTTCCTTTTTTATTTTTAAACAAATTATCGTTATTGTGGAATACCACCAAGAATCATTCACTCAGTTGAATTTCATTACTTAAATGTATTTTAAGCGTTTCTATTTCGGGATTCTTTTCAATTTCATAAACTTCTACTTTAGAGGCAGGATTCAACTTACCGTTACATTTAAATGATCAGCATAAGCAGGGGGTAAATCAAGGTTTCTAATGTTATCTCGTATTTTCTGGTTTTTCGTTATTCTCGTATTTTCAATCAGGTTTCAGGCGCGAGAGAACTGCGCCTTTTCCAAAGCGAGGTGCTCATGACAATTGTGGGTGGGAACAATATATGGCATCTCCAAATTGGCTTATCTATAAAGGTGAAGACTTCCAAGCGTTTAACCTTCCTTTCCCTTGGTAGATAGGTAGATTCTACTTCAGTCAACCGAAAAAGAAATATTATTCTGAGAATTGTTACAAAAAATAAAATAACTTATTGTAGATGCTGGAAAAATATCAGTCTGTGCTGAATGAATGGGTCTCATTTACATTTAAACCCTGCATTCCGCCTGTGGCACGTGGCAGGAAGTGTAGAACACCGACATCATTATCTGACCTGGAGAGCTACAAGCTTCTCTAATACTTTGCATAAAAAACGACCATAAGTAATTATCTATCCTGGCAATTACTTATTAATCCCAGCAAATCTCAAGCCATAATTTTTGGTTATCCAAAGACACTTAGTAACATCAGCATAACCACGCTACCTAGAATAAAAATTGAAAATACTGAAATCGATTACAGCTCATCTGTAAATAACCTAGGTGTAAAACTTGATCAATCCTTTACTTGGATTCCTCAAGCATCAGCTGTCTGCAAGAAGTCTTACTCAACTATCCATAGTATGAAACGATTGAGACATATACTACCACTTCAGCTAAAGAAATTACTCGTTCAAGCATTAGTTTTTCCTATCTTTGACTATTCTGACACACTTATAAATGAAGCAAACAAAGCAGTAACTTCTAAGTTGGACAGAGCATTTAATCATGCTATCAAGTTCATCTTCAATGCCAAAAAATCGGATCACGTGACCCCACTATTCAAAGAATTGAAATGGCTACGTCTTCACTCAAGAAGAAAACTGCATACCCTTAACCTCGTTCACAAAGTTCTTAATAAAAGTTGTCCCAGTTACTTTATTAACTATTTTACTAATCTTAACAATTCAAAACTACTAGGAACTCGTCCCTCCGGCAAACTCTCGATACCAGTTCATAAAACAGATATATGCAGTAAAACGTTTCTAGTACTTGGAGCAAAATACTGGAATGCATATACCCATTCTAAATCAGCGCAATCATCTTTCCCCACTTTCAAGCGTGATATCACTGATAGACTATTCAATTCTGAGCATCAACTATCCTTTTAGCACCTGACATCATTCCAACACCTACCGGTAAATTTCTTACACTAGAGCATGGATACTACTTGATTCACTTATTACTTTGTTGATCTTTGAATACTTCTCATCTACCGTATCCTCTTTCCTTTTCTTTTTTACAGGCACCTCCATTTAACAGGAATTACCTTAACAATGACAAGGACTTCAAGACAGTCCATGAAAACATCTATTGACAAATGCCTCCGGCTGAAGAAATTTTATAAAATTTTTAATATACTATATTGTAGGTTATAGAATATTAGATTATTTAGTTTATTATAGCTTTAAACTTTTATTATAACTAACTATCAATTAGGTCTTCTATACATTTTGTTAAATTTACTTTATCAAACAATTGTTCATGTATAATCTTTTTCACTTTTCATGTTTGTGTATTATTGTATTTATTTCTATTACTGTGTTTTCGCGGGTTTTTTTTCACCCCCCTTCTTTGTGGGTGTTTTCCCGCAACGTGGGTTTTTTCTTAGTCAACCTTCAGTTGCATAGATTTTTTCCCACACCCTTCTCTTTTTTTTGTATTTTTTTAATAAGTTGAGTTTTTTAAAATGTAACGACATACGAGGTTAGGTGGAAGAGAGGCCCACCTGGGCCTAACCTCGCCAATAAAGGGTCAAACTAACTAACTAACTAACTTCTCTGTATCACCGTTTTGTTTTCTACCGAGGATCGCGTAAGTTTGTAACTGGGATAACAATATCGGTTATCTCCTCCCCAAAATCGGTAGTTATACATTTATTTTAAAAACTTCCATCTATATTCAAGTCTTCTTTCACTAAGAGAGTTCCATCCGAGGGACTCTATCATATCCGAAACACTGCTGTCAAATCTTAAATCTCCATCGACGAACCTTGTACTCATCTGATTCAGTATCCCTATCAGTATTTAAAAGGTATGAATTTCTAATTGAGCATTTATAAATCGCGGCCAAAATAAATTTTCCTATGCAGATCATCCAAGCCTACCATGGTATTTTTTTAGGAGTATTACTATTGTATTGTGTTGAAATATGATTATCATAAAATACATGTTGATAAATATAGTTAAATCGATTGTGCTCGGAAAATAGTGAACTACTAGCTCTTGTAAACAGTAAATCTATTCGAGGATATTACCGTTCTGTGTGGAGATTTGAGAAAGCCCAGGAATGTATGTCTTTAATCTTTCTAATCTCTTTTATTAATTTTTTCTCCCATGCAAGTTACTGTCCATTTAAGTAATAAACCTCTCGTTTCACATAGCCGTGAAAAAGATTAAATTACTTCAATTTATGCCGTAATCAAACCTCTTTATTCCTCGAGTGAGAGCAGTATTTTTCAGCCGAATCTATAACCGAAAAAGGACAATATTATATTTATTATTCTTAACTTCCCTATTTATTATTTCTTTATTGATTATAAAGGATTGCTTTGTGATTCCGGAGACCATAATCTACGCTTATGTGGCAAAAATCATCAATTCCTTAAAGGAACACCTTTTTAATTTCCCTTGTTTTTCTCCATTCCTACTGTAAGTTATGAAAACATCATAGCATATTGACTTTTTGTACAATATGTAGCCACACTGCTTAGAAACCATAAACACGTAGTAATTTATTTAAAATAGATAAGACTTGTTAATTATAGAAGAACTGCACACGGGTGCGAAATCTAAAAGGTCTAAATCTCTGGAAAAAGGCGGGCGAGAACATATATTTTCTCTTAATTTCTGTTTCTTTTACTTTTTCTCAAATAATATTTTGCAGTCTATTTTTCGTAACTATAAAAACAGTTTTTCAGTTGTTTTGGCCTTCCAAATCTCAATAAACTGGCGTTGGAATTAGTACTAGATAGGAAAGTTAGCTAAATGTAAAACAATACAACGCAACGGTTTATATTACGTTGTACTTTAGTCACGTGTGGATCCAAATTAGGTTTCTAAGGAATGTGAAGTATTTTGATGACCATATGAAACATTGATGCAATAGAAGTATCCATAAAACTTTTTGTCAAGAGTATGTCCGTATGAAAATATCTGTTCTATATAATACATGTTACACGGGTGATTTTCAAATAAATTCAGTCTCTAATACTTCGATAGTGAAACGAGCACTTCGCTGTATGTTACATTATTCTCATAGTCAAGATTTTTTAGTGCTATTTATCACCGAATGGAAATATATTAAACGCATTTCAGTTTAACTGCATTGTTCTAAAATTTTCATACCTTTTTACTATTTGAAATTCCACGTAGTTAAATAGTTGAGTCTCTTATACAATACGTGACCCGATTCCGGGGAATAAACTTTCAGAATTAACCCGAATTACACGGGTTTGAATGATAAATTCAATAATTTCATAGCATTTAATGGCTATAGCGGATCGTAACTATGTTCAGGGTATTTATTGCATTTTGGGCAAAAAAAATTTTATAATTCGCATATGTATGCGCTATTCGAAACAGCCGTCGATACTGTGATATTAAATTACTGAGTTTAACTGAAATGTTTTGGATAGGTTCATCGGAAACTTTGTTTTTGATGAATTTTAGTGTCGTCATTTTTTAGACCGTCTCTCTTTCATCTCTCTCTGTTTTGAGTATCATTTATATTTTTGACACTGCAATTTAACGTTTACCTCGATTTTAAACCGCCAAAGTCAATAAAAGTCCAATTTTTCACGTTTTGCTTGAGCCAAACGAAGCGGTTGATTAACTTTTTCGAAACTCGGCGGGTCTTTTTTAAAAATATCCACACAATTTCACATTTTACATTTGGTCGGCCAAAAACGTACGTGCGCATATATCATTAAAATTTATTTTATCGGCAGACTTCAAAGCTTAGCCCAGAGCACGAGGACCATTCGCCATGCCTCCTCTGCGGCTTTGACCGGAGTACTAAAATATGTGTGGATATTAATACAACTCAGACAAATGAACCTATTTAAATTACTTTATACAATGACAGACATTTCCGTCTCACCCGAAATTTTTAGGCATTTGAATAAGCAATATTCTCATTATAATCTATAGGGAAGTCGAGTAGTTTAAGTGAACTCGCTAAAGAGGGCTTCTATCTTTCAAATATTTTAGTTGCAATTTATTCAGTAGAAATAAGGGCGTCTGAAAGAGGATTTAAAAAATCATAAACAATTTTGAGCTTTGAATAGTGGAAACAGTTTCGATTTACTTTCCAGAGTTGCTTTTTTATCCAAAAGTGTTTCTATTTATTTAAAAATAATCGCATCTAAATTGATATCAGTTTAGGAAACGTAAAAGAAATATTCTAAATTACTATATTCTTGCTAGATATATCCCATTGCCTTTCCAGGTGTAGTTACTTTAATTATTCAAGCATAAAATTTATCCATCTCATCATCTGCAATAATTTTTTACTCTACCACTCGTCGAAAGTTTTGCCCATTATCTTTTCGAATATACATATCGATAACATTAGATATGTATTTATATATTTCGTATCTTTTTCAATTTTGCCGTTGGGCCAGGGAGCAAATTTCAACAAAAACAAATATGTCTATTGAAAAGTTTGTCGAACTTTAAATCATAGTTTTCAAAAATCACTTAAGTTAGTTTTATCTACATTGAAGTGATCATTAACCTCCGTGCATGAAAAGAAAAATCTTTCGCTGTTTTATGGACTCTTACGTAGAGTTTTTTTATATGTGCACATTTATACCTGTGAATAATTGATGAGGCTCAATGCATATTGAATACTGCATGCCCTTGCCTATTTGTAAGGCTTTCGTTTAGAAAAGGCAGAAATAGAATGGTATATTGCGTGAAACCTTTATCCATGAATTGTTGTTGATGAAACATAACGCGGAGGTAGGAGAATTTAAAAAACGTCTTCAGCAAAGAATTGATCATTACCTGGATTTTATCTGGTGTATGCTGTATCACACAACATCCCTATTACTTTGGCAGATCCAGTAATGGACATCATTAATACTGTCTCTCTCCAAATATCTGTAAGAAGTAAGCCATTAGGACGGTTGAAGCCTCAATCACTCAACCATTAGAGTCAAAAATACATTTGAGAAGTGAAGCAAGATGCAGAAAATCAAATAAATATATGTAAAATTTTCATTAAAAGATATAAAAAATGTCCTTGAACCACCGAATAACCTTTTCTGAACATTCAAGGAGTGACCAAAACGAATTCCGTTATACCGGATCATTCTTACGTAATTAACTTTCATATCATCGCATCCATGAAAAAAATTGACGAATTAAATGAAGGATACATTTTCCTCTATAAAAATAAACTGCAAATGCATGGCATTGACATCTCCTGTCAGTAGCGTTTAGGTTATGAATGTTGGCGAATATTCCGTTGAGAATGGTATCGTGTGTGCCCATTATTTTATTTTTCCTCGTGGGAAATCTCTTCCCAGCTAACGTAGGCAATAAATCTTCGTTAGGCGAAGTATCACTGTAGATACAGAGGGATATGCTTACATGACCTACAACTTTGCGCATATTGCCGTAGAATTGTAGTCAAGGCTTTCCGTTCGCAGTAAGTCAGCGGTCGGCTGTCAAAGTGACGAGAGGATTTTGAGTCAAGTTGAATCGGACGCTTCGGCGAATCGATTGAATCCCCGTCTACACGAGAACCGCTCTAAGGCTTCGAAACATTGCGGTCTATTTCGCAGAATTGATGGGAAGTCAGTGGGGCGTCGCTGGGAGATCTTAAGCCGATGAGCGGCAGACGAGGGCGAAGAAAATATCACGAATTGGAAAATCCGAGAGGGAAACATGCCATTGATGGAAACATTGGTTCCTGCTCTAAAGCAGTCTGATTAAAGAGCGCTGTTTTGGTTTGGCTATCGTCTTCGATGGGAAAGACTGTTTTTTCGTTCTTCTTCTAAGCTAATAGTAACAAAACAATGAATCCTAAAAATCGTGAATACCTCAGGAAAGGGCGTAGTATTTTATAGTAATAATATGTGTTGATGATGACAATTTTCATAAATTCGAATTGTAATGTATAAGACAATAAACTGGAACAGAGGTTTTCAAGCTGGGTACTTCAGTTTTACCCTCAGAAGCTCATTATGAATCTGAGTGAATCATAACCAAATCTGTAAAAGTGTTAATTATAAATTTTTATTTGTAATTTGTAAGTAAAAGGGCTAGTAAGGACTCAGCGATTCATTCTTCATTCAAGGCGAGTCCGAATACGAATTGTTTCCAAATGCAAAGTGGAGTGAAAAGTTTCAATAGTGACAAGAGAAGGAAAAACATTCTTAAAGGCCTTTAGATAAAGAATAATTACGTACTTCTCAGCAATGTTTATTCTAAACAAAACCGATTAATGCAACTGTAACTGTATGGTTCTCTATAGCGGTGAGCATGATGATCGCTAACACTAGTTGAAAGCGCTAGTGAGCAAGATGGTCGCAAGAAAGATTTTATGTGACAGTTGAACTCATTTATTTTTCCCTGTTTAAAAATTTAAGTAGAAATCAGATAAGACTTCTGATGCTGAACAATGGGCATAAATGACGAACTAGACTAGATATAAGATGTCCTACGTCGAGGCTGTAATTAATAAAACGGTTTTGATATCTAAATTATATGAACTAAGATGTGTCCAAGATTCGAACTTCAGTAGACCGCATTGCCTTCTTAAAATAAATTCGCTAGCTGACAATTGAAAATCAATAATTATTTACGATAATATCGATGGATGCAACCGTAACTGCGTGGAACTCAATAGAGGCGGGTCTGATGACAACTATGACAAGTTGAAAGCGCTGGTAAAACCCTACGAAGAGAAACTTATGCTTTGTTCAATTGACAACAAACTTCTCTTTAAGGTGCCGGGAACTAAGGTGCTCCATTACCAAAATCCGAGGATCGGATAGGTTATGTCAGTCTCTAAAATAGTAAAAAACTTTTCTAAATTAGTTAACAAAATAGAAATGAAGCTTCTTAGAATAATATACTCGTATTTCCTATTTTAATTTACTAATTCAGCCCATTAAACTGTTATCTCACGTAAGATTTATTGGCACTACTTAATTGAATCCAAAGAAAACATTTTATTTTTTTCTGAATATGAAAAAAGTAAAGGAAAATGTATTTCTCATTTACTGACAGTAGACGAGATGATACAAAATGTTTAAGAGAACTTTCGTCGTGAGACAAGGTAGGTAATGTTAAGGGGTCAGTTAAGCTATTATATTTAAAGGAAAATTACAACAACTAAGATAGATAGACTTTCTAAGTGATCAGTAAATTACAGCATACAAAGACATTAATATTTAAATATTATTTATATGAAGATAATTGTTAAAATAACTATATTATAAAGAAAAAAGCGTGTAAAAAGAGAACATTAAGAACACAACGTAGGCTCTATTTCACTAATATTAAGTAACACTACCAGTTTTGACGCGTTTACATCAGCTTCAGGTTTGAAGTATCTAAGAATCAAGGGAATATTTAACGTTAGATATGATTGAAAGAAAATATGGTTTAGTCAAACAAGTTATCTTGAAATTACTAAGCTGTCAATATACTAAAATAAATTATTTTTACATGATTTAACGTATCCCATATATATCATCCTACTACTTTGTACTAATACAAAGCTAAAATTTAAGCTAAATCTTATCTCATAAACTATTTTTTGTTAGCACTTTTTCCCAATTAATATATTTATATCTTTATATACAATATCATACTTTGACTTATGCGAAAAACTACTCAAACTTTCTAAGTCAGTTTTATCAATCGCGTAACTGTACAGTATAGAAAATCAATACATAGAAAATTGAACATTTCATCGATCTGGCGTAGGAAGTTTTCGGGTAATCTCTTAGTTATATTAAAATAAAGACTGAAACGGAAAAATTTATGAAAAACCCATTACATCTCACAAATTATTCTTTCTAATAATTTCGACCGAATTTTTCTCCTCTCAATAACACCCCCTCCACCTGGATCTAATATCATTTTCCTTTAAACAAAGATATCCTTTGTGAAAAAAGTTGAAGAATATTATTTTTGACGAAAGCTTTTCCTCAAACGAATGTAGATACTGAGAAAATAACTACCTTCTTCTCAAAAGGAGGGACGCAAAATCATTGGCTTTTTGGGAGATTTTCTTTTCTTCCTTCGACGTTGAAGGCAAATGACTTCCCAAGATGCATGAGGTAGTCATCTTCGAGGGAAAGAAATTGGTTAAGCGGAAAGAAATTCGTCATTGAAGTTGAGGTAATCTGCTTACCGGAAGCTGGAAACGGAATGCATTAAAGATCACTTTGCAGAGGTTCTTTCTTTGATAGGATTGCATGGAAATCAGTCGAGAAACAAATTAGGAAAGAATTGCGGAGTCACCGAAAAGGAGCTTGATCTCCATGGCACCTTCCTTACTAAATTAAGAAAGAATTGCGTGAGATTCCTTAAGCTCACAAAGGAATTCATTTCCGTTGAGCTTCTGACTCCTTGTTATTGGGAACGAATTACTGAGTTTGTCGTGTATCCTTACTCGTTGAATTTTTCTCCACTATTTACATGGAGATGGTTTAAGTATGACTTTTAAAAGATTGGTGCGATTTCTTTAAAATTTCATTACATTTGCAGTAAGATCGCAGGTTTCAGTAGGGTCCTTCGCAAACTCTATTGAATTAATATACGCTATACTAATCAGAGTGCCATGCCAAAGAAATGTATCAAATCATTCATTTCCATTCAAATTCGAATAAAAGATATCGTAAACCATCAAAGAATAATCTTATCGCTAATGCATACATTTCCCACATTACATATTGTGAGTCTGCTTATTTATTCTATCTTTACTCCGAAAATGCCTCTTGGAGGTGAGATTTGTACACTAGCAGTATACTTATTCATTGGTAAATATCACCTTTAATTGTGTTTTAAGCAATCAATCTCTTCTTATGATCTGATTCGCCCATTTCTATATCCCTCCTTGTACTTTTTCAACCTAAGTACTCTCCCAACCACTCCTTTTTTCAACAAGAGTGACAATTTAGTCCACATCAAACCAACATCTCTATGGCTCCCTGAACTCTATTTTTTTTTCTTTTTCACGCCTTTCTGCTCCTTTTAGATCAAACAAATATAGCAAAGCTCTCCAGACAAAGTTAAATTACAAATCATTATGTTATTCTTTCCCTGTTATCTTTTTCTCGGCCCTATGTTGAACTGATAGTTTTCTTCATGAAAGCTGTAACCAGTTTTCACTGTCCACCCATCTAACCTTTATGTATTTTCCAATCTAAGTTTCCCTATTATAATCATAATAATCTATATATATAAAATAGAGTGTGTGTGTGTTTGTGTGTGTGTGTGTGTGTGTGTGTGTGTATGTTCGCTAATAACTCGAGAACCGAGAGTCGCAGAACTTTGAAATTTTCTACATTATTAAAAGTCAAACCCGCGCAGAGTATAGGCTACTTTTTATTTCCCTAAGGTCGACGGTTCGAACCCAGATGGGTCAAAACCTTTCCATAAGAAATACACGTAGAGGTCATTTTTTTCGTCGCAGGGTTCATTTCTTTTGCAAAATTAAATTACAAATAATGGTCCTAAAAAGTCGGATCAAACACCAAAAGAAGTAAAACAGAATAAAAAATTTTAATTTAGTCATATCTTTTTAATTGCGCACATTTTGATTAAGTACGTGAATATTTTATTGAAATTTTGAGGTCGTAAACAACTCATCCCACTGACAATTAAGGCAATTGTTGAGTCCCCTTCTCATGTATTTATCAGTAAGAACATATTGAGAAAATATTCATACTCCAAATTAATGTTAAGAATAAGTGATAGATTATATGAAGAGGGAGAAATTAAAGGAGATATTAGTAACTGCAGTTATGACAATATACTGTGAATAATCCAGTGTACAAACATACGAATATCAGTATTTAAGAAATATTTTAAATTTTATGGAAGCGTCTGTAGCAACCAAGTTGTACTTATATCAACTCAATTGTTTACTGACTATTTTGTGGATAAATGGGTTTATAGTAGTTTGTTAGATGAAATTGCTTTCTCTCGATCAATACAACTGAATGCGTTAAAAAAAAAAACTGGTAAATTTCGGATGTTTTAATATAATCTTCTGCATTACCTATTACAACTTATCAATTTACATTGATAAATATTTAGCGATTGACGAACATGGATTTAGTGAATATCGTAAAGATTTCCCAGATTCGGTGTTGAATTTAAACGGCGATTTGTAAAGCTGTATCAAATCTCCAACATCGTATCCCTTCATTGAAAAGGTAAAGCAAGCTTATGTTTTGTTATACGCAGAATAAAAAAGGTATGCATTGTGGTTTTTTCTAGTGCTTCCAATTCTTACACATTTACTATCTTTCTGCTATCGTTGTTTGATCATTGGTTCTCTTTTGGCACTGTGATTACATTTGTGTTATTTGATAAGCTCCATCTTTATGTTACGCATTTTAGTATTGGGGTACAAGTCAGCTCCATAATACACTTACTTTCTGCAAATAATATTCTTCGTTGGTTTTCAGTGATATATATAGAATAGATCTCTGTTATTTGTATTTAATTATCGTTTCCGAGAACCATTTTTCCCTTTCAGAAAACGTCTCCTAAAAGGTGGTGCTGCTTATCCAAATGTGATCATCGAATACATTTTTTATAATCTTTAAATAATTTTTATCTTCATGGAAGAAAGTGTTCATTCAAAGGATATGAGATTGAATCTTTAGGTGGCTTTGTAGACTTAATTTGATTTTATTTCCTTTGTTCATTTGTTTGGAAAAAATTATAGCCTGGAATTATCTGTCTACCAAAAATTATGAGGCAAGTTTTACGATCAAAACTGTACCACGAGTAATTATCAATTAGGATTTCCCCGTTGAGAATCAAGGGGCACTTCTGCTAGTAATTAAAATAATAAAAAAAGGACTTTATTAGAGCCGGATTGAGACTAGGAAGTCTCTTCTTACATCTAATCCTTCGTCGTATGAGAAATGAATGGTAATAGATAGCTTGCAAAAGTTAAAATAAGAAAACTACTATATGGATTGAAAAAAACCTAAGCTAAGAGCTTAGGAAAAATTTTCACTGAAGGAAAACACTCACTAGAAGGGGAGTGTGAAAAACCTGTGAAGTCTACTGATGGACAGCTAAATTTGATGATGAAAGTAGGTTAAAAGAGTTATAAAAGACAAGAAAAAAAATTGATAGAGGTATACAAAAAATAATGAACAAGTGTGACATATTTACATAGAAATCAGTATCTCACAAATAGGAACTAATTGCGAAATGAGTTTAAAATATAGCAACTGGAAATGTATCAATTGCAAAATATAAAAACTAAATACACTAAAATAATATAATAGAGAAACAGAATATTCACTTGATTGAACTAACTTAGTCAAATATTACCATTAAATTAGCATGAACAGGATTTCGCTTAATAAAAGCTGGTCAAATATTTGAAATGAGACAATAATTAAAAATTACAAGCAAATACTTGGTGAAACTACTAAAAATACTAATTCTAGAACACATAAAAAGACAAAAGAAGAAAATACATTAAAAATTATATATTATGTATTGCAGGAGTTAGTATGCCCCAATTTCCTTCCATCAAACTATAACTTATAAATTTTGCTCTGCTTTTCTCAATAAATCTCAGAGTATTATCTTCTCTGATGCTTTAATAATCGTCGGAGATTATTAATTTATCCTTCTCAAAGAGCAAACAAAACATTGCAGAAGGCAGAATTTTATCATGCGGTGTTTTCAGCGAATTATAGAAGTGAAACTTAATTTGAGTCTTTTACTGGGGTTTATTTATTTCAAAATCCTTCGCCGTCACATTAAAGGCAGCTGTCCAATTACGTTTAAATTGAATTTGCTGAAACGCCACTCTCTGAAATTTCCTTTCCTCCGGCCACATCCTTGAACTCCGCAACGTTTCTTTGGATGCCAATACAATTAATTTCATTGGAATATTTCTTCCGGAAATGGCTTCTTTATTTAGAGCTTATAGAAATCCATTTCTAGGTTTCCAATCAATTTCACTTTAAACGGAGGTTAATTATTGAGGGATTCGAACTCTCTGGCTCTTTCGAGTCCTTGAATTGTAATTTGTTTTTCCATATCGCTGGAAACGTTGCCATTTGTGAAAAATTCCTCATGACTTACAACTCAAAGGCTAATTTTTTCCTTTAGGCCAGCTTATGTTAGATTCTTTCATCCTTTTTTTACGATATTTTTGTATTTTGTTTGTGAATTACTTATAATTATTAAAGTTGAAAGGTTTGTTGAACATGAAGTTTTTAATTTAAATTAATATATTTGTTTAGTTATCCACACAGTATCGCATAATAAATTGAGCAAGCCCTCCATCTACCTGTTTTAAATGTAACATTTAGAATTGAATCTACTACATTGGTAACGTAATGAGTTTCGTGATTGCATCATGTATACATTCGTTTCTATATTATCAATAATGGTCCAAGACAATACTAACGCAGAGACCAATATTAATATAAATGAATAACATATTTTTCGTGGTTGTATTAACCAATTATTATACTTCATCATGGTAGAAGTATAGCAAGAGGTTTCGAATATTCGAGAGCGAATTTGGTTAAACCTCATGACTGTATTTCATGAGATATAATCACGTTTTACATCCAATCATGATCTACACTCAGTTGAACCTTAACACATGTGAGTACCAAATTGCAGCAATTAACAAGAAAGTAGCCACAGATTAGGTACATATTAAGTAAACATAGTTGCACATAATTTTTGGCTGTCTGCAAATGCGAATAAATTCGGTCTTATTTAAATAAATAAATAAATGTATTTTATTATGCCCTGTGGCAAACCACCTAAGGGTAACAGTAAATAACAATACAAAAATCGTAGCAGTCAAAATCTGTGAAATACTACATTCAACATTTTAGATTAGAAAAATAAATAAAAAAATACAAAGTCATAGTAGTAAAAAAATATATTAAAAAATACTCAACACTTTGGATTAAACAAATAATCAAATAACAGAATTTTAAACCTATTTATATTTATTGCATCACGGATTACGATTGGCGGGGAATTCCAGAAATTTATGGCAGATACTGTAAAGATTTATGGAATGTGGTAGTCATAATCATAGTATAATCTATGTGACGGAACGTAAAAAGTACGGGAATTTCCTCAAACAAGGACGAGATAGGTGAGAAGGAGGGAAAGTGAAATCATTAAGTAAATACAGAGGCATATTATTATTCGTAATGGTAAACAAGAGAAGTCCGATAAAGCATTTCCTTCTTATTGATGCTGTCGGCCAGGATAAATTTTGGCGATAAGGGCTAATATGTTCGTTCCTCTTAACATCGCAAACATATCTAACTCAGTTATTAATTAATCGTGTACTTGAGTGTCCAGTTTGACCGTCAGATCATTGTAGACCGTGCAACAGTAATAAATAATAATAATAATAATAATAATAATTTAAGTAATAATTGAACGGAGGTACGCAAAGCCAATTGTCTCAGCCAATCTATTAATCGAGTTCAGACTGAGAGGGAAGTAATGCTTGAAATCATTCGCTCGATTTCATAAAGGTGGATTTTATTTCGTTAAAGGAATCTTGCTCTTATCAAAGCCAAGGTTACCGAGGCATTCGCGATCGCACGTGATTTGGAATTCATTGATGTTTTCTAATCGAACGAGAGCTGGAGATTTGGGGCAATTATTCCGATCGAGATGGCATAGGAACCACTATCGGTCGCCTTTTGCAAGTCAATCGCTTTGATGCGGTTAAGAAAGAATGCCTGAAATGAGGCGATTGAGGGTATTCGTTCCACATATTGCCATAACGTTCTAATATAATCCACCTCCTCCTGGTCCTGAAGGTATTCTACACTATGGAGTAGTGCTAAACGTGGCTCCTATTCTTAAGGAAATATTTGAAAAGTCTATGAGCGAAGGTAAGTTCCCAAAAAGTTAGAAAATTGGGTATTTTATTGCATTATTTTAAGAGAGGCTTAAAGGAGAATCAAGCCATTGATCAATCAAATTGTAGGTACGTTTCCTTAAGTCGTTTTTGAGAGACGGAAACAGTGGAACATATATTTGCTAGTTCTTAAGTAGGTTTTCCTTTAACGTGAAAATCCACGATCTCCTCAGGCTCTATTTTTCTCTCATAAGTATACTCGAGGATGATGATAAGTCCTCCTTCAGTAATTACAGCAAAGATAGCGGTAATATTCCTCAATAATTCTTGAATAATTATTTTACTTGACTACCTGACTTCGGGTATCCCATTCAATATTCATCATCAAATCCTTGAATAATCCGTTCCACTAGTACAGTTTTGCACCAACATCCTTTGCTATGAGATCACGATAAGTCTAAAGAATCGTTTGCTTTATGCTGCGATTTTATGACAAAGAGGTTCATTGTTCTTGTCACTTTCTCAAGGGTCCATTTTCACCTGATTCCCATGTGAGTGATTTCCTCATCATTAATTTATTCCATTCCTTATGAGAGGGAGATTATATCCAACTAATCAGTTCTTTTGTACTACGTAATATTATATTTGAGAAAGAAAAGGCAGTGATCTGGATGCCAGCAAAGAGTTGACATTCCTCGAGAGCACCCCCATACCTCCACCATTAACGAATAATTCTTTCCGTCCTCCTCCCTTATCCTTTCTTAATTTTATTAAAACCTGCACCCCTTTCCCGAAACATTTTCCACCCCCTATATTTCTTGCAGCACCCCAATATTTATCACTCAGCAACCTATATATTTATATTCCTTAGATCTTATTAATCTTACTAGGCATTACTTTATCATATTTAAATGTTTTATTTGACATTTTCTAACCACTACTGAATCATAGCCAGCATTATGTGACTCTATGAATAATTTACCTGTATCCTAGCCTATTTTCTTACTTTTGATAATTATCGGTCGTGCTAAGGTTATATTATATTTAATCTCATCCCTTATTTTATATTATAATAGCTAAAGTACCAATAAATTCTGAACAGGGGTAAAAAGTACCGTTAGATTTATCAGCCCTTTTTGTACAGAGTAGAATTTATATTATTTATATTTACATTTCTCATATAAGTTTAGTCCAACGGGATAAGTTATTGGAAATAACAATTCCACTTTTATCTCAAAACGTAATCAGAATTCACATAATTTGGAACTGAAATTAGTAATCGACGATCAGTATATGGATTTTATAAAATTTATTTTCATAAAAATATGGCCAACATTGGTTATATAAATATAGAAGAAAATTATGTAATTTGATTTTCCAAAGTAATTAAAACCGAAAGCAATCAAATGTAAAGAAAGGAAAATTGGGACACGGAATTAGAGGTTTAAAATCTCCAATAACCGTTTTTGTCGGCGTTGAGAGAGAGTGCACTCAAAAAATGCGGTGTCCTTTCTTCTTTTCTCGGAATACCGAAGAAGGAGAAGAGGAACGCTGACAAAACGGCTATTGGAAATTTAAACTAAAGTGATCAGTTGTTGCAATAAATTTAAGGCAACTAAATAACACGTATGGACTGAGCCAAAGACAATATATTTGTGCGTGAAAAAAGTTCATTTGTTGATCGTCAACTTTAAACAATTATTAAGTTTGTGTTTTTCAAAATCTATTTTCGATATCTATTCTATTTATTACGCATCAATCTTATGGAGATTGAAAATAATACACTTCCATAAAACATGCTCCATATCATAGAGCAGAAGACATAGAAACTTCAGCGGGAACGAAGCAATTATTTCATTTTCATTTGATATATTTTTATCGAGACTTTCCAGATATTAAAAAGGAAAAACGGTTCTTAAAAGGTTATTTCACTCAAGGGTATTCGTAATATGGCAGGACTTCAGCATCGCTATCATTTTATAAGGACTCAAATGAAAGGAAACAAATTTTCTTCCATTAGTTCCCTCTTGGTTATTAATAAACAAAATTAAGTACTCCGTAGAAATAGAATCAGATGATTAATTCGTCAAAAGGATGAGCATGGGAATAAATTTCCAAATAAATCCCCGTGGACACCAACCCTTATATTTATGCGTTGATTAATCTGAAGAGGCAATTAAGACGTATAAAAACTCAAAACGAGAAAAAGGTTCTCCAGAGGATATTCCAAGAAATTACGGAACGCATAACGAATGCTTGAGCAGTTAGAATATATGAGCAGATTCAGTTTTCACTTATTAAAACGATAAATAATAAAAATACATGTAGAATTATATTAAGAGGGAAACAGAGTTCAGTAGCGCAGTTACAAATGATGTGCTATTTGATGCAGCATTTGACGGAAATGTTTTATTGTTATCTACGTGTGTATGGAGGCTAGATCCACCATTACATTGCAAGTTCAAAATTATCATAAAAAATACTAGGGGAAAATATAGAGAAAAGTCATCTCAAATTAAAGCAATACTTTTCGGTATTAATATTTCATCTTGGTATGGAGCATGAGTGGCTGTAAAATGTAAATCTATACGAAGATATGGAATAAAATATCATGATTTAGTAAGTAAATTCACATATGGGACACTCAAAACTATCTTTTATATTTCTACCTTAACAGGTACTGAAGTAATTTATAGTACAGGGTGCGGCAGAACCAATTAAGCAGTTTCGAGGAGTTATAAAAAAGAAATCTGGGTATATAAAGATAAAACGTTTTTATTTTCGAAAAATGTTGTTCATACCATTTATATATTTATTCACTTTTGAAAATTATGTCCTCAAGATGGCGGCCGTTAGCAGAGATACACTTTTGGAGACGTTCTCTGAAGTTTTGAACAACTCGTTCACACATATCGCGGGGTATAGCCTTCACTTCTTCAATAATCCGCTCCCTTAGCTCTGGTAGGGTGTGAGGGCGACTTTTAAACACTTTTTCTTTTAGATATCCCCAAAGAAAGAAATCGCATATGCTTAAATATGGTGACCGCGCCGGCCACCCCACATCACCCCTCAAAGAGACCAGTCGCCCAGGAAACATTTCTCTCAAAACATTGAGTGAATTTCGGGCTGTGTGAGCTATAATCCCATCCTGTTGGAACCACAAGTCCCCTAATCCCTCTTTTTCAACAATCTGCTCCATTCTGGGCTGCAGAAAATTCTCCAACATGGACACATACCGTCCGGAATTCACGGTCACGCCTTCCTCCTCAAAGAAGTAAGAGCCTATCACCCCAAATTGTGATACGGTACACCACACCGTTAGTTTAGGGGAATGTAGCGGTCTTTCGTGAATAATTTGGGGGTTATTTTCAGCCCAGTAGCGAAAATTTTGTTTATCCGCAATCCCACTGAGGTGAAAATGCGCCTCGTCGCTACTGAAGAAAGCTGCCTCAGGAGGGATCTGTGCAAGCATTACACAGATTTCGACGGTTGGCGTAGTCTGCTGGGCTCAATTCTTGAGCCATCATTATTTTGAAGGGATGGAGATTTAAATCAAAATGCAGAATCCTCCTCAAACTGCGGTCTGATATCCCCAAGGCAACAGAATGTCTTTGAGCTGAACGTCTTGGCGATTGCTCAATTGCTGCTCTCACCAGCCTCACGTTTTCTGGTGTTCTGATGGATCTGCGTCGGCCATGAGTATCTCTTCTTAGTGTGCTGCCAGTTTCCTCCAACTGCCGAACTCAGGACCGAATTGTGTTTTCATTAGGAACGGAATTGTTGCGCGGAATGTGGAACCGTCGCCGAAAAGCTCTTTGCGTCGCGATCACAGATCGGTTGTTTTCAAAATACGCACGCACGGCAAAGCTTCGATGTGCTCCGGTCCAAACCATGTTGCATACTGAAATGGGATCCCCGACGGAACAAAGGGAGACCACGTGCAACTTCCTCCACCCTCCACCGCCCGAGCATTTAACACTCGAAACTGCTTAGTCGGTTCTGCCGCACCCTGTAGAACAAACTATAATTTATTCAATTATATTTAAATGCGTTTTTCACATACTTAAACATGTAGAATAAAAAATTAATGCGCATATGAAAATAATGCGAAGGGACTATTCAATAGATTTAAAGATATAAACCTACATATATCCTCAGTGAGTTCTACAGATAAGTACTGAGAATGCATATAAAATCATAAGTTGCATCATATATATTCTATGACACGTTAACTTTGTGTAACGGTATATAACCAGAAAAAAACAATTTCTATATTTAAGCGACATATAATATGGTAAATTTAAAATGTAATACCCTATATGTTCCACACTCTAATGCAACATATATGAATACACAACCATTTTGGGAGATTTTCAGTGATATTTTCAATGAAAGTCATTCATCAAAGTAAACGTGTTGCATACTTCTCAAAGCGGAGTTCTTCATTGAATTACACTGAGGCAGCATTTTACTGGCTTCAGCTTTAGCAACTTTGGAATCACAAGAGACGAGTTTGAATTTCTAACCATAAACTCTGTCCAAGAGACAAACTTTGTGTTGCGTTATCCGAGGGATACAAATTCCAAGTGCAAATAAAAGTACACGTCAGCTTGGCCTTCAGAGAAATAGTATATCCAATCAATAAGTAGCATATCCATAACAATGAGTGTTTCGCGGATTTTTAAGGACGATGACACAAATACGACCTAACATAATATTAATTGCAATATATTGATTTTAAGCAGTCGCAATTTTTCCTTAAGTGTACGGAGCACTACTACTTAATAATAGAAGTATACTGTAATTTCTTTATTCGGCACAAAGAAACTAAGAAAGGCTTCAACTCTTTGTTATCCTAAACGAATTCCGAGAACTCTTGCAGTTATTAAATTCATATCTCAGGCATAAATTACACGATCTTTTTCTTAAGCCAGAAAATAAATTGTCAGAGAGGTCAATTTAGTACAGCTATGGAGAAAATATTACACAATTCCACTCCGATCGTGTACTTCTTTTTCAATTAGATTCTGAATAGCCTTTCGACTGGCCAATGAAAATTCCTATGGCATTATTAATATCTCTCATCTCTCTTGGATATTTCCTCTAATTTAGGAATGACGTAGTTCCACTTCGGAATATATCTTTTCAGGAAACTATCTACAGAACGCTTCCTATATATCATTCAGGTGGGTGGCAAGGCCATGCGTGATGTTGAATGTAGAGTCCTAAATTATGGTCTTAATTATTATTCCGTCTTTTCAGCAAATACCTTATCACGTGTTGTTACAAGCTCTCCATAGTTCTCTTTTTCATCGTCCCATACACATTACTCTGTTACTTTCATTATTCCTTCTGTCGTTATCTATGCCTTGAACCTTTTTCTACATTAGCTCTCTAACCCTTAAGCTTATATTCACAGTCCTCTCGGTCCATATTAGATTCGTTTGAGAGCATATTTGGCTTACATATATGCATCGCAAAGGAGGAATTTATCATTAAAATTCCATTAACGATATACTAGTGGTGTAATGCTGAAGGAGGAAAATTGTGCCTCCTACCATTTCATAACTCTGAATAGCAAAACTCCTCTGCTATGTAATACATAACTATTATAAAAATATATTGAAAATATGTGTAGTTGTCAACATAAAGAAAATGAAAGAGGTATCTCTATACTGGAATTCATAATCTCCCTTTGAATAAAACACCAAGCATAAAAAATTAAGGTCGTAACGTTTGATTTGAACACTACACCAGATACACAAGCAGATTGCTTCACCGCCTCGATACAGCCCTACAAACTCACACAAATAAATTTTTAGTAGTATTTACATGGAGTATAGAAGTGTAGATTGGAATCTGAAGGTTAAATTTCCAAATTAACGATATAATTGGTAATCTCAGAGATTTTTCCTTCTTTGAGCGAGTTGTTTTCTATTTTAGTGACATCTCGCATTCTGTGGTGAATGTTCTTTTCAATCAACTCATCTCTCATTACACTTAACATTAAACGAATTCGTTTCAAATTTAAGTAGCGGTACGTCTAGTTCTAGATTAATTATTAAAAAAATATCCAATGCTCGGAGATAATGTTTTGCCTTTCAGAAGGTGGGATACATATATCAAATGAATTAAACCCGTAACGATTTTCAACAGTAATCCCGGGTATTCCCCCATTGTTTCAATACTTATAAGTTGCATGCATTTTCAGGAAGGTTTTTTTGATTCCAATAACAAACACTTCCCATTAGCATGGAGTATTATCAGGAAACTCATACTCAATGTCATTTAAGCCCACTCGGCTCCTGGATATGCTGCTGCATAAGGAGAAGGCTAAATGAACCGCTGGTTGTATCAACAGTTGTTATAAGATCAAGGATACTTGAAACTTTTTCACGCAAAGAAGTAGTAAGAGAAGCCCGCATGTTAACTTGCACCTACCCATTGTTTATACTTTCTTATGAACATCATTTACGACAGCTTATATCTAACTAGAGACTTTGCAGTCTCAACCTCCCTGTAACACTTGACCGGCCTTAACCCAGCCGGATTGGGACTTTTTTTTCCCGGTTTTGACAAATTTCGCATATTTTATATTTATGATCAATATATTACTGCTTATTCCCAGGATCTCCTCTACTAGGATGCTTTATTGTAAAAGTTGTCAAATTCTTCATGATTTGCTGGGTGGTTTGAAACTAATATGAGATTTTATAGCTTATATAGAAAGGTGCGTGGCATGGAAATTCTCTGAGATGAAGTTCCAAAGTTGTTAATGATTATAAGGCCCTATGATAAAATGATTGACACATACCTATTCCGATGATAGAGTCGTTATATACCCTAGGCAATCACAAAAGTATTTTTGGGTCGGACTAGGCACAAGACGTTACCCTCGTCCAGACTCGTGCAATTTTTTTTAATAAATAATTTTTCCCTGTAAAAAAATTAAAACGTTTTTATTCTATTTGAAAATTGTTTTTATCGATAAAAATTTCTGAATAGGAGTCTGGGGCTCCCGGATAGTCATGTGGACAGCGCGTTCGCCTTTGGTGAAAGCGGTCCCGGGTTCGATTCCCGGTAGGAGCCAATGTGCGAAATGACCTCAGCTGTCGAAGCACTTTTAACAATACTACTACTACTAGGAGTAGTAAAATATTAGAGAGTGGGTCAAAATGATCTGATCTCAGCTGTTTACATAATTTTAATCATATGCGTCGTATTACTTTTAATGAAGGCCTATTAAGACCTTTAATAGTGATTTATACTGCCCAATATTTTTCACAAACAATCCCGGAAGGCTCTAAAACGAGGGTGGCTCTTCCTCGAGAGCTTTCATCGCTGTAGCTGTTTCTTGAACTCATTTGGCAGAACGCAAAACATCGATATCTTCCCCGGAATAGGAACCCGGGACGCGAAAGTCAATTGGCGGGATTTGATAAAAGCAGCGTTGCTTGAGACTCAGACTAGAGAGCGTGGAGAATTGAGGAGTAAGAATAGAAGCGAATACAAAAGAAAGAATAGCGGACTGAAGGGTGTGATTTGAATGAAGGGAAAAGGCAGCCTCATCTCACGACGCCCACCGTTCGCAGCGCTTTCAGCGGATTGAAATCGCTGGAAGGCCTTCCTAGTAATTACCCGCTGAAAACAGTCCGACAATGACTTTATAATGAATGACGACCCACGCAAATAGCTGATCTCCGTGACCGAGTGATATGACAGGTGGAGTAAAAAAGAGGACGATTGTTTTAGCTGCGGGAAGAGCAGCGACGGAGATTTCTTGAATTGAGGATAATGGCCTAATGAACTCGTAAAAGGGAATGAGTTTGGTATAAACCTCTTCACGACAACTCTAATTTGAGGATGTTAATTTTGAGGAGAAAGAGACAACACTATGAGGAAAATGCTTCATCGATTTGAGTGCTCTGTAATTATGCGATCCCGGGATTCTTACGCAGTTCTTTTTGATTCGCTCTTATTCTTATCGAAATCACTTCACTGAGCAAAATAACATTTTTAAAAGAATAGATGACGTTAAATTGGTGAATGGCTCACTACCAAAGGTGAAACCACTGAGCTCTCATATATATTTCAAATGATTTAAAATAAATTTTTCCTATTCATGTATTCTCATTTAAAATTGACAATTGCGCTGCATGTGAAAAATTGAGTAAAATAAATAAATGAAATTCGTAAGATATAACACAAAAAATGTGCACAGGAAAATTGGAAGAATCGTCTAAAAAAAAGAATAAATTACAGTCCACAATCTTGTATTCTATTTCTCATAATTTTCAATATTTAATGTATACAGAAGTTTCCGCTGATGGTTTTTAATGAGAAAAGAATCACAAAATACTCCAAACACCATCAAAAATAAGGACAACCGGTGTACATCTCGCTGTCTGACAAACAGCATTATCAAGGCTACAAAGATGACTGTCACTTTCGTAGCCTTGATAATGCTGTTTGTCAGACAGCGAAATTTACATCGGTTGTCCTCATTTTTGTTGGTGTTTTGAGTATTTTGTGTCTCTTTCCTTAATATTTAATGTAAATAAATTATATCGAAATGAAAATTACTGCGGTTATTAAGTACTCTAGCTCAAAAAAATATTTAATTTAATGTTAATTAAATTTTAACAGTATTTGTAAACACTCTAATAATAATTAATCTAATTACGTAACAGCGTAATTGATTCTTATGACTAATTTCGAGCAATTTTTTTTCCCGTCAAGAACTTTTTTCCATTACCATTCTTCATATTTGTGTCGATTGCTACTAAAAACATTAGGAATTAAAATTAGGATAGAGAGGAGAAAATAGCTCAACTAATTCTAATCTCAAGTTTTTGTGTCCAACGGAACTTTTTCTGTAAAAATCATATCTTCTTGTTTCATAATCTAATAAATTGGTGTAGAATATTATTGTGACGTTTATTACGATAATCATGTCTAAAAAGTGATGTTAAGTTTAAGCTGGTTACGAATCAAAGTAGATACCTAAGTGTTAATACGAAAGTAGATGGTGCCGATGTTTGAAAATATTTATTATGAAATCAATTTCTTAGTCTGGAAGGCGAAAGGTACACTTATAGTTGAAATATAAAATCCAGCCCCGGTAATTCTGAAGACATTTTATCTTAAAAAATATGGACGAATGAATCAATAGTTACCATGTAAGATGAAACGCAATTCTTTGGAAGAAAACCAATCATGATTCTTAGTTGTAAGCGGTGACAAAAATTCTGCTTCGTGAGGTTCTTGATACCAATTAAATTGTATCCGGTTTAGTTTGAAGTGTAGAAACATCGAAAGGAATAAATTACAGCCTGGAGAGAGTTTCCACGAAATGAATGCGATGGCTAATTTAAACCGCCCAAATCAACCACCGCTTTTCTTTGGACGAATTAGCTCGACTTCGGGGGGAAAAGTTATCACTTCCTCCCGAGAATAAATTCTTCGCGCTGTAGCAGCCAATCCGCGTAAGGGAGCGGCCGCGGTGAGGCGTACGAGAATGAGTGAAAGCTGGTGAGCATTTGAAGAGAGAGTGATATAAAGTGGAAAGCTTTCGAACGTGATAAAGAAGGTAATAAGTGAAGGAGCGGTTCGTTAAGTTGCAAATATTTCCCTGAAGACTATAGGCTTTCCGAAAATAAATGTGGAGGTTAAAGGAGTCTCCATGGGGCTGAAGGATTTCCATTAATATTCAACCTTTCCCCTTGGCTAACTCCGATTCCTTAATAACGTGCTAAGTCCGCAAGATGTCGACCTTGACTGGGAACTTCTTCGTTGGTCGTTTGAGGGACAGAATTTATTAAAAGTCATAAAGTCTAAACGCAGGTGCTGATGATGTGGTTGAAAGATGAGTTTCATCTTTTGAAGGCTCCTAATATTATTCCTTATGACTAAGTACTCTTTTTTGATTATTCCTATAGGTTTTTGCTAATGCTAATAAACATAATGCTTGGGACCCAAAATTTTTCTACAATGACTAAATAAGCTTTGAAACGATTTTTGTAGCTTATATTCAAACCATATCAGAATCAATTAAATGAAATGACAATCCGAAATTAGAATGTCTTTGTTTTTTTTCAGTATACAATTTGAAATAAATTTGTCTTTTTTAGTTAAATAACTCTCTGGGATCGAACGAAGGACAAACAGCGCAAAGTTAAATAGCGTACATAAAATATGCTTACAACCTCTATCTACGTGACAAGTTGCAAGTTTCCATCTTATAGGGAAGGGATTCAAAAAGAATATTAAATATCGGCACAATGCATTTTAAAGAGGAGAATATTTACCCTGACCTAGCGTCGAACCAAGCTTATTATTCGAATATATGTATTTACTTTTAGCCGGATATGTAAGGTTATCAGCGATCCTTCGAGTTTTAACTCTCAAATTCGCCGGGAAGTGCCTCAAAAAAATTTTCGAATATCCCCTCAATATATTCCCATGGAAAAATCGGGACTTCCCTCTGGAATCAAACCTATGACACCGAGGTTCAAAATCATATGTACATATACACATTATGACCAATGCGTCGTGAAAATTTCTAGTTAGTGACACTTGTGGAACATAGAATTTTGATCTCCAGTGAATGAGTGGGTGAATGCATATACAAGTATATCTGGAGAAACGTCTATATATAATAAATATGTATATATCACCATCAGCAATTTTCAATCCGAAGTCGGATGTAGGCCTCCCTAAGTACTTTCCAATTTTCTCTGTCCTGAGCTTCTCGTGGCCACGTTAAACCTAAGTGCTTGATGATGTCTCTATTCTACATGTCCATAGGTCTCCTTCTTGGTCTCTTCACATCTCTTGGTATCCAGTTGAGAACTGCAGATGTCCAACGGTTGTCGTTTCTTCTCGCAATATGGCCGGCCCAACTCCATTTTAGTGATCTTACCTTATCTAATATGTCTGTAACTCCAGTCATCATTCTCACCCAAGTGTTGCGTTTCCTGTCTTATCTCGTGATTCCCAGCACACAGCGCTCAATGCTCCTTTGCGTTGTCCGAAGTCTCTGGGTTATTGCAGCATTTAACACCCAAGTTTCACTACCATAGGTCAGGATAGATAATATGAATTGGTTAAACACCTTCCTCTTCAAAACCATTGGTGTTCTTGACTTCAGAATGTGTGAGTTCCTACCAAATGCGCTCCAGCCAAGTTTCATTGTTTTTCTCTCCTGTTGTTACAAGTTGTCCCAGGTATGTGTATTCCAAGCAAACATCCAGAGGTTTTCCTTGAAGTTTGACTGTTGACTGGCTCTTGCACTGCAAAAGAATTATACATTACCTTTGTTTTTGTTAGGTTTATCCTGAGTCCTATCTTCTGTCCCGCTGTGTTTAGCTCTTCAAGTCTTGAAGTTAGATCTTCTGCGTTAGCTGCAAAGAGAACTATATCATCTGCAAAACGGAGGTGACTGTTGTACTCCCCATTTGCTCTTAATCCCTTCTCTTCCCAATCATGGGTTTTAAGAACTTCTTCTAAAACGGCTGTTAACAAGATGGGAGATCGACCGTCACCTTGTCGAACTCCATTGAGTTCACCTCCACGTTTGATGATATCACCCCAGCCTACCGTCAACCTTTTCTGAGAAAAAAAATACTATACATTATCTAAGGAGGTCAATCTCTCTCCCTGCCCAGCCGAAAAGTAAAAAAAAAAATTCAAAGCGCCATAAGCGGTAACAACCCGTTTCCAATCGAGTCGATCTTATTGTCTTTTTTACGTCGCAGCTACTTCTCCCCACTTCAGTCTGACCCGCTAATAGCCTCATTGCATTTTTCATTCCGATCGCTTTCGACGATTGATCCAGAAACACATCCGGCGGCGGAAGCTGTGTTTCAGACCACCGATCTCTGTGAGCCCACACATGCCGATGTTAGATTCCACTCCTGGTCTGTAACAAGCGAATCCCTGAGGATAGAGACCCTTCCTTGTACACAAATACCCTCAGGGTGCGGATTAAAGTGACATAACCGTATTTTATATCGCTTCCCTATTGTTGTAGCGTTTATGTTTACAAATTCATTGAATGTTCATTTCTTAATATTGGAATTCAAATGCATATTTAAGAGATTATATATTTGCGTGCCAAGTAAGCTTTTTCAAGTTAACTTTACAGTATCCCTGGGTATATTCCTCAACCTAACGTACACTACCCGCTTCAGTCATAAGAATACATTACCTATAATCCATTCTTCATAATGCGGTCACCAATCTCTTTTGATTCTCATTATCAATATTCAATCAGCATTATGTGGTTATCGGAAGGACGTCTTCAGTGGTGCTTGGTGTTTCGGATCTTTTACTTTGCCTTCTAAAATATATGTAACGGTGAATGAGTTATTACTACCTTTCTTGATTTCTACTGTTGATACGGACAATTGATAAACCTTGACTATTTTAATTATTTAAAGCGTTTAAATAATAAGCACATAAATAAATAGCAATTATGCCTAATAGATGGATAAATTCATAAAGTAAGGCTGTAGAATTATCAAAATGTTTGTTTTGAGAATAAAGCAAAGATTACCCTCATTTTAAGGAATTAATATTAATTAACGATTAAATTATTACGATTATGAAGTCTTGCAAAATATAAAATTCACTTTGAACTCTGGATACGTTTGGAAAGGTTCTTATGCCAAATTGTTATAATTTTTATGTTAACAAATCCATTAAATGTTAATTTTTACTGTTCAATTTTAAATATGTATTGAAATAGAATTATATTTATATATTAAGCAGTCATAAAGAGGAAATATAATAAAATTAAAGCTCTCATGAGCCATCGTTAGCTCGTTAAAGCTTTGTTGAGTTATATCATAAAACAATTGTTACATTCATCAGAAAAATTGAAATTGAACATCAGAAGTCGCATTTTAGGTTAATATTGATGATTTCCCGTATTTTAAAGTATTGTATGCAAACAAAGACGTATATATCATTGTAAATAGCGAATAAATTTCTTTTGTGAAGAGAGCTTATGACTGGAAAGCTGATGGAAGTCGTAGATAGGTAATGGAAAGAAATTCTTCAGTAAACAGATAAGCTTCAAATAATGAAAGAGATTTAGGAGAATATGATAAAAGGAAAGAAACAAAGAAGCAATGGAATAAACAGAACTTAAGTAAAAACGATGATCATAGAGGTGAATCTGTTAATGGAAGGCTAAATTGCAATATCAGTGATATACGAAATTAAAACTGTAGAAAACCTTTCTTTATAGTACGAGATTTTGTTATTATCAGTTATATTTGGCGTTCTTCCACTTATAATGAAAGTTAACTTTCGAATATTATCGAATTGAAATATAAGTTAAAATCCTTCATAGCGGTTTCATAGACATAACAAAACTCCTATAAACTTTTTCCTTTATCCTGAACATGATTTCCTTATCCGTTTCATAGAATTCACTTGTTTGATCCAGATCAAATTGACAACATATTTAATTACAGGCGATATTTCCTCATTCTAAAGGCGCTATTACTCTTCAAATGTTTAACTACATGTATGTCCACTTACAAAATGGTCGATTATTTCACTGGAAAAGGACTTGAAGCAAACACAATTGAATAAACATTCTTAAAACGCTCTGATAGAAGCAATAAATATAAATCTTTTGCGCTTGCTTTACGATATTTTGCAATTTTCCTTATGGTTAATATTGGCTTTCCACACTTTCAGGGAATTTTAGTTAGGAAAATAGTCGTACATTGTTATTTTAGGAATCAATATGAGTTTGACCTGTGGATTTAGTTCCCAGAATAATTCTTTGACCATAAAATAAAAATGTTGCCAATTCGCTATGAAACAGCTTTATGTAGTTAAATCAAGCTCGCGCTGTGTTGGCCAATGTTGGAAGATGAAAAGCATCGTTTTAATTAGTGATCAAGTAACGCTAATCCAAATTAACCTAATTTAATAATAATAATTAATTAATTGGTAATAAGGGTATTATAGGGTAGACCATAATCATTATTATATTTCAATCAAATTATAACTTCAGATAAGCTAATCATTAAATATATTACAATTCATACATCTTTTTCATAATCACATATAGACATTTTACACCAATTATTCAACAATCACAAAAATGCTACACTACCATGCATTTTATCAAAACTACAATATATTCATTTACTATAATTTTTATTACAATTTTACATTATAAGCTTAGTAAGCAAGTTACCTAGCGTAAGTAGTATTCTACAAACAGCCTTCCGGCTTATGGCAGGGGAAAGTTCACTAATGGAAGATCTGTGGTCATAATTGGTACACTCATTTGGCCTAGTCAAGTGACCAATTATCGACAGCCTGTGGGGATACCTTCTCAATCCAAACGCGGATGTATTGGAGATCAATGGAACTTGCACTGATACTGTACCAAAGGCCTCATCACACCTGATTGAGAAGGAGGAGCATAATCGCTTCAATGGCTCCCTTGGAAAACTGGAGAGCTTCTCTGGTATTAGCCGTGATTGTTAAAGGTTCTTTCGCTACATATTTTCAAGTTTCTGAATGAAAACGTCGAGTTTGGACTCCAGCCACAATACCATCCTTTTCGTACAGTTATTTTAAAATTAGAAAATCCTTGCTTCTAATTCTTTGGTTAACTTTAATCAATGAAATTAAGGATGTGTATGAATTTGATTTGAATGTTGTAAACAAACAGTTACTACAAAGACATAAACGTAGAAATTTTCAATGTTACCTTTCGTATTTTTCTTACCTATCATACGCAATCCGGTATGGCCCTGCATTATCTTCCATTCTTCATAATACCTTAATCCGTCTCCATGGATTCTCATAAGTAACACTCAAGCGATTTGTATTTCAGATTTTTGACTATGTGTGCTGAAATACTTTCAATTGTGATTGAGTTCTTACAACCTCTCGGATCTCTACTATTTTACAAATTTAACAGTATAAATTACAATTAATAATCCTGAACTATTTATATTATTTTCAAGCATATACAATTTACAGCAATGATGAATAGCAGGTGCAAATATTCGGAAAACTCAGATTTTGAATTATCAAGATTTGGGTGTTGAGGGTAAAGCAAGGATTGCGTAAATTTGAAAGAATTAAATATCAATTTACGATTAAGATTTGGGAAAATTGTAATTCATGGTTATCTCTGAAATTATCTTCTTATTGAAAATAATTCCAAACTAAAATTCTAATCTTAAGAATGTGAGCTCCGATTCATGATTATGAAAAGGCAAATATTAGTGACTGAGTTGTTTCACAAATCCATACATTTGTAGTCTCATCAGTACATCAGATGCGGAATTACTTCTTCAGTATAGTAGTTATTTGAGAATGTCTTCAAAAAGATATTTTACGTCTCACCTCAAATCCACAATTTAATTTCAACGTTGAAAGCGAGACGTCGAAATTCCAACTTCCAATCGAAACTAATTATAAGGAAAGTGTTGAGGTGACTTTGCAAATTTCTGCAATACGCTTTCTTAGGTGTTACATTTGTAATAACGCTATAATACGGTGGTTAGCAGTTACTGAATTTGAATCTTTTTATTAATTTGAAAATTCATATTATTCTTTCAAATAATTCATTTGGTTTCACCCTCCTCCATTATTGTGGCATAATTTCCCGTTTTGCTCATTCCCTCTCCTTTGCTCTGCCGTTCACGCCACCATTTTTTCGATATTCTTTCCTCTGAATTCCCTCTGACCATTTTGCCACACTTCCTCTTTTACGAATCGATCACTTCCGGTCCCAAACGATTCCCAAACGGATGCAATTAAAGGCGAGAAGTCATACTTTGTCACAAATCGTTTTCTGGGCAGAGTAGTGGACCAATTGGGGGGTTTATGGGGGTTTAGAAAGAGATAATTCTATTATTACCATATCAAACAATCGAATTATCGATTCTCGATTCTTTTCCCGAGCATTTTATGCATAATTTGTTTGAATAATTTTACTTTCTGTAAATATGCGCATTTTATCATACAATTGTTACACGATAAAAGAATGATTAACTAAATAAACTTAGAGATCATTTAAATCGAATTTATTTATTATCACGTATGCTGTTTATGATATATTTTTGGATTCCAACAGAAGATCAGACTATAACTTGAAAATGTATGAGTGAAACATGTACAATTGTTTCCGTGAGAATTCAAGTAGAATTGAGCCGCAGTTAACCCTTAGAAAATTCTTAAGTTCATCCAATATCTCAAAATCTTTATTCATATCCAAGTAACTATCATTTTTTTACATAAGTATTACCTAGGTCAGTCTTCTTCTTTTGATAAACATAATTATTTAATATTTATGTATTTATTTAATTAATCGTAAGGACTACAAGTAGGCTCTAGGCCAGGCGGCAGTCATCTTTTCTAATGGAAAAAAAATATATTACCCTGCCTAATATGAAATCGTAATAAATTTTATTACTCAGTACTTTTCATTTGCTTTCACTGCTCTATATTAAAGTTGTTTCTCTCTCTTCTTTCATCAGAAAGAAGAGAGAGAAATCAATGTTGAATGATTTGCTAAAGACACTCTAATAAAAATATAATCCTCATACTTTAATACCGTCGACTTGCAAGGAAAAGAATGGAAACGTGGTTCAGAGTCCTTACGACGGCCTGTGTAAGAAAGGCCAATAATGGCCTAATTAGCATTTTAAACCTAGATCGAGGCTAAATAGATATTGAGGCTATAGATTTTAGTCTATCGAGTCAATAGGTAACACCGGTTTTGATTTATGAGCTTGCTTAAATATTTGTATAGGATATTGCTAATAGCATTTTTATGTTTACATACTGACCGTAACATTATTCTTGATTATTTTTATTATAAGTATTACCATGTTGTGTTTTTATTTTTCTCATAACTGGATTATATTAAACTTTTCTGTGAGAAATTCTATTAGTTTTAATAAGAGGATTTTATGATATTTTCCTTGAGGAAATTAATTCAGTTTAAAAAAGAAAAAATATTTTAGTATTTTTCTTGTGTTTCGTACAAAATGATAAATTCACGCTACTCCTGTCACTGAATTAAAGTGATATCGATTCATCACTTCCGGGTGAATTGGTTCCATGTCGAAGAGGAGAAGCCTAAAAATTAGGCGTAATTTAGCGTGAGAATCGTTGAGTTGGCAGCACTGCATCCATTCCTCTTTCATCCACGGGCTTCCGTAGACGGGAACCGTGTTAGTACCGAAACTGCGAATCGACCTTAACGCTCCACTGCTTACAACTCCATGTGCGAATGGTTTTTATCGGTCTGCGGATTAAACCTAATCCCCGACTTCTCTATATCTGCCGTTTTTTCGCACTATTCTGCCCCATTCCCCGATTCTCTTTGCTTCCCGCGATTGCATTTGATGTCCGGGAGCTCCAATCTCCACGCAATCTGGGGGCAATTACTAAGCCCCGTGAGACTTTCCTCTTTTTCCCTACGGAATCCTCCCCAGTGTGAAGGAACCGGCATTTGAATTAATTAAGCGGATGCTTGCACACCCGGAGATAGAGTCAAGCCATAACTGCGTGAACGATTACCTCTATGCAAAATTATGTCTCCGAACTCAGATCCTAGGAAAAAGTTGCAGAGACAGTTACCTGAAAGTAAGGACAGCAAGTGTATGAGCATTTTTAATTTTACTACAAAAATAATAATGGAATAGAAATTTCTTTCCTGGGATTGCATTTCCATACCTTTAATGCTGAAGATGGATTAGGTCGGATATTTCTGTACTTTAGGGTGTATCGAAAAAACTTTTTTTTTCTAAATCGGTCAACGGCTAATGCTTGTGGTTTGTGGTTGGTTTTACTTGTAACATCAAAAAAATTAAACTCGATATGATTACGCCCTGAGGCTGCGAATTGTAGTCAAAATGTTATATTTTTGTGAAAATTTTCAAATTTTTGCATTTCTTCCTGATGATTTCTCAATGTTTCCGAAGTGGTTTAGTGGCAAAGAAGTACATAAATTGCTTGCTTTTTCTTTAACATTAAAGATTAAAGTACGTTTGAATCAGATAAAATGGTTTCTCAGTTCGCCAAAATTCTTCAAATACGCAAAATATACAGTAATGTTACGGATGTTGGTTAGTCAGTAGGGTGGGTCGTTTTTTTTTTTTCTTTTTTTCTGGTAGAAATGTAATACCCGGCGAAGGTGGCCCACCGATATTACATATAATTTTCTTTCCAAATCAAATCTTTTTTGAGAATGTTTACCTCGAAGTTTTGAAATTTCGGAAAGAGACGTTAAACTTGTAAAAAAATTCTACCTCAGTTAAAACGAATATTTTTTTGGATAAGACTATGTCCTTTGTGACGAAAACTGTCACTTAAGCCTCGATATGCCACTTATATGCCTCTGTATGGGGTAGAGATGCATCCTATGGAACCAGAATAGGAGGCAAACTCATTTAAAATTAACCTTTCTTGTTCCTTAAAAAAATGTTTCCAATCCACCCTACTGCACGTTGTAACAACTTGGGGAGCGATAAACATAATTGTTTTAGAAAGATGATGCTGATGAGCTGCTAAGATCTGAAAGAGGTCCTTTCGAAGAGTGTATTAAGGCAGAAGATAAAAATGGAAATACATTTCTCCATTCTCGGGTGAATATGATTTCTTCAAATTTGATGTAGTACATAATATTAAAAACTTGCTGAGAGAAAAACTATCTTAGGAAGTTTTTAGAAATTAATTTTTTCCTTTTTAGTGCCGGAAGTTCTATTCAGTCACATTAGAAACCATTAGTCTGAAATGAAACTGTCCTCTCTTTAGTGACTCATAGCCTACATTATGAAAGCCGAATATTAAAACTTTGTAGTGAAAAACGCTAGCCCTGAATAAATCGTTGAAGTAGTAGATTTTTTTATATTTACTTCCCCTTGAAATAGTAGACAAATATAGGAGAAATAAATATTTTAAAAGCTGCATCGCTCATCCTTTGAAGTTAAAGGAGTAATGGACTGATATCATCAAGTATTCATTTATAAATAAAAGGATTACAAATAGAATATGTTGCCTGAGGACGTCTTAAAACGCTTACCGAAAAACAAAAAGGAGTTAAATATGTATGTTGCACTTTATCGTTAACTTAGGGAAAAGAATGTGAAGATTTATAATTTTCTTGTAAGCTATAAGTTTAATGATGGACAATTTCACAAAATGATACTTGGCTTAGCAAAAGCACGATGAAAACTATGTAGTTAATGTAATTATGTAATTTTTGGGGTGAATATGGATTTGAGTGAGCCCCAGGGGATGTTGTCATAAATAAGGCTTGTTGTCGTATTTTTGTGTATGTTTTTGTTGTTCACTACAATGGTTGGCTACCTAACGATAGTCAAACAGCTGGAAATAATAATAATAAAGCCATATTTAATGCCATGTAAGGCCTGTAGTATTCTTTATAACAGCGATTTCTCACTTTTAACGAATAAAATATACACTTGGGGCATCTTGGATTAAAATAGTCTTTTTAGGTTGAATAGGAGATGGTTTGAAAAAACACTAATAAGTGTATAATTTTCGGCGTGGTTATGAATTATCAAATATAACTCTCCGTTCTTTATCCTACCTCTGATTTTTCAACACCTCCTTCACACCCCTATCTCTCCTCCGTTAATGTTTTTATATCTTCGGGTGGATACTGAATTTGCAAGTGGTAATAGCTCTGGTCTTCAAAACCTGAGTCGGTATTTTTATTCTGATATCGTGCTGTTGTAAATATTGATAGCGTTGCATTTTAAGCCAACTTCAATAGTTAATAAATTGGAGCTCCATTGAAAACTCTTTTCTCTTAGTCTCCTGAGGGTTCAAGAGAAGTCAATTTCCAATCTACAAACATAGTAAAATATATATAGGCAGAAAAAAGAGATGAAAAATAACAAGATAGTGGACTTTGAACAAACTATTTTATATACCATCAAAATTTCCATAAATATAACCCTCCAACTATATCCGAAGATGGAATATTTTATTGATTCATCGCATCGTATACATTTTACAGGACTTGAGATTAACCGGCTATAGTTTTCAAAATATGATGTACGAAAGTATAATCGAATGTGATGCTCTCAGTCTGCGGTAAACGTAAATATTTTTGTGGTTGAATAGAACGAGAAGTTGAATAGAGAGAATCTGGTAGGTCAAGATTTAAATTATTAATACGCTATCAATAGGAAATTCTCACTTGTCACTTATAGCCTGTCCGAAACGATGAGAGGCATCTCGGAGAGTGGTTATTGTTTGTTTTGCAAGAATATACTCAAGAATATCATTGCCTTTAAAGCATGATTTTATTCTTTTACGTACACTCCTGGCCAAAATTAACGCAACACCTCCCTAGCGATCCTTACGGCCGGTGCTGCGTTAATTTTGGCCAGGACCGTACGTTTGGAGGAGTCTCCATCTTTGATACAAAAGTTCTAATTACTAATCTAATTTATTATAAATAGATCCTTATGAATTATTATTATTTTTTGTAATTTTTACATCGATTTATATTTTTTTGTCATGACATTTGTGGTTTTTATATTTTTATGTGAATTTCTTGGTTAAATGGAAGATGGAACTTCACTATGGATGGAAAGTCCCAATTTTGCCTAATTGTCCCTTAATAATAACAAATAAAATAAAAACACTTAGTAATCTCCTGGGGATGATGACCGTTCTGTGGAGATTACTAAGTGTTTTTATTTTATTTATAATGGCTCTTTTAGTAGAGCTTCAAATTCCCTTAATAATAATTATAATTATCATACAATTCCGTGAGGGTAACAAGCTGGGTTAGGTGCCGATATTATTTTATTAATTTCTCCATTATTCAAACAATCTACCAAAATATTATATTATTGCATCGCTTAAAAATACAGAAAAATTGCAAATATAAACAATCAATTAAATTTAGAAAATAATAAAAACTATAACTGGCAACCAATTCTTAGTTATTACAACCCCGCAACCGTGAAGTAGGTAGTGCATGACTTGTCTCTATTACTTATCAAACAAGATTCGAAAGGTTCCTGAACGAAATTTACTCCAGGATTATCTAGATACCTTTTGCTGTATTGAGTTATTTCCATAATAACAGAATGTGCATAGGTTCGCGTGATTTATTTTCCGTTCGATGTAATTCAAGGAGTAAATCCAAGCTATGTCTCCTGGCGATAATAATTCCCGAAATTAAAAATTTTAACAGATAACAATCAACACATGACAGTCAAAGTTAATGTGAGAGACAATAGCACACCGAATAAAACATCGATTTGAATAATTTTATGACATTTTTATGAGAGTCATTGAGCCGTCAAATTAACGCATGATTTCAGCGAGATCCGCAACATTTTATACCACACGCCCAATTTGACAGGATACTTTTGATTCATTAGGCGTATTGAAACCGTGAGTGGTTCCAATGACGCCGTAGAACAGTTGAATGGTCTCGTAAGCGATGAAATGACAAAAATTACTAAATTTTTTGGGTCGCAGTTGGCCATTTTGAATATCGGCCATGGAGCGCGAAATTGGCTGCCTCGGTATGATATAGGAACATTTTTGTCCTCTTAATTGGAGGCCTACTCCAAGCCACTACTCTTTCAAAAACATCAATGTAAAATATTGAAAGGAAATACCTCGATTGAACTGAGAAAGAATTTATATTTTTACCCTTTTGAAGGCAATAATTTCGACCATTATATCGAAACATTGTCCACATAGTATAATATATAAAAATTGGCCAGCATTTTGAATAGGTATATATATATCCGTAATCATAAACTAGTATTTATTTGTTTAAACTGGTATTTTTTAAATAAATAAGATTATATTGAGGTTACATATAAGACCGTTCCAATATTCTTAGCTTCATTATGTACTTATTATGATATCTTTATAAATGAAATCTTATTTTGCTGTCTTTCATGACTTAATAAAATATAATGCGTCTACGCATTTACTTTACCTTGGTCCATTCTTGTAAATCAATAATATGAAGGGTACTGAGATATGACTGATGTTGAATAATGGCTTATAATCATGTAATCCTGTATTGAATACAATGAATACCGCTCTTCACAGAGTTATTGTACTTCATTTAATATTAACGTTTTCCGATCATATCATTTTGACTCAGAAGAAAGTCAGGGTAAGACCACTTCTCATTTTGTTTAGTAAGCCTCATCCTTCCAGGGCTTCCGGTAGCTAATGCTCGAGGTCTCTGAGCCTTACGAAATAGTTTCCGTATTTCACGAACTATAAGACGCACTTTTTATCAACAGATTTGCCTCAATAATTCAGGTGTGTCTTATACTCTAAATTAACATAAAAATGTGTAGGGTTTGATTTTAATTCCCGCCAGCCTTAAAAATGGACATTTTTTCGATGACACGGGAAACCTTCCTACATCTATTCCGGGAGGAATTACTTCACAATTGAAACCTCTTGGTGTCTTGTTTTTCGTTTTTCATTGTGATGATTTTTTTGCGTTGCGCCTTATAGTCCATGAAATACGGTATATATTTATAAATAAATTGTGATAAACACAAACTTGTCCGCTGGCCATTTTCATCTCTCCTGAAAAACATCATTTAAATTTTCATTATGTTACTCTTTATTTTGACATGACACTCTTAGCTTAAATTTGGGATAGTAATTTTATAAAATAGACTATTCTTACTAGCAGTTTTTCAGATTGGAACCCATCCACGATCACTTATCCCTAAATTGGAAATGGCTCCAGAAAGGAATACTAAAAAAGTACGGGAATCAATTTAGGGTCCAGCGTGTGCCCGTAAGACCCTCAAAATCCCACCACTAAAACCTCTTTCAATATTTTGTAAACGGACGAGGGTGGATCCCATTGTTTCAAACCCTTTGCCCGCGTATATTGAAGCCCTGCCTGGAAGCTTTCCCTGAAAATTACTTTCTCTCCCTTCCCTGCAATCATCTCTCTATCTCTCCACTGGAGCTCCTTTAAAATGCCTTTGTTCCGGGCGATGCAAACGAATCCACGTGAGATTCAAGAGGCGAAGCCTATACCCGTTTATCGTTCATTCACGTGGCTGAAATTTCTCGGATAAGGAGTCTAGGAAATTCGAAAGGGGGGCTTAGAGGGCAGGGTTGTTGCATGGCCTAATAATGTAGGCAGATGGTGCGCTGCCTCGATTATTATGGAAGGGATATGGCATCCCTTAGGGAACCACATCTTTTGGTGGCTGAGATTATCCATATCCCCATGTAAACGATTGCGGGAGATTAGATAAGGTCCATATTTGACTAGATTTAGACTCTTTGTAGCAGTGGTGACCAACCAGTGTTCCTTTAAATTGATCCGTTGGGTGCACCAGCTGACCCTGTTCTTAAATTTTCGTACAGAATGCAATCCTATGCCAAGTAATTAGGGCTAAAAATGAATTATTTGGTCACGCTAAAAAGTGCAACAATGCGCTCGATTTTACGAGCATATCGGTAAATTTGGCCACGAATGGATCAATTTTCCGGTGGTAACATAAAATTAGAACTTTAATAAAACATTGTTACGTACTCTTACATCAACCCTAACAGCAGCCAAGCGAAAAGGCCGAGGAACACTAAAACGAGCAACAACACAGTGGAAAAGTACAGAAAAGCAGTTCCTTAGATTTCCAATCTTTTAGAATTTAACAATAAATTTTTATAATGTTGTATGATCGAATATTCGGGACTGATTACAAATTTTTAAAATTAAATGTTTTTAAAGAAATATTAAGAGGATTAGACGAGTAATTGATACACCGGAAGTGGTGGATTGGTAAGCTCCAACCCCTAATTCCCAGGTTCGAGTGCCGACTAATCGGACTTATCTAGTCAGGGAATAGTATTTATGTATTAATATACGTAAGTATTAATCCAATTCTCCTGATAATGATTACCCTGACTTGCGGTAGGAAGGACATCCGTCCGTAAAAATCATCGCCAAAACAAATTTCATCTTGGTTATCACCAAAGCATCAAAAATCATTAATCCATCCCATTAGTGAATAAGGGTCAGATATATAGTGGAGGAATTGATTTAGCATTTTATTCCTTCTTGCTAAGGGATTTATAATGCTATTTTATAAGTTAAATATTGATAGTCAACGGTTATACGAATATTCTATAACGTCTCATTCAGGTCGGTCAATATATATCTCTTAAGCATGGCTATGGTACTCAAAACCTTCTGCGTCTTACCGTGTATTAAAAATCTGTCAAAGTTGGTTTAGTAGTAGGATAGCTGCAAATTCGAGAATGGATGACTATTTTTATTTATTAAGGATGCAATAGAGATATTGATAAGAATGTTTTTCTGATTCATTAGTAGTACTGCAGCCTAAGATCTTACACTACATAAGTAAATTATTTAGGCCTAAGAAGCAATTTTGATTCCGCATTTTACCGATTCCATAAAGGCATAACACCGAGTTTTGATTTTATTAGCAAAAATTCTGTATAGGTGAAATATACTAAGAAGAATACTTTAGATGCTCATAAGCATGTTTTTTTATACCCACCCCTCAAATTCCTCTGAAATGGAAAGTCTTAAATCATGTTTACTAATTTAAAGCTCAAAAGAAAAAACTTTTTTGAATATCTTTTTGACTTGCCCTTAGAAAAATAGAACTTCTTAATAGGAATATAAATTGAGGAAATAAAATTTTCCATGCGAATAATTGTTATTCAGTTACGAACCTCTGCGATCACGAAAAAACGTAACAAAATGCTTGTTCTTGAGGAAATTCAATTATATGAATTTAGAGATTAGTCATGCATTCACTTGAAGGTTGATATATTAATTTATTGAAGATACAGCACATATGATGTTTCTTAATAGTTTCTAGAAACATACCTAGAGAAAATCAAATATATTTATCTGTCAACGGTAGAGATTAAATAAAGAAAGGAAATTTAGGAAACGGAAATTTTAAACCTCTAAGGAATTAGAGGTCTAAAATTTTCAATATCCATTAAAAACAGCTATTGGAGATTTTGAACCTCTAATACAGTTTCAGGGTTAACTTTGTGGTAATCAATCGCTCAAAACGGCTTCATGATATGATATGTACATGTCTAATAAAAGTTATATAATAAAGCCGTTTTTATATTTATCAGTGATAAAATTCCCAGAATACGACCTAAAACCATCGATGACATTTTGAGGAAATACATCAACTGTTTCAGTTTCTAAACCAACCAATATTGTTGGATATCCCGTGTGAAAACCATTCCATTTTAGGCGAACACAAGATATAATCGCATGGAACATTTATTTCCCCTCGAAATTTTCGAGCATTCGCCCCACATATGATTTCTTACTTCGTTCTTTCAGATGTTTACGCCACTGTTATCGCGAAAACGTTTCCTCATAATCCGCATTTCGGGCGTCGCGACCCGTTGAGCGTAACTCCATTCGCAATGAACACGCTCCACCGCTCTTCGGAGAATCCTCCGTAAATCTAATCTTATCTACGTGTTACTGAAATGCTGGTTGTACGTGTCGAGCAGCAGACGCATGTCGCCAGACCTTTCGCCTCCGAAACGTGGCCGTTACAAGGCTGCGCTGCACCTCGGGAAATATTTACCTCCGATTCCCGCACATTTCTCTAAAAAGAGATGGCGAAACTCTTGATAGAACAATACAATAACTTGGTGCACAAAGAGCTGAATGTTATTCTCCGTGGATAAGTCTCAAAATTAGTTTCAGAGGAAACACGTACTTTCCTCTCCAATACGAGCACAGAGCATTTGCATTCTCCCCTTCTAACCCACTTTCACTGTTACTCTACCGGTGATGTGGCCTTATCTCACAGCCTCATTTACCTCCAGTTACTTTTAAATCCTCAATATCTGAATTTTTTAATCTCGTCTTTATCTGCGGAGAAAGAATACTAAATTTTATATTTCTGAGTTACGCAAGGTGATAATTTAGATTTAAGAAAGCGAATCACGGCTAAAGTTCTCTTTTGATTTTACGAGGGTTGTCCAGATAGTAACTTACGCTAAGAAATAAAAACAAACTTAATGACATAAAAAAACATTTTATCATAAAGATCTACATCCTAACTCTTACTTAACATTTCAACGTAATTTTCGTTGAAATTAAGGTGCTTATCGTAGCACTACACCAGTATTTTGATACCATCTTCACAGAGTTCTGCCACCTCAGACTTCATCCACTTCAAACACCAAAATATTTTATTATTTAATTTGTTGTTACCCCAAAACGTGAACTTCTCTCTGGATATTCCTCGCATTTCATGAAATGATCGGGCTCAATGTGTTGTGTATGTTTGAGTAATATACTTCCATAACAATGGCAATTCTAATTACTTAATTACTGCAAAGGATTATTGGCCTTATAGATACGAAATGCGCCAATTAAGTCCTGCTACCGCATCATGGTTATTTGAATATTTTTCATTTGTCTTTTATCGTAAGATAGAGACATTTTTTTCTAATTTTGTTGTCGTTATAGTTAGGATGAGGGAGGTATGATATATGAGTGATGCAGAACGCTGGCACTAATCAAGGTCTCTTCCTATGGAATACCAGAATTAATTTCAGTTAGCGTTAGTTTTTGACTTTAAATTTCGTAGTCATTGCACTTCTCTTCCGTGGAAATGCTCCGCTTATGACAATCTTGGTTGCTGAGGAAAGCAAAGGCAAACTACCACACTCCTCATCCTGCCTAGTTAGCCTCATCCCCCCTACTAGCTCTTGGTAGCCAATATTAGAGGAGATGAGGTACTAACTGACCATTGGGCTTGACTTCATTACAGACAATGTCAACGTGAAGCCAGCAAGCAGAAAAATCACGCGTTCAGATCTCCTCTGCTGAATACCCCAATCACTCTGACCAATAAGTTCACTCTTGATGGAAAAAAACTAGAGAATTCATCTCCTCCCCCGATCGGCCCATTCCATCGAAAAAGAAAGGACTGACTCCTCCATATCCACTCCCACACATCTCCAATGGTCGCAGGTCTCAAAGGGTTCCTCCAAGTCATCCTTTATGCCGACCGTGGATTCCGAAGGACGGATCTCCTCGCCTCATCTGGGGACCTTCAATTAGTCCCTCCCGTTTTTCACCCTAAAAACGTTCCTCAACCCCGATTGCACGAGTCAAAAGCCACCGAGTTCCAATTTCGCAGCATCGGATCACTTCCTTTCATAGTGCGAGTGATTGACTCGGGTCATTTGGTCGCCCTTTGTGCCCGCAGGTCATTCTGGCGCGGAAAAGTAAAAAAAGGCCTTGAGACAAACTGCCTTGTCCGGTTTGACGTCCCCCGCGGCAGTGGGTCGTTTTGCTCTCTGCTCAATCAATGTCCTACTGCGTCGGATGGAAAGCTGTGAGGGGGCAGAAAAGGGCTTTGATATCACGGGAATCAATGTCTGCAAAGGAGCGATTTTTTGCATTCTCTCCGCACGTAAGAGGCATTGGAGAGTGCGACAATGACGTCTGGTGATTGCAACCGCTGTCACGTGATCCGATATCGCAAATTAGCTCGACGGGTGGAGAAGAAAAATAATACCTACCGTCACCTATATAAATAAAATCAATGTGTTTAGGTCTTCGGGGAAGACCATCATAGAAGAGAGCAAAACATATTCCACAAGTTACTGGAAGTGAACAAAGTATTCTCATTCTCTTCAGTCGTCAATTTGTTGTATTGTTATTGTAAATATATTTACACATTGAAGAAGAAATGCAAAGAAGAAGAGTATACAAGTTGCAACTGCAAATGGAATGAAAGTCAATGCCGACTGTATGTATATCAGAAGAAGCGTAGTAGTTAACATTTTCGTGAGAATATAAATAATATTGAAAGGAAAAGGATATCCTGTACCCCATGTGAAGGTCATTGATTTTTGCGAGAAAAGTTCTATTCAGGCAACCAGATACGTGATGATGGCTTTCAGCCGAAATCGGTTGTTTAAATAATTTTGTTGTGGGAATTACTTTGTTCTCCCTCGCTCTTTATGATGTCGTTCAACGAGGTTCAGTCTACTATGATAGATTTTATTATACACATGTTTTATATGACAAGACACATATGTTGATTTCTTTATGCTTTTTTAACTTTGCAAATTATATTGCTGATTATCATGCCTTATTTCTTATGTATCCCCGAATAGAAGAAAGTAATAGAAATATTTTTCATACCTAGCCGCTGTTGCCCTTTATCGGTGAAGTTCCCCTAAGCTCTCATGAACTTGTCAGGGGCTGCTTCACCGAGGCAACAGCAACAACGAACACTCACAACCATTCCCTTATCGGAAAAGTCCGATCAGCCGGGATTCGAAGCCTGGATCTTAGGGTTTGGATTGATAGCTTAGATGGATCCATTCCGCCACCAAGGCCGGTGAAAAATAAAAATGCAAATACTTGTTAATCAAACCCCTTAAACATTGCTGAAATATGTGTTATTGCCTGATTTTTAGAGAGGTCTTAAAGTATTAAGACTTAAACAATAATTATATCAGATTTCACCTTATTTAAGAGAATAATCGAAAAAAAGGCTTGCAATAGGTCTAGATGTAACCAATTTTAGGACGATAATAAGAATGATTTGGATCTGGATATGCATTTCTTAGAAATTCATGAGAAGAGATGTTAACTAGAAGCAAATAAAGCATCACTCCTACTTTAGTACTCTCCCTATCATAGTTATGGAAAAAACTGAACCAAAATAAAATTAAGGATACATTTTTCTCCATCCTGTACCAAAAGCCAATGAAAAATATTCAATCCAATAAGACATCGTATTAAGATGGACGTTCGGACAATGTACCAATTAGTGATACCATAACAACGAAGAAACGGTGGCGCACTTCAATTAGGTCATGGTAATGATCTGACAAGAGAAGATCAAAAAGCAGAAATTGAAATTACCGAGATCAAATGAAATTTACGATATGGCAGTCTCCTTGATCATAAAATCCTCTCTCCAACCAATAGCACATCGTAAAGCTTTAGCGAGATTACGGGGATTAACTAGCTATTGAATTAGACCTTAAACGGCAGCTCTTGAGAAATCATCCCATAAAACGAAGATTTATGGAGAGTTTACGCTAATTTATAACCAGTAAAATTCATAAATATTCCCTTCAGTTTTCTTAGGTGGTAACTTTATACGGCGAGTTCCTAACGTCCTATAAATTATCAGTGAGGGTTCAGAGAGGCTTCTGCGCAGTTATTGGTTGCCGCTTTAGGGCAATCACTCCGAATTCAAAAAGGAAAAACCCTTATAATCGACTTTCATCTTTTTACTTCAAATGTTTGTTTCCCTGATAAAAATCTCCATCTTTATCAATAGAATTGCATAAATCGGAATACTTTTGCCGAAAGTATGGCAAAGATGTTTCAAAATAGTTCCGTCTCTCGCATGTTACACTTCTTTATTCCAATGATAAATCTATTTCGTAGATATGCCTTCATTATTATGGATTTATATTCATATATGAATAAAATCAATGGTAGCAGGTTTTACTTTGTGGAATTCCATAAAAATCAAAATTAAAAGAAATAAAATTACTTGTACTATTTTCCACAGTATATTTTACACACGACCGGTATCGTAAGATCACTTACAACCTCATGTGACAAGAAGTTACAAGGCATTGAATATATAAGGAACCAAAAGGAGGATGGGTTTTGGGGAAATCCGGAGTGTGGGGGGGGTACAGGAAGGAGGGTAGAAGGAGTGGATACTAGAGGAAGAAGTGCCAGGCTTAAAGGGTTCGCAGGTGATCGGTCATATATGAACGCTAGTAAAAGATGGACCAAAGCTATATTCAAACAGGGCGGTGATTAGTATTCACTGCTACTCTATTAAGTATCGTATCGTTTCATTATCATATTGCCGCTTTAATTTACATTTACGTTACCATCAATACACCGTGAACCACTTTAAGGCGTATGGCAGGGATGTGTAACGCCAAACTACCCATGAAATTTTCATTATCCGGAAAAAAGACCAATATAAGTCATCTGTTCGCGCTGTAATCTCGCAAAATCTTTTTGCCGTCTAGCTCCAAAACTCGCGTTCGTTGAGAGCTGGATTCACGATAACACGTATTTCGTAGTGTAAATCAGTGTTTAAAGACTTCTCAAATAATTTTTGCTTTTATATACCCAGCCGAGTACTTCGATCATTTTAGTCACTCTGCTATCCCACAATATATTATTGGGTGAATAGACCGATTAAACAGGTAAAAAGCAAAATAGAAAGTAAACCACTGTAAGATGATGAAGGGCAGGCACAAAAAGTGCAACTGTGTTCTCAGGGGTAGTGAATCCAGCGTATAATAGAGGGCTAATTGTTCGCTAGTAAGTGCGTTGCTTGAGTTCTTTTACGTGGTGTAAAGGGTTCAATCTGGAAGCTCCGTTGCGTACAACGTAAAACTGCTTGCAATGTGAAAGAGATTACAGATTCGATAGCAGAGATTCACAAATGATCAAAACTCTAGGTTGAGAGCATCCAAAGGATATGAGAAACGGGTATAAGAAAATAAATTTTCTTGGTAATGATTTATATGATATCGTGATCAACTTGCTCAGCGTGATTTTCGAGGCCAGACGTTAAAAATATTTCGTGATATTATTGGGAGAACAGATAGCTATGATTGGTCTCTTTCTCCGGATAGTAGAAGGTGAGCAAATCTGACAGCAAATTAGGGAGTTCTGCGTTTCCTCACCACCAGCCAAACGCCATATGGTGTATCGTGCGGCATAATGTAAATATAAATTTAAAAACCAAATGAGGAGTTTTCTGCATAATTAAGACTACGTGGATGGATGCTGGATTGGAAAAACTTTCCCTTGATTCAGAAGCTTGAATCCAATCTTGAGATATTGCTTATTTTTTTAAAAGTACTCATTTGATTCTGTTCTTCCGAACGCGTCAATGACAGTGTAGTACAGTATTCAAGTCCAAACAAAATTCAAAGAATTAATCTACCTTTACTTAAATGAAATTTCCTCCAGATTTGACAATAATTTCTTTTTGTTTTCCTACAACAATTGCTGATTAATGGCTGATCTCGTATGAAAAATGAGTTATTACACCTCCTGCATCATATCTTACGCAAATTTACATGGCATAAATTTACATCCTTAACCTATGTCTATGGAATATATATGTGTGTCTCTTCTGGAATTGTATTGGAGGTATTAATTTCATGGAGGAAAAAAATAGTATCCTTTGTAATTAATTTCCCGAATACTGTGATTTTTTTATTGTTACGGTCGATTATAATTAGTGACTGATTGAAAATAAATTTAAAACTCTATATTTATAATATGCTCCAATAGTATCACTATTCTTACTCCTGATTTTTCAATGTAAATAGACGTTCACCTCAATGCATTCAGTGCTGATTGATGACGGGTGAAAGGGGGCTATCACCGCTGACTTATGAATGACGACGAAACATTCCAGAGAATATCATTCAAGGGCTGAAGGAAATGCTCAAATGGTGAATCCATCATGAAAATCTGGGGAGATAAATTGAGAGCAGGTGTAGATGTGGAAACTAACAATAAGTGCAGTCCTGGCCAATAGAAACGCAACACCTCCGCAGCGATTTCGCGGTGAGTCGCGGAACCTCTTGGACGGAGGAAGTTTGAGGGTTACGTGACAACAGTGTTAGCGGCAGGGGCTCTGGGTATTGAGGATGGAGAGAAGGCTGAGCGTTGTTCTTTCTCGTCAATTTCCTGAATACGGCACTCGCAACCAGCATAGGAACATATGGGAAGAAGGGCTCCGTAAATCGGAATATTCCGCGGATTGCGATCCGAAAGATCGGCGGAAACTACGCGTAATCAAAATATGTTAATGTTAAACTTTAAATTGGGTAACAACATTTCACAGCCACTAAAGTTGCGATCGATGGTTTTTCATAATGTCTAACTTTATTTACATTTGATAGAATAACCTTTTCTCACTCGAATCTTACTTCAGCCTATAGACCGTCCTTTTTAAGTTTGAACAATATCAATTCTTCATTTCCGAGCATCGAGGTAGCTGTTAAGCTGAAATAAATTTCACAAACAGATCTTATCTCATTGCATAATGTTCATGTTTCTCAATAATTAATTGATTAAGTTTTGCAAAATATTCATGTTTCCAGATGGAATCGAATCAATTTATTTAAGTTCACATTGCAAGTTGGCCTTCAGGACAGGTGACAACGTTTGAGGGGAACATAAAAATGGTTCTAGGCATTGGCCCAAAGACGGGAGGGAAACCCCTCCAAAAACCTCCCGTAGACTGTACTATTAAACTACAATAAATATATTACAAGTACAAAATATAAAATCATGAATAAGAACCATCATACATAAATATATATGAGATCTGTGAATTAACAAAAATAATACAGTACATGGTAGAACATCCATATAGTCACATACATAATTACATACATCTTGACTGAAGCTTATTTTTGAAAACTTTTACATTTTTAGGCATTGGCATGAGAAATTCACCAGGTAAAGAGTTCCATTCTCTAATACCCCTATTAATGAAAGAAAATTTTGCTATGTCTGTTGCTGCTCGCGTTCCTTGATTTTAAAACTATGGTTGCCGCGTCCTACATAATTAGGAAGTTCAAATCTTCCACGTAGATCCCAGCCCTCTTCTGAGTTCCATGTTTTGTACATCCTAATCTAAATGTATTTCTTCTTGACTCTAGGGATTCCCACTTCAAATGGTTTAGCATTTCACTTACACTTTCGGCTTTCCCGTGTTTGCCTACTTCGTACCTAGCTGTCTTTCTTTGCATGCCTTTAAGTTTCTTAATAAGGCCCGTTTCGTGTGGATCCCAAACGCTCGTTGCATATTCTATGGTCGACCTGACGAGAGATTTGTTATCTGTTTTCCTCAATATGGGCACCCACTCGACCATTCGTTAACACGTATCATGTCTCTAACTCTCAGCATTACAATCCAACTTCGTTACTTATAGTATGGTACATATATCCAAAATCGAAAGTTGCATAAATCTACGCTAGATTTCCACCGTTTGATCTGCTTATGAGAAAGATAGAGGAGCGGCAAGCGAGGTGAAGAGGCAGGGCTGCTCGATATCATGGGAATTTTAACTACATCTTATCAGTAAGGACTACATTCCAACGGTGTTTTCATTAGGCAAGGACTCTCCCTTTCCTGAATATGAAGCGTCTTTGCTTCCAGCTTCATCTAAGTCATGCTGGGTGTGGAGAGAAATCTTGAGTGAAGAAATCTGATTGCGATAGATTATTTAATCGATTAACATGTCTTCTTAATCTGTGTTCAATTAACTTAAAAAAGAGGCTTTCAAAAATCAAATCGAAGAATGAGAAAGAAATATTACATAGAAGGTAAGCTACGAATTAATTCATTAGGAAGTGATGGTATAATTGTTAGTAAACTTCTGCAACGTCTCGGGTTTTTTTTTGAAAGTTCTGCCTAGAAATCTTCTTCGAATATTTTGATTTTAAATGAAAATGTAATAAGCCGTTATAGATACAGCGAAAACATAGTTTCTCTATTCTCACCAAAATAATTGATATTCTTTTCTTACAGATCTTGTTTCATATGATTTGGTTATGGTCAGAATCTTGGGAACTTACGATTTCTAGTCGAGGCTTTTTGCAGGTCACCGAATTCGATTTAATCTCCGCTCCTCGAACCTTTTCCTTGTCATTCGGCACTCTTTAGTTATCCTGATTTTTCCCAAGGAGAAACGGACTTGAAAAAAGTCCGAGTCCCGGGAATCGAACCCGGGATCTTCCTCTATCCGGGAGGCTGCCTTAAGCATCTAGGCTACCCGGCCAGAACATTTGAACAGAATTTGTGCGCAAGGGCACAAAGTCCCCAAAACGGCTTGATAAAATGTTCTGGCCGGGTAGCCTAGATGCTTAAGGCAGCCTCCCGGATAGAGGAAGATCCCGGGTTCGATTCCCGGCCCTGTCAGACTTTTTTTCAAGTCCGTTTTTCCTTGGGCATTTTCCTGGGTGCACGCCCTTATGTGCAAAGTCACCTCAACCCTTTCCTTATATATCCTGATTCTATTAAGACAAACCATGAAGCGAAATATGATAGAATGGTTTACTTTATAACCATAAATATTGCTGTTGCCGAATGACGCAAAACTGATTGACTTAAACAAATTCCTCATCTTCGTAATTAGCTGTAGTATCATATGAAGATAGAAGAAGTAACTGAGTAACATAAACATGGTTCCGGTACTGAAATTCTTCTATTTGTAATTAAAGCCGAAATTAAATTTCATTCTACTGTATGAAAACTTTGTTGCTTATAAGTGAAATCTTCTTCGTATTGATGTGCTAACGATCACAACATCACGATCTCTAATGTACTACCGACACGTATTTTCTGTCTCTACTAATCCAATATAGAAATCTGATATTTTCTTCAGTCGCGGGCGAAATTTTCACGGGCGAAAAACGCAACCTTTCTTTTATTTCCCGCTCTCTATATTATTGCTATCGCTAAAAAGAGAAAAAAAACTATTCGCTAATATGTTGGTAATATCACTCGTAAACAAAGTTGAAGTCGACCAATGTTTACTATGAATATTGGTTTTTCTGTTCGAATGTGAAACTCTTATTTGATTTTGAGACTACGTTTCTCTCAGAAGTCACTACCTCCAGGAATTTTGAAACGAGCAATGAGTTATACTCTATAAAATATATCGTTAGATAGAAGTAAAATTTCATCGCGGATCAGCAGATTTTGTTTGCTCAGTAAAACAACCCGTATGAGCTCAAGAGGAGGAAGAAACAGACCGAAATATGACACCACTTCGCAATGCTGAGGATAAGATAGCAGTTTCTCTTGCTTCATTAACTTGCTTCTCGGTATTATGTCGTTGATTTGTGTATCTTTTGGATGATTCGGAGAACCCCGATACCTCAATTACTCAATACCTCAAATCATTTTACCTTCCTCGATTCACTCGTCTTCGGAGTATGCTCTAGTGCGGATTTAACTTAGAATTCAGGAGATCTTCGATCATTTTTTATCTCGGTCATACCCACAAATTTAAAATATAAATTTTTTTATTTGAAACTTTTGTTTATGTATAATAGCAGTGATTGATTTCATTATAAGATACATCTTCTTCATATTACATGGTGAAATATACTTGCTGTATTTTCAGATTGGCCCAAGAGTTTGCTTACTAACCAAGTTCTGAAGTAGCAACTTCAAGAATACATGGGAATATTGAAGTATAAATTCAGTTTGAGGTAAAAGGAATTTAATTCATTTACTTTGATGCATGGCATAAAAATGAAATGCATATGCCATTTTCAGATAAACAAAGGTGTATTGTATCAGTATGTATCTAAGCTGCAATCTCTTATGATCTTACAATTTCCCCCTTCACATTCTTGAGAGTTTCATGCAAGCATAAATTGTCATTTTACAAGTATCCCGAGAAATACTATGAGGATAAATGTTTAATGTTAAAATGTATAAAGTACTAATCAATGATTTTTGGAATATTGTAATCAACTTACTCTACTATGGTTGGATTGGAAAAAACTTTAAGAAAGGATTGATAAATGTTCAAGTACTTTACAGCCTTGATTTTTGTTGCTTTATAAAATTATATTTAATATTATTTTTCTCTAACTGAGGTATTGTGCTTCACCATCCTCTTATATATTCGATAGAACTCTTTGCTTCCGAGCAATTTATATCGACTAATTCAGTTGACTGGCATTAGTAATCGTCACGGTGCCTCAACGATGTCTTATGGTGTCTTATATTAGTTCCGTTTGCCAAAAAATAATGTAGAATCCTCGAAGTAGGTCCTTATTTGAGTTCATATATGTTGTCTGTGGACCTATAAATGCTATGTTTTTCTTTAGGATTAAACATGAACAAATTCCATCAAAATAAAAAATAAAACTTTTATTATTTATTAAATAATATTTCCGGTTATAATAATTAATATAGTTTTAGCTGATATATTAAACATGTATTGCAATTATGAATGTTTCTCATAAATATCTATGTATACTATATTGGTAGCTTCGAATAATTGCGCGAAATAATTAATCACCTATTACTTACGTGCTTAATCCATATTTAATAGATTCTAGGTTTCCTGAAACTTAATGAATCACGAAACCAAAGTTAGCTGCTGTGAAATATTACTACCCAGGATAAAGTATAACCTTAACATATTTTGATTGCATGTAGTTCCCGCCGATCCTTCGGACCTCAAGATCCATGGAATATTCCGATTTACGGAGCCATTCTTCCCATACGCTCCTATGCTGGTTGTGAGTATCGAATTTAGGAAAAGGATGAGAAAGAACAGCGATCAGCCTTCTCCCCATCCTCAGTCCTCACCCTGCCGCTTACACTGTTGTCACGCAGCTCCCAAACTTCCTCCGTCCAAGAGGTTCCGCGACTCTGCGAAATCGCTGCGTAGGTTTTGAGTTTTTATTGGCCAGGTCTGCTCGTTGATAAGCGATGTCAGTGTTATGATAATAATAATTTATTTAACACATACAGGATAAATTCCCACATAGATGTGTTGTTTTATATAAACAATAAATTATTAATAAGTACAATAAACAGTGAATTAATATGAAAGAAGATGAGAAGTGCATAATGATAAAGAAGATGAAATGGTGGAGAAGTAGGAAACGGGTGAAAGAACAAAATAGAGGGAGGAGAAAACAACGTGTAATTAGGGTAGTGATTTGATGAGATTCCAGCGGATCTGCGATATTGAATCGCAGAAAAAGTCTGCGTTCGTTCTGAAAACAAACAAGTTTGCTTCCCTCACGATTTCTGGGAACGGGGAAAAATTGAAGGGGTAAACTCTGCACTGAGGCTCGTAGAACACAGGTGTACTCCTTAACCTGCGTTGTGGCACGGACACACCACAGAGATTGGTTAGCTGGAGGCAATCAGTCTTGTCAGTGAAGTGTTTTCATAAGAAAAGGACATCAGCAGTCTTTCTCCTAGACTCAAGAAGATTGAGGGCCGTATTTATAGTCGACTCCTAGGAGTTTCCCAACGCCTAGCAGTCCCCCAAGGCCAAAAACGGTATTTATAGTCCTCAGGGACGGATCTAGTGGGGTGGTCTTGGGGGTCCGAGCCCCCCCTCCCCCAAAAAAAATATCCCTTGTGCCTATTTTTCGAAAATGAAACTCAATTAACACAATTTAATAAGCAATCACTAGCGAAAAAAATCGAGTTTATCTAACACAATTCTAACGTCACGTTTTGTGAAAGCAGAAATATCTTTTATTTTTAAATATTTCGATCGGACCCCCCCCAAAATTTTTTTCTAGATCCGTCCCTGATAGTCCTCTTTCTACTCCTTACAACCCCCTTAGAGTCTCCCAAGCTGTGAAAAGCTGGGTAACCGTTATAGGTGATCCAGCGAACCCCTAAAGCGTGATACCGGTGGTGGCAGAACTGCGTACTAATTAAGTAAACAACAAACATGGCGGATAATCTGTTCAATTCGCTCGATTAGATTCAACAATTGATGAATAAAATTAAATAGTGGACTTTAAAATCCTCAAAATTCTTTGAATTAGGGTACAAATCAGCAGAATAATTTCGGTATATATTTATTTTATCCTAATGCATTTATCTAACGGATGTTTTAAAACCTCAGCTTGGGCAGTCGTTAAGAAATGTGAAGTTATGAGTTTTATTACGTGATTTCCTTGAGGTTGAATTTATTGGTAATTACTATCCTTATTAGTAGAGATATATTTATGCTGTGCACGGGTTATTCCTACTCTTGATTTCTGATTCTTTGTGGCCTTTCGTTGTCGTAGTCGTGATATATAACCTTTGACGCGGATGGCTACCATGGAGAAAGAGTAAATATTTACAGTGCAATGCCACGAGGTATTATTACAGTATTAGGCCTATTGCTATATTTAATATATATCAATCATGTATTTTCTGTTATAAAGTGCTGCAAATTATACATGTATGCTGATGGCGCTGTATTAATATATGTTCACGAATACTTCAATGAGGCTGAAAGAGCTCTACAAACTGACTTAAATAACATTAATAAATGGTGCCATGATAACAAATTAAAACTAAATTTGGTAAATTTCCCGTTTCAACCCAACATTTTCACAAAACAAATGTTATGAAAATTAGAGTTAGAGAAGAAATAAATCAGAAAGTGGAACCTCTACAATGCCTACACACTTACATCCTGCTTACAGAAAATCACTTCTCCAATAAGCACAAGGAAACGTTTGTTACAAAACATGACATGTTAGGGAGAGATAGAATTACGTACAATGTACCAAGTTATTATAATATGAATGGCAGGAAGCAACTTGATGTCATAATACATATGTTACTTAATGACTTACCTTATAACATACATTTAAGAAATACTATGTCCAACGTGAAGAAAGAAATCAAAAAGATATTTTCTTCAAAAATTTTAAAAAAAATATATAACAGATCCCTTAGTACTTACTATGATATATGTCAAAATTGTATTGAGTTGATTTTGTTTATTTATTGCTCTAACTATGGTATGCTAATGATTGTATCTAAGTTTGTGTCAGCTGTTGTACTTTGTGATTTTACATATAATGCTTTCTATAGTCTTGTGTATTACATACTTAGTGTATGTTCTATGTTTTTTGTGAATTATTATATAATTGCTGAATTTGATATTGATTTTCATATTGTAATTAGTGTAATAGATAAGTAGATGCAGTATTTACAATTTTTGAAATCATAAGTAATATTTTGTGATTGCTTTTGTTAACTTAATACTTTATTTTGCTAGAAATGTTTGAAATTGTTTTTAAATTTCATAATTAATTTATGAAATATTCCAAATTTTAAATAATTTGTATTCTTAGGCTTGTGGTTAGTTAACCTGGTGATGAGCCTACATCTGGCTCAGGAGGACCAAAAAGATGAATATTTACAATCCTGTTTCTTGAACTTAAATGTCATGTAAATTAATTTGTAAGCCGTTCATAGGCAGGGGATATTATTTACATTGCATTATTGTATTGTTTGAACAATACAATACAACAAAATAATAATAACGAACAATTTTTCTAAATAAATTATTCTATTCTAATAATAAATCTCATGGATAGAATCAGTTGAAATTAATGGGGTGTTTGAAAATGTATTCATTCAGGATTTATCTGTGAATGTGTAGAAAGTTGGTGAAAAGTCTCCTATATATTCTTTTATGAAGTCGACATTTCTATTGTTTGTGTAACAAGTTTCGGTATCTAGATACCGAAACTTGTTAAGCATTAGATGGATGAAGCAGCTGCTTCATTTATATAATGCTACCGAGGCAATATCTATTCTTGATTTTTTATTTAATCGACTTAAAGTTGACACTACCGGCGTTGATACGTTGCGTTATGCTAACTGATAGATCGGTGTAGGTAATTTTTAAATTCAAAGTTATGACACGAGAACTCGGTTCGTGGAAGGTTTAAAATTTAACATAATGTCCTTCTTCATAAACCTTCTAAACTATAATCACCTCTTCCCTCACCTTTTAAAAAAATTACACAAAGGATGCAAATTAAACATTCATGAACAGTTGGAGAAATCACACCAGATACAAAGTAACTACAACCTCACAAACATAAACCTATTTCTATCTTAATTATAGTAAAGCAGTTTCAAGAAGTGACAGTTTCCGTAGTGATAGTTGATACGTTATAATAAATTTAATAGTTTTATTGTAAATTGAAGTTATTTTTTATTTATATACATTCCTTCCTTGGACTGTTGTAAATGTCATTAACAGGAACTGCGAGCTCAACAGAACCTTGGTTTAAACATGAAAATAAATACACGTAGAGCTGAAAATGGATGAGGATTGACATGAAACTGATTTTTATTGTTAGGAGGAGCTTAAATGTTATTAGAATTTACAATACCTATGCATACTTTGCCATCAATACAAGATTTCATGTGAACCAAAACAATTAGCAGAAAGGAATATAAAAAAAACTGAATAGCGAAACAAGTTTTTGGCAACGCTGTTGCCAAATTTATCACCAGTCCGTCTCCTTGTCAGAGGACTAATGGGAGTTGTTTATAAATGCCAATAGGTAGCACTCGCCTGGCAGCTTACTCATAAGGGGTTCATTAGGTATAGGTGAAGGAGTCGACTATAAATAAGGCCCTGAGTTTCTCACAAAACTGAGGATATTTATGTTCGGAATAATCCCAGTTTGATAAAAAACAATTTATTCGCCTTCCTTACTCCTTTCTTCAGTTATAATTGAAGGTGCCTTAAATCAAATAAACTCCTAATTTATCAATTGATTGATCATTCGTTGATTCCCAACAGCTTTTTAGGAAAGTATGACCGTAAAGAAGGTGTTTTCAAGAACAATACATGCAATTAAAGCTAGTTTCTCAAGGAAATTTAAAAAAAAGCATACTTAATCAAAAAATTCTGGATAGAATCAATAGATTTTTTATATATTTAAAGTCAAATTCTCCACAAAAGGCTTGAAAAATTATCGAAAATAGGGTCATGAATTGTTTCAAGTAACTCTTTAATACATACTCGTTCATATATTTGAAATCGTTTCTCTTAAGTTAGTCGCTTTACCATCCACGTTCTAAACTTACTTATATCCTTCAATGTAAAACTTCCTTTTCCGCTCCTCGATACATTGTTCATAACCTGAATCTGTATTTATGAAACGATTTGTTCGTGATGGGAGGCATTCGTAAACTGAGGTCCCACTATATTAGCTATTTCACATCTTGTTTTAGAAATGAATTAATGCATTCGACACATTGTTTTAGTGAGAAATTAATTTATCTCCCCCAATGTGTGTACCAAAAACTGAAATACGTTTTTGAGTGTACACCCCTAATCATTAACCAAAGAAAATATTTTGGGTTGTAAGGTGTTAATCGAAAATCTCTAGTGAAGATCAAAAATCTACTTCAAGCGTTTTGTGATAAAATATTGTACCTGCCTTTTTTCCTGTGGTTAATTTAAACGTACGAAAAGTTTTATTTCAAACCTAACGTCATTTTTTATAAAATAAAATCACCGATATAAGATAGTTGAAAATTTTTTGCAAGCACTCAAACGGATAAAAAAGACTACCTCCCTATTCATCAAAAACATGTCTAGTAAAAATGAAACGCTTTGAGTAGCGAGCTTAAAGATCAAGTAAACTTGTAGCAGAAGAACGTCACCTCTAAAACCGGACAAAGATGGTATAGTAATACCGCATAGTACCACGGAAATTTTCGCGCCATTGATTGCCAGCTTTCGCTTATCGTCGTTCTCTTGTTTCTCTTCAAATATGCCATGCGTACGCCATGAATTGATAGAATTTGGCAACTCTGCTTTGCATATACGATACTCACAGCGCAAGAATAGGGGGAAGTGATACCAAAGGTGTTGGTATTCGGAGGTGGGGTAGGTTGTCGATGCTCAGCCTACTAGTACCGATATGGCTGTTTACTACGTGGTACTACTATATCTAGTGGAATGAGTCTCAGCCCGACTGTCAATTAAATATCCTTATTTCCTCTACTTTGCTCCTGAATCATTGTGATCTAAATATTTCAAGTTCTCCCTTATTTAAATCAGCCAACGGCGACATCAGAACCACCGTCACCCCTCGCTTAAGTTTCGGAAACAAAAAAGGGGGAGAAGTGCAAAAAGTAATTTTAGGAATCGAGAGGGGTGGGTAGGGTAGAATAAAAGGAGGGAAAACCATCGTAAAATTTTCTTACTTTTACAGGATATTTACGCTGATTTTCACGGAAGCTAATAGGGAGCCTTGAAAAATGTTGCTCAAATTTACTCCACCTGTTCATTTGAAATCTTAGGCCCTATAGTTATCTTAAACATTTTAGCTAAAAAAATATTTTGCCGTTATATTAATCGTTTAAATCTATGTACATTTAATGCATTACAACTTTGGTGCCATGTACTACTGTTGAATTGTTTTCAAAATTTGAGTAGCGCCATAATAAGTTAGATGTACGGAAACATCTCAGTTAATTACACAGTTCCTGGTCCTACACGTATAAATGATAGCTATACAAAAGCAAAGATTTTCGTGACCTAAGATACAAAACGAATGGTGGAAAGTAAATCAGAGATTATATTCATGTGTATATTTGTGATACATTGCCCGGACCTTACAGTTTAGCTTGTGGGAAACTATGCATTTGGTAAATTATAACATTGGCCTCGACTGCAAATTCGTTGATGTTAATTTTCCCTCTTTCGTCATCTGAGAGCGATGGATGTCTTTCTAACGAGTCTCCTCGTGATTCTCCATCCGATCTGATCCTTACCATTTCGTACCACCCCACCTAATGTGCTTCACGTTCATTCATCCGCCCTGGAAAGCATCTTCCGATGGAGCGCGGGGATGCTGCGTATGGGGATTCAGAGAAGTCGGTATTGGGCGTCATTGGCGGTCTTCCAGGAGCCGAGTGCTCCTCCACCAGGGGGTCGAGGTGGACATCTGTTGACCCCTGGTGCCGCTTCCAAAGCGCAGGCCGCATACTTTTCCTTTTTCGTCGAGGGCCTTCTCTTGGTTGTGGAAAGGCCCCGGGACAATGGAAGTCCTTTTTCGAGTAAAAAGCCAACTCATGAATGCAGATGCCAAGAGAAGGTATAAGACAGAAAAATTATTTCAGAGAATTCAAGTGATTTTTTCGCATTGCATTACGATTCTAGAGTATTCAAGTAATTTTTCGGAAAGCTCAGTGAATTTGAAAGTCAAAGATATAATAATGAAGCATGTTTTCCACTTAGTTCAGTGAGATAACTCCTTAAAACTTTTAATGACAATGTAAAAAGATGTATTTGGATTTAAAGGTTTAAAATCACCTAATTCCGTTTTTGTCGGCGTTCCTCAACTCAATCACCGGTATTAGGTACCTAATTGCTCCTGTTTGCTCGCTTTCGGAATACGTATTGGGTTGTTATTAAAAATGTTGGTGTCCTATCTAGTTTTCTCGGAATACCAGTGAATGAGACAGCGACGAAGAAGGCTTTTAGAGATTTTTAACCTCCAATTCTTTAGAAGCCGTGTTCCAGATTTTCTTTATTTACATATCTTTTGACTTTGTCATTAAAATTTTTTAATATGAATTTCCACCAAGGCAACGCTAACAATATTTATTCGAAAACTTGGTTGTCGCGTGGTTCCTTCTCCATTTTTCCTCGATCCCCTGCGGTTGGAGTAGCTCACCAGGCGGCGGTGATGTCGAGTAATTCGCAGGTGGGTGTGTGGTCCGTCAGGCTCATGCTGTGGTTCGCCTTACTCAACTCCTATTGAAGGCCGTACAACTTCTGGAGAATATATTACTGATTATGTAATATTAAATGATTGCAATGGTAGTTGTAGTTGATAAAATCTGCGTTAACAGAGATTTGAGTGAAGCACGAAATTTATTTTATAAACAATTTAAAAGAATTAAATTTTCCCAATTAAAACATATAATGGATATTTCTCCATAAATTTAGATGAGGTTTGATATATTTCTTGCTCCAATGCCCATTATCAGTAGAAAGAATGTATATATACGTACAAAATATATATATAAATAAATAATATATAAAATATATACATAAAATGCATTATGGTTGCAATAATGTCGATATGATACTATTTAATGCTGTTTCTTCCGTCACACTTACAATGTTCTTCACGAATACAAGTTGTTTAAGTAATCTACTACAAATATTACGGTTGTGGGTATTCCATAGAAGCTTATTCTTATACTCCAAGATATTTCACCGATGCTTTTACTAAGTTTTCCCTTTTGGAAGCTTTACGAATGGTTACTAGGAATACATTTTATTTCAGAGGAGTTGAGTAAAGAATGTTTATCTACGTTAAGCTGTAATTGAAAGTCATCACACAATTCCTAATTTATATTTTAGATCTGTATGAAAAATTTATGAAAGATAATTTATATAGACACATATATTATTTATTACTATCTTAATCTTATACAGTTGTAATTCACAGTCTCAGAAGTCGTTTAGTGGAAATCCATCACGTAGAAATGAAAAAGAGTTGTACTTTTTCCACGAAATAGATAAAATATATTTTGTGGAATAAGTACAACTCTTTTTCATTTCTACGTTATACAGTTGTATGAAAAATTCCCATTCCAAATGTGCACCAATTTTACTTAGCTTAGGGCATAAAATACTAAAGGGCTGTTCCATGCTCGTTTTATTTCAATGAATACTGGATTAGTGAAAACTTATACCACTGAATTAAACTGAGTTAATGATGAAAATTATATGAACTTCACGATGGAAACGGTTACATGCATGCGATCAAACTCAAGAAAAAGTAAAATCGTTGTCACTTACAACAAACATACAAAAAAGCCGCTCTTTGAATAGCAAATGGCTTAGAATAAGCCTCAATATATGAATTGTGATTTCAAGTATGAAGATTGCTCGTTATTCACAACTGCCTGTTAGATCTTGAAATATGAAGCCCAAGAGCGTGAAGAGGTGGTTTCACGACCAAGTTCTCGTTTCACGAGTCAATGAGTTCTTAAAATGAATGGCCCGATCCACACCCGTTTGAACAGGAACAGAGGAAATTGACGGGGAAGAAGTATATGACAATAAAGAGCTGCATGAAGATAAACCGCACTTTCCATCTCGGTAAATCGTCTAATAATTAAGAGCGCGGTCTTGATACGCCCCCATCACTAAGAAAAGCGTCACCAGGCAATAAATAAATGAGTAGGGATTGCGAGTTGGGTTCATCCGCATGGAGAGAAAGGTTGATTAGGAGTAGTCGGAAGTGCGCTCAAACTCCTTGAAGAGGAAAAGTTCCGGAGTGGGATGAGATATGAGAAACGGAGGGAGTGAAGTTGATTGATATGTAGTCCGGGTCCGGAAGGTGTCTCCCAAGAACTGGAAGATATCAACCTCCCCTTACACTTTAGATATTCGCGGGCGTCCCTCGCTCTTCGCCCAAGCGTGAAACAGGATGTTCCAGGAGCTATGCGTCTTCCTACCCCTTTCATAGCCCCATCCACCAACGTATTCCGCCTAACCGCGTATTTATGCTAACATAGATCCCTTCAGTGTATTCAGTGGTATGCAAAAACGATACGAAATTTTAATATCAGAAAATTTAAATAACTCAAGTTTTAAAAATAAAAGTTCTTCTTAATGTTACACTTTATGCAAGTTAATTTATTTTACAAAATAACCTGACTGCTTCTCTAAATATTCTGTGCGGCTTTACTCCTCCTAATTTTGGGATTGTCTACATTTCAAAACAGTGTCTCCAAGTTTCACTGAATTTTATTTATTTATTCATCTCACGAGATAGTTTTCCATTTCTGAACTATGTCTCCAAGTATCACGTATTAAAATGATACAATAATTTCACGAGATAATTTTGAATTAAATATATTTAAAAAATATCTTTTCATATAGAAACTCACCTAAACATGATATTATGCGGTTACCACGTGCCACTATCATCTTGTAGGCTCGACATGTAAATGTTAATTCTGAAACAATTGTCTTTTGATCATTTGAATTGTATACGTGCATTAAATAAATATCTCACGCTCATAATTTTCTAGCAACAAACACCGCTATAATATATCTCTACATATTCCAGATATGAATATAAATTGATTCAAAAGGTAGGTTTACAAGATTCTTTTCCAATTAAGATATTTCGACCTTACATACGTACTTTCCAATATTTTTACCCATTTCTCATAAAATATGCTTACATTATCTTGTGATATTGCTTAAGTCTTCCTGAGAACGATATTTCCAGATCGCCTTCAACCGAATTTTATGCAAAAAAGTGTTTATGATAGGAATATTCATAAGCAATAGCTGTCACAGCTAAAATCCGCTAAAGGCGGAGTGACTCGGGTCAAACTGACAAGATAATGGAAACCTAAGCGAAGTGGATGAAAGCCCCGCATCACGGCTTCTAATTTCGGAGGAAGACGTTGACCAAAGCACTAATCCCATAGGCTTTCCCCCAAAAGGACATATACTTCCACGTGTCTCCGTGATTAGCATCAGAAACAGGGTCTCTAAGACCTTGCCTTTCCGGGAATTTTGGGGCAAATTCAAGAATGGAGGTACAGCGAAAGTTTTAGAAGATGCCGCACACGAAGTGGAAAAACTTTTAAGTAGAAAAAGCAAGGAAACAAACATATTCATCGACGAACTTAGTGATCAGCCATTCTTCCCGTACACTTTCTAATTTTATCTCTTGTTCTTTTCCATTAGCAATAGTAATAACGTAATATTTAGTAATATTAGCATTTTACTTTTACACGCCTATTTTCTGTACAATTTCCGAAACACTCTGTTCCATATCCTAGGTAGTTTCAACTTTTATTGATGCTATTAAATTTGAAATTTAATAGCATAAATAAAAGTTGAAATTCAAAAATTAGAGTGTGTAATATTTTTGGGTCCGATTATGAATATATTTTAGACTGATAAGTTACTTAACGAATCAAAGATCTAAAGAAAACTAAAATTATGCTAGCGACTTTCCTGGTTCTTACCATTAACCAATGATTACGATCAAGGTCGTTTACTGAGATTGAAATTTTAAGGTGATAATTAATAATATATCGGAAACAGTGTTACCACTTGAGCACATAAGAAATTTTACTGTAGAGCTATATTCTCAATTACAGTGATTCATTAAAATAACCTAAAACGCTGCAAGGAATAAATTTTGCTGTTATTTGCATCCGGTTTTTCCATACTATTTTCACTACCAAAGGCGGAATTTATCGATGTATGTCTGTAAAGTATTCAGCCCGAAGGCCGGTTAGTACCTCACCCCCTCCGGCATAAGCTACTAAGAGCGTGCAGAGAGGAATGAGGTTCACTAGGCAGAATGAGGAGTGAGGTACTTTGCCCTTGCTTTCCTCACAATTTATCGATCAGGTCTTGAAAGACTTTTAAATATTTTCTGTAGAAATGCATCATTACGAGGAATAATTATTCTAATATATCACTTAACTCTTCATTTGTTCGGATATGGCAATAATATAGATTCAGTTGTTATATCTGAAATTTACAAAATAGTTGTCATGATGAGAGTGTCAGACAACGGTAATGTAGAATCATATAATTATCAATAAAATCACTCCCACACGTCAATGTTAATTTATTTCATTGCAGGAGAACTTCAATTATGTCCACAATAATATGTTGGACATCAGAGTAAATTTTTGTCTACAAAATCGAATCTAGAATAAATTAAAGTGAGAATAATTGATGCATAGCAATGGTTACTATCAAAGAATGCGGCATAAGGTCATAATTAAATTCGTGAAGTTATCTGTAAAATTTAAGCAAAGCAGGAATAAGATTTCCCAAAATGAAAATATCCATACTAGGTTGAATATTAAATTTGTATTAAAGATATAGAATCGAGGAATTAGGAATTCTAGGAATTGTAGAATCCTCTACATTCTCTCTCTCTTTAATAAGGTGGTGTAGTAAGGTTAAATTATAACTTTGGAATTGGTATTTTCTTTCTTTTAAATATAATCTCCTTTTCTTCTTAATATTAATTTAATTTGTTTAATTGAAAGTATATTTAGCTAAGATTAACATTTGCTGATACGAGTATATTTGTTAATAAGTTTCAGCACCCTGAAATAAACCTAAGTTACATTCTGTATAATGGTAAATTACTATCTTCTTCAAGTTTAACTATTATATAAATGACTCTCCTAATTATTATGTTACGCGTCATTTTTTCAGTTACTTTAAAAGTGGATACGGTGTTTTAATTTTAAATATATTGCTAAAATATGATAATTAACATTTAATACGTAACATAATACCTTTATTCATAAAGATCTTTTTACGGAAATACTTTACCCCAATCTATTATAATGATAAAAATCTTAAGGCCCTATCAGAAATATCCAAAAAGAAAACTTTTATTGAGTTATACGATGGTAGCTAATTCTCACTTTCGGACCCGTAAATCATATCTTAATTTACGCGAGAGCTAAATTCTGAAGAAATTAATGGTAACAGAATTTCCGCAATAAAAGAACCCTTAAGATGACTGCATCGTGGACGTAAAAATTAGGCGAAAAGTTATCACTTTCAATAATCGTAAAAAGGTGACATTATTTATCGCCGGATGCCCAACTAATGAAGATTCCACCTCGAGAGCTAAAGACTTTCTCGCAAATTATTTAGCTCCCGCGCAGCAAGAGTTCTTTATAGATTTTCTTCTCCTCCATAAAGTTGGGCATTTTTCACAGTCTTCATCGATCTCTTCGTAATATCCATCCCATTTCTGCATGGAACAACCGAGGTTGAATCTTTCTTCATTCGTTTTCTTAAGCCTCGGAAACCGAAAAACTTTTCTCTTTCGCCCATTCTGCTTCTCTCCATCCATCAATCCCCTCTCCCTCTTCCTTTTCAATTCTGAATCTTCTTCCGTCCCCATTTCCCACTCTTTCACTTCAATTCCCAGCCCATCTCTCTTTCCGCTCCAGTGGCGAAGTGGTTACCCAGCATCCTTTGCGATTCTGAGGTCCAAGACTCGTATCCCGAACAAAACTCTAGTATTGTCTATAATATTCAAAATGTTTAGGTGTCAATTTCTCTATTCAGCTGGAACAAAAGTAACTTAAGACCTTGCAATATATTTTACTTTGAGGAAGATACTTTCAGTTAATAAAGGGAGATATCACAAGGTTCCCGCTGATGGCTGTAACTGTAGATTGAGTCACAATATACTCCAAGAGCCATTAAAGTTAAGAACAAAACCAATGTATATTTCGCTGTCAGAGAACAGCATCTTCAAGGTTACATAGGTAACTAATAAAGGAAGCTTCAGTCGTTTTAAGTTAAAAAAAATGTGTGAAAAAGAAATCACCAGTTCAAGTGAGTAAGACGTTTAGAAAAACGTATACATTCTCTCTAGGAAGTGCCTTTATTTGTATCTGCCATTTTTTAAAAGAAGCCTGGAAAATTGAGCCTGTATCCCTTTGCGTTGTTTCCTTGAATCTTTCATGTATGTTCCTGTTAATAGAATATTCTTGATTTTCAAACATAACAGAAACCAATCATCAACCAATGTTGTAGAAATTTCTTTATCTTTAGTTGTTTGTGTTAACCACTGTAATTTCGTTATCATTAGGGTGATTATATATGAACTTACTTTACTTCTTATTAAAAAAATCAAATGATGTTTTTAGACTTATCCTAATGCATAACTAAACGTTGCCCACAGACGGTGTGTCCGCAGGCAATGTAGTAAATGAAATGGCACTTATAATAATATCTAAGAGCTTACTTATAAGATCATAGCTAAATATTCCTTTCCAGACAAATTTCATTGAAGATTTTCATAATTTTAAAAAACATCACTAGATATTTTACAAGACATAGTAATAATTTTTACGCCCGCAGGTCAAAATGTACGCAGAAATTGAATTCCTGGATTCAACAGGTATCCCCATTAGTTAGTTATGAACTTTTCATTAATAATCATTCTTTTAAACCACATATTCAAAGTTCCGAAAGAGGTAGATCTCCAACTTAAAGAAAATAATTTAGCGTCCATTTGGGGAATGTGAGTAAAGATTGTGTGTCCTAATTTGTTGTGCATCCATATATCGCTATTTCGATATTTATTGCCTCAACTTGAATGTTTTTTGCTATCGCTCATGACTTACTCGATAGTAAATAGAAGGTAAGACTTTGAGATGTAAAAAAAAGTTAAGTATTAAGCCCTACTTATTTATCTAGTCTTGGTATGTGATAAGTAGGCCATTATCCTTCACCGAATAATGTGAATTGATATTAATAAAGATACCGCAGTTGAAAATACAACATTCACATATGGGGTCAGAGTCTGAACTTCAAACATTAAATCAATCGCATGGAAACATATTAGCTGTACCGGTAATATGTTGCTATCAGTCGCTCCCTTTTGTAATGTTCTTACTCGTTGAAATATTGTACTGAACTCCTTCAGATAACACCTTTCTTGCTCTTAAGTGATTGTGAGGGTTCTTGTTTTTAAGATCGGAGTGTGTTGCTCTAAATTTGCGGGGAATAGCCTAGATATTTGGTATAAAAGATTAAATTATACTTTATTGTAATCCCTACCACAGATTTCCATTTCATGCATTATGATTCGAATTATATTTTCTGGTTAATACTTTTGTAGATTTTACTTGAATCTATCGTTAAATGAATAAAAAATACTCCGTCTTTTCTCATCAGGATTTTGCGCAAATATCTTTTATTGATATAAGTGTCTAGCGGCAATAAGAGAGTTTTTGTGAGGATTTTGATTTTATTATTATGTTTTTTTCATATTATTCTATTATTTTCTCCCTATTATTATTTATAATTAACGATTTCATTTACCTAAGGTGTCCATAGTACGCATGTGGAAAAGTAACAGTTCTATATACTGTAGTTATAAAATAAGTTAATTAAATACATTAAATGAGAAACACTATGAGAAAGCATTAGCGTAAATGCCAAAACACCAGCCCCGCTAACCTTAAAGAACCGACGCTTGGAGTTCCGTTGATCCTTAAGTTCTCCCCTTTCACAGTGGGTACCCTTCGCCACCCTTAAAGTCTGCGATTTTCCCAATCCTATGAGTCCTTAAATCATCCCTTCCCCCAGGATAATACCTTCTCTCTCCTAATGCATCCACCAAATAACCTCCTCTCCCAGATTCCCACTCTTCTTTGCATGGCCTCTCCCCTCTGTTCACATTGAAGTTCCTTACCCTCTTAAACGCCCTACCTAATGATATTCATTCTCATATTCTATTAACCCTCGCTCCCATTAATTATACTCTTGGTAATTTGCCTGCACGATTATTTGATTTCATGTAAATCTAATTTTTTAAAATTCAAATTAGATATCTTGTGGAATTTGCATTTTTATGAGCGGAGCAGGAAAAAAATTATATTATCCTATGTCTAATCTTCTCCGTATATGAATGTAATAATGGACTTAAAAGGTTTTATACCATATTAATAACATGATTTAACCAATAGCAGCGTTTTATTAGTGTTTTTATCACTTATTATTTAAACTTTTCAACTCTAACAATATTACGAAATTCTACATTTGAGAATGCAAATAAATCATTAGTGCATACTATGATAAGTAACTAAGGTGGTTACCAAATACAAATCTTTAAAATTTAGACCGCTGAAATTCAAGAACTAGTATACAATACGGCATCAACTTTAAGCAATTAACTGAAAACATTCACAAAAGCTAACGTATAAAAATACAGAAGATATTTGCATTCTTATTATGTTATTTTAACTGTATAAGTCCTGGTGTATATCAGTATATTAACCACATTCCAATCCAACTAGTATAACTGACAAACAGTTCAATCAAATTGTTATTATGTATATACAGATTGGATTAATAGGAAATAGCATTAACTCCACTCGAGGGTAAGACAAAATGTTAAATGTTCCTGATGGGCATTCGGCGTTAACGTAGCGGCCCCGGCATCCACGATTTCCCCAATGTTTAAAGTTTGGCATTTATTTATATATCACTTGACTTAACGAATATAATTAATTATCAGTTATGATTCACATATTGACTTTGTAACCGTACCTAAGTTTTATTTTTTTCACAACGTAAGTTACTACTATCGGTAGCTTTGGAAAGATCAATAAAAGTTTTGTTTGCGTTTTTTTTGTAATATGGACAGCATTTCGAAAAAAGTTATAGGTATATCTATGAACCCAAATTTCTTCTATTTTTTTCTTTTACAGTTTAATAAATGAACCAGAAATGTGGATGTCATAGATCGAGAAGGTGATTTTGCAGTTTTAATCCACCCTGAATAAAGAAGTTTAATTGTAATGACATTATACCATCGAAGTTTGAATTGTTTTTGGAATAATAAATAACAATAATTTTTAACATATAATTCATATGCATATAGTTACTCTATTAATGTAAATTATGTGCAGAATAACTTGAACCACAAAGGTATAAATATATCCATGTGTGCAAAGGGCTTGATATTGAACAGCCAAAAGAAAACTCTGGTACGCAATTTAAAAGTCCATTCCACAAGTAGTTCAGAGTACTTAGCCTTTCTTCTCAATCGATGTCTTTCTCTGGTAGTTCCTCTCTTTCCTCCTTACTAAGACACAGTATTAGCTACCTCTAGAGGTAAATGTTAAGACTATTGATAGACCGGGGAAAGAATTATCCTTATCGATATTTCGGCAATTGAGTTGAAAAATTCGCTGTGGTCGTCTGCCCGAAACCCGACTTTCTTTTTGCGGATGTCTTAATGCGGATATAGTCAATTAAACATTAAAGAAAGAAGCAGCAAAAATCCTCGTCGTAAAATCACTACTGATAATTGCAGGGCGAAGGAAAAAAATGATTAATCAAGAGTCAGATGCCTCAATCTACCTTCTCGTATTTCTCCTTCATCAATACTCATTCCGACTCCTCCTCCACTTTCTTCCAATCCACTCTCTTCTCCCTCTCCTTCGGTATCTCCTCCCTTCCCCTCAAGGAGACAAATATTTCCATCAATCAGCTCGACGTCCTCTCCTCGGCATCAGATATATCGCCTTTTTTCCCTCGGATTGCAGACTGACTTTCCCGAAGGCAATTTGGTCCTGAGTGTATCCGTGGGCACCGCCCCCCGCTTTATCTCCCGATCGTCGCTGACTTATTGTTTACTTTCCATTCGGACGATGCGCTACGCGAGAAACGTTTTGTGAGGAAAGGAGGAGCGTATTTATCCTCTGGAAATCTTACCTTCTTTTGTTTTTTGTTCCCAATGTCTCTCTTCCAAAATAAGAGGTGAGCCTTTCCTCTAGAATCTATTCTTGTTTTATTCTCGCACTTCCTTCAAGAGAAGTTGAAGGGGATTTTTTTAAGGACGGGAGGGTAGTTTTGATTTTTAAAACGAAAACATTGATGCTTTATTTCAAGGTCATAAGATGTACAAACCAACACATGAGAATAATAAAGAAACAAACATTATGGTCCTGCTAACAATAAGTCAGAGAATTATTAGCAGGTGCCTCACTAAAAAAAACAAATATCAATCATAAAAGCAAAATAGATAAATACATACACATATAAAACATAGATAAAAACACGAAGAAAAGAGATCCAGTTTCAATTATTGACATTCAATCACACATTTTTAAGTAATTTTTACATTTCTCTTTAACCTCCGAAAACGTTTTTAAGTTTTTTTAATTCTGTTGGTAATTCATTAAATATGAAAGGGACTAACACATACAAATTTCGTTTACCATTTAGATTAAAGTAAAGTAAATAATAATTAGCATACATATATTGAAATCTGAAATGATAATTTAAGGTCATAAGATGTACAAAGCAATACATGAGAATAATAAAGAAACAAACATTATGGTCCTGCTAACAATAAGTCAGAGAATTATTAGCAGGTGCCTCACTAAAAAAAACAAATATCAATCATAAAAGCAAAATAGATAAATACATACACATATAAAACATAGATAAAAACACGAAGAAAAGAGATCCAGTTTCAATTCTTGACATTCAATCACACATTTTTAAGTAATTTTTACATTTCCCTTTAACCTCCGAAAACGTTTTTAAGTTTTTTAATTCTGTTGGTAATTCATTAAATATGACAGGGACTAACACATCCAAATTTCGTTTACCATTTAGATTAAAGTAAAGTAAAGTAAATAATAATTAGCATACATATATTGAAATCTGAAATGATAATTTAAGGTCATAAGATGTACAAAACAACACATGAGAATAATAAAGAAACAAACATGGTCCTGCTAAGTCAGAGACTTATCAGCAGGTGCCTCACTAAAAAAACACACTTACTTAGAAGTAGTTTCTATAGGAACGTCGTTTATATAATTTCCTCTCATTTCTTAGTGTTCTCCAATAGATGTGTGGTGTTTTCGATAAATATTTTCAATATTCTGCTCCAAATATATCATAGTTAAAAAATCGTTGAAAAAGTAAGTTCTGCTGCTGCGACTGCATATATTTTTCCAAACGATTCCGTATATTATTTATTTCTTATTAGAATCCAACGAGGAAAGTTAAGCTTAGTTAGGGTTAGTTTTAGGCTAGCAAGCTACGTGATTCAAATGTTTTAAATTAAATAAAAAACATAATAAATAATCGTACAGTTTACAGTTCAGAATTAATCTAAGGAGTAAGAGGAATCCTTTTAGCATAGCGATCTAAAATAAAGATTTTGCTCAATCAGAATATAGTAGCAAGGTAAATGGTAACCACTCTATATATTCATTCACGCCTGTAATAAAATCCATACAAAATATAACGTAAGTGGGATAATTGTTGGAGTGGATGGGTATATACTAATCTATAAATTCATTTCAATCGTTAACACTATTTTATTAAAATTGTTACAATATTAGTTAAAATTAGACGATTTATTTGGACACAAGGCTTGGGTGAACTCCTACTCTACATGAGTGTGTGTGTATATATATATATTTTTTTTGGTGTGTTAATAACAAATAATGAAATAAAAGAGTGAGGTGACAGAAAAGCACATTTGCTATATTATTAATACGCTACCCTTAGTAAATAATAACACTAAAGCCCATGAACAACGTATGCAAAAATCTTTAAAATATGTTTATTGAATTTTAAATTGTATTTTCCCTGAAAATGTTGCTTTATATATAATTATTCAAAATTGTTACATTCTGACCCAAGAATCTTGTTTTTACGCTACTCTTGATCAAAGGTAATTAAGATATGTATGCCAACTACCTGTATTATCTAATCATCAGAGGTATCAAAATAAAATGAACAAGTTAAAAAAATGATTGGGATGTTGAGTGTTCGTTTGCCAAATTAATGTATATAATTTCTTCTTTGATATATTTCACTTTATTATTTCTTTGTATGAGCAAACAAAAGTGGTTATAAATAACAATTCGAACACTTTTCTCCGTTTATCAATCTGTATTAATAAAATTCGATTACGAATGATAAAGTCAGTAACGCCAACTAAGGTGCGCCCATAAAAATGATTCTTTAAGACTTTTTTCATCTTTTCTTACACGTTACCTCAATTTGGTGAAAGGGATATTCCACGTTTATCATGTCTTTGCTCCAACAGCGAAAGGAAGACTTTCTGAGGAAACTTTTACTTCTTGGGATTTTGCCTGCTAAGCATGTTTTTCTTGTTCTAACCATTCCCCTTTTCCCTCCTCTTCTATCTTTCATATCGTTTCCCGATAAATTTGGTGCGCAAACAAGTCTACAACGCAAATAATTTCGGGATATGGAAAATAATTCTTCAAGGTACGAGTCCCAGACATTTTAAATCGCTACAGCTTTCACTTTTGAAAATATTATAGGTGTGCTATATTTGTTTGAAGTACAAAAACTCTTAATCAAAAATGCTATATTTTTTGGCAATGGGTATTTATTTCTCTCTTACTGTATCGTTTGGCAATGGGTATTTATCTGTAGTGCTGATAAGCTCGACCGAAGGTCAGAACTTTCTTATCGATAAAGAAATGTTATTTACTAATAGGAATGAAGCGCTGGTTTTAACAGATATTTTATGCGTATTATTATAAGTTCTGTATGTATTTTGAGTTTGTATTACGAAAAAGATATTTTGGTTTGGAGAGTAGAAATCTGGCTTCAAGAAAGTCCGGAATATTAAGGACACCAGCATAGCGTAAAATTTCTAAAAAGTCTGATGTGATATGAAACTTAAGCTAACTTTGAGCTTAATTTGATTCCTGCAAGTTAGTAATACATGCATTGTTACATTGTATATCCCTATGACTAATCTAAATCCTTTGTTTAGGCTAGAAATTAAATATCTCCGAACATGGAAATTGTGAAATTTGCTTTCAGTGATACTCTACAACTTGCCTTAATCGGAAAAGTAAGACAAACCATCTCTTCTATTTCCAATTTATTGTGAGTGCGAAATCTTTTATGAGAAATCGATACTTTAGTAATACTTTTGATCAATTATTTAGCATTCAACTTCAAAGTTCTCCGGTGTTCTCTAAAGGCAAAGTAAGCAGAAATGAAAACCGTCGGCGTCGTCCGGGAGACCGAAAGCGTTTCCGAAGTAACGAGAGGTTTGAAACTTTGTAAACGCTAGGATAAGTGCTTTATGACGTACTGCGTTCATTCGATCGTTCTGATTCGCATAATTAGAAACAAAGTTTCTTACTTAATATGAAATACATATCCTACAACTAACTTTGTTAGAACTCTATATTTCTCATTATCTTTTCTTAATATCAACTTAATACAGATGTCGTTCAGTGAAACTGCTAAAACAAATAAAGGCGTTGCTATAAAGTAATACAAGTTGTACACAGAAGATTGAACAAGTGTATGGATATGGAATAGACGATATAGATTATCGCGCATCGTTTGCGGAAAGAATGATTTCATTAAATTAATTGACTTACATAAACATGTTTGACTTAATTCCACTTTCTCTTACTTAAATTCATCATAGGATCGGCTTATTTAGAAAAGGTAGCATTATTCTGACTAGAAATTGTTTGATATACTAATTGATAAAATACCAGACCTCTTTTTGGTCAAATGTTTGTTTTTATAAAGGAGAATGATGTTTGAGGGCTATAAAATTCATGGGAAAACTTTCTCTGTCCCTAATTCTTATGAAAACCCGTATTAAAGTTAAAGAAAATATTTTCTGATATCATGCTAATAAAATTAAAAAATAGGATAGAAAGAGAATAGCACGGAAAATATTGGTGGCAACAATGTTTATATTTTCGAGCAATATAAGGAGCACATCTCATACAAGAAATTTTGAACACATTTACTCCCTCTGGAATGCATCCAAAGGCTTTACCTAGCGACAAATGGCCCTCGTGGACACAATAAAAGACATTAACCGACCGAATTCAAGCTCCAGAAATCTTCGGATTCCCTTAGATGACAATATAACCCGTCGAAACGAAATGCAAGCAAGCCACTGAAAGCACTTATGGCGGCAGTAAAGAAAAAGAGGAATAAATATCCACTTCGAATCGCTCTCCACACTCATCTGCGAAAATCTCTCGCATCCGTCTTTACGCCCCACTTTTTCGCTCTTAATGGAACTATAACGCGGGCGGCCATTTTGAAGGACTTAGCGTTATTACTGCAGACTCGTGAACGTCTTTTTTATCGGATGAATGCGACGGTCCGCCAGTGGGTTAATCTTCCACGATATTAATTGAATTCGTCCTTTGGAAGGGCTCCTAACGCCCTTCGAATGCTTATCGACGAAAAAACAGTCGACAATCGATATTTATTGAGGTAATTTCACGGTAGTCATCTCCTTGAGCGATGGATTGCCCTCTGTTGACTCCAAATGTGCATCTTTAATTGTTCTTGGGGAGACATAAGCGCTTTCTAATATTCCGCCATGACTTTTTGATGGGTCATTTTGAATAACGAATAGGCATTATTTGCGTATACGCACCGAAACATTTGATGCTTTGCACTGACGATAAGCAGGACGTAAAAACGTCAATTGCAGATTCCAAATACTTGGAGTTAATAGTCGGCATATCCATATAGTAAGGTTGAGCTGTAACTATTTATTTTAGTCTCTTATAAAACCAAAGAGATAAGCAATGAATGTGCCATTTTTAATATAAATATAATTGTAAAATTTGTTGAATGAGTTTGTCCTTGCAGATTTTGTTTATGGAACCATATCTTGATGAATAACATATTTTTGTTTAAGATGTTTTTTTAATATTCGTGCTTTGGTGAAGAAATAAAATTGTGAAGTAAAAGAATGAAATTTACTACTAAAAATGTTATTTATATATCTCGATTTCATAATAAATAGTTGTTTCGGTTAAAGCGATCCACGGATTGTTTTACAACACAAGTCATTTTATTAATTAGTCACAATTGTTTTCATATTACAATCGAAGGTAAAAGAGGAAGAGGACGGAGAAGAACATCTTGGATGGCCAATATAAAACATTGGGCTGGATTACCAAATGCTGAGAGACTATTACACGCAGCAACCAGCAGGAACGAAATGCTAAATGTGATCGCCAACATCCATTAATGGATAGGCAGAAGAAGAAGAACTTTTCATATTCAGCGATACTCATAAAACAGGATTAATTTCATGTATTGACGAAAACTACAAGACGTCAGATTCAAAAACGTTGCGTATGGTCAACCTATAAATAATCTTAGAATACTTTCGATGATTTGCCTACCGCTGACTGTCCGAGCGATAAAAAAGATACATCAAATAATACGGGAATTGCTTGCCCCTTTTCTTTTGTCTGAACAGGAAAAATTAACCCCTTTTTGCCTCAAATGACCCCTGGGGATGAATGTCCTTATCCGAAATTTCGGACGCGGGGTTCTATCTCTTTTGTTTTACGTTGCTGCCGCAACGTGGCATTCTAGGATCTGGGCCATTCTTTGTATATCCACAAAAGAACAGAGGGCAACAAGATGAGGATGGACAAAAGACGGGAGTTAATCATTCCGGGAGATTTTATTCGGCACGGTAGACCCCAAACGGGAATGCATTATGAGCCGGTCAGCAAAAGGTTTAAATAAAATTTAAAAATTCTTGTGGAAAAGATGAATTGTTTCCGGTTTAGAAGGAATATGTTGGGAGTTAAATTACTCTGCAACCATTGAGAGGATGCGTTGTTATTTACACTGGAAGTCTCTAAGTGGTTGAGTAATATTTTAATAGAACTCTTTATTAATTATTCCTCATGAAAATGTTCTCTTGCTTGCTAATAAATCAATTTGATCAACTGATGACTCAAAAATTCTTATTTAACTAGCCAATGAAAATAGCCATCTTTTTGACCAAAATTTTGAACCTTCGAGTTTGACCTTTTATGGCTTTAAATGACTGAAGATGGAAGTATAAGGAAAATATAATATTTAGAAATATAAGTGTAACTTTTAGGTATGGTGTCTATTGTAATATGGGAATGACCCATTTATTCGTGGAATGGGAAATATCATTAGATAAAGGTTACCGATAGCAGGGCTTTGGAAATGCACGCAAGTTCTAGAAAAAATCAACAAAGGAAAAATGGAATACAAAAGAAGATTAAAGATAAGCTGTTGAAGACGCGTTACGTAAGAATAGGGTGTGGTTGATAGATTTGATATATTAAATAGTTTTAAGAATAAAGAAATTATATACACAAGAAGGACAATACAAATGAAGGTGAACTATTGAAGTATGGCAAAATGGTTAGCACAAAGTGAAATGAATAATCCACGTAGAAGTATTCATTTCGATCAGTTTAAACCAAAACGAAGTCCGTTGTAATGTACTCTTATGAATATCAAATTTAAGTATTCAATAACCAAAAGCCAAGAAAATATGTTAGTAAATAGGTACATAGATAAGGCGAGGGCACAGGTAGTGTTGATCTTCGTAACACACCTTAAGGAACTCTGTATCAAGAACAGAATAAAAAACATTGTAAACTTCCACAAGATAATTTATTGCAATAAACTATCTTGTGGAAGTTCACAATGTTTTTTATTCTGTTCTGTGAAGGCCTTCCACCAAGTAACGCCTAAACCCATTGATTTAACACTGTATTAAGTACGAAGTTGATGTTGTAATTTTTATAGACAGTGTGATCCTCTTCTATCTACCTAAATATGCTATTTTGAAATGTTTTTGTCTAGTTATTCGTACAATTCATCATCAACTCTCTAAATTTATATGCTATTTTGGAGTGTGAATTAAATGGAATATTAAACCGACAAAATCTACTGTATGCATAATTAAATGCGTTTCATTCGTTTATCCAATGCCCATTTTTATAAATCTAAGTATACTTCCTCTATATCTGTGAATAAGTCAGAGTGAGAAAATGTACATGATGATTAAAAATTAACATAATATTTCATTTCGTAAGTAGTTTTTTCCTTGTTAAGCACGCCTTGAGAATCTGTTGAATGTTCTGATTAATTAAACCGAGTCTATTTATTTGCAAATTATTATATAAGATGTTAACAGAGTGAAAAATACATTTTTCTTAACTGAGATGTAACAATAAACCTGACAACCGTGGCTTGAACTAATAAATTGATTGACATCAAGCATAAACTACAAGGAAGACGTCGTGGTGTCTTGAACTTCTCACCCTCCCTATAACTTCGATTCAAAGCTGTCGTTTTAAAGTTTCCTCCCAGTAATACGCTATAAGTAAGCCACGCTATTTTTCCCACGAACGACCTTTTTCTTTCATCCGATAAAGACGCGATCTAAGGAGTTAATTGCAGAATCACCCGACAGGTGGCAGCACCGATTGCTCCCGATACATTATTTTGCGCTCACTCGGACGGAGGCTTATCGAATCCATTATAATGCGGTGTGGATCCACTCCGTCCGCATACCTCACAGCAGCGGCGGTGCAGTCAACCTGCCCTACATCTCTCACCTTAGCGATAAGGCACGGCTGGACAAAAGCATCCCAGACTCCATCCATAAAGCCATTGTCCACCCCTTCCCCTAACTAACTCCATAATCTCCGCACCCTCATATCTCTTTCCCTTAGATTCATCTACGCTCTGCTTAAATCTGTTCGATTCCAGAGGATCACAATGCGACGCCATGCCCTTTGGACGTCCGCATTGTTTTGTCAAAGTTATGGCAGGTCGAAGGGCTGGAAGGTTCTCCGTGTCCTCCGAAGCTGATTGTTTCCGTTTAACTCTTGCGCCCGATCCGAGTGGAATTGGCATGCTGTTTAAAGGTGATAATCCTCCGTAACAAGGGTACCTTTTGATAGGTGGTCTTACGAGTGCAATAATCCCTTGAATTACGCACGTCGCTTTCCTCTCTGTATATTACAGATTTCTCATTGCATATATCACTTTCCAGGATATTATTTAAGGTTTATAACGTCTTTATTGAGGCGAGATTGAGACTGAAATGTCTCTTCTTCCATCCAACCTTTCTTAAATGATGTTATATACATAAAAATGTTTGTGTAAATGGATAGAGAGGAAAACTTTAGAAGAAGTGGATGTAAAAAAACCTTAGGTGATATCCTACGAGAAAAATATCGACAACAGGAAAACACCGACAAATCTTGATTTTAACTGCATAATCACCACATACTCTATAATTTATAGTATGAAATTTACCACTAACCCTGTTAAATCTCCTATCTTTCTCTATACAATTTCTCGTTTCATAGTTAAGCATTAAAGATAAGCAGGACAACACTAATGCTTTTGACAAAGCATTTTAAATAAAATATTATCATGTTTATAGAGTAGAATTAGGACAAGAACTTCCTATCTAATATTTAAATCATCTTCAAAATATATTTATATGAGGATTTGAATAATAAGTATCCCTTGGAGATGTAAATTTCACCAAGTGTTCTATATTTTATATGATAAATGTTTCTGCTGCCGTTTCATATCTGCTATGTTTCTCTGAATTCATTTCTATTTGAAAAGCAAGAAATTGTTAAATTCAGGGATGTATCGCTAAACAAAATTGACAATGTACACTCCTGGCCAAAATTAACGCAGCACCGGCCGTAAGGATCGCTGGGGAGGTGCTGCGTTAATTTTGGCCAGGTGTGTACATATATTAAAGAATAACACAATAAATAATTTTATAAGATAAATCTGGGACAAGAAATTCCTATCAACAACTTAAACAATCGTCAAAATAATATCAAGATTTGAATTGATAATTTTTCTTGAAGACGCGAATATATATGAAGTGCGGAAAAGAAAATTGGTTTTACTATTGTGAAAAAGTAATCATTGGTGAATAAAGATGAAATGTTCACACTGCAGTGGAGCAACCGCGATGGGTGCCATGTAAAATGACAGGTAGATAGGGTAAAAATTAGTCGCATAGAACAATCAATGAACTTAAAACCGTGCTTCTCTGGTTATTAAAATTCTCCAGAATTTTACTTTCGAATTTTACCTGTTTTAATTCTCATAATGAACTCCAGGAGATATTAAAAGTATAAGAACTAAGATTTTCTTTCTTTCAATCGTATCAGATTTCACCACTAATTAATGTATGGAAAGAATGGGTACAATTATAATGCATTCCTTTCTTGCTTTCTCTGACTACCGGGAATTAAGAGGAGGAACGCCGACAAAGACGTCTTTTGGAGATTTTAAACCTCTAATCTAAACCACTAATTAATCAACGCCTGAGGCAGGAGCGTGCGGAGAAGATATTCATATCGCATCTAATTTTTCGATCTTATTCTGATAACCGACAGAGATCACTGCGTAAAATTTTATATAAGCATGTACTGACGATTTTAGGATATTTAATCACTTAACTAATAAGATGACTAGATCTTAGTCGAAACCGGTCGCACAATAAACTATCCTGTGGAACTAAGACAAAGGTTCTTTTCCTTACTAACGTTATGGATTTCCACACAGTGACAGCTTCGTCAATTGATTTTATCATTAAGCAGACTTACTGGAGTCGAAGAATAATTTCGTTTGCATGTTTTTTGTTTATTCACCCAATACGATACATTTCCATATTCTTCAATAATAATACATTTTAAAAGCCGCATTTCGCCTAGTAGCCTTTGAGACACGGATAGAAAATATGTCACGATATCCTGTGAGCTACTACGATGTGTATTGAACATTATCCAGCTTAATTAATAAACTGGAATTTATCTTCGGTGTACATATCTTATTACTAAATGTGTGTCATACACTTATATAGAATAGACTGGATGAGATTGAAATGCTTGTCACCGCTAGTTCATTAATGCGTTTTTTTAAACTTAAACTCCGTATTTTGCTGTCTCTTCGGGTTTTTGAAATAGGTTTAGTGTTAGAGATAAGAATTATGACTGGATGAAGAGATTCGCTTGAAGATTTTGAGAGCTGCGATATAACACTCCTTGGAGCATTAGCTTACTACGATACTGTTTATCGGTAGTCTTCAGCTTGAGGGCTGGTTTGAAACTATTCCTTTCAACATCAGCTACGGAAAGCTTTGGTGAGAAGATAAGGTGTCTAAGAAAAATTAAGGTATTGGTTCATAGATTTCCGCGGTGATCGGTTGATCTCTGCATGTTGCCTTCGAGTTCCCACTCCGATGATTATCAATAATCATCGGATTAATAATAATTTCGTCAGAACATCAATGTTCTGACGACATTCCGCATGTTTCAGTAGGATATTATGGGTCTAAGTTCGACCTGAAGAAGATGGGAACGTAAATACAGTTAGTTTTTGTCGTTTTTGAAGACGTTGAAGGTGGTTGCCATGTGGCAGTTTTTTGTTTATAGATTGTTTATAATTTCAAGTCATAGAGATTGGGTTGTACTTACATATGTTTGCTCTGCTGTAGAATGATCTGAACGAGAAATAAAGCAGAATGTAACTAATAATGTTTTAATTAAATAAGCAACACTAAACAAATATAGCATACAGAGATAACACTGAGATATTTGTTATAGCTCTGTAAAATGAGCCTAAATACTATATGCGAAACAATTTCAAGTAAAATAAGTATAATATCTGTAAGAGTAACGCTTAGCTTAGCATAGCATTCTGTATTTACTAAGGCACTGATGATACCGTAAATATGAAGGAAGGCCACGATCTGCAAAGAATTTTCCGTGGAGGAAGCACCTTTTAAAAAATTTCAAGACACTCAAGTGTCATTATGTTCACGTCATACGTCTTAGTTGAATTTACTGTTGAGATTCTGCCTACGTCGAATCAAGTTGTGGAAAGTAGCACGTGCTCTCTAAAATGTTTTCAAGGAACATTTTCCTCGGGGAAAATTCCTTATTTCTCGACCTCTGACCGGAAAGTAGTTCTTTTAACCTAATATAGGTCGTGCGACCCACGTGATCTCGGAAGCATCTCGTGTATTTCTAGGCTGCAGATTATTTTCTCGAGCACTCGTCCCCTTCTGCGCTTTTCGAAGGTGCGGCCCTCACTCACGAGGATGCAGAGATCCTCCAGAAGAGGAAGCGGTTATCTCTCTTCGGCGAAGAGATTACGCTCATCGCGACTGATAAGAGTGAACTCAGGACGTCAATCTCACACTTCTTTGGAATTGATAAATCCGTCTTCTATGCAGTTTCAAGATCAAACACATCTCTTGGATCTATGTGGGAGGCATCCCTTCAATACAGATATGATAAAGTGATTCTGTTCGATGAATGACCGGTAATAATGAAAGTTGGGCTACCGGATAGCCATGTGGGAAGTGCGTTATGGGAAAAAGGACGAAAAACATTTGCAGATGGCTTTGTCCGTGTGTATGGAGTGTAAGAATAAAATTAACTTTGTTTTAGTCCCCAGAATTTTTAAAGGTACGGCTAGTTTTGAGGCATAGGCGTCATCATCAGTTACAAAATGTAGAATTCATTTCCAGCTTTATTTATATTCAAAATGGGGATGAAAGTGACGGGAAAGGGTATGCGAGGGTGGTGGTATGGCGAGGGAGGAGTTAGGTGTATTCTGGGAAGAGTGGTGTGAGGGTTATGGGTCAGTGGAAAAGCACACTGCGGTGATTATAACATCTTCTCCTAACTGGCTAGGAAAGAGTATGCAGTGGTGTCAGTTACGTTGTTGGTGAAAGCAATCCTGGGTCCCGGTGGAAGCCCATGTGCGTAATGACACAAGCTGTTGAAGCACTTTTAACAATACTGCTACAATCGATACTGAAAATGTTTCTTTGCAAGAAGCTGAAAACTAAAATTCTTACGGTTCTTGACTTGGGGTTTCACCATGTATTTTCCAATGCAATCTGTATTTTCTTTACGATAATCCAGTTTTCCTTACAAAGATGTTAAGATTGAACTTAAGAGGTTCCATCAAATAAGAGGTTACTGTGCCATCAAATAAAATCTACTTCGTGTAAATGTTTGTAATTTTCGGGTGAAAAGCAAAGTAAACGTGTGTGTGAGAGCATATTTAAGTATGGTTGTTTCAGTAATAGAATTTAACAAATTTATAACTTATTTTCTATGGAAATGAAAGACAGAAACGCTGAATTAAATATGAGAGATAGAATTCTTCTAAAACAAAACCAGCTGAAATTTCTCATAATCATGAGATTAAGGTTTTTGGAATGCGTTCTGAACAATTAGCCTATTCGAAAAGTATTCAGTCCATAATGATACTAAATTAATATTAATCATTAAAATTCCTGTAAATAAAAAAATCGACTAAAGCGTTATTTGGTGGAACTTTGGAACAATTTAAACTTACAAAAGTAAAAAACACACACTTGTACAAAATCCACAAATTTTATAATAAAGCTGTTAACCGGTTTTGGTGCTAAAGTTAGTTTTTTACTTTTGTGAGTTTTCCAGTAAATAGTTTAATTCAGCTCCTCTAAGAAAGACTAATGGTAATCATCGAAGGCTAAACTAACTGTACATTTTGATTTTAATGTAATGATATTTAATATATTATAATTATGTTCTGATTTGGAATTGGAAAATGTAAATATACAATGTTTCTGATTATATAATTATTATAACTAATATTAATTAAATACTAAATCCTCGAGTTGAGAGAGTTAAACCGTTTTAAAACTCTAATTAAAAATTCAGTAAACAATCACGATTCTGTAAATAAAACTTGGTTGCTACTGACGTTTAAACAAAATTGTAAAACATTAAAATTTAAATGTTCGTACTTTTTCCGTGCGATTCTTCACAGTCATTGTTCGTAACAGCAAATGTTAAAATCTCATGCCTTTTTATTCTTCTACATAAAGCGTATCACTTATTTTCAGGATTAATTTTAACTTGACTTATATACTTAATGCATTTTGATGGATAAATACATGAACTTGGAATCGACAATTGCCTTCATTATCTAGGGAGATGGGTTGTTTAAAACCTCGAAATTTTGATAAAATATTCACGCATTTTATCAAAATTTCGAATCGTAAACGATGTTTCATGACCAAAATAAGAATCTTTATTCTATTCCCCTTCTTTTGGTGCTTGATTCGACTTTATACGACTAATATTTCTAATTTAAAATTTCAAATGAAATAAAGCCTGCAGCGAGAAAAATGAACTTTACGTGAATTTCTTATGGAATTGCTTTTTCGATTTTTCGTCTAATCCTTTTGAGTATTTATTAATTTTCTTTTTTTCCTAAACCACTTTCGTACCGAGGCGAACAAAACAAAAATAAATCAAGTCGGTCGAGCCGTTTTCGAGTTTTAAAAGACGTCAGGAAAATCCTTTTATTTATATATATAAGAAAACTGTTCCATTTCGGAATCCTCCGATTCAGTAAATGATACTTATCCCTTCTGTGTTTAAGCGTAGAAATAATACCTATTATCGTTACCCAAGGGAATTCTGATCATGAAAATCAATCTCTCATATAAGTTATCCGCGGGCATTTCGAATTCACGTGAAATATGCTTATGGAACGTTGCCGCTCTGATTTAAGTGTTCCCGACGCAACGTGCATAATCCATTCGGGAAACACGCTCCGTGGCGGAAATGCTCAAGTTGTCAAATACCTTGTCGGAATGCTGCTTGTGAATTTGGATAGAACTCAAGGGCGCATCCCCTCTGCATCATCCCCAAATTTTGTTTAAACAGTGGCCCAATTAATGCTCGCTCGCATCGGCTTTAAACTGCGCCAATCCATCCGACACTCCTTTATCTTCTCCGCTGGTGTCGAAGTCTCGCGTGGACAAGTTTGCCCGCATTTTCGCCTTGCTCACTTGCCTCTGCAGCGACTCCATCCATAATTCATTAACATCCGCGGAGAGTCTCAACTTGAAATCCAGGGTCATGGCTGTCAGCGCCTTCAGCAGCGAAGAGGTGCAGCGCATTGAATATGCAGACCTACTACGCTATAGTTCCCACTCATCGCGTGCCTAAATCACGATACCTATTCGATTTTCCTAACTCTTAGGTATGTGCTTAGTTACAAATAACTAGGTAAGTAATACTCTTCTCACAATCGAAAGGTGCGTCAAATTTCAATTTTTACGCTAAGGTAACAAATTGGAGAAGAGTGATTAAATGTAAATTGTACCATTTTCCGGTATTTATTTTACTCGAACGGTTTCAACGAAAAATCGTCGTCATCAGGAGGGAATACAAAACTGGAAGAATATTTTTATAGAGGTATAAATATATACGTACGTAAGGGAAAAAGAGGGGGATAAAAGGTTGAGAAGGGGGGGTTAGGAAGGGGGGGTTAGGAAGAAAGAATCTTTGGTACAAGGGTTATTGAACGAAGGGAAGGAATGGATCAGCGGGGATTGGGTGGATGATAGATGCTCATTTAGGATCGTGAGTTTCGGGAAATTTGCGTGAGTAAGGTTTTGGAGTTGTTCTAGGAAATTTAGACGAGCGCCTTTGTTTGCTAAATGTAAATCCTGGAAATAAGGAATATGGATAGGAAATAACTTTGCACGTGAAGGCGTGCAAACCCAATGATAAACAAAGGTGATGCATCCCTTTAACAGAGGTGGAATTGATGTGGCATGGTAGTTTAGGGGTTAGAATACCTGTCCGGAAAGTGGGAGACCTGGGTTCGAGTCCCTGTCAATTCGCTATTTTTCACCTCTGTTTATCATAGTAAATCTTGGGTTGAAAATCTCCCTCACGGCTGTACTCTAAAAGATGTTTCGCAGAGTGTAAAGCATGTGATTCATTTAAAAAGCTCCCAACCTGCTCTTTGCCCTTATACTACGGTTATGAGTGTATAAATTCTTTTTTTTTTGCATCCTCGCCTGATGACGGCGATGTATCGTTGAAACTATCCGTGTTAAGTAAACTGAGGAATATAGTGCATTCTTTATTTAGTCTCCCGTGATGAAGTACCACAAAACAACGCCTTCCTTCGTGGAATTTAATTGAAGAAGCCATAAATAAGTGGGAGTCCCCCCCCTTTATTTCAGAAAGGTTTGACTTAGAGATTCGAAACAAACTGCATGGTGTTTCTACGAATTAGAAACCTCTAGGAAAACTATTTCTATTGCTGAGAAGGCTCGGGTTTAAACCCAGGAGTCCTTGATACGGATCCATAAGGATTACTGGTAAAGTTCTTTTTTGTACCTTGCAGGCTTTGTTACTTTTAGATAATTAAATTGTGAATAATGGTCCTACGAAGTCAAGAAAAGTACCAAACGTAGGTAAATTTAAAAAAATCTTATTAGTGTCGTATAATAAACTTTTTGATTCGAAATTTCGAGAATTATGACAAAACAACGAACATTTTGTAAAATTTCGCCAAAGTAAACAACCAGTCCCTTTGACTACCAAGGTGATTGTTGAATCCGATACATTCATTTTCTCACAAAAATACACCGGGATTTTAAGTCCATACCTAATTAATCGTAGGAACTAATTTGATTGCAAAAATGAGATTTCAGTGAATAATAATAATTCAGTAAACAATGATATTTGAATCGCAGGGTCAAACTTACCACAACTTACGAGTGTTCCTGAATTAGTCTGTTTTTGCCCACGGAAATATGTGGCATTGTCTTGTATTGGCAATGGTGTGAATTGTAAGATGCAAAGAAAACATCAAAATATATATCAACATTGGGAAAGACCTGGAAAACCTTCTAGGAGGCGAACGGGTATTTACCAAAAATGTGGTTTACAAAGAAGATTTTTCTGTACGAGTATTGCATAGTGCTCAATAAAAATTGATAAAGTAATATTTTAGGCATTCCAATTATTTTAGATTGTATTATTAAGTTGCCAATTCATTTGATACAAACTTAAATAAAAAATTTTACATTTTTATACTTACATCATGCTTCAAAGGTGCGTTTACAATACACGATATTGGATTATTTTGGATAACGTTCACCGATGTTTGATGCCAAGCTCCATAATTTGTTATCCTATAAGAATGCGCTTGGAATTTACACATCAACGTTCAGATAATCCTAGTGTTTTTCTTACTAAAATTGAGGCTAAAGGCGGAAAAAAAATTATGAATTTTGACCTTAAGCTAATAGTTGATAAAAATTACTTCGTAAATTTGTTGATGGCCAAATATTTTCGAAATTCAAACAGTGAAAGTCAAACCAACGACATTTCAGAAAAATGTTTAATTATTATACACTTACAATTGGCACATTCAAGCTTAGAGCCACCAGAGGTCAACAATAATAGGAAAAGTTTTAAAATAATTTAAGTTCCGTCAAGATTGACGAGGGAGTTTAATAGATATTACTGAATATCATAGACAGGAAAGCGGAGATTTTTGAGAGACAAACAAAATCTGAACACAAAGGAGGATTTAAAGCTGCGGGTTTATATAATTATTACAAATGGCATAGTGTTAGAATAAATCGAAATTTTTGGAATTTCGCTAGTATTCTTAGGTAAAAATTCCATCCTGATTAGTATTTATTAAAAAAAATAATTTAATAATTATTAAAAAGGGTATTGATAAGTTATATATTACTGAATCTATATTTAAATGTTGTATATTCATTAAAAAATTGAAATCAAGACCCGTCATGCATGCTAGTTAGTGATAAAATGCTTCTTAAGGCCGAATTCTCTTATACCAACTACATGAGGTGGATAAATTCCGTTAAACACTAAATTCATAAGTAAGAACTATCATCTGAGTTTTTTATATATTTTTAAAACCTCAACGAGGATCTACAAGTAATATCAAGCTCAAGACGCAGAAATAAGTAGAGCATTAACGAGTATTTGTTTTACTCTGGCATATCCGAATGAATACTTGAGAATGTATTGATTGTCACAATAATTTAATCCCTGTAAGTCAACAATCACATATTTTTCGTGCCCCTAAAATTAGTCAATTGCTTTTTTCATAAAGTGAACACAATTTATAAAGTAATATATTTGCCTACTATGGGTTAGCAATCGTTTTGAGTGGAAGGACCGAGAATTCAGTAAAGTGATGGTTATTAGTGAATATAATTGGGGAATCATTATGCAGATATGGAAGGCGATCTCCAATCGATCGAGATAAGAATAAAGAATAAAACGTTATGAGGAATTAATTGCTAAAACAGATAATCAATTCTGGTCGTTTTTTCCTCAGTCTATTAGAGAAGTTAAGAAAGTTGATTGGAAAAGGATGTTGTGTGACTATTCCCTCTGTCATACGTTTTTGGAGGTGTGTGGGATAAATACATTAATATCTAATTCCTAAAAGTTAATTGATGTTTTCACAGTAGTGGAAATGACTGAGTAAAATAAAATTTGAGCTTTGTATGAAAAAAATCAGAATAGCGTTGGTTTTCGAGGATGATGGTCGAAAGAATACATCTGTATTGGTCTTACTTCAAAATCATAAGAGGTGATAAACTGTTCATCGTCCTCCCTGCTCCTGGCATTTCCACCATCTCTGGATGCGACCAAGAGAAGGAAATAACCATTCCGTTCGTTCCAAATGGTTCTTGGCTCCTCTCCGGAAAACTAACCCCACCATGGAGGCAGGAAATACTTCTACGTCTTCGTCGTATTGAGTTAACGAATACTCTCCCAGTTGAGAAACGGCACCGCATTGCATGGCGGGTAACAGCTGAGACGCGTCGCGCCGCTGGCGAATATTTTGACGAACGCCGCGGCCTCGTAACCTCTCGCCTTGAGGCACACTGCTCGGATAGGTCGTTTGTGATGTGTAGGTACTCCTAAGCAAGATCAATTCATTGCTGAATACTTTTCCACTATGCACGGAATTACACAAGGATGAGCTTAATACTTTTGATTACCTCTTAACGCATCCATATGAGTTCACGTCTTACGAGAGCTGAACATTAATTTAGATATATTTCAAATATAACAGTCGCTTCGATGATGGATATAATTAATAAGAATTGCTTATTAATGGCCCACAAATGGTTGGGATCTTATTCCGCAAGATGACCATGATTTTATTTACTTCTCCAACGCAGTGGCCTGCCCTCATATCATATGTTGGGCTGGAATGTCTTGTTTGATAGAATAAAAAACAAAGAAATATAGGGTAAACAATACTGAAACGAAAAGCAAACTCTCCGCTAAAGTGATGTGGAAAGTATATAACATAGCTACATCTACATATTTACCGTTCAAGCGACATTTCGGTGTGTGGCAGAGGGTGATTACACTATGACTCTACTTCTCTATTAGATTACTTATGCGTTTAGTTCACGTAAAGATTCAGACTAGTTCCTATTTCCCTGATCTTGCAATGTCTGAGCGAACTATGTTACAGGGACGACGCACAGTATCGGCTTTACCCTTTAAAAACGAACTTTCTCTAAATGTAATAAGTTAAGAAAATCTCTGTTCAATGAACAGAGCTCACATCTTCTAAAACTCCCCATCCTGCATTCTAAAGCATCTGAGTAACGCTCTCTGATCCAACGCAGCAATTCCTTTCGAAGCGTATAGTCTATCTTTGTAAATCATACCAATTTCCAATTCACGAATACAACGCTTTTCAGCTAGTCCTATGCATCACGTATTGCAATGAAAACGGAGCGGTATAAACATATTTAGAGAGAAGTTACTAATTAAGTACATATATCAATACATATGTGACTGAGTGACCCTTACGTACAACTCTCCCAAACAGTTTTTGACTTGCAAAAAGGGTACATATATAACCAGTGTCCATATCTAACTATGGCAAGTAAGCTTGCTTACTCTTAAAAAAATTTGCAACAGGTAACCATTTGTCTTGGTGATTAATAGACCTTTTTACCCGTTGCCATATAGTTCCTATAATAGTTCTTGCTTGTACGTACGAGTAATAGTAGGCAGAAAATGCGAATCTCTAGTCTGAATCGGATACGATTTAAAAAGTGTAAGATATAGCTTATAATATCTTCACATTTTAAAAGAATAACTACTCTCAATAACCTGAAACCAACTCACGGACAAACTAGAATGCGTAATATATTACTGCGTAGAGAGATAGAAATCACTTTTTCGAAACTTCGCTCTGACAGCAGCTGATATTAACGAATCTTTGTGAACTATAACACTAATCAAACGGAGATATCGGAGAAAGCTTCTCATCATCCTCACCAATTGAGAATAACCTTATTAATTTTTGTTACTGAAGCAAAATTATTAGACGAATTCCAGCAATCTGTCACATTTTATGCGAAGCAAAATCTCCGTCATATTAGGAATTAATACCTTCGGCGGTAGTTCATTTCCACTGCAGGGCCGTGTTAAAGCATTTCCGCAAAATTAAGAATAAAGCAATCTTCAATGGATTTAAAAATATTATTATCTTCGTTATAAGGTTTATGAATATATGAAGGAAATGTATCAATATAAAATAGTAATATGGTAATCTACATCAACATAGTAATCTTCTTAACGGAATATTCGCCAATCTTATTAATGACATTAATCAATAATAAATTAATATTACATTTAAAAAGGCTGCGTCACCTTGTCTGCAAACATACCTACCTTGTAGCTTTCAAAATGTAACGAGGATGTTCTGGTTACTCAAAGACGCTAACATAGGTTGCCTTCTCTCTACTTTTTCTCCCAAATTTACAGTATTAAGTGGTTCATCTTCTGTGTTCAGTTTCTTTTCCAACGTATATCCACTCTCTGAACGTTTAAGATAATTAATTTTAGCAGCAAATATCCTTCTTAAATCATTTACACGAACTTTTTCCATTGCAAATTGGAGTTCTGGGTTTGAGTCCCAGTCATGCCGCTATTCATCAATTCTGTTTATTTTTAAACTTTACTTAAGAATATGTATCATTCAGAGATAAACGCCCCATTCATTAGTAGCCGTGTACCAATTTTTCTTCCCTTACTACGTATATCATATCTTGCATTTTATGGCAGGAATATCCATTGCGTATAAAGAGTATTTTCCAATATAATGATTACTATTATGCATACATATGTCGTTTCTAATTATATCATTGTGTTTTTCGGAATTTTTGGCCCTCATCTCTCAATGGGTGTCAACGTACGTCATGAGAATTATTTTAACACATTTAATATTACATTTGCATAGCTCATAAATCCTTTTCCGTCTTTAACAAATGCAATCCTCTTTATTTCATTTTAAACCCATTTATTGAGTCAATTTATTTTTAGCTCATTTTTATATAATTTTTAATTAAATTTTAATATCCCTTGCTCACAGTTTACCATTCGGTTATAATGACAGGTGTTGCTATGCTGTCAATTTAAATAACATATAATGTCAATCCTAACGCTAACCCACGGGCACACACATTTCATAAGGTCACTTTCAAAATAGCGAGGGCTCCTGTATAGAGGTTCCTCTCTGGTGCTTGAGAGCGGATTCTATTTATCGGTACATTGGCTAAGCACTTCGGAATCACCTCCGATGGTAGATAAACCAGCAGAGAGGCGAAAATCGAACGAAAAATACATCGGAGGCCTGTAACGTGTTCTAATTAAACGGAGCGCGGGGACATTGGGTGCGAAGGTACAACGAACAAAGGATTCGATAAGCACGCTCTGTAGATAATTGAACGAGGGCACCTAAACTTTTCGCTATGAATAGGAGCGGTTTTTAACAAAACGTAGGTGACCGAATGAAAGGAAGGTAAAGTTGGAAAACTACGTTCATCTAACGCAGTGTTTTTTTTTTCACTGGAGTCTCTGCTACTCTGGAAGTGGCCAAATAAAACGTATACCAGCTACCAGACGCAGCGGTTACGGCTACATATCAGTGATTTTTATTTCTTTTCTTTAAATGCTTACTTCTCCAATGGTGCGGAGTGAAGTTCTACGAGTAGAATGAACCCATTCTTGAACTTTAAATGTTGCGAGTGAAAATAGTTAGATTATCCAGCAAAAGGTTTAGAGTAAATATGGATCCACACACGTCTTGTAATCGTTGATTTATTTAGGAATAGAATGACGAACACTCACTAATGAATGACGGTGCATAACGAGTTTAAATCTAAATGAAAAATATAAATTCTCATTACTGATCTCTCGAGTAGCTATGACAACAGAAACAACTTAAAATCGAGATATATCTAATTGTAAGAATTATGCTTCTAGAATAAGGTATGATTTGATGCAATTTTAATTTTCAGGGACAATATATTTAAGCAAAATCCATCCAAGAATTCCTCAAGCACAACGTTTCTGGAGAAGAAAGTAAGACCTGATAACTACAAATATTTTAATTCAATCAAATTATACCATATAAACAAAATTTTTTTACAATTTCTAATTCTTATTTACTTATTAGTCTTGAGAAATTGCTTGAAGCCGGTCTCTTATATTTTAACCTTTCTTTTTCAAGTCAGGATTAAAATACAAATCAACTGCCCCTTCATAACACTAAATGTCCTAAATGTGTTTTGAAAATGTCATGCATTATAAAGGGCTTTCATTGTCTTAAAATAGCTTATTCGTAGCGTAAAGATATATCCAGTCTTTTATGACGAATCAACAATAATGCCGGCGTTACAATCTTCCATGGGTGACCCCTCTTAGGAATGAATATCATAATACCACGTTTCCGCTTAACTATAAGAAGCATGAGGATTTAAGGCTGAGCATTTATTCATATAACAGGAAATGAAGGAATAACTGACGCTTGATAGAGTTGAAAAAAACTTGGATCCTTTTGAGTAGCTGCTTTTTGATAGAGAGTAAATTCTTTTAATCAGTGGTGCTCGCATGTATCTTTTACTTACAAACTAAAGGTGGCCATGATATTTAATGTACCCCGACGAAGACTGTCTGAAGCAACGCCTAAGCAAAGGCATACGTTAAAAAGCAAACACTTTGGGAATGGTCCCCTACTCTCGTATAGAATGCTATGTATAAATCTCTTTCGGATATTTAGAAGGATAATGACATTAGCCGGCATTTAATCTCCGATAACCATGTCCTGTAGTGTACTTTACAATTTATTATGCTGCTTTGGCATTGGTAGTCATAGTTTCCTGTATTTTTTAGTCCTATTTAATTATCTCATGAAAATATATGGAAATGACTTAGTAAGGAAATTTTATATATGCGAAAATAATGAGAATACCAGATCACGCTTCTGATCGATGAGGGTATATATTCTCTAGCTTTGTTTGTTTTCGCATATTTTAATTCTGTAACAAATTTATAATTTCGCCATCGGCAATTCAACGTCAAGGAAAACCAGCCAATAATTCAATTTCTGGATTCTGTTGCGTGGTAATATTTTTCTCGCAAATAGTGTTTCGGGCCGTGGGGAAACGAATGTTTGGGGGAAATTATTGAATTAAATATTAGTATGCGGAAGAGTCCGCCACCACACTGTTTGAATTCCTTAATAACGTACGCGGCATCTCCGAAAAATTGAAGTGTTTCGGAGAACTTTGCTCGAACTTCTTCCGCATCTCTTCTAGAGTTTGGTAACGAGGAGAATTACTTTTGTATTATTCAAGAAGTCTTCCAGTCAACTCTCTCTTACGGCAAAGGTGTGTGGCGTGAATATTATGAGAATTTTGCGGAGAGCCTTCCTTGAACGATAAGGTGAGAAGAGGGACATTCGATGTAACTGAATATAAAACCATGAATGGGACCATGTAAATAATGTCGGGAGTGGGAAAGAATGAAATATTTTACCTAAGAGGAAAAAGTATAGATTCATTACGATTAAGCTGTGTGTGTTAAGTTACTATTACATACGTATCCGGATGGAACTCAAGCTGATAACTTCTCATGTTAAACTTTTCCAGCAATTGTGTTAATGTCGAATAAATCCGAATTCAGAAAGAATCTTAGTAGATCGATTAAAGAATGTCATACAGACAAAACAATTGTTCATTCCTTTCAAGAATTCAAGACGATTATGAAAAATTATTTGCTAAAAAGGACCTATAAATTATTTTAATCTAAAATAGCACTGTTATACACCATATTATTTATTTATAAAGAATACGAGTAAGCTCTATCCCAGATGGTAGTTATCTTTTCTTAGGGGAAGAAAATACATTAGCCTGCTTGGTATTCACCCTAGTTGAGAGGAAAACTCCCAAAAACCTCCCAAAGGCAGTACATCATATAATTTGCAGTTAAATTCATACAATTAAAGAATATAAGTAATTACTATATACAATAATTCAATTATAAACTTATAAAACAAAAAGTTACAATATTTTCTATAATATTACAAAAAATTATAACTCGACAAGAGATAATATATGTAAGCAGTAAACAGTACATAGGTAAAACATTGCTGAATATATGCAAGAGATTCATAAGCTATATACCACGGATTTTCTTTTAAAATTGTTTTGAATTTTTCGGAATTGGAATGAAAACTTCTCCAGGTAAAGCATTCCAATCTCTTATACCTCTATTAATGAAGGAGTACTCTATAGGAGTATATGCATTGGTGATTCCATGACGAAGCAGCGGAACCTAAATCAATAAGGAAAGGTACATTACCACATAAAAAATGAATTTCTAAGTATTTTCGTAAGCGTGACTTTAAAATTGAATGACCATTCCATAAGTATATAAAGTTTTTCATGATTTTCCACTATACGCTGAAAGCCATTACTTTTGAAAACGTTCAATAGCTGCATCTGTTGTTATTTCTTTTAGTTTTATTTGCTGTTGTTATTTGTTTTTTTTGCTTCTCAATCCCCAAAAATAAATACTATAATTTGAAAAGTATTGTTGGGAACCCAACAACGGAAAAGCATAAGTATCTATTTCATACCGAATACCTTAGAGGCGGAAGTATGATAACCACTCCTCTACCTTTCGCTCATGCGCCGTAAAATTACCTACCTACCATTAATGTTTTCTTTACATTCTACCCTCCATCACGTACTTTGTTTAGCAGTCACTCTCCTCTCAATATTTAACCTAACCGTTACATTAGTTGATGTTTAATTATATTCAATAAAATTATCTCTTACCCAACCTTCACTAGCACCTCCATAATCTTTATTTCAATCAAGCTAAATTGTTGTTTGTAATTCCACGCCACACCCATATCTCGACAGTCTTTATACATTCAATTCCTTCTTTTCTTAATTTCGATGTTTCACATCCATATAGCAAAACACTCCACACCAAGGATATTACCCAGATTTTCAAGGATTTTTTATGAATGTCATCAGTTCCCTTCGCTTCTTGAAGACATCGAATGCTATTTGTTTTCAAAACTCATCTTTCAATCCTCCATCCCAAGAAAGAAAACTATACAAATAAAATAATTTATCCACCTGCTCTAGAGTATATCCATGCATGCTGTGCGTTAAACCTGCTTTTTTCCCTCATTAAACCGCCTTATTATAATTTTACTTAAGTTAATTCTCACCTCGAACTCTCTCACTTTATCGTTAAGTAATAATTTTATGGTAAATTCAGTGGATAAATTAATGATAATGTTATATTAAAAATAAATTACTTATTTAAAGAGAGAAAAATACGGCTGATAATGTATTAGAGGTTTAAAATCTCCAATAGTGGTCTTTGTCGGCTTTCCTCACTTGCTTCACCGGTACATGGAGAAAACAGGAAGGAATTGCCGCTCCTCTAAGAACTCCCAATATACATTTCAATAGCTATTCTTTCATCCTATTGAAGTACTTTACTATTGCTCCCGAGGATGATAGCGTAGCTATTCAGAAGTACATAGGGAGATCTTAAAAGAGCGGCAATCCCTTCCTGTTTTCTCCATATACCGGTGAAGGAGGTGAGAAACGCCGACAAAGACGGCTATTAGAGATTTTAAATCTCTAAAAAAGTACTTAATTTAAAACTAGCATCAGGATGGTAGAAGAACAAAATAGAATTGCTTAATTCATTTCGCTTATTATTCATGTTTTAAACACCAAGTTGAAAGGTCTTGCGCTTAATGGGCAAGGATTAGAAGAGACGCAAGTTTCGCTCGTTTCATCGGAGCGCGAGTACAAAGGCAATCCGTGCACCGACTCTCAGTGAAACAGTGTTGATGGAAGGCCTTCCAAAGCGGGCGCCTTCTTTCGTCCGTCCTTTGGCCATGCATTAAGGCGTCGTTTGAGTGCCTCCCGCAAACCTCTGAATATTCCTAGGAAAAAGGGCGGCTGGAGTTGACCCTTTTCTGTTTTCACAGCACGCGCCAAAAGTGTACCAGACCCGAGGCACAGAAAACCCCATCAAGAGACTCCTATCTTTCTCTCTCACCTCAGAATTAATCCCTTTTCCTCGGGAACCCTTTGGGCGCCCTTCACTCTTTCCTCTTGCCCACACGTCTGCTCGACGCCCTGCTCCATCAGCTGGAATTGATGACTGCGCTACATCCGAACGCTCCCTTCGCAAAATCACGTATCGCCGCCCGTTTTAAGTTGTGTTCCTTTCTACGAGCTGCCAATCCTACGCCACAGTTGATGTTGTTGTTCAGTTATACGTGTCGTTCGAATTTTATCTGTATCTGATTGGTTGCCTTCCTTTGCTGTAGATTTACATCTACATTCCATGGGAAAACTTAGACTATAATCTATAGAGGTAGCTAAATTCTATCATACTATGTCGTACTTCATAGAAAGACATTCTGAAAGGAGAATAAGAGAACCTTGTAAATGTCCACACTTGATTATGGCCTTGCGCCGAGACAAGTCGGTCAATGAAATAAATTAGTGTGGATATTTACGAAGTTTTCTTTTCTACATGTCGAGGCAGCCTTTATTACGTGGAACTCTACCATAGAAAAAAAGTCACTGTGTACAAACTAACTCTGTTCGAAACCGGTCGTTTTAATACATGTTTACCAGAGAAATTCCTCCAAAGTGAATTTATTTACAGTTTTGCTACAGTTGTTGTTGTGCTACAGTTGGCTACAGTTTTGCAATACATCTTGGTTTCCGATCTTCTTTTGTTTTCGAGTTTCGAATTTGTTTCGTATTTTCTGAAAAAACCATGACTTTCCAGACATTTATGGTCATGGTGACGTTAGTATTAGAGATGTACTGTTTAATTTGTTCTCTAAAATTACTAAATAGATGTTGTAACTGACAAGAGAATAACATTTGCCCATACTCTTACCGTTTAACCAAAATAAAATTTCAAATTCTTAAATTTTTAAAATTCCGAACTTTGACAAAATATTTGAGGAAAATTTAAAAAAATCATAATAAAAAATGTTTTGTCACGTATTTTAAAAACCATTTATGAAAAGTTGAATTTTTACTTGAAATCTATTCAAACGAAAGCAGCATACAATTTTTATGCTCTCCTTTATAATAAAGATACAATTACTGATTTTTTTATTGATGTCTTACGCTAAGATTTTACAACTAAGGTGTAAATTATTAAATGATGCCGACTTTAATTTTTAATCTATGAATTTCAATCAGTGTTCTTTCATGTCCAGTAAAAATGTATCCACTTTGTTAATACGGCGAGAGAATCGCTTTAAAAAGAAAGAAAAATCCAGCTGTAAGCACCTAAATCGTTCACTTTCTCGTTGAAAGTGCTCATTCACGTCTCCTGCTGTGTTTATCGTAATTTGGAAGCTTTCACCGCCCCTCAGTTACTCTTAGATTCGAGATATTTTGTTCCTTTTGTTTGTGACTTCATTCAATTAGATAAACTGAAAAATCTACTATTCACTTTGCTATTTAATGTGTTTTACAATTTATATTCATTAAACAATGAAACCCCTCCTCGTCAACATTTTACGGGTTGTTACAACATGTGGACATCTGCTTTGGCCGCAAACGTAGTTTTCTAGAACCCTTACCAAAAAAAATGATAGTTCTTCATGTAAAATTTAATGATAGAATTCATTCCTTTAGTATCATTCCCAAAATCATTCAGTTTTAAATTGCTGTATTTTATATTCTTATCTGAAATTCCATTTGTATGATATCATTTTAGAAAGCTATAATTTCAAGCCTTAAGACATTACAATTTGAACTCGATTTTCATGTGTTTTTCATTTTTTTTATTCTTCCTTACCAATACGTTTTCCAATATCCCATTGACGGTCTCGTACATACATTTTATGAAGTATTTAAAATGAGCTTTTTCCAATGCCAATTATTATTTTACTTTCATTTTTCTTTGCCTTGACTGTTCCATTCAGAACATTGACCTAGCCTTAAGATAATTTCTCAGACCATAAATATGTACCCTATGAACTTTACTTTTTTTACCTTGGTTATGCAAAACCAAAGCGGACTTTCTCTTGCGTTGTAAGCTATGAACTTTAATTTCATTAATTTTGTTTTCATCGCTTTATACAATAGAAGGGAAAAATATTTTCGTTAATCATAGGTTATTTTATTTACACATTTACATTGGAACGTTTTACTATTGGAAATTGAGCTATTGGGTTATAAATATTAAAGCATCGATCAACCCCGGGAATTCTTATTTTAGAAAATGTCATGGACTTTAATGGAGCGAGGATACAAAGTCTGAGACCTAGACGCTTTCTTCTCAATAAAGGAGAATTTTCTCTTCGCAGTGCTTCAAGTCCCAACTTCCATAATCCTTATATGTTGAGTAACATAGAGTTATGTGAGGTAACATAATATCAACTCTACTTAAAAACGTTACATATATATTGCAATTTGGAGAGGTTCCAATTGGTATTGTGTTTATTAATCGTTATATTCCCATTCAGAATCTACGTGAAATCCGGCAAGTCGTAGACATTTGGCGCTATTTGTATGTGTGTACATTTTTTTGGAAATAATTTTTAAACAAGTGCTAATCGGGTTCCTCAATGGTGAATCAAAAAGACGTCTTAACTACTTTACGTAAAATAGATGTAAGGGAAAGTAGGGGAAACATAAGCTCACCTCTAGTAATACCGATGTTGTTTTAGGCTAGAGCTGTTACAGTTTTCTTCTCGCACGCACGTAAAAAAATATTTAATTTGTGAAATAAAGATATATCCTATGGTTGAGATAACGTTACATCCTTCTCTAGTTAAATAATTAGCATAGATAAGACTTGCATAAAAGATGCAACCTACGGTCCACCGGCGCCATTGCCTAGCCCATAGTGGCCAAAATGGTCGACCGCAGAAGTGAAATGTCATTTTAAGTTATCATTGGTCAAATGAGTAAATTTGGTTTCCATAAATATTTATATACATATGGTGAATCCCTCTTTGCTTATCGTCGTAAGCATGTAAGACTGACTTCTGGGAGTTTCGCGCATATATGACCAGATTTCTTTCTGATCGCCGCTCAGTGAGTCTAACAAGCTTCTAGAATATTCCTGATACTCTATATGTGGTTACTCCTCATCTGACTTTTAGAAATTTATGTAATTTAGCTGTTCCAACTTAAAGTTTCTCCGCATGCTTTTAGTTTTCACAATCTCGAGTGAATTAATCTTTCCTTAAATTGCAAAACTCCCGACTTAGAATTCATCCAACGTGGCTTCCTATGCTTTAGCACCTTAAACGTAATTAATTACACCATCATTGATTGCGCGGAGTATATGGATGAAACTACTATTAAATAAGCCTATTAGATATAATGCCTTTGAATGTCAATTTAAACTGTTTATTTCTCATAAAACGTGTTTTCTTGACTTGCAAGTGATTGGTCGAATTCGTAGAATCATATTCAGTATATCATAGACTTTAAACCAACTTCGTGAGATTTCAGTAACGATGTAAAGACTAAATTTCTCTTTCAAGCTATTTAATTCTGATTCTAATTAGTAATGGTCGCAGTAGTAGATACTGCAAAAGATTATAATTTTTACAGCCAGCAATAATAACTGAATTAATTCAATCTAACGCGCTTGGAGTCTTAGATTTGATTTTCGTAATTTAATAGATAATTTTGTGTGGTGAAGCTGTAAATATGTAGAAATATAAATAAAAAAGAGTAAACTACTGTGAGTAGTCTAATAGGATTAGTTTCGTGCAAAGAAGTTGTTGATTGAAACAGCAAAGTAACAATAGCATAGAAACGCTTTGTTGTACAGCAGGATTTAATTTTTCAAACGACCAATTTCATCATCCACCGATTTTTTAACGACCATTCATCATTTCATACTAAAACGTCATTGTTTAGGGACTTATGGAATATTATTTTATCAATGAATTATTTTGCATATTTTATTAATAATAGAATTTTCTCTATGCATATATTTTATGACACTAATATCAAAGATGTAGCTTGATTTATATAGATTACTTTTCTATTTAGAATTGTTTAATTTTTCATCGTGTTTGTCTGAAACCAATCGCACCACTTTAGTTTTTGCCGAGGAATATGATATGTTTTGTTTTATATAAAGACGTTTTGAACGATTAATTACGGCAAAATGTAGCTGGAGCTTTCTTATATTTTGCTGTTTTAGTTAATTTAAAAAAATCCGAAGGTTTTGAATTAAAATTTTCATCTCGGATATTTTTAATAGATTCATGATTCATAGTCGCTCCACAAAGAGAAAACTAAGTGAACAAAATATAGTGACTGTACTGGGACCGTAGGGAATTTTTCCATTATTAATCTATTTATTGTTCGAGAAATACGTTTATAAATGATACTCTCTAGTCCTCCTTAGTCTGGGTAGACTTGTTCGAATGATTTAATGTAAGAACCTGCTTTAAAACTTAAGCACTTAGAAAGCGGAAATTCGTTAGATAAGATGTGAAACTGCTCGCTCCTGAAAATGATATGAAATAACGCCTTGACGGGCGAGTGCTTTCGCTCTTACAATTAACCGGTTCATTCCAGCTAATCCCCTCAAAAAGGCACAGCAACAGCTAAGAAGCTAAGACTTGAATAAGCAATTTCCCGTTCGAATTAAAATTGCATCGTGAAGGGAGATGGGAGAAAATTGAACTTGACGACTCGGAGAAGTGTAGTGAGTAGCAGTAAATTGTATCATCTTCAGAAGAAGGCATCTTTCAAGCCCATTTCCATCTCTTTCTCACCCGCCACACATCTACGTTCCCTCGCGGAGAGTAATTATACAGTCGCTGGGCGTTGAAGTGAATTCTCAGACGTCTTATGCATTGTTTATGGATTGCTTGCGTCTTCCACGCCGTAAGCGTTAGTTAGGTCTTACTTTAAGTAAACATGTGAGACTCTTCTGAAAAGCGTTTTGTTCGAAGATAGGAGAGAGTACACTAAAAGGCCTCGTAAACAAATTCTGCGAAAATCATTGAGGAAAAATCATGCTTCAGGATGCAGGATGAGAATCTTTCAAAGATGTAAACAAAAAATTGGGTTATTTAATTTATTCAGAGAAATTGCGTTCACAGAGGTTGTAGCTCACAGAGGTTGTATTGTGCGTCCTTCTTATTAAATGGGCCGTTCTGAGACTGAGGAATATGAGAGAAATAGATGCTAGTAAGAGTCACTTCAAAACTCATTTTTTCCGCGAAGAATAAGAGAAAGCAATTGATTAAGAAAATAGTGCTTACAGCTCCTGCCACACACCAAAAGCCTTTCAGAGTAAATATATAGGTATGCTTTCCGTGAAATGGTCAAAATGATGCTTCCCACGCTTAAACATGTTATGCTGCTGATCATAGAGTACAAAATATATGATCATTTTATACCAATTAAGGTTACTTTTTCGGTATTTCAAAGAAAAATTATTAAATTTAATTTTAAATTATTAAAAATTGTTGATTTAATTTTATTATAATTAAAATTAAATGTTACACTTAAACATGTTATGCTGCTGTTCGTAGAGTACAAAATATATGAACATTTTATACCAATAAAGATTACTTTTTCAGTATTTCAAAGAAAAATTCTTAAATTTAAATTTAAATTATTAAAATTGTTGGTTTAATTTAATTATAATTAAAATTAAATTTTTCTATTAATTATTAAAATTTAATATCAAATATTTTAATAATAATTAAAATTAAATATAAAAAATCAATTAAAACTGAGAATTATAAAGTTGTTCAGTTGCCACGTATTTCTCTTAAACGGAGTTCGGAAGCAGCAGGTAAATTCACTTATGTCTTCGTAGTGTTCCCTGAAGTTAGATACATTTTTGCCTTGTTTCGAGAAAATTGGTCTTAGACACGCGTCTGTCTCATTCTCGTTGGTGTTTCTGATAACATTAAATCTTATAAAATGTGAGTGAAAGTAGGTAATGATATTAATTTTCGTTGTTTCTATTTAAGGCTTAAAAAGCGTTATTCGCAGAGTTTTCATACTGCCCTTACTTGGACTTGTTCCGCATATAGTGAAGTGAAGTGCTTATTAAGAAAAGAAAGAGCTAAATACCAGGATCGCTAGTTCTCTGGTCGTTTTTTCGGTGAATATGATAATCTAATGGCAATTATAAGGATATGGGAGAATGCGGGGCACAACGGGGTACCGGCGCAGAATGAGGTTCGTCGTGTTTTGGTGTCAAAGAGATGTTGCTTATGAGCGGCAATACGCATAACTAGACCAACGTGTTACTACTCAACTACGGCATCCATGTTAGTCTGGTTTTCTTGAGCGTTGGTGAGTGAGGCTTTCATTGTGTGATTTTTTGCTCTCGCATTGTAACTTTTGCGGTTTTTGTAACCAAGGAAAGGTATACATACTTGTTGTAATTACAACTACAATTTGAAATACTTGAAGCAGATTTCATTGTCATTAGTTTCGTGTAGTTAAACGCTTGTATACGTATATTTCTAGAATGACTTTATCTTCCTAACCTGAATCGGATTCGTGAGGCCAAATGGGAAAGTCCCAGCAATGTTGTTAACTATAATCGATTTCAGATATATTTCTTAAGAGTCATCCCACTTTATCTGTTCGCATATTAGAAGCAACATCTGGTGTAAATTCATTGAATTTAAAAAAAGTAGCTGATTAGACTTTCCTAGTGTGTGAATGCTGTGAATTGGCTTAAGAGAAGGACACAATCGATGAAAACTGTAGTTAAACCTTTAAAGTAACTTAAAGCTTGATTTATATAGAGTAAACTTTTTTGTGCAATACCGCCTGTTTAATTGTATTTATAGTTGCTTATCTTAACCAACCCATTCCGCCCCGTACTCAAGGTAGAATGGACAACACGACATATTTTTACTTGCTCCATATACGAAGTATAGAGAAAGTATTGTTTTCATGAAAAAATTCGACTTCGAGATTTCAATGGAAATACATGTTTTGGGGTCCCTAGAACACGTTTTAACCATTTTCGGAATGATGTCTGTGTGTGTGTGTGATAGTGGGTGCTCTAACGTGAAAACTATTGGTCTAATCAATACCAAACTTCAAATAAAGTATTGTAGTGTGTGCTGTCAGAGTTGATAAGATTTTGGAGTAAATCGGTTCACCGGAAGTCGAGCTTCATTCATCAAAGCTCATTTCCGGTTTTCAAAATATCTCCATAAATATGATATTTAGGTGCGTACTATTAAAAATAAAAGTTTTAGAAAATGTATTTTACTATAACTTTTGTTTGAAGCATATTTTTGTATCACTGATTGTTTACGAGTTATTCATGAAATACTGATAAACCGGAAGTTGCTGATTATGTACTTTGTGGGCGCTCTGGGCTCTATGGGCGAAAGGCCAATTTCATTGTTTTTCATCGATCATGTCCCGGAAAACATTATTTATAATGTTTGTGACGTCAAACATAATAATATATAAATTAATCTCTCATCTTCCAAGTTTAGATGTAATATAGAGTTCGAAATTACTGTGTTAGATAAATATTTACGTCTTATATATGGAGAAAGTCATGTGCTGGCCACATCAGATTTTTTTGTTAATGAAAATAAACATATTGGTTATAAACCTATTTTATTACGATATCATTACAGTTTAGTAATAATTTAACTATAATGAATTCATAGTAACATTTACAGCTTTCTTAATTAACCCTTTTGCACTTTAAAAGGATATTGCCAACTTGGTATCGCTTTCTACCCCGAGTTCCCCTATCATGGTCTATGCACTGTCCCCATCCCCTGCCACACGTCACTATTAGCTTGTAGAGTTCTTAAGTAAGCATAAATTTACCCCACTCCTCATTTTACGTGTTAAGCATCAAGTATGATAGCAGTATCTAATGGTTTCTTGTTTCCTCAAATCAAATTCAAATATGATTCCAGCTGATGGTTTAAGGTGCTTAAGTTCCCCTTAGTTTTTGAACGATTCTATTCTAATATGAGGTCCCATCATAAGTAAGGAAAATCGGAAACGTATGAAAGATCAGTATATATATTTATTCGCAATCTTCTCGTGCAAAAAAAATAAAAACCAAAAAGAAAAAAACCATTTCGGGAATCGTCGTCCTCAGCTCAGGGAAGATATCGAAGATGAACGCGACTATTGGATCGGTAAACCTGCTCAATTCTCTTCCTCATCACTTTCCCATTTCGAAAAAATCTGATGTGGCCAGCACATGACTTTCTCCATGTATAAGATGTAAATATTTATCTAAGACAGTAATTTTGAACTCCTTATTCCATCTAAACTTTGAAGATGAGTGATTAATTTATATATTATTATCTTTTACGTCCCAATCATTATAAATAATGCTTTTCGGGACCTTTTCGATGAAAAACGATGAAGTGGCCTTTCGCCCCAGCGCCCAGAGCGACCACAACGTACATAATTAGCAACTTCCGGTTTATCAGTATTTCTCGAATCACTCCTACACAATCAGTGATAGAAAAATATATTTCATGCAAAAGTCATAGTATATAATATTTTATAAAAGTTTTATAAGTAATAGTATATACCTAAATATCATATTTATGGAGATATTTTGAAAACCGGAAATGAGCTTTGAAGTATGAAGCTCGACTTCCGGTTTACCGATTTACTTGAAAAGCTGATCAACTCTGACAGCACACACCACAGTACTATATATGAATTTTGGTATTGATACGACTAATAGTTTACACGTTAGAGCGCCCACTGTCACACACACACACACACACACACACACACACACACACACACACACACACACACACACACACATACATACACACACATACACACACACACACACACACACACACACAGACATCATTCCGAAAATGGTCAAAACGTGTTCTAGGGTCCCCAAAACATGTATTTCCGTTGAAATCTCGAAGTCGATTTTTTCATGAAAACAATACTTTCTCTATACTTCGTATATGGAGAAAGTAAAAAAACAAATTAATGCGTAGCTCTACGTTACTATATTGAAACTATATCAACACATATTTACTCAGTGAGCATTAGTAAGGTATTCTGTGAACTGTAATAGCATTTTAAACATTATAGATTCATTCCTAAAATATTCAGTAAATCTTTAAAATATCCCGAAACCTTATGTTTTGGATATTAATTTTCGTCAGTTTATATGCATGATATGGTGTTCATTATTTTTTTGATACTTACCTATGAATTATTTTATGTATAGGTGCTTAAAAATTGTTGAAATAATGTTTAGATAATTATTAAAATTTATTTCAGTAAATTTGGTAGCACTGCTAAAATTGCATACTTCTTATAACTTGACATTAAGAAAATCCTCAGATAATCATAACATGGACAACATTTTTACAAAACGAAAATTTGGTTGAAATATCTTCATTAGTTTCTGTGATCCCGACGGTAATATAGCGCCTGATGTCACATTGACCCCACGAGACTACTTAAGGATTAATGGTGAAATGTTTCAAACACGGAAATGAGCTTCCAAAAATAAAGATCGACTTCTGGTAAACCGATATCCTCCAAAACCTAATCAACTCTGATGACACCAACCAAAATAAAATGTACGAAATTTGGTGTTGATACGACAAATAGTTTTCAGGTAAGAGCGACCACAAAGTAAATAATCAGCAACTTCCGGTTTATCGGTATTTCACGAATAACTCCTAAACAATCAGTGATACAAAAATATGTTTAATACAAAAGGTGTAGTAGAGTAATTTTTCTAAAACTTTTAAAAATAATAGTATATACCTAAATATCATATTTATAGAGGTATTTTGCAAAATCGGAAATAAGCTTCGAAGAGTAAAGCTCAACTTCCGGTTCAATGATATACTCTAAAAAATAATAAACTCTAATCACAACAACCAAAGTAATATACATGAAATTTGGTGTTGAAACGACAAATAGTTTTCATGTGAGAGCGCCCACAAAGTACATACTAAGCAAATTCCGGTTTATCGGTATTTCATGAATAACTCCTAAACAAACGGTGATATAAAAGTATGTTTCATACAAAAGTTATAGTAAGATAAATTTTCTAAAACATTTATAATTAATAGTATATACCTAAATATCATATTTATGGAGATATTTTGAAAACCGGAAATGAGCTTTGTAGAATGAAGCTCGACTTCCGCTCAACCGATTTACTCCAAAAACTAATCAACTCTAACGACACCAACAAAAACACTATATGTGGAATTTAAAGTTTATACAACGAATGGTTTTCATGTTAGAGCGCCCACAAAAGACATAACAGCTACTTCCCGGGTTATCGGTATTGCACGAATAACTCTTAATCAACCGGTGATACAAAAATATATTAAATACAAAAGTTATAGTAAATTATATTATCTAAAACTTTTATAAGGAATACAATATACCAATATATCATATTTATGGATATATTTTGAAAACCAGAAATGAGCTTTACACAACGTACATAATCAGCAACTTCCGGTTTATCAGTATTTCATGGATAACTCCTAAACAATCAGTGATGCAAAAATATGTTTCATACAAAAGTTATAGTAAATTAAATTTTCTACAACATTTATAAATAATAGTATATACCTAAATATCATATTAATGGAGATATTTTGAAAACCGGAAATGAGCTTTGAAGAATGAAGCTCGACTTCCGGTCAGCCGATTTACTCCAAAAACTAATCAACTCTAACCACTGTAATAAAAGTACTATGTATGAAATTTGGTGTTGATCCGACAAATAGTTTTCATGTTAGAGCGCCCACAAAGTACATAATCATCTTCTTCCGGTTTATCAGTATTTCACGAATAACTCCTAATGAACCGGTGATACAAAAATATGTTAAATACAAAAGTTATAGTAAATTATATTATCTAAAACTTTTATAAGTAATACAATAGACGTATATATCATATTTATGGAGATATTTTGAAAACCGCAAATGATCTTTAATGAATAAAGCTCGACTTCCGGTTAACGGATTTACTCCAAAAACTAATCAACTCTGACAGCACACACAACAGTACTATATATGAAGTTTGGTATTGATACGACTTTTAGTTTTCGAGTTAGAACGCCCATTATCACACACACACATACACACACACACACTCACACACACACACACACACACACACACACACACACACACACACATACACACAGACATCATTCAGTAAATGGTCAAAACGTGTTCTGGGGACCCCAAAACGTGTATTTCCGTTGAAATCTCGAAGTCGAATTTTTTCATGAAAACAATACTTTCTCTATACTTCGTATATGGAGAAAGTAAAAAGAGAGGTAAAATAAGGAGAGCTGAATTCCCGAAGCAGACGCACTCCTTCGGAGTTACTTAGCTCTGGCGCAGCTCCAACTCGTATCCATTGAATTTGAATTGAGTCGGAGGAAGTATCTCTAACCCCCTCAACTCTAAACGCCGCCATTAAAGCCCATGTGTGGTATTAAAGGTCTCGAAAAGGTATCTCTTTGTATAGCCAATGTCACATAGTTGCATATAGATTCAATGTTTTGGGCAGTAACATTCATAACGACAGTAAACGTATTATATCGAAGGATGGTTAGATAATGAATTCCTATTAAACTTCGCAAAGCATGTGACGCTAAAAATTAAAAATGAGCAGAGGGGTAATTTAGCATTCCTCTTCTTATATAATAACAATTTATCGGTAAAAAATCCTCAAATGAAACCCCAAGCCCATATTAAAAACACTATTTAAACTTTACTGAATGTTGTTAGAATTTCCTGGAGTATTAGCACAATTTATAGAGCAACCTACCTGAAAATGGAGATTGGTTAAGGTCCTGGTCTCGCCAAACTTTTTTTATTCCCATTTTTTCATGAAAATTTACATCGGTGAACGTCTTTACTTGCAAATTCGCTGCTTAATCTCACTTTTTAAACATTAATAAGGCTTGAAAAACTTAATTTTTATAATTCAGCAACTCTCTTACCTCTTTAAAATCCTTATCAATGACGAAGTTTAATCAAAGATTATTTTCTTTTCTATCCTATGCCAAAATTTAAACTAAAAAATACTGGAACCATTACGCAAACGAGTATTTCCGCTCAAATTCGAGCAAATCACAAGATAAAAAGTGACGAGCGAGAATCCGGTAACATGAGGGTAAGGTAAAGGATTCCTTCTACTGGAAGCATGTAGGTCGTTTGGATCGTGTCAGCGTCTTCTATTATCACTAAGTATGTTTCCTTTATAAACGTTCCTCTCTTTTTAGCCATATCTTACATTTTTTATAGAATTATAGATTCCCGGTGCTATGTGAATGGAATTGGCTCGATAGACTCGAAACCGGTCGTTAGTAAAACTTACTATGGAAATGAAAAAGAATTTTTTTTTTTTCTTTTTTGGCTTTTCACAAATCAGGTTAAATTAAATTCTGGACCATTGTGGACCAGAATAACTTGTAACCAGTAATAGGAAGGGGAAAAGAACATATGTTTCTAGTAAAAAACAATCGCAACCATACAAAATCTTATGTGGTCAACACATAACTTTCTTCATATTTATTGAAAATAGAAGCTTATGCCGGTAATATATAAATAATTCCAAAACAATAAGTGTTACAGGAAAATGTTTCATACAACATTTGTAGTAAAATACAATATCTATAACTTTGGTACACAATTATATATACCTACATTGCATTTTGACAGAGATATGTATGAAAAACTTCCATTTCTGGATAAACAACTTCCGGTTAACCATGATTGAATAATAACTCCTAAACAATCAAGGTTGCGAGAAAAAATTTCATACAAAAGTTGCAGTAAAGTACATTATCTAGACGTTATGTAAATAATTGTATGTACACACCTAAATTGCGTTCTGACAGAGATATTTAAGAAACAAAAGTTTATTCCGGATAAACCGCAGTTTCCGGTTAAGCGAAATACATAAAAAACTAATCAACTCTTGGTATTGATAGGAAAATACTAAATATGAATTTTGGAAATGATCGGATAATTGATTTTTAAGATAGAGCGCCCACAAACTTTTTTACCACAGACAGACACACACTCAGACACTCAGACAGATATGTTCGGGAAAATAGCAAAAACGAACTGTATGGGTCCCAAAACATCTATTTCCGTGGATATCTGGAGGTCGAATTTTTTCCGAATACAATACTTTCTCTATACTACGTATAGGGAGAAAGTAAAAATGTCATCATTGAAGGTAATAAAGGTTCCACCTTCGCGGTGTAGTGAACCAAATTAGAACATATTTGTTGCGTGAATTTTATTGGCAGAAACGAAGGAGAAAACCATGACGCAACAGGCCATACGGCCACTGTAAATTGGGCCCGGCTATGAACCGCGGTTAGCACATTGACTACGACGCCGCTATTTTGGGTTTCCTAGCCTACACTATTTACGCTAACCATTAATTCACGTATCTTGCCAAATTTTTCAATGAGCAACATAACGGCTGCTACTAAAATTGACTGTAGAGCCTTACAATGCGAATACGTGGCCCGCTTTGGAATGTTATGGCGATTGACCTGGTGTGTATATGTTTATTTGTGGATTGATATTAGCAGTACTTTACCGTCTAAGATAAATAAGTTACTATCCAATCTTCGTAGAGAAAACTATAATTATGTTACAATAACAAAACATCAAACTACTTTCAGTTATTTTCTATTAGTTTCTTCCAGTTAGACTTTCTTTTTACGAAAAAAATCGATGAATTCATTGAAGAATGAAACGTGAAGGCAATTTGAATGCGCAGTCTCAGTAATTGATGTAGTATTTTCAACGAAGTTGTCAAACTTATGATTAAAACGACAAAAGTTATGAGTATGGGCATGTAGGACCATAGCAGATCTCCTGCAGTACTCCATTTAAAATGTTTGCAATTGACTACTTTCAATGGGTTAATGTACAAGAGTTTCGAAAATCTAGATCTAGATAGCATTATAGAAACTTTAAATATTTCATAAAATCAGAAAATGCAACCATTTTTCCAAAAGCAGAGGAGGTCATTCTTGAAGAAAATTAAATACTTGATCTCTTTAAAACTTTATTTGTATACTTTTCAGAGTTTATAATATAAATTCACAGTATTATGCTATGTCAAGTTAAGATCAACTTATAAGACTCATCCGTAGGATAAAAGTTGAATTAAATATACCAAATAAAGTTATAATGATTTTATTCCATTCTTCATAAGTTATAAAGAAGCATTAGTTATAAAATCGACGAAGTTCACGTTCGCCTTGAGAACGAAATCAAATTAACGCACGATTTTAAGAGAGACGCGGAACAAACTATTGATTTTCTTGAAGTTCCCTCTCTCTGAGGAGGTCTGGCATCCTTGATTGGGTGTTCGGCACGAAGATAGCTCTAGAAACCTACAGCCAACTGTTGAGGTCCCCTGATTCTTTCCTCAGATCTCGGGAAGTTGGGGATTCTCCAAAGCGCAGTTCCTTTTACGAGCTTCTTTCCTACCTTCGGATGGACTTTTTTCTTCGGAAAGAAGGATCGGCACCTCTTCGATGGCTTTCGAACTAGACTCAGGGGCAACTCCTTCCTCTTCTTTCATACGAAAGTACCTTTCCCAGGGCAGGCGGAGGGGCCGTTTACCTTTCTTTCCCTTTTTAGCTAGGAATGTGTACTTACGATTTTCAGACCAACTTGGGATTCGTTTCGAGTCGTAAATATCTCACCTGAGTGAAAATCTATTGCATACCTCTTACACTTCTGCCCTTTTACATAATTTCTGGCAAAGGAAATGGTTAATACTCGATCAGTGTTACTCTCTGAATATATTATTAGAGATTGTCTATAAGAACTCATCACATAAGAGCTCTATTAGCCTACGTATCGGTATGATATGTATCTCTTAAAGTAATATTCATCATTTAATTTTCCACTCAATACTCAGTTAACACCACTTGATTAATTTTATCTCCTAAACATACTATTCTATTCATCATGTAACTCCCTATTCCACAGAAATATTCCAACTTACGTAGCAAAATCCCCTAACCACTCCCAACTCATTCATGCTTGCATCTTTTTTACTCCACATTAGTTACCATAGAGTTCTTTTTAACATATTTCTCTCTTAAAATCCATTACCATTATTATTATTATAGGTTATCAACCTAAGCTGTTTATTGCAAATTCTTTATGTAACAACCTTTGGAACCCTTAATTGTATTTTAACATGCACCGTGTGTTTGTATAAATATTGATATGTAGTTGTATATAACTGTAATTTTAATATTTTTTGGTACTCTACACCTATTAAACTCTTCTATATACATTCCTATAATTTTACTGTAGATTACCCAAATGGAACCTGCTGACAAGCATTTTGCTTAGCAGGACCAGCCTGTTCTGTTTCTATGTAAGTTTGATCTGTGTATGATAACCTATTCTTTGTATTTTTCTTTCTTTTTTCAATGTTGGTTATTGTGCTGTTGTATTTTAAATTGGATTGAATAAATTGTATTGTACACCCAAAAAAAATATATTATTATTATTATTATTAAAGCATAAACTGCATGTAGGCTGTAAGCCTGATGGCAGCATTTTCTGCATAGAATATACCATAATAGCATACATTTATACCAGTTATACATAATTAACATAAAAACACGCTTGGTAATCTTACGATTCCAGCAGGATGATTACATACATATATTGTATTTAATTAAAACCAAATAAAGAAAACATAATATTTAATATTTGAAACTGTTTTACTGGATATTTTCGAGGTTCTTGACAGGCCTCTGCTACCGTAGCGGCCACGGGGTAGAACCCCACCGTACATCAACCTGTCAAGCAATCCCTTACTTCTCCAGAGGTCCCTTACTATTTCACCCACACATTAAATTACTACTTCACGTTACACAGTATTACACAACATTACTATAACAGATTAAAACTTTTCTTTCTGAAAGATTTTTTATTTTCATACAAGGGCCTTAAGAGTGATACAGATAACTTACTCCACTCAGAAATACCTATATTGAGAAAATAATACTAATAAATAAATAATAATGTTCGTTCTTTGCTTTCGAGGTTTAATTCTAAATTCTTGAAAACCTTTCCCGGGGAATTCTGGTTTTAAATTCATGCCAATTAATAATGTCACATACTAGAGGTTATTACAGAACCTCGAACAGAATTACGTATGGAAAATCGAAAAAATTTCATCGTTCTTACATCCCAAGAGAGCTCGGATTCTTTATCAATTGTACTCAAATATACAGAGCTCTATTTACCTTGAAACAATATTTCAGTGCTTATCGGTGATCGGAATTTGCAGTACGTCAGTCTAGAAAGTTCATTTTTTACTTTCTCCATATACGAAGTATAGAGAAAGTATTGTTTTCATGAAAAAAATCGACGTCGAGATTTCAACGGAAATACATGTTTTGGGGTCCCTAGAACACGTTTTGACCATTTTCGGAATGATGTCTGTGTGTATGTGTGTGTGTGTGTGTGTGTGTGTGTGTGTGTGTGTGACAGTGGGCGCTCTAACGTGAAAACTATTAGTCGTATCAAGATCAAAATTCATATACAGTACGGTCGTGTGTGCTGTCAGAGTTGATTAATTTTTCAAGTAAATCGGTAAACCGGAAGTCGAGTTTCATTCATTAAAGCTCATTTCCGGTTTTTAAAATATCTCCATAAATATGATATATAGGTATATTGTACACCCTATAAAAGTTTTAGATAATGTCTTTTACTATAATTTTTGTATTTGACATATTTTTGTATCACCGGTTGATTAGGAGTTATTCGTGAAATACTGATCAACCGGAAGTAGCTGATTATGTACTTTGTGGGCGCTCTAACATGAAAAGTAATTGTTGGATCAACACCAAATTTCATATATAGTATTTTGGTTGATGTCGTTAGAGTTGATTAGATTTTGAAGTAAATCGGTTGACCGGAAGTCGAGCTTCATTCTTCAAAGCTCATTTCCGGTTTTCAAAATATCTCCATAAATATGATATTTAGGAATATACTATTTCCTATAAAAGTTTTAGAAAATGAAATTTACTATGACTTTTGTATGAAACATATTTCTTTACCACTGATTGTGTAGGAGTTATTTGTGAAATACTGATAAACCGGAAGTTGCAGATTATGTACGTGGTGGGCGCACTGGGAGCTGGGGTGAAAGGCCATTTCATCGTTTTTCATCGAACATGTCCCGAAAACATTATTTATAATGTTTTTGACGTAAAAGATAATATGATATAAATTAATCTCTTATTTTACAAGTTTAGATTGAATATAGAGTTCGAAAATACTGCCGTGGATAAATATTTACATCTTATACATGGAGAAAGTCATGTGCTGGCCACATCAGATTTTTACTTTCTCCATATACGAAGTATAGAGAAAGTATTGTTTAATAGTTGCTTTGGTTAAGCAGGCACAGAATGAATAGAATTCTTATAAGAGATATTGAGAGTTAAAAGAATTAGTGAAGTGAGTGTTAATTTCCAAACGCTGAAATAAATAAACTTCTCTCCATGTCATAACTGGAATTGATTCACTTAGACTTCAGTTTGTGTATTGATCATTAGTTTCTTCGGATAACACAATACGTTTTATTTCATAGAAGAACTAAAGCAGTAAGGATTATTGAACTTGATTAATATCAATCTGTACCAAAGCTATTCTCGAATGAAACATTTTTAGTAGTCATTAGATGTAGTAATTACATTTACCTTAATAATTACCATACCTTTTTGTTAAATTTACTTTGTAAAATAATTGTTCATATGTAATCTTTGTCATATTTTATACATCTATGTTTGTATATTATTGTATTTATTTTTATTACTGTGTTTTCGCGGTTTTTTTCACCCACCTTCTTTGTGGGTGTTTTCCCGCAATGTGGGTTTTTTCTTGGTCAACCATTACTTGCAAAGATTTTTTCCCACACCCTCCTCCTACTTTTTGTATTTATTGTAATAATTTAACAGTAAGTGTAATCAACAAACGAGGTTAGGTGGAAGAGAGGCTCACCTAGGCCTAACCTAGGCTCACCTCGCCAATAAAGGGTCCAACTAACTAAATTGTTTCAAATAGATTCTTCGTTCCACCGATGAGAACGTCTTGAAATAACCTAATGATCAAAAAATTGTAGAAAAATAGGTTATAATAAGTATAAGTAAAATAATCAATAATGATAAGAAGATTTTATAAGAAATTAAGTGATAGTAATTGTATGATACAAAATTGTAAGGTGTTTCAGCATTTTTCTTAAGGAGATAATTTCCAAAAAATAAGAATAAAATTTTCAAGGCAATTCAGTACATAGTATATAAAGTCAACAATCGCGTGTAATCATAGCCAGGATAATCCCTTTTATATCCATTATTCATAGAATATTTATTCAATTGAAATTAACGTTTTAGGTTTGAGATCTCTTATTTTTAGGGTAATAAATGATAAAAAAGAAGCTCTAATTTACATCCCAATCGGTTCGAACATCGAGGGAATATTAATGACCTTTCTGCGGTTCATATCTGAGCCCATCAGCTTTTACTCATTCACGGTATTACCCTCGATAAAAGTCGTCCTGGAATAAAGGGATAATCTCGAGGGTCGAAAAAATGTTTATCTTTCAATTTGATTTCACAAGCGAATGATATGATACCGAAAAATTTAAGTAACCAATTCTGATCCTTCATCTCTTATTTGCATTTATTGATTCACATCCTCACTCTTCGCCAAGTCATTTGTTACTTTTATGCTCTCAAAAGTTCAGCAATATAAACTCAAGGTGTTCTGGCTTAATATTGTAAACGCCATCTAAAATAAATCAAACGCGTATTTCGTATTTACTCCACAAATTTATTTAGAAACTGGTCGTTTATAAATATATTTGTGGAAAATACGAAGTACTCATTTGATTAATTTTGTTCGGCAATATATTTGATAGAAAAGAAGAAACTTAATCTGTTTAGAGCCCAATCGCTTTGATTTCTATTTTATTTTATCGGTAGAATAAAAGTTTGATTAATTCTCAACCCTCATCTAGGATGATATATAAATCTAAGTCTCCTGATATAGGAACAAGGGAATGATGAATTTATGAGAATACATATACAGAAATCAGATTGACAATATATGCATATCCAAATAGTGCTCATCTTCAAAGATACTTTTATAATTTACCATTATTTATGAATCATAGCGCTATTTTAAGTTTAAACTAACTGCAAATTCTGTTCCTGCAGATTTATAATGACGATTTAAATGCTTGTGAATGTTTTCAATTTCAATTTATTTCAATCGATCATCATATACAAAAATACCATTCACAAAAATATATAAAATTAACATATAATAGTATTTATAATGCTTTTGATACAGGATGTAGGGAAATAAATATTGTATTTTATTTGTCATCTCATTCTTTCCCGTGGATATCTATAAAATGAAAAAGAAAAGTTACAAAGGGATGGGTGATGCTGAATAATGACATTTATATGAGAATTTTATTTTTTAATGCTATGAAAAGTGCTATTCGTGAAGTCCTTGCGCAGCTTTTAGGTGCATCTCCATCTCTCCACTCAGAGTATTTAAGCTCAGTAAAGACAGCAATGGCAAACCATCCCGTCTCTTATCTTGCCTTTTAAGTTCAATCCTCCCTCCATAGCTTCTGTAAGCCGATATTGTAAGGGTAGGAGATTATACCAACTTCCAGATCGATTCCTTTGCAGATAGACGTACATATCACAGGCAGTTATTAATTTCTGTTTTTTATTAATTTGCATCCTCACACTTGGTAGACACTTAACCGTCATTCGGGTCGTTTTCTTTCATCTTCTCTTTCTTCGTTTGCATTTCAACGTTTCTTTGGACTCTTAACTAGTTAATTCTTATTACTTCAGATTCGCCCGTCCGATTTTTTGCGGCAGAGGAAATGAGACTCGTTAAAGCCAAAGGCTGAATAGACTACAGACTCCAAATACAAAAAAGGTCGAAGAACCAATAATCTGACTAACTATCATTAAATACCATTAATTGAATATTATTCATGGTGAGCATATTGAACGAAATGACACTTGTGTGTTGAAATTAGTCGTAAATTAAAATAAAACTTTTTTATGCAAACCTGGATAGTTCGTTCCATTTGTTCTCCATGAATAACATTAGATGGTTCCACTAAGTGAAGGCTAAATCAATACATCATATTTCAACTAATAATAATAAACTTACTTGAACAGTTGATTTAATTTATTTCGCTAATGTTACTTGTATCTTGTATCGCTATTTCACATTTACCGCTAATCCTTTTTAAGAAAGTATCTCGAGTGTAATATTCCAAGACAAGTAAGATGGCGTAATCCTCCTAAAGTGGTCCAGACTTCTGGCAACAGCAATGGACAAATAAATCTGTACTATATCCTGTGTAGCTGGTATTAGCAGGCACAGACGTAACGATAAAGCAATGGCATCACAGAAGCATTCGGTAACTATTTCCAAGATACACGAGTTGAAGAAGCGCCAAAACGGCCCGTTAAAAATCTTCGCGGGAGAAAAAAGCAGTAAATAACCTCTTCTCCTTTAACGCAATGTCAGGAGCGCACTTGAAGAGCAATTCCGCAGCAGAAAATAGCCGCCGCAGGAAGACGCGTCCGATGGGCCATCTTTCACTCGGAATGGAGGAGCTCTTTTTATTCGCAACTTCCAATTATCTCTCCGTTCGTCACGTCCGGAGAATTTTCTCTCTCTTAAGTAAGCGATGGATCCCTGTCAGAGGGAAATGTTCCACGCAGTGCGTCTGCGGAGGACACTGCGAAACTTCATTATTCATCCTCCTTCCACGGGAGCACCATCTGGGTGTCGGAACGAAAAGGGTTGTGCGGAGGACACTTTCGCCGGAGAAGGAAAAGGTGGGAAGAATCGGCTATGGTGAGGAATAGGAACGAGATGGCTGCTTTCTTAGGGTGTGCAGTAATCCTATTTAAAATAAAACTAGTGAATTCCCTGTCAAAAATGACGGAACTAAAATAAAATCAAGGTAACAAAAACATTCATATGTTTTATATATAAAAACAACTCCAAAACCATTAAATACTTGCAAAGCGGCTATACGTATTTCGGCAGATGTCGGCAAAGTGGCATTTCTTTGCCGACCTTAGCCGGACGATGACTTCGTGGAAGTCGAAATACGTATAGCCGCTTTGCAAGTTTTTTGATGGTTTTGGAGCTGTTTTTAAATATGACATAACCATCAGCAGCCGCTTTGCTTTATTCTATTCATATGTTTATTTATTTATTCAAATACCCACATACAGATCCGCAACCATTTGACATTGAATGCTATTAACATAACAAATTTAAAATAAATATACATGATTATACAAAATAAAAAATGAAACAAATTAAACTAAAAATAATATATATACATATATACAGAATACGACCCAAGCAGAATATTATTTACAAGTATTTACAGAATTTGGGAATGCGTCAAGCGACAGTCTGAAGGGGTCTATGGAATATGCAAAAATATATAGCTGAAAATCCATTTCCAAAGTTTAACAGTGGTTTTTTGCCATAAAATGTCGGCTCTTTTCCAAAATACATTTATTATGAGCCTATCTCATCTTATCTCTTTGTAATATTTTTTTAATTTTCACATTATTTATTCCTGAAATTTCCTCTTTTTGATTTTATTTTATATGTTTTGCAATTTTGTTTGAATGTTTCATTTCATGTTTTTTGTTATTTTTATTATTTTGTTAATGTTAACTATTGCAATTTTACCTGTTTCTGATTTTATTTTATTATGATTTGTAATTTCGCTTTAATACTGCTTTTGTGATTTCCGTGATATTCACAGATGTCTTTTACATCTTTTAGCTTGTATGTACTATCAATGGCTTTGCGCAGTTTCCCCTTCTTTGAGGATGTTTTTCCTGCTGTGGATCTTCCTTCTTAAGATGTCGCCTTAGTTTTTTTACATCCGTTCCTTCTAAAGTTTTCCTTTCTCTTCACCCACACAAAACTTATTTTGCATATAATATAATTGACGAAAGGTTAGATAGAATAGGAGACTTTTCAGTATTAATCTCGCCTTATTAAAAACCATATAGACCTTATCTCTTCCGTACATTCGTATTAGAGTTCAAGAATCACCTTTGGCCACAAAATTACACAAATGTTTCATCAATTTTCTTCTGAGTTCTCTCAATTTCAACTCAAATAAGATTTTCTACGACCAAAATAAGAAACTATATTTAATTTACTCTCTTTCGGTATTCAAACACGATTTCGTATGACGATTATTTTTTATTTAATTCTGCAAAATAAGAAACGTCTGCAATCGATCTACATAAACTTTAAATGGAGATCTTATGAGAGGCGATTCAATTCTTCCAGAATCGAACTTTGGATACTTTGAACAAACAAGTAGTAAAAGTTGGTTTCACTTTCGATCCTGATGGATCCATACCACGAAGTCACGGCCCAAGCAGTTGAAATTTATGTTCGAAAATTTCTCCAATGAATTTCTTACGGGGGTTAATGACATTGTATAGATAAATATTTACACATAGGTGATAATAATATTGATTTTATCCACCCTTTCATATAAATTACGCTGTATATATTATTTAAACCATATTAGCATATAAAATATTCAAACCGAATCAGAAATAACGGGAAAAATATGGGTACCCCAGGGGTAAAATCTTTTTCGGGATTACCTCAAAATATATTAGCATGAAGACAAAAAAATTCCAATTTGAAAATAATTACAAAAAAACAGTCTAATTGGAACTCTCGATAGTGAAAGTAAAACAATAATGTATATTTACAAAATATTATCCAATTTTTCATTTTAAATCAGCCATTTCCTTAAATACTCAATTAGGCATAATTTATTTTATCATGTCCTCACCCTAATTCAGGAGTGCTGGTATAGCATGGAATAAGAGCATTAGTAAATTAATCAAAGTTCATTCGGGTAAATGACTCGAATATTCCATGATTTACTTCACTTGGTCCGCATACAAATACAGCATTTATCCTTCCTAAAATGTCTTTTTGATCAACAAAATCGAGTCGATTCAATATCGGAAGCGCTAAACAACGGGAAAAGGATATTTGCAGCCTTTTTCAATTCCGATAGTCATCTGTTAATCCCCAGCGCATAAATCTTACGGGGGAGATTAACAGACACGCCTGGTAAAAATTATGTTTGAGGATTTGCGGTCGATTTATTGAGCAGTCCTCGACACGACCAAAAGGCTAATCCGCTACGAGTGTGATTTATAAATCTCTTGCGTACATTACTCTTAAATTGATTCCAGTGCACAAATGTCAAAGTGATTCATCCAGTTTTATATAGAAAGAAAGAAGCGGTGGGAAACAAGTCGGGTTTGAAGTAATAGATTTCTAGACACGTATGCTTATTGATAGGTTTTCCGGTATCGTATCACTTGATCGTGAAATAGTTTTCAAAACTTTTTATGCAAAAATGTTCGATTCGTCTTTTTCTGTAGATCTTTTTCAATTTATTACATTTAGTCATGTTATATACTGCATTGACCTACTGCAAAGGAAGGAAATACAAGGCACTACGCTCACAAAATGTCTAACAGAAGTTATTTTTATCAGTGAATTATTTCTCTTTATTTTCGTTAATGGACGTATTTAGTTAGAGAACTTAGAACATACATTAAAGGAAATAGATATGCTTATAGCAGAGTTTGGTTTTGAAGAGTGAATTTTCGAAGCAGCTTTCATCAATCTTTATCATTTTCTATTATATACGCAAACTCGTTCCGATTGTGGTTTTGAAAGCAATACATATATTTTGAAGTTAGTTTGATTAAGTTACTCTTTCCTGGCCAAATTCATTACCAATGTACCCAGAAATGTGTGGTACATTCAAATTATTTAAAAATATGAAATGCTCTTAACATTTAATTTCAATTCAGTCGTTTAAATAACAGATATTAGTAAATTGTATCTCTGTGAAGCCATTTCTTGTAAATTAAGAATAAAAATTCTCTTAGGTGAGGGTCACTAAATTCAATCTACAGCAATTGAAAGATTTGCTCGACGTAAGATTTGACAACTGGTTAAGCAGAATGCCGCCTTTTTACTTTTATTAATTCCACTGTCATACAAAATAATGACAATAGTTAGCACATATAATATTCGATATATTTTTAGGCTTACTAATACAGTGAATTTAAATAAAAAACTTTTAGACCCAATTTCGTTTTGTTAAAGAATACTTAAAAATCAAAATACAAGTTATTATGTTACGAATATACAACAAATCAGCTTAGAGAAAAAATGTAATCGTAAAGAAAGTATGCGCGTATTTCTTAAGCTCTGACGTATCTAAAACTCTCACAATTATTGCAAAAGTCTCAATAAATAGCCTAATTTATATTCTATTGGGCATAAACTTTGAATTACGTTAATCACCCCTATTCTTAGAGGTTTAAAATCTCCAAGAGTCGTCTTTGTCGGTGTTTTTCGTCTTACTCCCCGTTAGTCGGAGAAAAAAGAAAGGAATGCCGCACTTTTATTCTTGTTTTTTTTCGATTAACGGGGCGTAAGAAAAGGAACGCCGAAAAAGAACTTGAAGAAATAGAACTTGTTCTATTGAAGATTTTAAACCTCATTAAATTCATTAACAGCCATAAAGATTCCTTTCTTTACACTCCTGTTCTTGCCATAAGTTCAAATTTTTAAGCAAGCTTTTACGAATTTGAACGTATTTTCCAATTTTTTTTACGTTCCAAAATATCCTATCATTAAAATACTCCCACTTGAAATTTCCAGCATAACATCAAAATTTCATTACAACTCCTCCTCGCCAGCATCAAATATCAAGAATCCTGCAGTGAGATTTATGTCTAGTCAAACGTGATGTCATAGCTCCCTCTTAGAATCGCTCTTTAGGAACTTAATAACAATCATTTCACAGAACTTTAAAGGTCAGGATAGTTAACTCAGGCATTATGGGATTAAAATTAACTCACGTGTTTAAAATACTCGTTCAATTCCATTTTCGGAGAGCAATTTAATTTTTGATTCCTCATCGCCTAACTACTGAAAAGGTCTGTTACAACGAGGTTTGTTACTAGTTGCACTACACCAATACTCATTCGTCGTTACTGTAAATTCGAGTTAGTTTACATTAAAGAAAGCGCAGAAAGCACGTGAGAGAATAGGAGTTTGTACGTAGAACAAAACTAATTGTGTCGGAGGGCGAACGTTGAAAATGAACACGTTGAAAGAGACGGAATAAAAAAGATGTTAACAATCGCATCTCGCGCTTGTGTTCATTCAGGGAGAAGAAAATAAATTAAAGCAGCGGAATTAACTGGGTAGTTTTTCGCAGTACTTTCTGCGAGTGAAAAGGTGTTAGTTAATAGTTGTGAACGCGAATTTAACGAATCAACCTCAAAAACTAGGTTTCGGTAGAGCAACTAAGGTTCCGCGGAATGAAATGGTTTCGAATTCGAATTACAAGGTCTGTTCAATATGGGACCTATCTTATCTCGCGTGGACCACTTAACGTATCACATCAAAAGAGATTTCGATTTTGAGCGACGTTTATAAGGAGAAAAACGCAGCCTTCTTAGTTGCTCTCCCTTGTCTAGTTTCTGTACAACATTGGTTTTTGTCTGAGCCTAAAACGCTTGCGGTGCTTTTTGCGTTGGTGAAAATGAAGCTGTTAGAGAGGAAAATTTAGGAAATCTTCAACTTAGGAAATAGAAGTTCCCTGAAGAAATATCCTAAGAGTTGAGTGGTTGATTATCACAACATACTCCTTATAGACGCCGCTCAAAGTCTAATTATCTTTCGTTGCGATACGTTTAGTGGTCCACGCGAGGTAAGACCAGTCGCGGAGCAAGAAATTATACCGCAAGCGTGTAAGACAAAAGCGCTGTTGTGCAGGGACTAGACAAGATTTAGCCACGAAAAAGGTATCGATTTACTCCTAATAGACACTACTAAAAGTCAGAAGCTCTTTTTTGTAATCTGTTTAGTGGTTAACACTAAAATAAGTCTCATATTTGTTTGAACAAAGCTTGTACCATCACGGAAAGGAATGTAAGAGAGCACATAGAGGAATAAATTGCGCATTGCCCTACTACGTGCAAACTAATTCTGACTTAATAAATATCACGCTTCTCTCTTTTGGAGTAGTTGATCAATAGTAATACCATCTTCTATCAATAATACATTTATAATTACATGAATGCTTGCTTCCTACCCTTCACACTCGCTTATCATCCGTCCATAACTTATCTTCTATTACTTAACTTAATGAAAAGGCTGATAAAACAGGCTTAAATATCGGCAACAAAGCCAAGCTTAAGTAAGATTTCATCTCAAAAATCCCCTTCATAGTTCATTAGAATTGTTCAAAGTGCATTTATTCATTGAAAAAATTTTAATATAAAACATCGTTCATCCCGGCATGTCAGTGGAGAATTTTCACTTAGGATGAATACATACCAAAGCAGGAAAACACCTGCAAGAAGGGGAGTGGAAGAGAAGGGGCGAAAACTACGAATATTTAGAAATTTTTAAGGAGAAAGTAGGGTTAGACGGATCTGAAAGGCAAAACAAAACAGATACATATTTAGCTACATTAATCAATATAATTTTTTTCAAAAAGTAAACAGAAAAAGAACGTAAGAAAAATCAAATATGTAGATTAAAAGATAGGTCAGTAAAATAAAATTCATAACGACTAAAAAGAAAATAAAACTATTCATTACAGAGTACACAAGTAGTAACTCAATTTTTCAATGCTAACTGATAAAATTAATTAATTGTTTCGTAAATTTATGTTAAGAATTTCAAATATAATAGGAGATACGATAATGCCTGATAAAGAAATGTTGGTACAGTTAATAATACATAGATATTTCACAGTTTCGCCTGCCAATATATAAACCAATGAAGATACACAGTTTTGGGAGAAAATACGAAATCGTAAATGTGAGTTTGCTTGTCATATATAGGCGCACATGTGTACATCTTTGCGCGTATCATTTTATTTAATAGACATACGTTCCTTCTCTTTCTTATATCATTGACCACATATAACCAACTCTCTCTAGGTTTCATTTTTCAATTCCAGTCCCCTCACATGTTCTTGCCACGTTTTCATCGCATTCTAATTTGCATTAGTCCGTACCATCAAAAAATTCACAGCTCTTTCACAATCATCTCCTTCATATATTAATGTAATTCGTAGAATCCATTTCACCTTTTGAGTAGAGCGTAATGTCTAATTTTCAAGTGGTCGAGCAAACGGGTGGATTTTAATGGTTCTTACTGATTCTAACTCTCATGGTAGCCAGTCGTATCTAATCGTCACAAGTATGATCGAGCTATCATAATGGTAGTTTTCCGTTATATCTACTCACTCCTGATTTTACCACATTATGGATCATAAAAACCACACATGACTGCATTAAAATGAAAAATATGAGATCAGTAATGAATGATTCTAAGTAACGAAGAGTGAACATAATACAGGAGTAATCTTCCTTGCGGCTAGAGCCGAGTTGAAAAAGATGGGAATTGCAGCTTTACGTGGTTTTTTCCACAGAAATTAGCCCTGCTTGAATCATATCTCCGGTTAATGCAACCCTTGTAATTGCCTCCAAAATAAATGACGTGCATTACTCACCTACTCAGATAAGTGTTCTCATTTTGAATGATATAATCTGGTGCCCAACAGGAGGACAAAACACGAATAAAGGAGACAAAAGGCGAAAATGAACGGGCGATAGGCCGACCGAGCGCTAAAAACTTGGCATCTATCGGAAAAAAGAGAAGGGTTAAGCCTTAATCTGAATAGTAATTAACGGAAAACGCATAGAACAATGCCTATTTTAGGGGGAAACGTTGACGGTAACCTCCCGAATGGTTTGTCCATTGAGAAAAGCGAAGGTAACAAACGTTCCTGTGATGTGGAAATATGATCAGTCCTTTATTACGCTCTTATCTCAATCCGACCCGACAAATGAAGATTACGTTTCCCATTTTAATGTGGTTAGGAGATAAAGGATGATAAATTACGGAGATATGCTGCTTTCACGCTCTATTCAAGGGAGCGATCTTTAGGCTACCTCTCTTCACTCCTTACTTAGATGGAACTCGTGTGATTATGCTCTAGAAAGTCAGTTGTTTGGCATAAAGAACTGATCTAACTTGAGATTAGTGAAGTTACATAATTTGTGGTTGAATAAAATTTATCGTAGAACAAATAATATTCAATTTGCATGTGATATAGAATTTTCCGATTCGTATGTACCTTGGGAAAACCTCTTACGTAAATTCCAAGGAGAATGTTTTAATGTTCGCCAGAGAATGCAAATCTGTAAAAATTGCAAAGTATTACGAATCGATGCTCCGCAAACTATGAACTTATTTTCATGTATCCCTTAAATTATATGTTTCCGTTTTGATCCCATACGAGCCAAAGCGTTTCATAAGAAATGAATGTTAAGTAAATCGTTCGTAGCTGCTATTTCTTTTCAAAAATCAAACCGTTGAGGATTAGTGTACAAACTTAAGACGTTTCATAAGAAGGACATTCTATAAGATATATATTTTCACATCACCAACTATAAATTCTTGCTCTAAATTATGAGAACTTTCATGCAGATGTTTAGTTTTTCACAGAAAACTTTCCTTTTCAATAGCCCGTTCTATTTAACTAAGCTAAGAGACATTTCTCTTCAGTAGAAATTAGTAGAATACGTTTGATTCTAGATTTATTTTCCCCATTCATAATCAACAGAAAATTCAGCTAATATTTTACAAAGTCGCATTACCATATTCGCAAAAATCAGTTCATGTATGATATTATCATCATAAAAGACATACTATTTAGGCAGTTTTTTCCAATAAATGTCATAATCCTCAAGTTTAGAAGCCTTGAGCGTATGGTCAATCGTAACATTCTAACATCAACTACTCTATGAACTTCAATTGAAACAATGATAAGAATGTAATTTGTATATAAGAGATTCCTAAACACGTTTAATATTTAATTGATGGACTCTGTGGACTGTTACTCGATTATCAGTTGCAGTATGTCCGTATAAGACTCCTAAAGACGTTATTAAGAGTATAGAATCAAGCATGGCTAAGTAATTACACCATATAAAGAACACCCTTAATAGTCAGTTGGTAAAAGATAAGCCATATGTAATTTAATTATATAACGAAAAATATTATCAGACATCGTCTCGATATCTATTGATATTAAAAATTTCAATCAACGCTTGTCTTAAAGACGATTCTAAATTGTCTCCTATCGCCGTACATCGCGCTTTCCAGCGATTCGCTTTTGTAAAAAAGGTCACGCGTCGAACATTACCCGAGACAAGATGGAGGAACAAGAGACTGGGGTTGATAGAGGAGGAAAAGAGATAAGGGAAAGAGAAAAGGGATAAAGGGATGGAAATAAATAACGCACGGACTTTGGAAGGTACGTGTGAAAGAAGTATCGGAGGAATGGGAGAGGAACTTGGACGGAAAGTTTAGCGTAAAGATTCGAGTCACGTGATGCTTTTTCACTGAATAGTTGGGTCCGTAAAACGAGGATGAGGAGAGTGTTACAAAAGATGCACGGCAAAGGAAGTTAAGAAAGAAAATGTTTCATTCAATGGAGGCAGAAAGTAACCTGATCCTAATACTCATGAAGTAGTTCTTCCAGACATGGAGTAATAGGTAATTTTTATTTATTTATTTCCCAATTCCGCCGCAATCAGTCGCAAGGACAAATGGCGACGTTAACTTATACCACAATCAATTTAATAAATTCTTAAATTAAATAAATAATCAATTTTACATTTTTTTATGTATCAATAAAATATTACAACTACGATGATTTTCAATCTACCCTAGGTTTAAATTAGAATTTACATGAACTACATACGGCTCCTAAATTAAAGATCCATTTAAGAATTCATAAAAGCTAAAATATATGCACAAATACAGAATCTTCCCCTTCTTGAGTCTAGGAGAAAGACTGCTGATGTCCTTTTCTTAGAAAAAACTCTTCACTGACAAGACTGACTGCCTCCAGCTAACCAATCTCTGTGGTGTGTCAGTGCCACAAAGCAGGTTAAGGAGTACACCTGTGTTCTACGAACCTCAGCGCAGAGTTAACCCCTTCAAGTTTTCCCCGATCCCACGAATCGTGAGGGAAGCAAACTTGTTTTTTTTCAAAACGAACGCTGACTTTTTCTGCGATTCGATATCGCAGATACGCAGGAATCTCATCAAATCACTACCCTAATTACACGTTATTTTCTCCTCCCTCTATTTTGTTCTTTCACCCGTTTCCTACTTCTTCATCATTTCATCTTCTTTATCATTAAGTTTTTCTCATCTTTTTTCATATTCACTCACTGTTTATTGTGCTTATTATTAATTTATTGTTTATATAATACAACACATCTATGTGGGAATTTATCCTTTATGTGTTAAATAAATTATTATTATTATCAGATTACAAACGACATTGGTAACCAAGTATATAATATATAAAAATACAAAAATTATAAATTCAAAAATACAAATATAAGATACTTATACTTACTTGTCTTCACTCCTTCCGACTATTGTCTTAACGAAGTCGAGTTCATTAAGTGCTTTTTCACATTTGTAAATTGTGGATTATATATTTGTCTTGACTTCTGTCAGAGGGGGATTTTCCAAATGGTTTCCCTCCCTCTGTGGGCAAATGCATCACAGATAAAGTGTTTACCCCTAATTTACTCACTGTAAATACAATAGGACTATGTATACCTGTCTTACTTGGACCATGTACGAATGTGTCGTTTGTAATGTGAATATAACTGCCGCCAGATTTGTAATCTAATTCTCATGTTCGTGCAGTAATAATAATAATATATTACGAATATGGGTATTCAATAATAAATTATTCGTGAGAGTTATTACAAGGTATTTCACCGATTCTATTGTCATGAAGCTACCCCACGGAGGCTGCACAGAAAATCATTTGCCATTGACTTTCTTTCAGTCTGAATTTAGCTCCAATCGCCAAACATCGCACCATTTCAATATTCTATCAAATTCCTTTGACAAAATGTGATGTATATGTGCATTGTACATTTACGTGGTACATCAATAGGCACTGTAAAGTTAACATTTTCACATGTGTTAGATATAAGACAGGCAAGCTTTAAACAACTCAAATCCTTCCCACAACTTCGTAAACGTCCCTCCTATATGAATTTGACGTTCGAAAAGGGCTGGACCGCCAACTTTGGGGACTTTGTATGTGGTTAACACTGAATAGATATTCGTAACCCCTGCTTTAATTTCATCTCATCTCCCCGTGAAGCTTTGATTCATGCTGAATAAACTGCGTCCGGCGTAGGATTTCCCATTACGTTCGCTGACAAGCGCAGATTAGCTCTAGCGACATTCTCCAAAAGAGCATGATGGCAATAGCGGCGGGTGGTCTCTTCGTAGATGAGGCGCGGTTGGGGGCTTGAGACATGGCAGTGAGGAGGGTACAGGGAGCCATCTAGTGGATTCTGAGAGAACCAGACAGAAATTCTGAAAGAGGGAGGTTCAAAAATCCCGGAAAAATATGTAATATCCTGAGGATATCTCTCCTCAACTTTCAATCTATTTAACTGGGAACTGTGGACCACAGCATATCTTTTAAGGCACGGCATTGGATTTGCTATTTATAACTTTTCCTTTTCATCAGTTACAATTGAATCTGTTTCTGCCTAAATATCCGCAGTTTTTCTTCCGTAATTATTGAATAATCCCTTGTACATGGCAATACGACAAGGCAGACTACTGCAATACTTAAATTTCAGCGTTAATTAATATAATCACCTCTGACCCAATTTCATGGAACGACATTTTAACTATAGAAAGAGAAAAACTCCGTAAATTCCCATACTAAAGTTTTTTACTCTCCGACTGGTTTCGGTATAAAGGCCATCATCAAACCAATAAAAAAGCTGTTGTACAGTAAAACATTTTGGCAAGGTAATTCTAAGAGTTTTTCTCTCTTGTTATAGTTCATTAAGCCATTACATAACAGTATGAATATGTATAGTTTGGCAGTCTAGATAACCATTCATTTTAAATGTTTATGTGAAGACTGATTTTTTTTAAACGATTCACCCTGCTTACTTACAAATTCGACAGCACAGCCCTCTCCCATGACTCCCCTATTTTTCGACCCCGAAATCTGGAATTTATTTAATAATAAATATAATCAATTTATAATTGATTGTAAATATAATTAATTAATTATTTTAATATAAATGCAGCGTGACCTGGAATCCACGTGAACTAGGTTTGATATGAGATTTAGAGATGGTCCAACGTAAGAAGCTCATTCAAAGATTCATCGGACTCTTCCGACAAAATAAATCACATTGTAGTTCCAGAGAGGGACAAACGCGATCTTACAGAAACATAGATACAACGTTGCAAGGAAGTTATCTCAAAAACAAATAATTACTCCCAGTCTTTCTTTCCACACTCTACTAGAGAAGTCAATAAGGAAGAATAGATAAAGGTATTGGGACATTACATCCCCTGCCATGCACTACTAGTAGGTCGTGGATTATATATCAAAATGTATAAACTATTTCTTGTGGTAATAATTGCATTTCTGTTTGTGCTGCCTAAAATAAATCCTTCCCACATTATAAAGTAGCCGGCACCGTTTCTGTAAATTTTCCTTTAATTAGTTATGCTATTTTATCGCTGGATAATCATACAGAGTAAAAGGACCAATAAATTAAATATTAACATAAGAAGCCTTTCTGCTACTGCAAATGATTTGATGAGTAACTCATTAGATATGAGATAAACTGAAGAAGCAGAAACGAAAATACCTGATCGAGCGCACCATGGTTATATTTGTAGGAAGATGAGAAGTTGTAGAGGCACACGAGCAGCTGAATTCCTGACGATGAATATATTCAGTTTCCCTAAAACATAACGTAAACATCATAGCAGAGTTTGAGCGCAGACGCGGGGATTTAATTCGAGGTCACGGAGTTTGCCTTAATTTTAAGTGGTCATTACAATTGCTAAGATGTGGAGCAGTTATTACTGGTAAAATGTCCCCTCATAGTGTAATACTTGGGTGACTGAGTGTTAGAAACTTTGCCACTCTCATGAATTCGTTTCTCGTTCATGCTCAGGAGTAAAGCAAACATTGTAATCATATGCTTCGGCCGTGAAACGCCATGATAAAATTTGAAATTAATGTGCCAATTGGTACATTCAACCAAAATTCTTATCTTAACCGCGATCAGACATAATCCCTATCGCGAAGAGCCTCTTAAGCAGAAACGCAAGTGACAGACCCCCATAATGACCTTCCACATAACATAACCGCATAGGTTAATCATTTGTCTTGTTTGAGTTAGAGAATGATTTTTTCACCTTGTGATGACACCATACACTAAAACCCAGGTCGATTTTTTTGTTATTGTTTCTGTTTGTCATAAATAAATCTGTTCAGTCAACTAAAAATGCTTCAAATATATGCAAAATTGCAGAACATCCGATTACAAAGCTCAAAAATTACGTCAAATAATTTTCGTAAAAAGGCGCAGTCGATCAACTCTTCAAATCTTTTTGTTTCGGGTATTAAAATCGACCAAATAGTTATTTCCGTTGGTAAATACAAATTTCGGGATGAATTGCCCTTTAATCTCATGCGCCTGGCAATACGGATGCGTGCCCAACTAAGGATGTTTTAATGGTATAAAATCCAACAGGGATAAGTTCGTTCATGGACTAGTGATATTCACATGGGTTCAATTTTACACATAAAGGTCCAAATTCGGAATTTAACTTTAATTGCTGTTAAAGTCATTATTATTTATGTTATTGCCTAAATATGTTGGGATTTGTTGAAACTTACTATACGATCGGATTTGGCCTTTAAAAAAGGTGATCTTTTGGCCAGGACTGTACGTAGGCTTAAATCAGTCATGAATACATCATGAATTTACTCTTAAGACATATACCGTTGAAATAGATAACTAATATATTTTCCTTAAAAAATTAATGCCAACTGAAGTTTTTCCAAAGGAGGATATTATACCGAATCAAAAATTTTAATTCTTTTAATGCTAAGCCAAAATCAGAAGCTATACAATCTTTTTCAAGCAATGTATCTCTCAATCTCATTGAATAATAAAACCTAATTTGAATTTTTACCTTCTCCCTATACGTAGTATATATTGTATTCGCAAAAAAATTCGACCTCCAGATTTCGACGGAAATAGATGTTTTGGGGCCCATAGAGCACGTTTTTGCTATTTTCCCGAACATGTCTGTCAGTGTGTCTGTGTGTGTGCGTGTCTGTCTGTCAATCTGTGGTAAAAACGTTTGTGGGCGCTCTATCTTAAAAAGTATTATCCGATCATTTTCAAAATTCATATTTAGTATTTTCCTAACAATGCCAAGAGTTGATTAGTTTTTGGTGAATATCGCTTAACCGGAAGTTGCGGTTTATTCGGAACAAAATGTCTTTTTTTTAATATCTCTGTAAGAATGCAATAAAGGTATTATTACGAACAAAAGTTGTAGATAATGTATTTTACTACAACCTTTGTATGAAACATTTTTTCGTAACACTGATTGTTTAGGAGTTATTCTTCAATAAAGGTTAACCGGAAGTTGTTGTTTATCCAGAAATGGAAGTTTTTCATACATATCTCTGTCAGAATGCAATTAAGGTATATACATTTTCACATAAACGTTATAGATAATGTATTTTACTACAACTTTAATATGAAACATTTTTAGTAACACTGATTGTTTAGGAGTTATTATTCAATAAAGGTTAACCGGAAGTTGTTGCTTACCCAGAATTGAAAGTTTTTCGTACATATCTCTGTCAGAATGCAATTTAGGTATATACAATTAGGTACCAAGGTTATAGATAATATTTTTTACTACAAATGTTGTGTGAACCATTTTCCTGTAACACACATTGTTTTGGAGTTATTTATATATTACCGGCATAGGCTTCTGTTTTCAATAAATACGGAGAAAGTCATGTGTTGGCCACATCAGATTTTTTATGCTCATACTCACCCAAAAAAGAGCTAGTTAATTTCTCATGCCTGCCTTTTGCATGTAGAAGAGATACTTTCCTTTCCTTCCAACAGAGACAGCGAGATCTGCTTGCATTTTGGCACTCCCGACATCTGGTGCAGAAAGATTAAACTTCTCGCTATTCTAGCGGGAATTTCCAGCAATGAATCTTTTACAGGAGAGAATTTTTAGGAACCAATTAAGTACTCTGGACTATTATGTTTCCTCATATAACATATTTCTACTACTGGGTACTACTTGATATATACAGTACTGTCTATGAAGGAGAGTAACATTTAAATACATCATATGTTTACTTTATCCTCAAGTCGTCATTTGCACTTGGCAATGCGTATATTAACATCAATCAATAACATCTTCTGTATCTATTGTCCTCTACTATATTTTCTGATTCTCTACAAGTACAATGCTACAACAAGATGTGTTTCTGATAATAAAAAACACCAGTAAATAAAAGGTCATGATAAAATAATTCATAATTTTCAGAAAAATAAGTAATATTTATCATAGATGAATATCAAAAGATTTTCAATTCTACATATTGTATTCTTCTCTCCATTCATGAAAGGAAATACTCTCCCAAGAATCTCTCCTCTCCTATTCGTGTTCCTCTTGGCCGATATTTGTTGAAAGCAGGTTTCTGCTATTAGAAAAGAACAACAGAAAATAAAGGTTATCATAAAATAATTCATAATTTTCAGAAAAATAAGCAATATTTAGCATAGATGAATATCTAAAGATTTTAAATTATAAATATTGTTCTCTTCTCTCCATCCATGACAGGAATTACTCTCCTAAGTATCTCTTATATCCTATTCTCGTTCCTCTTGGATGATATTTGTTCAAAGCGTGTTTCTCCTAATAGAAAAAAACACCAGTAAATAAAGGGTAATGATAAAATTATTCATAATTTTCAGAAAAATTAGTAATATTTAACTTAGATGAATATCAAAAGATTTTCAATTATACTTATTGTATTCTTCTGTCCATCCATGAAAGAAATTACTCTCCTAAGAATCTCTCCTCTCCTATTCTTGTTCCTCTTGGCCGAGATTCGTTCAAAGCGTGTTTCTTCTAATAAAAAAACAGTAAATAAAATGAAATGATGAAAAAACTTATGTTTTCAGAAAAAAAATCAAATTTAGCATAGATGAATATCAAAAGATATCTAATTATACATATTGTATTCTTCTCTCCATTCATGAAATGAATAACTCTCCTAAGAATCTCTCCTCTCCTATTCTTGTTCCTCTTGGCCGAGATTTGTTCAAAGCGTGTTACTGCTAATAAAAAAAAAACAGTAAATAAAATGTAATGATAAAAAAAATTCATAATTTTCAGAAAAATAAGCAATATTTAGCATAGATGAATATCAAAAGATTTTCAATTACACTTATTGTCTTCTTCACTCCTTCCATGAAAGGAATTACTCTCCTAAGAATCTCACCTCTCCTATTCCATTTCCTCTTGGCCGATATTTGTTGAAAGCGTGTTTCTGCTAAGAGAAAAACAAAATAAAAGTAAATATAAGGTATGATAAAAAAATTCATAATTTTGAGAAAAATATACAATATTGCATAGACGAATATCAAAAAAATTTCAATTATACTTATTCTATTCTTCTCTCCATCCATGAAAGGAATTACTCTCCTAAGTATTTCTCCTCACCTATTCTCGTACTTTTTGGCAGATATTTGTTAAATGGGTGTTTCTGCTAATAGAAAAAAACACCAGTAAATATAAGTTCATCACTGGCATGCACTGGTCATCCCCTTGCGGCCAAATGAGTTGAATATTTCCGGCACATGCAATCCATTATATCAACTACTACTACTTTGATGTAGTTTTGAAACAAAACTGTATCCGGTTTCTTTTTCTGAGTCAGAAATCATCACGTCCTGATGCATTGTACTTATTAAAAGGAAATTTTTATATTTTTTGCTTGGTAATTTGTCAAGCTATGACCTAGTTTATTTTTATAAACTCTAGTTGAGTAAATTCCATCGCTGTGTTGAACCGAAGGAGGCATTTCTCTTCTTTTTATTCCTATCGTTCCAACCAATGAGATTTAGTTCTTTTTAAGTTTTTCAGCGAGGCTGATTGAAGAGAAGTAATTGTTGCAAGTTGTGTTTATACCGTAGTTTTAGAACGACTCTGCCAACCATAGCACAACATATTCTCCAAGTGACTGCCATGATCCCCTTGCATCATCTTCCCACAATACGGAAATGCATTTAGGCAATATTTAGACTTCACGTCTTTTAATACACAGTACTTGATCCCAAACATATCTTGCTTATTCGGCATGTATTGGATGAATGGGCATCGGCACTTCGTAGGATATAATTGTTCATCGGCCGTAACACTCTCGTCATGGTTGTAGCAGGCTCGGGAGTTACTTATAAAGGTATTCGGGGAGAAAACGAACCTAGTAAAACGTAAGGGGGTCTACCCATATGATTACAAAAACTAAAACGAGAAACTTGAGGAAACATCGCTTCCGGAGAGGGGAAATTTCTGCAAAAGATTACCGCACATTTTTTGCGTGTTTGTAGTCTTTCTCAGACGCATGCTCGTCCGCTAATCGGTTGTAAATAAAATCTGTGTTCGCATATTTCCAATATCGTAACAAAGAGCTACTGAATAAATAAATTTGAATAATATTCTTTTGGAATTTAGTAACCCTGCTTCGTGAAGTTGTTAGGCTGGATATAGGTTCAGAATGGTTAATTAATAACAAAAAGTTATAATATCAGTTGTAGTACCCAAGTTTAACAAGATTCAAAAACATAATTGTAAATTATACTTTTACAGGTTAGTGACAGTGATAAGGATTAATTTTACAATAATGCAAATATAACTAATCGTATGTCATGTTCGAAAACTGCTTACCTGGATGTCTCATAAAAAAATCGAAAAATTATTTATGCGTTATATTTTGACTTTTTTCAAAGGGACTGAAATTCATTTTCATTATTATCCTGCTGCATTTGATACATAGAGTGACTTCGTTATTAAAAATCATTATAATAAACCCTATTTACATACTCCAAAAGTTTGAAACCGTTAGGTTACTTATAAATACGAAAAATATCAAGGTTAATGCTATATTAGTATATAAATGTGTAAACATTTTTTAATTATTATAATTAGAAAAAGATATTTGCTTAAAAAGTTAAAATTTATATTTTTAACCCGCCTTCCTAAGTAAAGTAGAATTTTTTCATAAATATAGTATTAGTAGGATACTGAATTACATCTCAACTTATGGTAATGTAACAGTTTACTCAAGGACATTTTATTTTTCAGTTACAAAAAGTTCTCATTTTTCTGGAGATGCAGCATTCATGTCAATGTTTAATAACGATAGTAATAATATTCCTCAACAAATGGCATTATTGACAAAAGTTCAAATTTCCCTCAATAGATTGCACTAGTGTCAAAGTTTGTTAACAAAAGTTCCTATTTCCCTCATGAGATGGCACCAGTGTCGAAGTTTATACCCAAAAGTTCCAATTTTCCTCCAGAGATGGCACTAGTGTCAAAGGTAATTATATAGTACATTCGCTAAAAGTATCCCTTTTCGTTTGTTTTTTCAATTTTAACTCATTCAAACAAGGATGTTAAAGAAAAAATTGAGGATAATGATTGTAATTTCTCCATAATTATATCTTTTCTGTTCTTTTTGTGATATTATCTCGTGCAAACGAGGTTAATAAAGGCAAAATAGATCAAATAATTTTTGAAATTTCCCTAATTTTATCCCTTTTCGTATTTTTAATATTATTTCGTTCAAACGAAAATATTAAATGCAAAATGTAGAATTATTATTGAAATTTCGTAAAAATTATCCCTTTTCGTTCCTTTTTTCTATATTATTTCGTTCAAACGATAATATTAAATGCAAAATATAGAATAATTATTGAAATTTCACAAAAATTATCCCTTTTCGTAGCTTATTACGTTATTATCACACAAAATGAGGAAATTAAAGGCAATTTAGAATATAATTATTGAAATTTAGCTATAGTATCCCTTTTTGTTTTTTTACGATAAAATGTAGTTCAAACGAGAATAATACAGGGATTTATTCATATTTCACTTTCATTTTTAGTTTATTCCATATAAGCTCGTTCAAACGAGGAAAATAAAGGCACAATAATAATAAAGGCAAAAGAGAAGATAATGACTAAAACTTCGATATAATTTTCCCTTTGTGATTCTTTTTACGATATAATCTCAAACAGACGACGATAATAAATCCAAAATAGGGAATAATGATTGAAATTTCGCTAAGATTACACCTTTTCGTTTCATTTTACAATATTATCACAAAAAATGAGGTAATTGAAGGCATACATAAGGAAAAAAATTGACATTTTGCTATAATGAAACCCATTTCGTTTTTTTCTATATTATCTCTGCGATATAACAATAAAAAAGTGTAATGCTATAATCAATGTAATATTTCGCTAAAGTTTCCCTTTTCGGTGTGTTTTTATAAATTTCGAAAGAAATAACAAAAATAAACGCAATATAGAGGAAAAAATATAAACAATATATAAAAAATTCTCCTCTTTCATCTAACCTGTAAAGCAAAGCTCTATCTATAATGAGGTTCCAATAATGTCCTATACAACTCTTTGAATTTACTCCTCCCGACTGAGTTCACGCCCAGTGTTTTCTTTGAATAGAACCCAGCTATTTATTGAAGCCAGGTGCAATATGTTTTACATGTACATGCAATGGCCATCTCCTAAGATTTAGTTTTTTTTTAGTTTTTCAGCGAGGCTGATTGAAGAGAAGGAATTGTTGCAAGTTATATTTATACCGTAGTTTTTGAACGGCTCTGCCAACGATCGCACAACATATTCTCAAAAAGACTGCCTTGATCCCCTTGCATCATCTTTCCCACAGTAAGGAGATGCATTTAGGCAATATTTAGACTTCACGTCTGTTAATACACAATACTTGATCCCAAACATATCTGGCTTATTCGGCATGTATTGGATGAATGGGCATCGGCACTTCGTAGGATATAATTGTTCATCGGCGGTAACACTCTCGTCATGGTTGTAGCAGGCTCGGGAGTTACTTATAAAGTTATTCGGTGATAAAAGAACCTAGTCACACGTAAGGGGGTCTACCCATATGATAGCCAAAACTCAACGAGAAACTTAAGGAAACATCACTTCCGGAGAGGGGAAATTTCTACAAAAGATTACCGCACATTTTTTTGGGTAAAATAAAATCTGTGTTTTCAAATTTCCAATATTGTAACAAAGAGCAACTCAATATATATATTTGAATAATTTTCTTTTGGAATTAAGTAACCAAGCTTCGTGAAGTTGTTAGGCTGGATATAAGTTAATAATGGTGTATTAATAACAAAAAAATATAATATCATTTGTAGGACCCAAGTTTAACACGATTCAAAAACATAATTTTAAATTATACTTTTGCAGGTTGGTGACAGTGATAAGGATTAATTTTACATTAATGCAAATATAATTAATCGTATGTCATGTTCGAAAACTGCTTACCTGGAAGTCTCATAAAAAAATCGAAAAATTATTTATGCGCTATATTTTGACTTTTTTTCAAAGTGACTGGAATTAATTTTCAATATTTTCCTACGGCTTTTGATACATAGAGTGACTTCGTTATTAAAAATCAATATTATAAACCCTTTTTACGTACTCCAAAAGTTTGTAACTGTTACGTTACTTATAAATATGAAAAATATCAAAGTTAATGAATTATTGGTATATAAATGTGTAAACATTTTTTATTATTATAATTAGAAAACGTTATTTGGTTAAAAAAGTTAACATTTATTTTTTTACCCGCCTTCCTAGGTATTGTTGACTCTTGCTAAATATAGTATAAGTATGATACTGAATTATATCTCAACTTATGCTAATGTTACAGTTTAATTAGGGATATCTTCATTTTTCAGTTAAAAAAAGTTCACATTTTTCTGGAGATGCAGCATTAATGTCAAAGTTAAATAACGAAAGTAACAATTTTCCTCAGCAGATGGCATTAGAGTCGAAGTGTATATACCAAAGTTTCAATTTTCCTCAAGAGATGGCATTAGTGGCGAAGTTATAAGCCAAAATTCCAATTTCCCACAAGAGATGGCATTAGTGGCGAAGTTTGTAAACAAAAGTTCCTATTCCCCTCAAGAGATGGCACCAGTGTCGAAGTTTATACCCAAAAGTTCCAATTTTCCCCCAGAGATGGCAATAGTGTCGAAGTTCATTACATAGTGCATTCACTAAAACTATCCCTTTTCGTTTGTTTTCTCAATTTCATCTTGTTCAAACGAGGATGTTAAAGGAAAAATAGAGGATAATGATTGTGATTTCTCCAAAATTATATGTTTTCTTATCTTTTTACTTTATTATCTCTTGCGAACGAGGGTAATAAAGGAAAAAAAGATATAATTATTATTGAAATTTCTCTAAAATAATCCCTTTTCGTAGCTTTTTACGATATTACCAAACAAAATGAGGAAATTGATGGTAAAATAGATGATAATCATTTATATTTCGCTAAAATTATCCCTATCGCTTCATTGTTTTGAATATTATCTCGTTGAAGCTAGGATAATAATTGCAAAATAGATAGGAATTATTGAAATTTCCCAAAAATTATCTTTTTTGATATATATTTTAATATAATTTCGTTCAAACGAGAATAGTAAAGGCAAAATAGAATATCATTGTTGAAATTTAGCTAAAATATCCGTATTCGTTTTTTTTACGACATAATGTAGTTTAAACGAGGATATTACAGGCAAAATAGAGGGAAATTATTCTTACTTCGCTTTCATACTTTGTTTATTCCATATTAGCTCGTTCAAACGAGAAAAATAAAGGCAAAAGAGAAGATAATGATTTAAATCTCGATATAATTATCCCTTCTCGTTTCTTTTTACGATATAATCTCAACCAGACGACGATAATAAATGCAAAATAGAGAATAATTATTGAAATTTCACTAAAATTACCCCTTTTTGTTGCTTTTTACAATATTATCACACAAAATGAGGTAATTAAAAGCATACTAGAGGAAAAAAATTGAAATTTCGCTATAATGAAACCCATTTCTTTTTTTTTTCGATATTTTATCTGCGATGTAATGATAAAAAAGCAAAAACTAAAATCAAAGTTATATTTCGCTAAAGTTTCCCTTTTCGGTGTTTCTTTGAGATAATTTCGAATAAATTACGAAATTAAACGCAATATAGAGTAAAAAAATAAAAACATCGCTAAATTTAACCTTTCCGTTTCGTTGATTCGTATTCGTATATTTTTAGATATTATCTTGAATGACTGAGGAAAATAAAGGCAAAATAGAGCTATAAATTTAAACATCGCTAAAATTCCTATTTTTGTGTCTTTTCACTATATGATCTAGAATACAAACCATAAATAACGCAATATAGGTAAAAAAATGTAATTTTCGAAATATTTTTTGTTTTTTTTTTCGATATTATCTTGAGAAAATGAGTAAAATTAAGGCAAAAAATCATTTATTATAATCTGTAAAGGAAGAAAGTGTTTGAAATGTTTAAAGGAAGATATAGTATGTAATGTGTAAAGGAAGAAAAAGTTTCTTGTGTGCAAAGGAAGAAATAATTCGTAAGGTGTAAAGGAAGAAATAATTCGTAAGGTGTAAAGGAAGAAACAGTTCGTAATGTGTAAAGGAAGAAAGAGTTTGTAATGTGTAAAGGAAGAAACACCTTATAATGTGCAAAGGAAGACACACCTAATAATTTGTAAAGGAAGATAAAGTTTCTAATGTTTAAATGAAGAAAAAATTTGTTATGTGTAAAGGGAGAAATATTTCGTAATGTGTACTGGAAGAAAAAGTTTGTAATGTGCAAAGGAAGAAATCGTTTGCGATATGTTAAGGAAGAAACGCCTAATACTGTGAAAAGGAGGAAATAGATGATAATTATTGAAATTTCGGAAACATTTTCCATTTTGGTTTCATTTTTTTAATAATATCTCGTTAAAAGTTGAATTATAAATGTACAATAGAGGATAATTATTGAAATTTAGCTAAAGTTACCCTATTTTTGTTTCTTTTTATGATATAATCAAGTTCAAACGAGGATAATAATGGCAAAGGAGAGGATAATTATTAAAAAGTCACTAAAATTAAAAATTTTCGTTGGTTATCTCAATATTAACTCGTTCGACCGAGGATGATAAAGGCAAAATAGAGGATAATGATTGAAATTTCGCTAAAATTATGCCTTTTCGTTTCTTTTTACGATATTATGTCGTTCAAACAAGGATAATAAATGCAAAATAGATGATAATTATTGAAATTTCACTAATTTATCCATTTTTGTTCCTTTTTTCATTATTATCTCGTCCGATCGAGGACAATAAAGGCAAAATAGAATATAATTATTGAATTTAGCTAAAATTATGCATTTTTGTTTCCTTTTACGATATAATGTCGTTAAAACGAGAATAATAATGGGAAATAAGAGGTTTATTTATTGATATTTCGAAAAAATTATTCCCTTTTACTATTATAACTAGTTCCAACGAGTATAATAAATGCAAAATAGAGGTTAATTATTGAAATTTCGCTAAATTTATCGCTTCTCGTTATTTTTTCAAAACTAACTCGTCAAAAATTGGATTATAAAGACAGAATAGAGTGTAAATATTGAAATTTAGCAAAATTTCCCACTTTCGTTACTTTTTACGATATAATCACGTTCAAACGAGGATATAATGTCAAAGGTGAGAATAATTATTAAAAAATCGCTAAAAGTATCCCATTTCGTTGGTTTTTTCAATATTAACTCGTTCGAACGAAGATGTTAAAGGCAAAATAGAGGATAATAATTGACAAATAATAAAACAATCCCATTTCGTTGCTTTTTTATTAATTTTCATTATTTTCCTATGGCAATTAAATTGCAATTGGATGGCTAATTTACTTTACAGGTTAGATGGAAGTGGAGACTTTTAATATTTTAAAATTTTGTTTATATTTTTTCCTCTATATTGCGTTTATTTTCGTAATTTCTTTCGAAATTATTTTAAAAAAAACGAAAAGGGAAACTTTAGCGAAATATTATTTTGATTTTAGCTTTTGCCTTTTTATCATTATATTGCAGAGATAATATCAAAAAAAAAACGAAATGGGTTTCATTATAGCGAATTGTCAAATTGTTTCCTTTAGAATGCCTTTAAGTGCCTCATTTTGTGTGATAATATTGTAAAAAAAACGGAATGGGGTAATTTTAGCGATATTTCAATAATTATTCTCTATTTTGCAATTTATTATCCTCGTCTGGTTGAGATTATATCGTAGAAAGAAACGAATAGGAATAATTATATTGAAATTTTAATCATTTTCTTCTCTTTTGATTTTATTATTATTTTTCCTTTATTTTCCTCGTTTGAGCGAGCTAATATGGAATAAACTAAATATGAAAGCGAAATATGAATAATTTCCCTGTATTATCCTCGTTTGAACTACATTATATCGTAAAAAAACTAAAAGGGATATTTTAGCTAAATTTCAATAATCATATTCTATTTTGCCTGTATTATCCTCGATTGAAGTACATTATATCGTAAAAAAAACAAAAAGGGGTATTGTAGCTAAATTTCAATAATCATATTCTATATATCGCCTTTACTATCCTCGTTTGAACGATATTATATGTAAAAAATATATCGGAAAAGGAAAATTTTTGCGAAATTTCAATAATTAATATCTATGTTGCCATTATTATCCTAGTTTGAACAAGATAATATTGAAAACAATGAAACGATACGAGTAATTTTAGCAAAATCGCAATAATTATCATCTATTTTGCCTTTAATTTCCTCATTTTGTGTGATAATATCGTAAAAAGCTACGAAAAGGGATAATTTTAGCGAATATCAATAATAATTCTATATTTTGCATTTATTTTTCTCGTTTGAACGAAATAATATAGAATAAAGAAACGTTTAGGGATAATTTTAGAGAAATTTCAATAATTATTCTATCTATTTTTCCTTTATTATCCTCGTTCGCACCAGATAATATCGTAAAAAGAAAAGAAAAGATATAATTTTGGAGAAATTACAGTCATTGTCCTCCATTTTGCCTTTCACATCCTCGTTTGAATGAGTTAAAATTGAAAAAATAAACGAAAAGGGATAGTTTTAGCGAATGTACTATATTATGAACTTCGACACTATTGACATCTCTGGAGGAAAATTGGAACTTTTGGGTGTAAACTTCGACACTGGTGCCATCTCTTGAGGGACATAGGAACTTTTGTTTACAAACTTCGAAACTAGTGCCATCTTTTGAGGGAAATTAGAACTTTTGTTTACAAACTTTGAAACTAGTGCCATCTCTTGAGGGAAATTGGTATTTTGGCTTATAAACTTCGCCACTAATGCCATCTCTTGAGAAAAATTGGAACTTTGGTTTATAATCTTAGCCACTAATGCCATCTCATGAGGAAAATTTTTAATTTCGTTATTAAACATTGCATTAATGCTGCATCTCCAGAAAAATGTGAACTTTTTTATCTGAAAAATAAAAATATCCCTAAGTAAACTGTAACATTAGCATAAGTTGAGATATAATTCAGTATCATACTTATACTATATTTAGCAAAAGTCTACTTTACCTAAGAAGGCGGGTTAAAAAATTAATGTTAACTTTTTTAACCAAATCTCTTTTTCTAATTATAATAATTGAAAAAATGTTTAAACATTTATATACCAATATTGCATTAACTTTGATATTGTTCTTATTTATGAGTAACCTAACAGTTTCAAACTTTTGGAGTATGTAAAAAGGGTTTATTATATTGATTTTTAATAATGAAGTCACTCTATGTTTCAAATGCCGTAGGAAAATAATGAAAATTAATTTCAGTCCTTTCGAAAAAAAGTCAAAATATAGCGCATAAATAATTTTTCGATTTCTTTATTAAACTTCCAGTGTAGCAGTTTTCGACTATGACATACGATTAGTAACATTTGCATTTATGTAAAATTAATCCTTGTCACTGTCACCAACCTGTAAAAGTATAATTAAAATTATGTATTTGTATCGTGTTAAACTTGGGTCCTTCAAATGATATTATAACTTTTTGTTATAAATAAACCATGCTTAACCTATATCCAGCCTAACAACTTCACGAAGCAGGGTTACAGGGTTTCTTGCCGTTGTTCATTACTCTTCACAATACAAAAAAAATTCGTTACTATGGGTTTGTTTACATTGCAAACAATGAATTGCAACGCGTCTATCGCTCAGTCTCTTGCTATAGATTAAGCTCTGGCTGATTGTTATAATTAAAAGGTTTTCTTCTCTGTATTTTTTGCTCCATTTGTCTTCTTTATTAGCTTTCTTTTATGTATATTAATAATTTTTGCAATCACTGTTACTTTTTAAGTTTTCACTGTTTGAATATGAAGTCTTTATTTTTGTTAATAGTTTGTATCGGTCGTGTGTTATTTTGTTCTTCGTTCGTATTTTGATTTCGTTTCCATCGCCGATTATATTGAGTTGGATATATAATCAGTTTTGTGAATCATCCTATATAGGTGCTTGTAGTAGACTCAAAAGGCCAATTGCAGTATTTTTCATCGGGCATGTCCGGAAAAACATTATTTATAATGTTTGTGTCGTAAAAGTTAATATGGTATACATTAACCCTCCAAGGACGAGAATTATTTTTTCTTAAAAATTACCCTAATTTTAGTATATTGGTATTCAGATGACCTAAATTAACAACAGAAAATTGTTTAAAAAAAGTTAACAATAATAGGTTCGTTGCAAATGCCCGTTCCCATATGGGCACGTCAGTCCTTCCCACTACTACTATTACGCGCGCCATGATGAAATTTAAAAAAAGCATTTTATTGCAAAAAATCTTATTTATTTCAAAAAAATATTGTATGAAATGGTTTTTCTTGGAAGATATAAGTATTTATTTTATAATTATTTTGTTAAGCACTTTGTACAAATATTCAACACAGAGCCCAACTTCGCACTTATTACGCATTGTTCTCCCACGACTCTCGCACTCTTCATAAGCGCAGCGTTTTCCCTTGTTCTGCGGTATGTCACCAATTACACCGATTAATTGATCATACCATAACTCTTGCGTGGAGCCAGTTTTTGACGTGGAAGCCTTGCTGAGTCGTCCACCGGGTGGTTTTTATTCCGTCTTGTACCGAGTAAAGTACACCTGAGCAATCTTCCGTCTAAACTCTAATTTTGTCCTTGGATCTGAGGATTTCCTTTTATTATTATTATTATTCGATTGTCTGAGTTGCAAATAATTTACATAAATCATATCTTACCAATATGCAGTGAATTTACATGAATTTGGTCAGTTCCACCCATATGCTTATTATACTGGGATATGAAGTAGGGTTGTGGAAGCTGAATAATTTTCTTTTGTTTCCTATAAAACCTTTTAGCTTTCATCAACGGCGTAACTCCATACGCTGTTGAAGCTGCCACAATTACCAAATTGTCCAGCCATTTAGTGATTCCTATTCCTTCGCATGTAGAAATAGCTGTGATGCTCTTTCCACTCTCCTCCTTTTTTAGATCATTTTTTGGTGGTAGCGGACAATCTTTCGGAATCCGGTTCTTTCTGATTCGCTCAGTTCCATTGTAGCCACATCCTTTCAAATGTGGCAATAAATTCTTTCGTATACATTATATATTGAGCTAAATAAATTAATGCTATTATATTATTTCACATTACACTTCAAATTATAATAACCGAACCTTATCGATTTACCTCTACTACATCGCTTGCAGCTGTGTCTTTCGTAGTATCTTATCATCTCTTCCTCACAATCTAAGAACTGGGAAGGCACCAAATGCTGCAAACTACTCTGTGTAATCCTTTTCATCGTAGGCCAGACTTTGTAGAACCCATCGCTTGACTGTCTAACTTAGTATTATCCGCCAAGTGTAAAAATTTCATTATTTGGATGAATCAGTCCCTCCTCATCGCTCTACTAACCAATTCAATACGTACATCCTTTTTCGCGTCCCAGTAAAATTTTTTTCCAGGAGAATGTTGTACCCGGATACAATCAAAATGCCAATGACGGCTCGCATCTCCTCTGCTGTAATTTGTGGACTGGGGCAATTAAAAAATCGGGCGTAATTCTCACTTTGTTCCACTATGAATGCGACGAAATCGTCATCGATGAAGAGCTCTAGCAATTCGATGCAGCTAAGTTTAGAGTATGAAAAGTAATCTGCTTCAGAAAAACTTCCCGTACACTCAATGCTGCCCTTTATCCATTTTCTCCGCACAGATTTTTTTGCCCCATCGTCTTCTCCAGCACCGATACTTTCGTTGGTTGCCAACCGAATTTCGGCTTGTGCCCTCATTTGCTTGCCAGTAAAATTGTCAACCAATCTTTCATCATCTTCATCAGCCAATATTTCATCAGTTCGCTCATTTTCTTCTGTTGGAGAAATGAAGAAATCGGTAACATCTACCTCGCTCTCTTCATCCTCGTCAAGGATTCGGAGAGCCTCTTTCAGTGAAGTCGACTCATGAAAAATTACGTTTTTCCTGAATAGAAACTATAACACCTCTAATGATATCATTTTATGTGAAGCTAATAAAATTTGAAAGGATTTGTATATCTAGTACAATAATCATTTGCTAATATATGTTGTTGCCGCTTCTACTATACAAATTTAGGTTCTCCGAGATTTAGTTCATAAATATGCATAATAATTGCCATAGTCTTCTTGTCACAACTTAAAACTAAAATAATTCTTAACTTAATTGCACCAAAAATAATGTATTATGTCGCAAAATAAACTCTAATATACTATATATAGCTTTCCTTGACAGCCATCGGCAAGGAAGTCGAGTAGTAGTGGGAAGGCCTGACGTGCCCATATGGGAACGCAGCAATAAACAACGTTATAACAACAACAAATAACCTCAAACTCTGCTCTATTTAATTTCTTTCGATGATTAGAACATCATACTAAAGGTATACAAGCAAAATACTACTTTAAATTAAAAACAGTAAAACTTATAAAAATTAGTTGCCAGAAGGATCCATCTCAAAATTTCCCTGTTTTTCGAAAAATCACAAGAAATATTTCCCTTGACTTAAATGCACCAAAACTCAAATGAAACTAAGCTTTGGACCCTCTTAGCTCACAAAATAGCGTTTACTGACCATTTTATGACACTCAAGATATTGTTTAGCTACCTAGAGAACCCAGCTGCAGTCCGTTCCCATATGGGAACGTCAGTCCTTTAAGGGTTAAGCACTTATATATCTTCCAAGTTTTGATTGAATATAGAGTTCGAAAATACTTTCGTAGATATATGTCTCCATTTTATGCATGGAGAAAGTCATGTGCTGGCCACATCAGAATTTTCTTGTTGCCAATACTTTTAATTACGTTTTGTTTGACATTATTTTTTCTCTTTATTCGTTTTTCAGATATTTTCCTTTTCATTCACAAGTCCTACTATGATGTAAGTGACTTTTCTGTTATTTTTATTTTTCACTTTTTCCTGTTCATATACTAACAAAATACATTAAAGGTAGCCAGTGATGTCAAACCGAAGGTTACGTGGATACGCATTGTTGACATGGTCGCTTAAAAAGGAATAGTGTTTGCTTACATTGTTACCAGTGGCGGCGGGTCCATTGGGTTCACTGGTGCACTGAACCCCTAAGAAAACTACTGCACTACTTTTATTTATATCAATGTTCTTACCATAACCCAAATAACCTTAACACCAATTACTGGGCCTAACTTTTCCTTCATTGAGTCGCGATTCCTGCCGCTTTTGGTTTTAACTAGATTGACTTCGCGCGGGGGCTCACATCCCAGAGTGAACCCCTTCAGCTGACCCGTTATAGGTGAAGAGCGATGAGGGGAAAGAGGGGCATACGGCCTTTAAACATGGGCCGATCGCTGCACCACGTAGCAGCGACAGCCGACGAGAATGGCTTCATAGGATTTTCGGAAATTTGTTTTAGGCAATTTCCGGCAAATTAGAGAGTTCAAATTCGAGGGATCGCTGGAAGCCGTGCATGTTCAACTAAAATTATAAAGACACCCTCGAATATTAATCCATGTTCGACGCTAGGTCAGGGCTAATATTCTTCAATTTAAAATGTATTGTGGCGATTTTTCAGATTTTTTAAAAATGTCTTCCCGATGACATGGAAACTTAAGACCCGGCATATGAATATAGATCATAAATACATTTCATATACGCTGTTTAACGTTTCCATGATTATTCTTGGTTCGATTCCAGAGCGCCATTTATATTCCTTTATGCATTGCAAATAGGGATAATGGAATCGTATTTTAAGATCATCCCAGTATGATATCAACATAACACTTTGGATTAAATAAGTTTTATATATACCAGGTCGTTATATGCATTCATATATAACTCCCGAAATGTCTAGGGCTCGAGACCAGGCGGCTCTACCATTTGAAATGTATGGCGGGAATTTCAATTTTCTTTACGATTCATTTACCGAGTAATTGAAAATTATAAGGCCAGGCAGGTAAACCGAAGAAATGAGCGTCTCATATTTACAATTTATCTTTTAACTTATGATCATTGATTCGACGCTGGGGCACCATCTGTATTCTACCATATATTTTAAAGGTGGATTGTAGAATTACATTTGAGGTCTTTCCCGATGTGATATCGACTTGAAATTTGTATCATCAATATTCTTGCAGTATGCAAGCAACTTTTACTCGTATATATAGATAATTAATTTTAAATAAGAATTTATATAAAAATTTCATTTGTAATTGTTTCTTTTTAATTAGAAATAATTATATTGTACTTGGCAAAATACTTTTGAACATATTCATGCATTCATAAGTTTCTGCGTTCTTCCACTTTCTTTAATCTCAAAAAACAGGCAACAGCAGGTCCTTGGTCATAATAAGCAGTTCCAACTCTGTTAATTGCGATGTGTACATCCTAGAATTTATAGCTTCTCTAGAAAGACTTGACAGTGTATTGGATTTAAGTGTGTCATGGATTGACACATCTCTCTCCGTGCCAGCACTGTGAGAAGTTAAAGTAAGATCTGCCAGAATTAATTTGTTGAAAATTGATGGATGTTGTGATACCTTCAAGTAATGGTAAAGCCTATCTGTTGACGAAGTCATGTCTGGAGGAGGAGGAACATAGGGCCCGCCACCTTCCCGAACTATATTCCTGGAAAGAAACATTTTATCCAAACTCTAGCGTTTAACGCTTCCTGACTTTAGTGTAACACGCGTAGAACTTGAGTTGTTTCCCTTGTTTGCCGGCGCCAAATACTGTCTCTGGGCCGCAAAATTTTGGCACTAGGCGTCATTCATGTCGCCTACTTGGTATGTTATTTTGTGCACTGGTGTCTGCAGCTATGTAATGGCTACCCATAATGCGGTGCAATATTGTGAATTTGCGGAGTTCTTTCGTATCCAGTGTACATATTCAGTTACCGGTGTTGAGGTTGCTTGTGGCGTACTCATTGTCAGTATGTAGACCTACTGCGTTACTTGTTTGTGAACAGTTTTTCTCGCTCTTCATGATGAATAGTGTCCAATTTCTGAAAGGGATTAATTTTTCCTCTATTTCTGTTTAAGAAAAATGTGCAATAAAAGAAGTCGGAAGTCCTATTCCTTTGCTGAACCTATCTCAGAGTCAGAGAAGCAAAGGTAGGCAATACTTCCGAGTGTTTAAGCCATAGATATATGAGAGAAACAATTGGATTTGTGGCTGCGACTCTTCCAATAGGCTATACTATTTCCCTCTGCTCTTTGCGAAAGACAAGGACGCGACCTGGGCAAAAATAGGTTTATTTGATTTATGGTATTAATCTTAAAAAATTATTCGGTGACAGTCTTGCCATATACTTCAACCCTGAATAAAACAATATAAGGTAATTGGTTTATTTTCTTATGCTTATATTTAATATTTCAAAAAATAAATGCAAGTTGAATATTAAAAGGTATTTTGGTCTTTAATAATACATACGGAGAAATATGAATCGAGAATTTAAATAAAAACTCAATTTTCGAGAATATAGGGATTTTGTACAATGAAGGCATATATTGATTCAACCCGAAATATTAATTTTCATATTTCTACTGCTTTTATCCGCGGTTGTTGTGAATTATACTGCGTCCATGTAAGCAGAGGTAATATTCTAGTATGAGCCAAAATATTTAACCATAATCGCGGCCACTTAAAAATATACGAATATTGAAATGAACCCCCTGTTTTTTTAGTTACGCGCCGCCACTGATTGTTACCCTTAGAATCATTTCGACGACAAGAACGTCCATGTTTATTTTAAGATCGAGAGTATTAATTATTTGAAATTTGATTCGCAAAGTATAATTTTAAACTGAATATCAAGTTTTATTCAACTTTGGTTTAACTTATACTGAAAACTTAAAGTAAAATGTATTATTAAGAAGAACAATTTGTACTTTCTCCACAGTATTTTATTAAAAACAATCAAAGGAAATAAAACACGACTAGTTTCAGATGAATGCAGATAGTGAAAATGTATTAAGTTAAAGGTCCGCTAAAGAGTATCCTTATTAAGTTAATAACAATTCACCTACCTAAATGGTTTAAGTTTTGAATATTTGGCTCTCGAAGGAAAGTTTAATAATTGTACTGTTGATATTTGTCTCTTTTAAGTAATAAGTTTGCCAGGCTTTGGCCTAGAAAAATTGGCTAATAAACTAGTCCAAGCATTCCCAATTACTGCAATTTAGCACCATAGATTTATGCTGATTACACATCATTTTAATTTGTGAAGCTCAATCAATCTGGTACTTAGGTTAATCATAATTTTAAACACCATTGAATATTTAACTGCTAATTATAATACGGTTTATTATAATTACGAGTAAAATGTAGCTTGCATACTGCAAGCAGATCGACAACACTAATTTCATAACGGCATTATGTCGGGACGGTCCCGGAAAGGAAAAAAAGGATTGAAAATATTCTTAAAATTCGCTTTAATTTAATTTTTTGGCATCGAACCCGGGTCTTTTTGGTGAAATTTCTATGCAGCACATCAGAAGATCATCTTCTCTAAATAGGTGTGAAAATTCAAGCAGAAATATTGGCTGCAACTGCCTCAAACGAAGACCTATTTTTCACGAATGTTAATAGCTCTCTGGATTCGAACCAAGGCCGATCTAGGAAATATAAAATGTGTTTTCGAAATGTATCTATAAGTTCTATATATATGCCGAATTTCAAGTTTTAATATTATTGGGAAGGGGTTCAAGATAATTCTTAAAAATCGAATCAGCGACTGATTGTAGAGACGCCTGGTGTCGAACCCTGGACGTATTGGAAGCTGTTAATGCACAAAATTACTTGCTAGGACTTTATCTAATTTCATTCAAAGTTTGAAGTCGATATCATACCGGGAAGTACCTAAAATGTGTTTCTGTTATCTGCATAAGAAATGCATTGTGGAGTGCAAATGGCCCTCTGGGATCGAACCAAGGACCCTCAGCGAATATTTAAAATTTTATAATGAAATATATTTATGATTTCTAACCCCATGCCAAATTTCAAGTTTCCATGCATTCGGAAAGGGGTCCAAAAAAAATCTTAAAAATCGCCACAACGCATTTTAAACGGCCGATTTTTGCCCCGACGCCCCGAGATTTCCAAGATCGTCCTTGGTTCGAATCCAGAGAGCCATTTACATTCCTGAAAAGTAGAACGTCGTTTGAGGCAGTTGGAGCCAATATTTCTCTTTGAATTTTCACACATAGTAAGAGATGGTATTTTTCTGTTGTGCTGCATAGTACGTTCACCAGGAAGACCCGGGTTCGATGCTAGACGATTATATTGCAGCAAATTTTTAGAATATTTTCAATACCTTTTTTTTTCTTTTGAGGTCCGTCCCGATATGATGCCGACATGAAATTTGTGTTGTCGATCTGCTTGCAGTGTGCAAGCTACATTTTACTCGTATATATATATGAATCTATTATATATAGATGCTTCTCCGGATTCACTCATGATATACCCAGATACCCAGATACCCAGATAGGATACTAATTCACAGGCTAAACTACTGGCGTCATTGACTCGAAATTTTTACCACGTATTGGCCATAACGTGAAACCCCCAGGAAAATTGCGACTTTGATCCTCGGTATCATAAGTTCGATTCCAGAAGGCCCCAAAGTCGTGATTTTCCCCATAAGATTACATGGCGGGGATTTTCGAAAATTTATTTGAGGCACTTCCCGGAAAAGGAGAGTGTTGAAACTCGAGGGATCGCTAGATGCCCCCCATATCAAAAGAAAACCATAAAGACATCTACGAATATTATCCTAGGTTCGATGCTAGGACGGGGCAAAAGTCGGCCGTTTAAAATGCATTGCGGCGATTTTTAAGTTTTTTTTGAACCCTTTTCCGATGGCATAGAAACTTGAAATTCGGCATCGCGTTAGATTTCATAATTATATTTCATAATCAAATTTTACATATTCCCTTATGGTCCTTGGTTCGATCCCAGAGGGCCATTTACATTCCTCAATGCATTTCTTATGGAGATTACGGAAACACATTTTAGGTGCTTCCCGATATTATATCTACTTGAAACTTTGCATAAGATAAGATCAAGTCATTACTAATCAAACTGTGAATTCACAGCTACCAATGTTTCCTGGTTTTACCACCAGGCGTCTCTACAATCAGTAAATGATCCGATTTTTAAGAATTTTTTTATAACCATTTCCCAATTATATAGAAACTTGAAATTCGGCATATAGATAGAGATCATAAATAACTTTCAGAAACATTTTTTAGATTTCCAGGATCGTCCTTGGTTCGAATCCAGAGAGCCATTTAAATTCGTGAAAATTAGAACGTCTTTTGAGGCAGTTGTAGCCCATATTTCTGCTTGAATTTTCACACATCGTTAGAGATGGTGATGTTCTATTGTGCTGCATAGTAAGTTCACGGTAAAGACCCGGGTTCGATGCCATACGATGGAATTTAGGCAAATTTTAAGAAAAATTTCAATCTTTTTTTTTCTTTTGATGGCCGTCCGGATATGATGCCGACATGAAAATAGTGTTGCCGATCTGCTTGCAGTATGCAAGCAACATTTTACTCGTATATATATATATATGATACGAGTAAAATGTAGCTTGCATACTGCAAGCAGATCGACAACAATAATTTAAAATCGGCATTTTATCAGGACGGTCCTCAAAAAAAAAAAAAATTGAAAATATTTTTAAAATTCGCTGAAAATTTCATCGTTTGGCATCGAACCCGGGTCTTCCTGCATAACTTACTATTCTATGTTCTGTAGTACTTACAGTACTACAGAAGATCACCATCTCTAACAATGTGTGAAAATTCAAGCAGAAATATTGGCTGCAACTGCCTCAAAAGACGTTCTAATTTCCACGAATGTAAATAGCTTTCTGGATTCGAACCAAGGACGATCTTGGAAATCTAAAACATGTTTCTTAAAGTTGTTTATGATCTCTATCTATGTGCCGAATTTCAAGTTTCTATATTATTGGGAAATGTTTCAAAATAATTCCTAAAAATCGCATCTACTGCTAATTGCAGACACAACTGGTATCGAACCCAGGACATATTGTAAACTATGAATCCTCAATTTGATTTTTACTAACTTGATCTTTTTTTATGCAAAGTTTGAAGTTGATAACATGCCGGGAAGTACCGAAATTTTGTTTCCGTTGTCTCCATAAGAAATGCATTGAAAAGTGCCAATAGCTCTCTGGGATCGAACCAAGGACCAGAAGCAAACATGTATAATATTATTATAAAATATATTCATGATATCTATCTACGTGCCGAGTTTCAAGTATCCATGTTATTGGGAAAGGATCCAAAAAAAAACTTCAAATTTCGCCGCAATGCATTTTAAACGGCCGATTTTTGCATCGTCCTAGCATCGAACCCAGGATATTTTCCATTACAGTCATTTATGTTTTCGATAGATCATGACCATATATATAGGCTCCATGAGTTTTGATTCTCTTCCTATCCGGGAAGTATTTTTTAATAATTCCCGAAAATCAAAGCAATGCATTTAAACGGGAAAAATCGGGACTTTGGGGCCCTCTGGAATCGAACCCATTACACTGAGGTTCAAAATCGCAATTTTTCTGGGGGTTTCACGTTAGGGCCAATACGTCGTAAAAATTTCAAGTCAATGACGCTTGTGGTTTAGGCTGTGAATTAGTATCCTATCTGGGTATCTGGGTATCTGGGTATATATATGAATGAATCCGGAGAAGCATCTATATATAATAGATATGAATGAATCCGGAGAAGCATCTATATATAATAGATAATGTAAGTCATATATTTAGTACAAACATACTAGGCCTGATAACTTTCTTAAGATAAAAATAAAAAAATTCTTCTGGGGATTTTTGGAATTTTAATTATATAAAACCCAAAATGTATTGAAAGATAAATATCATAATAACATATTATACATATTCTTAAGGTGTTGGGTTTTTTTATTTCTGGGACCAACTCCCTTACCGGAGACAACATTTCTTTCCTATTGGCTTCTTTGGGTTCCATAAGGACTATTTTATTTCAATTATTTTTGCACGGAAGTGCTGCGTATAGCCAAAAACACACGTAAAGAAGGAAAATTTGGAACACGGCTGGTGAGGAATTTGAGGTTTAAGATCTCCAGTAGCCGTTTTTGTCGGAGTTCCTCATTTCATTTTCAAAAAGTGCTGTGTCCTGTCTTGTTTACTAGGAATACGGGTAAATGAGAAGAGGAGCGCCGACAAAAAGGGCTATTGGAGATTTTAAACCTCTAAATCCAAAGAAACACATTTAAAGTTTGGTTGTCCATTCATTCCTCCTTCAGAAAAATCTAGGGTTATCCAAAAAGCCTCTAAATATTTACTAGCTTTTGGGACTTTGATAAAATAAGAATTCAAATATATTTTTTTCCTTTTGTCTCTCGACCGGTATCTCAAACCCAATTGTGCAAGTGAGCAAAGTCTGCGAGTGATAAGGTGAACTTTATCCGTATTTCTTTCGGAAATCGATGAGAGAGATATATTTTCGGTAGAAAATGGGGCTGTGTTATATTTGGGCCCTGTATTATAACATGTGACTAAAATTGAGTTGAACAGCATTATTTACGTAAGCTCTGACAAATCGTATCATTAACTGCAGCATTTAAATTATGATCGTCGCAAATATAAGCTTCAAATATCGTAATTACTTTTACTTATAATGCGTTCCATACCGCTAAATTGCAGTTACACTTAATCCTTAGATCGCTTGAAGAGTGAAATAGACTAGGCATTATAAAACCATTTTTCAAACAGTTAGTTGTTAATACTAATGGTAAAGATCATGTAAAATACAATGAAGTTTCTTAGTAAGTTAAAGTACATTCAATTAAATGTAAAGTGAAGCCTATAGTTAAATTCTATTATAACTTTACGTTACAATAAAATACTTTAGAAATGTATGTAGCCCATAGGTTATAGCTATTAACTGAATAATCACACTAAGAAAACAATATGTATTTTATGTAACTTATGTATATATTTCAATTATCTTATCAATATTTCTTGGTGTATTTATTAAGTCAAGTGTGGCATTCCACACGATACCACTTGGTATGATTATGTATGAAAGTGAAAAATTACCATCTTAATTTAAATTTGATTTTTTATTTGATGGTTAATTTAAAAAATGGCCAAATTTGAAAGTTGGGCTTATAATGGCTGGCATAGAAAAGTCATATCCTTAAACATCGTCTACCTTGGTTGGGTAAGCCCGATAGCCTAACAACTCTTAGACTCAGGGTTCGAATCTTGGCTTGGTGAGCTTGTCTGTATGAGTGCCTATAAATGGATCAAGTTTTAATTTTAACTTTATAAACTTAATCAAATGAATTTATATTAGTTGTTGTCATTACAAACTCTACGGAAATACGCTTCGGAAAACTTACAACGAAACCGCTAGAAGCCTTAAAGTTTCTAATTCTTTAATAGCCATGTTCAAAATTTTCTTTCTTTACAACGATACCGTTGCAGACTTATGAGGATCTGACGGCAGTATTGCCTCATGGCCGGCATTGAGTTCCCACTAACGGACTCTGCGATTTTATAAAATCACACAATTTCTGCTTAGTTCCTTAAAGTCTACTAAACATAGAGGCTAGGTATCGCAGTATAGCAGAAAAGTCTGGCAAAATAAATTCAACTAAATTCGAAAAGTTTTATTTTCGAGCGCTATCTCAATATCAATCCGCCCATGCTGTTTGCTGCATTCGTCATTTGGCCTTCATTTTTCTCTCCACTTGTTGAAATAAAGATAAAGAACTTATTTCATAAAAAAGTTTCCTTAAATTGCGTTACCCAACCATACCTTAATCCTCCATCTAGGCTTCCGGATCGCCAAGTGGGCGTTTGGTTCTAGGGGAAGCTTCGAACGGTTTTATTACCGGTGATATCCTGTGTTTGCAATTTAACATAAGCTGTTAATGCACCTTTTAAAACTGAAAAAAGGATAATTCTCCGCCATTGTTATTTTTCTTCGTCATCGGGTACAAACTACACTAGTTTGTGCTTGATGATGGAGTATTCGTTCCTGCTACCCTGATGAATACACTGACGAATGAAATATTTTCATCTGTAATGTGGTACAGTATAGAGAAAATTTTATCTTTCATTTTCTTTTGCCCCAGTCTTGATCATGGCTGTGATGAAATGAATGCTAACGAGGTATGAGTGAATAATTACACTAATCAAGGTCTCTCCTTACGGAATGCCAAGAAAAGTGTTACTCATAGAGTAATTGTGCTTCACTTGCGTGCATATGCTCCGCTTATAGCAATCTGGCTCAGTGAGAAAAGCGCTGGCAAACTACCTCACCCCTCATCCTACCTAGTGAACCTCATTCCTCTATGAAAGCTCTTAGTAACTTATGCCGGAGGGGATGAGATACCAACCAGCCTTCGGGCTAAATTCCTTACAGATGGCGTATCATACCGAAACTAGATGTGCATTTGTTAAATAGGGTGGAATTGTAGGAGTTTCTTAACATTACTATAATAGTGTTTTGTTACAAGAAATTTTCTTGTATGATAGAATACCGCTAAGTCCTATTGAAGCAGTTCAATTTAAATTAGCTGCATTTCCAGTTTCGTCGAGTAACATTGGCACGAAACTTGTAATCAGTTTTTAGACGTGTAGACTACCCTAAGGGTCATCATGGAATTGGAGAGATCAATATGAATTATTTCGGGATTATAAGAAATTACGAGTTTAAAGCGGCGTTTCTGTACAGCAAGTAATTTATGATTATAATTCGTTGTGTTACTGATGGAGTAGTGAAGTTGATTGCAAAACGATACTGCGGTACACTTTCTCTTTCAGTGAATGAATCATTCTTTCAATTGCTTCCGAAAAAATGAATAATGATGAATTTAAAAGCATATGGGAGTACATAGTAAACCACGAAGAGTGATTCTTAGTCAAATATATATATTAATACCTGAGATGTTTAACAACTACACACGCGTCGGGTAGAAATGTATTTAGATAAGCATGCATTGTTATCAGTTTTGACACAATAGATTGGCAGATAGGAGGGATCAAAAATTGAGATTAAGTTAGGAATGATCTAAAAGATTGTGATTAAGATTTGATCTCTTGTTTTCGTACTAAGCCTTAGATTTCGAGTCTTAAGATTTTATTAAAGAAATTTTGTTCTGGTCTCATTGCTTTGATGAATATCGTCACATTTACAAGTTTCTTTGAAAAGTATCTACACGATAAAGAACTTGAATGTATCTCCAAAAAATTGTAGACCTTTTTTGAGAAAATTGCTCAAGTTTGACCCCTGTATCCTTTTTATGCTAAGAGATACCGAAAAGGTACAAGTGGAAATATATAATATGACAGCATTTTTAAATAACTATATGAATTTTCAAGTCCCGTGCTAAAAAAAACATTTTTGGCCCCTTGGCTAGCTTATCTTGATTCTAACCCACTGTGCAACATGACTACTTTTGGATTGTGTAAGTCCTTACATCAGATGCTTTTTTGCTGCTGTGCAGTTGTTCTCACTATCTGATGAAGTCCTCCAATGCTTCCCAGCTTGTCAGGAGGTAATTCACCAAGACGAAAGTGAGATGTTAATTTCGAATTTTATTCTTCATAATTGTTTCTAAATTTCTAACCCCTATTTTAATTTATATGCCCTGACGAGAAAATCATTAAGTATCTCATTGTAAATGTCTTACATCAGTGATGCTCCAGAACTTCTTGAAATCCGGACAGCACAGGTCGTCAGTGGACCGCAAGTTCGTTCTTACCGCGTATAAATCTCTTTAAAAATTCTCTAATTTATGGAATTCAATATGCATTTACGTATATAAGAATTACAAGTTAAATTGAATGAAGCAAAGGCAGGTCAAGCGTAATGGACAATAGTAAAGTTTCAAAATTTCATAATTGTTGCATAACTGTCTATGGTTTACGCCGTCAATATGGCCGAAGTTTGTGCACTTCCGTCTAAATTCAAGGCAAATAGGTTACCCTAGAATTAGAGCTAATGGAAATCTTAATAGTGCCTTTTTATGAGTAAAGTATCTTCATTCAAAGAAAATCGTCGAGTTTATTATCTACGAAATCTGAAAAAAACTATACATGCTTTATTTTTAATTTCCTTCTCCTCGTAAACCTTTGAAGGAATAACTCTGAAGTAGTTTTCTCCAAGAAGAAAGAACGATTCAAAAATTCCGTCTATACTATGTATTTTTGGACGTATGCTTTTACTAGATCGAACTATTAGCAAAATGGGTTTATCATTAATCTCGTACAATCTCATTTATTATATGCGTTGAACTAGCTATTGCCTCTTTCCTCATACGGATTTGAAAATAATTAGGAAGATAAAACCACGAAATTCGAAAAGCGAAGCAAAAAGTACGATTCAGTCCGTGAGGGTCTATTAATGGAAGTTTACGCATTAGCTCGAAAAATATCGACGTAACTCAGGTATACTGTCGAACTTTGTTTATTTATTTTTTAAAGATTCACATGCAGTGTTGGCACCATTTTATAGCGAATACAAACAACAAACAAGGAATATAAAATATTAAAATAGATATGAGTATTGGACAAAATAAAAATAGAGGAATATCAACAAAAATTAACATATTAATATGCACAAAATACGATCTAAGCAGGAAATTATTTACAATAATCTATATATGATATTTCTATAAAGAATGCGCAAAGCGACAGGTTGAAAAAATCTATGGAGGGAAGCAGGGAATCAAGAAGGTTTGGAAGTCTATATGGTAAGGAACGTTGCGCAAGGGACAATCTAAATGTAGAAACATGGAGCATCCTTATGTATAGATAATATCGCGCAAGAACATTCTTCCGCGCATATGATTGCGTACATGATGACCGAATTTATTCTTAAAACGATAAAGCCGCTTTAAAGTACACTTGCCAATCCCGTTCAATATTTAGTACCACTAGAGACGACAGGTGTGGTGCCGATGACTTATTAATCGTTGAAATTAATCTTTCGACGTAAGAGAAAGCTCTTTTTAAAGCATCAAACATTTTTAGAAATCCCTCATTCAGAAAAGATTGGCGTTTAGTTTAGGAGAAGAATTGGATATTATAGAAATTACTATTTCAAGCAATTAGGACTAGATTTCTGTTAGCTTATGTTTGAATAGAAATCTTCTATTCCTTATGCGTAGATTTTTGGAAAAGAATGAAAAAATACAAAAATATATATTTGAAAGCACATTCAAACTTGTTCGATACACTTAATTCAAATACAATTTCATAGCGCTGTATAGAATAATAATTTGGTAGTATATAAGTTTATGTGTGTTTCTAATAAATATATTTATTATGTACTCAGCAAAATACCGAATAATTTTAGCTTAGGATACCATTTTATTTCACTGGAAGAATTTTTTTATATGTCATTTGTGCACAAGGATCCGAGGATACCTCGGAAAGCGATTTAGAGTAAATACTGGATAGAAAAACACTAATGCGTTAAGATCTAGTTGGCCTAGGTGGAGCCAGATGACTAAATAGTGAAACTAATTCAGGAGAATCGATACGTGCGTTTATTTTGTTATAGATGTAGGAAATTTTGTATAAATCTCATATAAACAATTGCAGAATAGCTTTTTCGGCAATCAAACATTTCGGCAGATAGTCCTGTTTCAAAGAGTTAATATCCAAGATACCATTGACTTGTCACAAAAAGACGTCTCGAGACGTCGGGCAGGAAAAGTGCTATCTTTGATTCCGCCCTTATCTACCCATTCATTTCCTGAGTACGTCTTCGATAACGACCGGTTATAATGACATCTGATTTCCTCCATTCTCATCATCTAATACCATATCTAGGGATTAGTTATATCATTGCAATCATCGGATTGTGGAGAGCTTTCTCAATTAAAACTTGATAAAGCCGCTCCCTATTCTTAGAATTATTTCTCATTCGATGGGATCTCGATTATTCACTATTTCGTAAATCTAAGTGACGAGGAAATTGTTTGGTGAATGGGATTCTCTTCCAGTTGGCAGAGAAAATTTCAACTGGTTGTCAAAATATATTTATAACTTTTACGTTGAATTTCATCTCATAAAACGGGGGTAAGTTTTTACAATAGTACCTTATAGAATCCAATAACTCGGCATTTACTTCGTGGTAGTCTTCCAGGTAATGATAATGACCCAACGGGTTGAAACCATGGTCGTATAATAAAAACCTTCGTGTAGTGCTTAGAAGAGTGTATTCTGTAAAAAATTCATGGTAACAAACTTTTACTAGTTTAATATCTAAAAAAACACGACCTAGGTTTCGTAGCGTCGCTACATCATCAGGTCTAGTAAAAGTTTGTTACCATGAATGTTTTACAAATTAAGAAATACCACAATGTTAACCCTGACATGGTTTCATTTAGAGTGTATTCTATTTATCTTCATAAACATTATCCATTATTTATGCTGATAAGATACTAAATACAATTTTAAAATAACAATTCAGACTCAATATATCGTAGAAGAAACTTGTATGGATGAATCAATATGTAATATGTGTAGCAACCGGACGATTAGTCCAATTGAATCATTTTTATAATAATAGAAAATAGTTTTAAAAATGAGACGATATTGAATATTAACGAATATATAGATACAATACAACAGTGCAATTATTAGGTACAACACATTTATCATCTAGCCGGAATATTATATTACTCATTATTTCACAGCATCTGTTACCTAACTACATCAACTAACTATTTTAATACAGTTATTACCCTTAAAAATGGTAATTTTTCACGATTTAACTGAGAAAGTATCTACAAATGCTATGATTGTGTTTGATCCTTTATGATATTTTTAATTCACCTCTAGCCGGCATTTTGATTGGTTGCTGGGCAGAAAAATTATATAGGTGTATGAGATAATTAATAATAACATTTCGAAGATTCAAGAGGATTCTCCATTTCTCCATAAAAATCTTGTAAAGCAATTAAAATACGGATTGCTGGATTTGTCATTCTGCAGAATAAAGATAATAAGCTAGGACCGAAAATATTTGTTGAAAACGGTTGAAATTCCAAATACTCCAAGGTGATCCGATAGGTATCCCGTTGGTAATGGAATTGGTATATCTCCGTATTAGCACCATGTGAATCAAGATAAATATTACAACAGGATGCTTCAATCAGAAAGTACCTCGTAAGTCTTGCGAAAAGCTACGGATTAGCAAACTATGCACGGCTCTCTCTTTCTTTATCATTTTCTCATATTTTATAAGATTTCCGTTTCATTTATGACTTTACGGCTTACGAAGAACCCCAAAATATGATAGGTACGTCAAATAAGACGTCAAACTTGTTTTGGAGAAATCCAACACGACAATTCATTAAATTGTCATTGCATATTCTTTTACGAATCGCTTAGCATTTTAACTGACGAATGCTCCATAAGAGCGAACCTTCCCAAAGAAATTATGGTATCCTCATCCATAATTTTAGCAAATGTGTGTCTCCATATTTATTAAAAAACGGTCTGAAACGAAGAAATGCGACAAAATTTATTTTTATTACTTTCTCCCTATACGTAGTAAAGAGAAAGTATTGTATTCGCAAAAAAATTCGACCTCCAGATTTCGACGGAAATAGATGTTTTGGGGCCCATAGAGCTCGTTTTCGCTATTTTCCCGAACATGTCTGTCTGTGAGTCTGTCTGTCTGTCTGTCTGTGGTAAAAAATTTTGTGTGCGCTCTATCTTAAAAAGCAATTATCTGATCATTTTCAAAATTCATATTTAGTATATTTCTAACAATGCCAAGAGTTTGTTAGTTTTTGGTGAATATCGCTTAACCGGAAGTTGTGGTTTATCCGGAACAAAATTTCGTTTTTTAAATATCTCTGTAAGAATGCAATATAGGTATATACATTTACACACAAAAGTTATAGATAATGTACTTTACTACAACTTTTGCATGAATTATTTTTTCGTAACACTGATTTTTTAGGAGTTATCCTTCAATAATGGTTAACCGGAAGTTGTTGTTTACCCAGAAATGGAAGTTTTTCATACATATCATTGTCAGAATGCAATGTAGGTATATACAATTATGTACCAAAGTTATAGATAATGTATTTTACTACAAATGTTGTATGAAACATTTTCCTGTAACACTCCTTGTTTTGGAGTTATCTATATATTACCGGCATGGGCTTCTGTTCTCAATAAACACGGAGAAAGTCATGTGCTGCCCACATCAGATTTCTTCTGTCACCTTGAGAGAGTCGGGAAATAATTTAAAGCACAACATTTATAATTTGACTATCGAATGCACTCACGTTTTGGAAGACAAGTTGAGGAATATAGTTATAACGTCATTGTAAGACTCTTGCTATATGTAAGGTGTAGACGTGTTCTTCATTGACCTACAAGCATATCAATGAAGGACATTGCAAGCGTCAATAATTGCATATCAAAAGAACCCTAACAGGTACGACATAAACTGAGTCATTTCTTTTTCACATAATGATGAAAGTAACTTCTTCCTTCGAAACCAGATTTGTGATTACACATTTTAGATCACGAATTTGAAGTGCACTCGAATCTAAATTCCGCTAAAATTATTGTAATTTCAATAAACTATGATGGAAACTTTTTGCGCAGTGAGAAAAGATAGGATCCAATCCTGGTTCCCACGAGGCCGAGTGAACGATAAACCACTAACTTTCTTTTATTCTTCTAACTCTATAGCCCGAATTAATTTGGACCATGACCATTTTTTCGGCTTAGTTTGGCGTAAGAGTTTAATATTCCATTTTTCATAAAATTTATATTTTACATAGACTACAATCCTATGTAAGAAAAATATCTTTGTTACTATCTGAAATGAATACTCTTTGGTTAAATTTGTTTAGGATGTTCGCTTTGCAAACCAAGTTAGATTATCATTCGCAATCTCCAGATTATGATATTTAACTTACACAACTTCTTTTTGCGATGGAATTTGTCCATATCAACGAACAATAACACCCATGGATTTAATTTTCTTCAAGCGACTGAAAGTCTGTCGAATTCAAATGTTTGCATTTCAGCACATGCACATTATATTGCATCATAGTCTTACGTTGCTAACCCATAACTATTCTGTGAAATTATAATGTGAATAAATAATCAGAAGTAAATCTCTTATTAACTTCTATCACAAGTTTCGTAAATGTGCGACATCACCATATACTGTTTTCTATGTGGGCTTTACCACTAATTATTTTATGCAAATTGTATTTACTTCAAGTTTACCAAATCACATCTGAGACAGTTTTCCTTATGGTATTGAACTCTGGAAATATACTCTTTCTATCTGGAATAAAATATTCCTGAAAGTGTAATTTTCTTTACATTCAACTTTATATCTTACGAAATTTTTATTAGAATAATTAAAGTGAAAATAATTGTAAGCTTTGAAAAACTGATTCTAATGCGATATGTCTCTCTTTGTAGATAGCATCTTTAGGTAATACTTACCTGTGCAGTTAAAAATCTTTCACCTGCTTTAATGATAATGTACATATATGTATGTAACTTGTCCACAAATTATATCTTTTGTAACTATTTTTAATTAGGTTGAGTAAGTATTTAGATATTAGTTTTTGGGGTATACGAGTTGAGCCTCAATAAATAGCTGGGTTCTATTCAAAGAAACCGCTGCCCGGTAAACTCCGGTAGCCGGAAGGAGTAAATTCAAAGACTTGTATTAGAAATTCTTGGAACCTCATTATAGATAGAGCTTTATTTTACAGGTTAGATGGAAGAGGAGATTTTTTAGTCTCAATCTCGCCTAATAGATATTAGTTTTTAATAATAATAATAATGTTTATATTGGTGCCAGTCCCATATTTTTGTAATGAGCAAGTTAAGGAATTTTGGATAGCATACATTACACCATCAGTTGGTAAATGTGCCCAAGCGTCGTTGAGTCACACCGGGAAAGGGTAAGAGTTTGGAAGGACAGTTGCTAGGGAAGTAGAGCTCTAAATGGAAGAATTCCATTTTCATTCTTTCCAAGAGGTTCAGGTGACGACTAAGTAGATTGCGAAGTTTATCGGTAGGAATTTGCTTCTGTCCGCTTAAATAAGGTGCAGCGCGAAGTTAGAGATTGGCGAACATATCGTAGTAGTAGTAGTAGTAGTAGTATTGTTAAAAGTGCTTCGACAGCTAAGGTCATTTCGCACATTGGCTCCCACACGAACATATCCTTAGGCATGATTTATAATGATGTTTCAATCTTATCGATACGAAAATAGTCTCACAATCAGTACAAGATAAATATGGTGCTATGTGAATATTGAGGTCTCGTCTTCCGTGGCTTTCTGTAGCGTGGTTCGCTGTTTTGTGAATTGTCTCTAGGTTTTCGTATGGTTACACTAAGAAAAGATTTTTTCTTCTCTCCTAGCTTAGGCTCTAAGTCTGTTACAGCTTCATACCACCAACTAATTTCGATCTTTTGACGTTTATTTTACCCTAAGACTTATAGCCAGATTTGAAAATCTCTCCAATGCATGTTTTTTTATTTTAGTAATCTGCTAATTAATGCGATATTGGCTGCTTACCTAGTTCCTCTCTTATGGAAGTAATCCTTAATCTGTTTACCCAGTTACATCAGTCATAAACACCCTGTCCCCTTTGAGGGTTGATCAGTACTTAGGCATTTCCGTTTTATAGACTATATTGTATACATTGTAAATTTAGTCCTATATAATGTAATGGAAAAATATACTATTCAAAGAGGAAAAAATTTTACCTTTTATTTCAAGAAAAAATTCCATATGTACTGTATTTATAATTTATCAAAGAGTAATTCAACAAATAAGATTATTTTTTAATAATTATTATTTATTTCATCACAAGAAAGGCACTCATAACCCCATAGTAACTTCTGCACTGAATTGCTGATATCTGTAAATTATTAAGGCTGAAGATCGGTTAATTTTTCATTCCCTCCGACATTTTTTACCAAGAGCTACTAGATTGGAATGAGGTTTACTAGGCAGGATGAGGAGTGAGGTAATGTGCCCTTGATTTCCTCACAGAGCCAGAATGCTATAAGGGGAACAATTCCTCGCAAGTGAAGCACAATGCCTGTACAAGTGACACTACTTTTAGCAGTCTTTTAGTACAGACCTCAATCATTATCATTATTCAGCACCAATAATACGTCAGTAGCTTTATTGCCATCAATACTATGGTCAGGTATATGACAAAGTTAAGTGAGACATTGTCTTTCTATAACGTGCACCAAATGACCAATAAGAAATATTCTTCTTCAGGATATGATTGCAGGAAAAATCATTAAGATATAATCAACCAAGTTTTGATTCCAAGGAAAAACGGACTTACAAATTTTTCTTGGCTGTACTCCTTTACGTGCAACGAACCTTTAATCCTTTCCTCGAGTTTTTTACCACAGATTGTTTGTTCTAATGTGAAATCGACAATGAAAGGGACACTTGACGCTAAATCTAAAATAATCCATACAAAGAGAAAACAATCAGTGAAGATTGAGATATAGGTCTCGGATTATCTTTCTTAATACAATGATTTATCGAGACAATAGCAATTGTTAAAGTAGGCAAAATTACCTGAGCTCTTCTGATAAGAAGTAGAGAAGCTTTATGCACCTGTCATATTACTAAAATTCAATACTTCTCATCAAAATATAACATATTCGATTGCCAATAGCCTGGATGGATTTAGAAATTCCGCATGTTTTCTGAGGTTGTAAATTCTTAGCAATCCATATTCTCAAATCTCTAATGTTATATTATTCGCATTTTTTCTTTATTTTTGCTGGAATTTTTCCGCACGCTCCTCTAATGGCATTTGTCATTCGCCATGCTGGATATACGGCATTTTATAATTTATTTGGTCCATTTGGGAGCCGGCGTTACTTAACGTACATATTTTCTGCATTTAAGTTCAATAACTCTCCTGCATACTCTCTTTTGTAACTATCCTTTGTGAAGCACGAAAAAAGTTCGGTTTCCATTAAATTTTCAAGGTCATCTCATAACTAAATAAGGGAAAATAAACTGGATTACATTTTATCTTAGATTCTACATATTAGATTGTATTTATTTAGATTCCTTGCATATATTGTCCTTCAAGGACGAGTACTATTTTATCATATTTAACATTTCAACCCGTTTATGTAGTCATCGGTAAAGTCGACTTCAATGTGGAATAGTGGCCCAGAGAAGGGTACTATCCACTGCATACGATAAGGAGAAACCAATAACCAACGTAAATGCTTTGCTAAAATATATGTATCAGTAAATATACCCCGCTCTTTCCATCCTCTTCGAAAATCTGGAGAGCCTCCTCCAACATTAGGAACGAGCGATGGCATCTTAAATAAATTATGACTCATATTTTGCTGTTTTTAATCTTACATGTTAACGTTAAAGACCTGAGAGTATAGCTTTAAAAATTTAATCGGCCGTTTACAGACAAGGGTCACCATTTTATGATTATTAGATAAAAAACGTAGACAACATAAGACAATATTCATTTTTTGTTTTATTCCAATTCGTAATAAATAACACAAACCCCATTTTGGCAACATATTGCGGGATATCATGCATAGAACCCGTAGTTTCTCGGTCTATTTATTAATATCAACATTATCAACATTGATATCAACATTAGTGTCAACATTAGTATCAACATTAGTATCAACATTAGTATCAAAATTAGTATCAAAGTTAGTATCAACATTAGTATCAACATTAGTATAAACATTATTTTCGACATTTATGAACCTTTCCTCATAGATCTTTCAACCAATTTCGCTTGCTTGAACTTTGCAACACGGTATGTAAGTCTGTGCCGCTTTAATGCAAGTAATAATGCAGAAATTACTAAATATGTGTTCGGAATTTTGCTGCTTAAAACAGGAAAGTACATAAATTTTGATTTTATAGTTACCATTGACAGCACATACTTTATTTAATAGAGATTATATTGTAAATTTTATAACTGTCATTAAGAATGTCTCATCATTTCATTAATAGCGTAAATGATTTGTTATTATAAATTATTATATTTTGAATAATATAAATTTACAACCCAAGCATTTTGGCTAAGAAGGACAAAAAATTTATTTTCCAAATTTATATTTAGTTGCCCACTAATTAACGGGAGGTTTTAAAAACTGTGCCAAATATTTTTCTATGCTACTATGATAGTTAGTTGGGGACTAACATTCATAATTGAGAACGCTACAGTAAACAACAAACCACTTCTACGCTTTTGTATATATGTGCAAAAGGAAAACATGATTTAATCGTGTATTAAAATTCTTGCTCAGACTATCAGATATTCCATTTTAGGACTTATCCCATTTTTAAGCCACAAATTTAACTCCAAAAACTACGTCCTTTATAATTCCCAGGAATTATATTGACACTACTTTCCCAGGGTAGCGGGTGAATTGAAACAGTTTATTAAAATCTTTGATCAAAAACTACAGAAAACGACGTAGCATAAGGGACTTTATTCTAAAACCTGTTTTCTTACTTTATAATAAAAAGTAGTTGAATAAGGTGTCCACCATTTTGTTACATAAAATGAGCAAAGTCTAATCTTAGAGCGCGAAAAATATGACGAATCAAATGATAATGAATCACACTGGAAGACTGCATCGTCATTCTTTCCAATATTTTTCTTTAACATCGTCTACATTGCAACGAACACGAAAATCTGTGAAACTTTGGTTATGTTTTTGTCGTCTACAAATGACGATAAATGACCCACGTAAACTCAGAAGTCAATAGTTTCTGAATAACAATATGCATTTTCAAGTCCCACGCTCATTTGTGGCATTTCGATTAGAACCCACAGAAGGCACAACTTCAAGACGTTGACCTTTTTATATTTTAGCAAGTCTACATCATTGTGATGTAGACTTGCTAAATACATTAAAAAATTATTATTGTTGTGTAAATACATTAAAAAATCCAAAAATTTATACATGAGTGACTCGCTCATGATTTTTAGCATGACTGAATGATGAATCAACTTCCCGAGATTTCTTCTTCCAAGATGAAAGTTACCCTACATATTTTCAAATGAAGTGTTTGATGAGCAGAAAAAAATTCACAAATATAGTCCTTGACGTCACTTTCAACCAACTAAGTGCTATTATTAGCTGAGTCAATCAGTCGTAAAATAGGAACTCTTATTACGGCACTAAATTCATTTTCCTGGTGTATGAGTGATCTAAACCCATTTCCTGTCGGAATAGTTCCAATAATATCTTCATTTATCAAATACCGACTTATCTTGCCGTTTTATTGATGCTGGGGGAAGTACTTCAATTATAACTTTGGCAGCAAACTTTTTCGTTACACTAAGATACATAGATAACTTATAAAGTTAAAATGTTCGCCGGTTAAAACTAATGCTAATAGAACTAGGTTAAAACTTGAAAACACGTGCATTACCTTATAGAACTCGAGATTTTTCAATGAGGAAATTATATTCTTCCGTTTTTTTAGCTATAACATATCTTTTTGCGATTAAGTCTCACCTTATTACCTTTCAGGAATTTTTACCTTTTATTTAGCATTCATTCTAATACACATAACGCCGCACAGTGGGCTAGAATCTATAAATACTGGACAAAAATAGAAAAGTGGTTTTTTGACCACTCACTAAAACTTCGCTCTTTATTTCGCGCAAATTCTATTTTATAGGGCTACTACGAGTTAAGTTAATCGCATCAAGTTAATAAATAGGAGTCACAAGGTTATCAAGTTAAGGAGGAGAGCTAATGTAATTTTTAAAAACCAGTTCTTAATTGAAGAGTTGATAATGTTATTTTGACTTTGTAAATGTAAATAATTGATATTTATCAGCTGGCTAACGTTTTGTCTTTGTATGACCTTGCCACCAGGCTTGCGGCCTATTTGCAAGGATTTTTATAATAAATGAATGAATGAATGCGCATTATTTATGGGATTAATATCATAACGAGTTGCCATCATTAAACTCACCAATAATTCTGACGAATAATGTATCTAAATTTTTATACATGCGTAGTTCTTTTCATTTTTACTTTCTCCCTATACGTAGTATAGAGAAAGTATTGTATTCGCAAAAAAAATCGACCACCAGATTTGGACGGAAATAGATGTTTTGGGGCCCATAGAGCTCATTTTCGCTATATTTCTGAACATGTCTGTCTGTGTGTCTGTCTGCGGTAAAAAATTTTGTGTGCGCTCTATCTTAAAAATTAATTATCCGATCATTTCCAAACTTCATATTTAGAATTTTTCTAACAATGCCAAAAGTTGATTATTTTTTTATGAATATCGTTTAACCGGAAGTTCCGGTTTAACCGGAACAAAATTTTGTTTCTTTAATATCTCTGTCAGAATGCAATGTAGGAATATACTATTATTTACAAACGTTATAGATAATGTATTTTACTACAACTTTTGTATGAAACATTATCCTGTAACACTCATTGTTTTGGAATTATTTATATATTACCGGCAAAGGCTTCTTTTTTCAATAAATATGGAGAAAGTCATGTGTTGGTCACATCAGATTATTTTAAAAGATAAACTTAAACATTTCAATTTCTAAAACATCCTCTTTAGAACGGCTTCCTGCGGATTCGCTAAGCTACATTTTTAAGGTATTCGCAGAACTTTGTGAAGAGCGTGCAGACTTCATAATTCTATAAGAGACTTTAATACTTATGTATTATATCTGCCCTTTTGATTAAGGCCTTAAAGAGAAATGTATGTGCAACCGAGCTAGTTGCCAATGAATTACGGAAAGCAAGAAGTTATGATAGGAGTAAAGCAAAGAATATGATTAGAATACTAATTGTGAAAAAAAGCTGAAGAAAGAAGATATATATAAAAGAAGGGAAGAAGGAAGTAAATGTAAATAACATTAACTATTTATGCAAAAAGTCTTGTGTATAATATAGGCAATGTGCGTGGTATTTGCGTATCCGACGTTGCACGGCTTTCTTACTTTAAAGATTATTAACTTTCTTTCTAGCGCAGACAACAGTGTTAATAGCTTTTAATGCTCTACACAAGCGTTTTTTGTTCCTCCTTCCCAATCATTCTCATGAGAAATATGTGTTAAGTGGTATTAAATTTTTATTTCTCTCGCAAAATTAAATTAGGAGCAATAGTCGTAGAAAATCAAGGAAGGCACTGAAAGAAGAGAAGTTATAATAAATATTAATTTTGATCACAAAATATTGTTTTGGATTCAAAATTGCAAAAATTTCGATCAAATAAATGAATTTCTTGTGAAATTTCGTGTTTATAAACAACCCGTTACCTTGACAGCTGAGGACCGTTTTGTCTCCGACTTCAAGCGCTTTCTCACTGGAGTAAGCATATAAAATAAGCCAATATAAAATCAATTATAAGAAGAAATTTCAGTCCATATGAAAGTGAGGAAAATTGCGGGGATGTTGGCATTTGTAGTATCGGTGAAAATTCGCTGGGACCATGCAGGAGTGTTTCTTTATCAGTCCAATAATTCCCATTTCGATTGCGATACTCATATGTTGCTTCATTGCGATAAGGTGAGGAAATAAAATGCTCATAAGTTCGGCAACGGAAATGGGATAACGCTTGGTGGACTTCGGGGGAGTTTCAGAAAACAAAGTGTCCAAGACATTTTTATTTGTTTGTTGCGTGAATTTACATTTGTATTCTTTTTGAGGACTTTATTCGGTATATTTTTCTGCCTTTGTTTTCTACTCTCAGCTTACGTCCTTATATTATGCATAGTCCAAAAACACATTCAGGAACAAACCTTCGATTTCAAAATTACGAAGCGATCGATTTAGCTCTTTTGAGCAATTACTTGTTACCGCGTCTCATTTGTTACATGGACTGTCTATGGTTTTCGTGAGGATCAATATATTCGTAAGGAAGAATGCTCGGATCCAACTCCCTTACCCATCAAGGAGACGGGCTTTTCATTACCAGTTTTTTTTTCAAATATTTCCTTTATTTCATGAAAATGCTCGCAATATCGGATGGAGAACGATAAATTAGAATTTTTGTTCAACTTCCCTTCTTTTGAGGCGTCTCTCGTTCTCGTACGACTGTTTTGTGTAAATAATTTCTGCAAAAGAAATTAACTCAGTGTACAAATTTTCATCTATCCTTTATAGGAACGCTTTAGCAAGTATTGTGTATATTGGATCAATTAAAAGAAGAATATTATCAGCACTTAGTAGACATTTAGCAATATTCAAGGTTTGAAAGTTATCCTTATAGGATAGTTCTTGAGTTTTAAGCAAACAAACATACCTAAACCCACATAAACACACAAACTTTTTACTTTATTTATTCTGATGGATCAAGAACCACGGTTTAAGCTGCTTTTACCACACCCTTCACCCCCTTGTTAAACTTTTCGAAAAGAACGGGATATTTCGCCGAATGTCTTCCTTATCTCCAAGTATTTTTATCTAAAAATAATTCAAAAAATGTATTCTGATACCGATCGTTAGATACTGGACGTTAGAAGTGGCGTGGCATTCTCCCAAGAGGAGATATATCGCCATCGCAGACGTTTGAGAACTAGTAAACGTTACAGAATGGTAATCCATGAGTAGTGAATACTAGTGACTTATATTAGTTAATGAAACCTCACGGAATGGCGCCACATAAATTTTGGCTCCTTATGATCGGAACAATATGGATATTGACTGCTGTAGCTGGAGGTAAGTGGATTTCGACTTCTCGAGTTTTAGGAAACCGAAAGGAACCTTAAGCGCTCCATCTGAGCCTTCGTTGGAGAGGAGAACACATCCCTAAAAAGACATCTGAGAAATTTTTAAGGAATCAAACTACACGAAACATTTACGTGGAAAAACTGTATCGAAATTATAATTCAAAAGGCAACGAAAACTAAATTATCTTTATCTGGAATTAATCTTATTTAACAATTCTCAGGTGAACATTTATACAAAACTATTGCCTTATTTAATCATAATCCTACCGATGAGGGCTCCCGGATAGTCATGTGGACAGCGCGTTTGCCTTTGGTGAAGGCGGTCACGGGATCGATTCCCGGTGGGAACCAATGTGCGAAATGACCTAAGCTGTCGAAGCACTTTCAACAATACTACTACTCCAACCGATGATCACTTATGCATCACCCATCTTGCATTATACGTACAAATTCAGAGTCTGTATAGGTTCGAAAGCAAAACCATAGAGGGGATTCTCAATGTCACATATAAAGTACCTCCGATATAAGGTAATTCCGGGAGAGATGCCCCACCTAAGGAAATGACTTCATAACAATGACTTAAGTGATAGTAATAATGTGAAACTGCGTGATATAATATAACATTTATTGATTATAAATAATATATAAACAAATTTTGTTTAAAAAAACTTTTCACCCAAAATATTTGATTTTTTCTGGATCCATGCATTTGGCCATCTCTCCAAACGTCCGGGTGAGACGCCCCACCTCTGTGAAAGAGTTGCCTCATTACCTTAAACAGCATTTAATCTGGAAAGCGCTTGTTATATAACAAAATTGTTAAAGTTGAACTTGAAATTAGGATCTAACTAAACGTTTAAGTCAACTTTAAAACATATTTAGAAGTATCATTTCCAAAAAATTAGGAGGCATCTCAGCCTCCTCTAGAGGCATATAAATAGCATACTGAGGATTTGTCATCAGTTTTTTTTTGCAAGTGACATATTTTTACGCAAAAATATTGTCGTTTTACCAGAAAAAATGTATGACAATTTTGATGTTTTTGTCAAAAATTCGAAACTCAGGGGAAAAAATTCTCACAGAAGATATTTCTTGATTTCGAAAGAATTTATATTTTTAATGTCCATGTAAGTGGGCCACTTTTTCCGAGTATTACATTTCGATGAGAAAAAAATCTGATGTGGCCAGCACATGACTTTCTCCATATATAAGATGTAAATATTTATCTACAACAGTAATTTCGAACTCTATATTCAATCTAAACTTGGAAGATGAGTGATTAATTTATATATTATTATCTTTTACGTCACAAACATTATAAATAATGTTTTTCGGGACATGCTCGATGAAAAAAGATGAATTTGGCCTTTTGCCCATAGAGCCCAGAGCGCCCACAAAGTACATAATCAGCAACTTCCGGTTTATCAGTATTTCATGAATAACTCCTAAACAATAAGTGATACAAAAATATGTTTCATACAAAAGTTATAGTAAATTTTATTTTCTAAAACATTTATAAATAATAGTATATACCTAAATATCATATTTATGGAGATATTTTGAAAACCGGAAATGAGCTTTGAAGAATGAAGCTCGACTTCCGGTTGACCGACTTACTCCAAAAACTAATCAACTCTAACGACATCAACCGAAGTACTATATATGAAATTTGGTGTTAATCCGACAAATAGTTTTCATGTTAGAGCGCCCACAAAGTACATAATCATCTTCTTCCGGTTTATCAGTATTTCTCGAATAACTCCTAATCAACTGGTGATACAAAAATATGTTAAATACAAAAGGTATAGTAAATTACATTATCTAAAACTTTTATAAGTAATACAATATACGTATATATCATATTTATGGAGATATGTTGAAAACCGGAAATGAGCTTTAATGAATAAAGCTCGACTTCCGGTTGACCGATTTACTCCAAAAACTAATCAACTCTGACAGCACACACCACAGTACTATATATGAAGTTTGGTATTTATAGGACTAATAGCTTTCACGTTAGAGCGCCCACTATCACACACACACACACACACACACACACACACACACACACACATACACACAGACATCATTCCGAAAATGGTCAAAACGTGTTCTAGGGACCCCAAAACATGTATTTCCGTTGAAATCTCGAAGTCGAATTTTTTCATGAAAACAATACTTACTCTATACTTCGTATATGGAGAAAGTAAAAATGGCAAAACGCTCCACCCTAGAGCTTAAGGAACAATACGTCATCTTTTGATCGTGCATAAAATGCATTCGAAGGTGGATTTAAATTTGAATTGAAAATTAAATGTAGATACCAAACGTTTTCTTGAATAATGCCTTAATCAGTATCACCTTAAATTTATATTGATACGATATTAATAGGGTACATATACCTAAAGATAGCACTGGGGCATCTATCCCGAAAAGAGATGGGGCGTTTATCCTTTCAGTACGGAAGAGATGCTCTTACAGCCAGTGGGGCTACACTTTGTCCAAAATGGACAGTCACTGCAAGTGGATATTAGATGAAATACATAATCAGCAACTTCCGGTTTATCAGTATTTCACAAATAACTCATAAAGAATCAGTGATACAAAAATATGTTTCATACAAAGGTTGTAGTAAATCACATTTTATAAAACTTTTGTAATTAATAGTATATGCCTAAATATCATATTTATGGAGATATTTTGAAAACCGGAAATGAGCTTTGAAGAATGAAGCTCAACTTTCGGTTAACTGATTTACTCGAAAAACTAATCAACTCTAAAACCACTAACCAAAATACTATATATGAAATTTTGTGTTGATACAATGAATGGTTTTCATGTTAGAGCGCCCACAAAGTACATATCAGCTACTTCCGGTTTATCGGTATTTCACGAATAACTCCTAATAAACCGGTGATACAAAAATATGTTAAATGCAAAAGTTATAGTAAAATACATCATCTAAAACTTTTATAAGAAATGCAATACACGTATATATCATATTTAGGGAGATATTTTGAAAACCGGAAATGAGCTTTGTGTAATGAAGCTCGACTTCCGGTTAACCGATTTACTCCAAAAACTAATCAACTCTGACAGCACACAAAACAGTACTATATATGAAGTTTGGTATTGATACAACCACTAGTTTTCACGTTAGAGCGCCCACTAGCACACACACATACAGACACACACACACACACACATACACACACATACACACACATACACACAGACATCATTCCGAAAATGGTCAAAACGTGTTCTAGGGACCCCAAAACATCTATTTCCGTTGAAATCTCGAAGTCGAATTTTTTCATGAAAACAATACTTTAAGGACAAAGGTTCGAGTCCAGAAGACTATGATAAGTTTTCGTTATATTATTTGGGAATATCTTATGTTCAAAGTGCAAGGCTCCATTCTTTGTTTGATTAAAATTGTGTAATGATGGCGGAATTCCATTTCATTAGATTCGTTCGATGTCTAAAATAATATTTCTATATCTATAAAAGGTCCCTGCAATCCACCTTTCGGCGTGTGGCAGGGGGTGCAAGCACCTTGCCTCTATTTTCCTAATCGTTTACTTTCGCTTATCGTTCGCGGAGAAAATGAATTCTTGATACGATTCGTTCTAGCATCCATTTCCTTGATCTACCTCGCAGTATCATAACGGCCAATATAACATAGGGGTCGCATTATATCGGTTACATCATCTGAGAGTGTAATTTCTCTGAACTTATTTAATAAATTCATCCTTTGAATCAGTCTTCTATCGTCATATGATTTCCATCCCGCGTCCTGTAACATCTGAGTAACACTCACTGTTTTATCGTAGAAATTCTTCATAAATCGTATCGCCTTTCGTTGTACTCTTTCTAATTCCCGAATACAAAAGTTGGCGCCATAAACAACATGCATACTCAAAGTGAGGCTTAACTAAATAATATCGCTCGCAAACTTTTCTTCGCTCCTACTTTTCTCTTAACGAAGTCGAGTTTCTTAAGTGGTTTCCCACACTAAAAATGTGGGTTCTTATATGTCCCATCTCCATATAGTACATTGTATCATTTCGTTGTTAGCGCATTTACGTTCGAAAATGCAATGAATTTGTTATTTTTGTTTACATCTCACTCTTTTCAGCATTTACATGTCGATTCTCATTGTTGCCACCGATTCAGAGATATTTAAATAAACTCAGAGATAGAAAATCCTTTGGAACAATTTTTGAAGTAACCGAAATTTTATTGTTCCCAGCTTGAACATGAACTGTATTTCCTCGTAAAGTTTTGAAAAATCTATATATTTTACCGAAGTTTCCAATATTTCGGATCAGGCAATATTTGGTGACAAAATTGAGAATATAAATGAGGTTTTATTTTTCACTGTGCTGCTGTTGATCTCCTGCGACTATTATCTCTAATGGAATTTTTAGAAAAGAAAATTTTTCAGCGGAACGGAAATGCAAGTTTATTTTTTTCTTGCACAACTCCTTGACTTACGATACACACATATTTAAATTGATGTGCTCACTAGCAACAACATCACGCTACATGAAAATTTCGTAGTTAGGGATAACAAAGCGTACTTTAAATAAATAAAACCAATGTACTCAGGCGTTACTTCGTGGAAGGCCATCGCAGAAGAGATAAAGAAAACTTCCTCAACTTCCACAAGTTATTTATTGTGACCGGTTTCGCTAGGCTTTTAGCATCTTCAGGCGATTCTCTATACTTTATTCTGTAACATCTCAGGCTAGTAGTTCACTGATTAGCGTAGTGACGTGTGCATGTGACCGAAAGCCGTGAACTGTAGCCTCTTAAAGGACTCGCAGAGGTTACTGGAACGTAGTGGATTGCTGTTTCTGGTTAAGGGAGACTAGTCATCTTTCCGACATGAGTCTTGTGTGTAATATAAAGTATTAATATAAATCTTATCGGTTACTTGGCAACTAAAGAAATGTTTAAAACTGATAACATAGCTAACCTTCCAAAGGAGGGCATAATGATAAGTTCTCCATTTGAATATGGGACATATGCACTTACTGATAGTTTTATAGCTCTACTAACTTAACATCTAAACTCCTTTAAATGCGATCCAAAAATCAATTGAGCACTTAAATGGCAGTCACATTACAAAAATGAGCGTAACGTACTTCGAAAGGAATATCGGTGTTAACTATCAGTATTGTTTAAGTACAATTCATGGACTATCCTGTAAGTATTTAAAATTCTTGGTTTTGAGAACACTGCGACGGATACGAAGGCTATAGAAAATATTTAAGACGCAAAACTTCGGAATCATTCGAGGAATTCAAATAAGGAGCGTCGCGCCTAACACGCTGGAATTATGACGTAGTGGATTTTGTTATAAGATTCATCAGTTTTTTCTTTCCTGAAAGCAATGGTTCGTCCCTTATTATAACAAGCAGGGTTGACGCATGACAAAACGAAATGGAATAGCCATGCTACACTATTACTATTAACACAGAGCAATTAAAAAAATATTTAAAAAATATAAAAAAATAATGTGTCTCAGTAACTTAAGGCAAATACCGATATAATGTTTTTTTGAGTCCAGGTGATTTCGCATTTGAAATTTTTTAAATTTTTGAATGCGATGACGCGTGATGTGTTCTTTTCTATCTTAAAATGTAGGCACATGTTATTTTCTACTGATGTATTCAAAGGAGATTCAAAGCAATATAAAGATAGTTCTTACGTAGTTTATGTCTTGAGCCCGCGATTGCGCTGTTATGATTTTGTGTCCCACGTTGGTTTTCTTGGTATAATTTAGGCGTCTGGTGATGTAAATGTATCTTTTTTACCTTTATCTTTGGTGAGAATTCGTGGTTTTAGTGTCAAGGAAACGTTCTTGCCTCTAACGTGCATTAACTTTTCATTCTTACCTATTTGATCTCATCATTCTTACGAGACCCGTTTCCCATTACTCTAAAATTTAAATCAAACATATCCAAAGTTTAATTCGAGAGAAGGCACCTCTGATTGTCTTAACTTTATCTTATCCTTACTTCGATTCAAAGCTGCAGTTTACATTTGCGAATCACTTACTTCTTTATTTGAACTTATAAATCGAAAGATGTGTCAGTATCGATTTATAATGATAATCAATAATACTAATAAATTAATTGGTTCAAGGGCATTCAAAGTATGTATATGATAGGTAATTGTCATTAATTGCATTGCAAGATGCATTGGTTTCATGATCTTATCGGAATCATTCCTTGCACCGTGAATGTGCTGGTGTTATCGGTATGTGCAGGTTTGGACTATGGATTGTTTCTTTTTATTATGCGTGTCTTTCGATGTTGTGAAAATTCAGTCCTGTATAAAGATGGGACAATCGACTTAAAAAAACTAAAAATTTAAATAGTCAAATAAAACCATTCGGACTACTCTTGTCATGAACAGATTGACAAACCAAATCCATAGACTGAAATAATTTGGTTGAAACATTGAAAACCGAAACGTTTTACTCGGCTTATTCGATGGAAGAGAATAATCTAATTATTTGATTCTTTTCATTCGGTTGCTCCCACCTCTAGTTCTGTATTTAATGAAACCTACCGGCAAAGGAATGGAGGAATATACGTTAGTGATTGCTTGCGAAAAGCACGTTAACTTTTATCAGGAAATCTAGAGGATAGCTTAAAACATTACAGTTATGTATTAGCCATGTGAGACACACCCAATTTTTTAATCTCTAAAAATGCAAGTGAAATCTTCATCTTAGATTCTAGAATATGTGGTTATTTTTTATACCGTTGGTGTCACCCCTATTTCACCCCTAAATTTTTCACAGTTTTATCCAATCCTCTTCAGCCAGTGAAATAATATACGAAATGAAGGAAGGTTTCTCGTGTTTCCTGCCGGGTTTCAGCTACAATGTCAATCGACGTTTCGGTGCCCTCCCTAGGCGCTATCTTCAGGAGGAAATGCCGAGATGTTCTATGTTCTAGGCCCAGCAGAAAACCCGAAAAAGCTTCCTTCATCACATTCGTCGGGAAAATACGAGATCCCTCCTAATGCGCAACATGTTGCTTAAGTTATTAAGATGTGTCCTAAGAAATCACGTAGTAAAGTACATCAAAAGATTTAGGCAAAGGTTATATGTTTTCATAGACGTGCGCACAGTGGGTGCCGCGGCACCCCCAAAACATTTTGAGGGGCGCCAAAATTGAATATTTATATACTTTGACTTTGTTATCATAATAATAATGAGTAAAACAAAATGTTTAATTTTGATAATATTTATCTTAAAAATTATTATATTTCTATAATGGTAATATTCTGTAAATAAAATTCAGTGTTATTTATTATATTAAAAACATTATTCTAATAAAGCTGATTACGAAAAGCTTATCGTAATTTTTATCGAATTTTCTTCCCTGTAGTCACTCTCCTTTCATTTGATAAAAATTAAATAACTGACTATTGAAGCTATTTATGCAAATATTATCAAAGTTTATTTAAATGCAGCTTTTCAAAAGTATTAACTAAGAAATATCTTATCCCGGCATCGAAAACTAAAACAGAAATGTAATACAGATATTTTGTTTAACGCAAATATTAGGGCCTTCTAATTTTGTTGTGGGAGTTGATTTATGGAACTAGCTCTCACCCGAGGACTCTGGGTTATGATTAGGATCACGAGCAATGGCAAAAGGTGCCATTTTTATCTCCAATATCAAAATCCTGCGCACGTCTATACATAAGATCGGAAATTATGAAATAAAGATGATTGCTTTAACAAGTAGCACGCTCCTGCAGTGATAGAGGTTAGATGATGCATCATGGGAAATACGGGGAAATCAAATTCAGCAGTGATCGAGAGGCTAATTTAAAACAATAGAATCTTTGAAAAGATAAGCTGACACTTCACAAAGGGATAAAAGCCATCCATTTCTGTAAGAAACGAAAACAAATCTGAAGCTTATCTTTTGATGGATCATAAGTGGGATCTAATACAAGATACTATGCTATTTTTTCCTCTTGTGTTGTCAGGCTTTTCTTCTGCAAACTCAAACAATGATAAGGAAACTGTTAGCAGTGTCAAAACCAAATAACAGTGTAACTTTTTACAAAACGATAGATTGATCCTCATCTTGAAAACCGAAGAAAATTCAAAAACATACACAGTTTCCAAAATCGCTGTGTAGATATGGATGTTGTTGATAAGATTAGTAATACGTAGGAGACATGGCTTAAATATTCACCATCAAAGACAAAAAAATATTATTTTCGACCCTTTTTTCATGGCATTCTTCCATTAGATTATGATATAATGAAAATTGTATTGCGTTATCCGATGATGCCGAATTTAAGATGAGATTTCTTATAGCTATTTGGTTGGGGAAATTCTAACCGTTTCTTAAATTTCAAGTAAAATTTTCAAAATTAAATTCAAAAATTTTCAGGCATATTTTTTTCATTGATATCTTTTTATTTTAAATCATTAATCTTACAACGATACTTCGCTGGGGGAAACACTTTTCGTTATCATCTTTAAATCTCTGATAATTCGAGGAAGATCAGGAAAATAGATGCTGGAAGGGATAGATTCAAGAATTCATCAAACTACACGCGAAAAAAATGCATCAGGGAAATAGAGTCATGGTGGATTTGCACTCTCTGTCACACGCCGAAAAGTGGCTTGCGACTCGTAATGTAATATATTTCCCCTCCTGGATATTTTGGTTGCATAAATCTTCGAATTGTTTTCCAGCAAAGGTATTTTTATAATTTCCATTCTCAGTCGTATCATATACATCCAGGTATCGTGGTTTCATTTATGGCAATAGCTATCTCTTAAAATAACATGAAAGACTCATGTCTTGTAAAATATAAAATTCATAACAGAAATCTATGTAAAAATATGAATAGATTTTATACTTTTAATAGTTAGGCTGCAAAATTATACATTTGTCAACTCTTTAATAAAGTAGGAAATTACTTTACTTAAAAGATATTATTGGTAAAGTCCTTGGAGTAGAGTGTATTCTGTACGGAAATGTTCAACTTAAAAAAAAGAGAACATCAAATGTTCTTGAGCCATGTTAGATGTTGATGTGGCGTAGAATGGAAAAAGTAACCTGAGTAGAAAGAAAAACAAATAAGGAAGTGATATGGATGGCTAGGGAAGAGAGGGTTTTGATATGCATGAATAAGCATCGATAGAGAGAATGAATAAGTCAAATATTGAGATGAGAGAGAGTAATAAACAAAGGGGAATGACAGCTAGAAGACAAAGGTAAAAGATGATTAATCGCATATGACGTTGGTGCTACCAAAACAAATGAAGCATATGTCCTTTTAACTCCTACCACTCTTTTAACTTAACCAGCAGTGAGGTTAGGAGGATAATGATAGAAGAGATTGGTCTGATCGCTTGCACGACTGCATCAAACATATTCTTTCATCATGACATTTTTCTTCGTCATATCATAACTTTTCCCCTAATTCTCTTCCGTTACAGCTGTAAGGGAAGAGTCATAGGTTAGTAGGTTAGTTCTGGTTAGTAGGTTAGGTCCTAGTCATAAAGCTAGCTTTATTGCTAGAACCCAAAATATCTATCATCTACTTATCTTCTCCTACAACTTTTTAAATTACTTTCGGAATAGTATATATATTTACTCATTCTTCTCCTAATTTTCCGCAGTGCTGCGCAGGAGGCATAATAGAGTAGTATATCACTACTTAGTTCTTGATTAAAAATTGAAAACACTCCAAAGCTGCCTTTATCTGCGTTTAGTCAATGGTTTTTCTGTACGGATTTTTAAAATTTTATCGTTAATTTATTAATTAATTAATTTCAGTTAACTTAATGCATATATTGTTGTACGTGTTTTACAAAAATAGATTTGGCAATTAGGTTGTTCGAAGGGAGAGAGAGGGTTCTTTGAATCTATTTTCTAACATTCGTATATATTTACCGGTACGTTTTCAAACACTGGAAGCATTGTTTCATATTTACTAGATTTATGGGATGATAAATATGTTGCATCGTGTAGGAGATTGTATAGTTTTGATGATGAAAACAAGCTCAGTAAAATTAGTACAAAATGCGTTTAAATACATTCTCTGTTCCCGGTACTAAGGATAATTTTACGAAATTGACTTTTTTGATTTGAGTTGAGATTAGGGTTTTATGCTCCTTTAAGTTGATTTCTTTTTGTTCGCTCGAAATTTCATTAACTTATGAATTATCACACTCATTTTCTTTTCCGACGGTTCTGAAGAGCGTACATTCTCTTTTGAAGTCTTTTTTCCATACTGGTACAAAATTTCAAGCGATGCTATCAATAGGAAAGCCAGGATTTCAACAGAAACATACAACAACAGTATCTGCACCGAAATTGAGGAATAAATAAGAAATGGTTGCATGCGTAAGCTGATCATAAAATAGACAAGGATTTCATTGGAAATGAATTGAATAAATAAACAGAGATAGCTGATAAAACTGGTACTATATAGCAAGCGTATTTTCCATAAAATACTATACAAACGTCTCCATTGTGTAAAATTGGGTCTTGGAAGTCCTATCTTCCATGTCCCCATTGTTACACATAAAAGCATACATTTTCATAAAAGCAAAGCATTGCAGTGATATATGTATGTGTAGATTTTTATCAGTTAAGGTGAAAATGGTAAATACAGAAAGAATAAGATAAGATAAGTAATAATGATTTTGGGAGCGAATAAAAACTGTATTGAATTCAATTATGGAGATATATTCCAGGAAAACACCCACATGGAGAAGGGGGGGGTGTGAAAAACAAAACTAAATATGTATGTAAAGGATGAAAGAAAGAGAGAGAGTGATTTAGGATGATGATGAGTGATAAAGGATACTGACATTGTCATAAGGTATTTACAGATGACATAAACAACATTACAAACGTTTTCTCTGTCATAGCATGTTAAACATAAATTTCTCTAGTAGTATGAACAACAGAATCAAAGTCAGCTAAATCCTACATTGTGTAAGGGTCTGAGATATGGGTGTGTCACATTCCAAGGACCTCGCCTTTTCTTTGTCTATGTCTCTCCCTCTTTCCTTAGCCCGGCATATGCATAATGACCGTTGCAGAGCTGGTGGTCTATGGGAGGGGATGACCATATGTGACCTATGGGCAGGGTGGACTGAAGAGCGTCCTTTTTCGGGGAGTCGGGCTGCGTACGCGAAGGAGGACGGACGACCGTCAGAAATTAGAGATTCTCGTGTTTATTACCACGGATAATAAACCTTTTAAAATCTACACCTTTCTCCTCATTTAACCCAACTCTTCCCTTACGAGGATCGCCAATATCAGGTGCAACGAACCTGCATCTTACATCTGGTGTCAGAAGTGGGATCCTCATTAATAAGGGAAGATGGCGAGCCGGGTTAGCTTCGGAGGAAGGGAAAGGGAACTCGAGGAGATCATGCTCGAGTTTGATGAGAAAATCAGTCGTCTCGCCGAGGAGAACCAACGGCTGCGATCGCGAGTTATGAACGAGGCACCTCACAAGAAAAGTTTCGCGCTGATCAGTACGGTAGCGAAGTTTCACGGGAGGCCTGAAGACAGTGTTGGGGCTTTCTGCGAACAGCTAGAATTAGCTGCGGAGCTGAGCGGTTGGGACGAAGAGGAGACTTTGAGGACTGCAAAGTTATGCCTCGGCGGGGAAGCGGCAGAGTTCGTGAGGTCGAAGCATGAGTGCCGCGAAGCTGCGACGTACGGACAACTGAAGGCCCTTCTGGTGAAAAGGTACGAATCGAAGAGTAGTCATCGTTTTCACCGCGAGCTGCTCTCTACCTTGCGAATTAGTGCGGGAGAGGACGTGGAGACATTCGCCGATAGAGTGAGAAAAGTGAACGCTAAAACGTATGAGGCGACGGGGACGCCAGAATACGTGAGTGCGTTGCGGTACGAAGCAGACCAAAGGGCATTGGATTCCTTTTTAAATGGATTGTCCGGTGAGTTGGGGAAGTTGTGCCGTTTGTCAATGCCTAAAACATTTGATGATGGCGTGGAGTCCGCCATCAGAATTCAAGAGGTGGAGAGGAGACCTGGCCCGCGAGTGGAAAATGGACCTGTATCCCGAAGAGTGTTTCGCGCACCTGGTGAGCCGA